>JARQOC010000003.1:426567257-427229757 GCA_033576535.1 Allobates femoralis
CATACTTGTGTGTGTGTGTGTGTGTGCGTGCATGTGTGTGTATACATACGTGTGTGTGTGTGTGCATGTGTGTGTATACATACTTGTGTGTGTGTGTGCGCATGTGTATATATATTTTGTAGAGAGAGAGACTGAGGGTGAGAGGGTCTGTGAGTTTTGTGTAACGCTGGGACCTGGGTGACGCAGTAAACTTCACCTGAGGTCAGAGTTAATCCTCGTCACTCTATCTGACCTCAGGTGATCTACACTGATGTCACCCTGTTCACATCGGTAACAGAAAACTCACTCTATGTGGGTCACGCTGTGAAGTGGGAAGTTTCACATGAGGTCAGAGAAACACATTGCTTTATCCGACCTCAGGTGACACAGACCATGAACTCTCCCCCTTCACTGCACGAGCCTTCAAATATAATTTTTAGGGAATCTTCACTAACGGACGGACCTCTACCAGGATCCTGGATGGGTATGTGGGAGTAATAAAGATGGAGTCAAAATACGTGTTTGTGTTTTTTGTTTTAATAAAAAAATTTTTCTCGGTGTTGTGTCTTCTTTACTACTAAATAGAGATTCATAATGGCCGTGTCTAACATTGGCATGACATTATAAATCTCGGGCTTAGTGCCAGCTGCTAAAATAAAGGTGGCATTAACCCCTTATTACCCAGTCTGCCACCGCCACAGGGCAGCTGGAAGAGCTGGGTACAGCTCCAGAATATTGCGCTTCTATAAATGCGCAATTTTCTGGGGCGGCTGCGAGCTGCAATTCTCAGCGGGGTGGCCCAGAACGCTTGGGCCTCCCTAAGCTGGGGATTCCAGCCCTCAGCTGCCTAGTTGTACCTGGCTGGCAAAGAAAAATGCGGCGAAGCCCCACGCCGTTTTTTTTCTTGTCAGCCCAGGTACACCTAGGTAGTTGGGGGTGGATGGCAGCTCCTAGCTGCCTAGTTGTACCTGGCTGGCAAAGAAAAATGTGGCAAAGCCCCACGCCGTTTTTTTTCTTGCCAGCCAGGTAGACCTAGACAGCTGTGGGCTGCCATCCACCCCCTACTACCTAGGTGTACCTGGCTTGCATGAAAAAACGGCATCTGTCTTCACCACATTTTTCTTTGCCAGCCAGGTTTAAAGGGAACCAACCACCTCAGATGACGTGTATAAGCTGTTAATACATGTCCCTGGACCCTATGTACACCATTGCAGCTATGTTTTTGCTAAGAATATTGATAACAGCAAACCGAAATAAACAGTTTATAAACTTACATGATTTAGTACATGAGGGCGTCTCCCTCGGGCTTTAGTACGAGAGGGCTGTGTGTTATGCAGTCTGAGTGGCTTTCCTCCCCCTCCCTCTCTGTTTGCAGGACGTCACATTAGGGCGTGATATTATCTTGGTGTGGGCGGGCACCCAAGGCAGCTCCCGTCCGTGCACGTCTTCTCAGTGACGTCCTGCAAACAGAGAGGGAGGGGGAGGAAAGCCACTCAAGCTGCTGGAGACACAGCCCTCTCGTACTAAAGCCCGAGGGAGACGCCCTCATGTACTAAATCATGTAAGTTTATAAACTGTTTATTTCGGTTTGCTGTTATCAATATTCTTAGCAAAAACATAGCTGCAATGGTGTACATAGGGTCCAGGGACATGTATTAACAGCTTATACACGTCATCTGAGGTGGTTGGTTCCCTTTAACTAGTCAGCTGGGGGTGGATGGCAGCTCCCAGCTGCCTAGTTGTACCTGGCTGGCAAAGAAAAATGTGGCGAAGCCCCACGCCGTTTTTTTTCTTGTCAGCCAGGTACACCTAGGTAGTTGGGGGTGGATGGCAGCTCCTAGCTGCCTAGTTGTACCTGGCTGGCAAAGAAAAATGTGGCGAAGCCCCACGCCGTTTTTTTTCTTGCCAGCCAGGTAGACCTAGACAGCTGTGGGCTGCCATCCACCCCCTACTACCTAGGTGTACCTGGCTTGCATGAAAAAACGGCATCTGTCTTCACCACATTTTTCTTTGCCAGCCAGGTTTAACTAGTCAGCTGGGGGTGGATGGCAGCTCCCAGCTGCCTAGTTGTACCTGGCTGGCAAAGAAAAATGTGGCGAAGCCCCATGCAGTTTTTTTTCTTGTCAGCCAGGTACACCTAGGTAGTTGGGGGTGAATGGCAGCTACCAGCGACCTAGTTGTACCTGGCTAGTAAAGGAAAATACAGCAAAGCCACATGCCATTTTTTTCTTGCCAGCCACATACAACTAGTCAGCTGGGAGCTGCCATCCACCCCCAACTACCTAGGTGTACCTGGCTGGCAAGAAAAAAAACGGCGTGGGGCTTCGCCACATTTTTCTTTGCCAGCCAGGTACAACTAGGCAGCTAGGAGCTGCCATCCACCCCCAACTACCTAGGTGTACCTGGCTGACAAGAAAAAAAACGGCGTGGGGCTTCGCCGCATTTTTCTTTGCCAGCCAGGTACAACTAGGCAGCTGAGGGCTGGAATCCCCAGCGTAGGGAGGCCCAAGCGTTCTGGGCCACCCCCGCTGAGAATTGCAGCTCGCAGCCGCCCCAGAAAATTGCGCATTTATAGAAGCGCAATATTCTGGAGCTGTACCCAGCTCTTCCAACTGCCCTGTGGCGGTGGCAGACTGGGTAATAAGGGGTTAATGCCACCTTTATTTTAGCAGCTGGCACTAAGCCCGAGATTTATAATGTCATGCCAATGTTAGACACGGCCATTATGAATCTCTATTTAGTAGTAAAGAAGACACAACACCGAAAAAAACTTTTTTTATTACAACAAAAAACACAAACACGTATTTTGACTCCATCTTTATTACTCCCACATACCCATCCAGGATCCTGGTAGAGGTCCGTCCGTTAGTGAAGATTCCCTAAAAATTATATTTGAAGGCTCGTGCAGTGAAGGGGGAGAGTTCATGGTCTGTGTCACCAGAGGTCGGATAAAGCAATGTGTTTCTCTGACCTCATGTGAAACTTCCCACTTCACAGCGTGACCCACATAGAGTGAGTTTTCTGTTACCGATGTGAACAGGGTGACATCAGTGTAGATCACCTGAGGTCAGATAGAGTGACGAGGATTAACTCTGACCTCAGGTGAAGTTTATTGCGTCACCCAGGTCCCAGCGTTACACAAAACTCACAGACCCTCTCACCCTCAGTCTCTCTCTCTACAAAATATATATACACATGCACACACACACACACACAAGTATGTATACACACACATGCACACACACACACACACACACGTATGTATACACACACATGCACGCACACACACACACACGTAAGTATACACACACATGCACACACACACACGTAAGTATACACACACATGCACACACACACGTAAGTATACACACACATGCACACACACACACGTAAGTATACACACACATGCACACACACACCACACGTAAGTATACACATGCACACACACACACGTAAGTATACACATGCACACACACACACGTATGTATACACATGCACACACACACACACGTATGTATACACACACACACACGTATGTATACACACACACACGTATGTATATACACACACACACAATCTAACTATATATATGTGCATCTATATATATATATATATATATATATATATATATATATATATATATATAGATGCACATATGAAATGTGCCTAATCAAAGTGAATGTATATATGTGTGTGTGTAATCCATATATACATGTGGATTACACACACATATATATGTGCTGGTTTGGGAGGGAGGGGGCCGCCGATACTCACCTTCCGAAGACGCTGCCGATCGTTGGTTAGCGACGCCGGCACTCGCGTCGACTTCACCCGCCGCACTGGGCATGCGCGGACCGGAAATGACGCGGTTTCCGGTCTCGCGTCATGAAGAGCGGGGCGGGATGATTCCACTGGGCTCCCCCGCTCTTCAAATCCACAATTCCGCCCATTAGGGCGTTAGGAAGGGAGCGAGGCGGGGGGAGCGCGGCCCTGGGGACCCCGCCCTACTGTCAGGAACGCCCCACTGCCACTGATCATGTAAGTTTATAAAGTGTTTAATTCACCTTATATAAAGCCATATTAGGTCAGGCAGGGATGGTTAGGGAGCTAGTTAGGGTCTGTAGGGGCAGGTAGTGATAGTTTAGGGGCCATAGATTAGGTGACAGGTTCCCTTTAACCGCCCTGAGGTCAAGCGTACCAGCTGATCACCAGCAGGACATCAAGAAGAGGGTCCGTGCGTCCCTCCAAAAGATGACCGCAGGGGACGATGTCGAGGCTTTCTTGGCGGGGTTCGAGAGAGTGGCAGAGCGAGAGAGCCTGCCGCTACACCAATGGTCGGAGGTCGTAGCGCCATATCTGATTGGAGAGCCTCAGAAAGCGTACTACGACCTGAGCGAGCAAGACGCCCGGGACTATCAAAAGGTAAAAGCCGAGATTCTAGCTCGATTGGGTGTGAATGTGTATCTCCGTGCCCAGAGAGTCCATCACTGGGCCTATATAGAGACTGTAGCGGTCCGGTCTCAGATGTATGATCTCGTCCATCTTGTAAAAAAATGGTTACAGCCGGAGCTGTTGTCCCCAGCGCAGATGGTTGAAAGAGTGGTACTGGACAAGTTTGTGCGGGCCTTGCCCCAGCCATGCAGCAGTGGGTGGGACATGGGGACCCTGTCGATGCCAACCAGCTGGTCGGTTTGGTGGATCGCTATGAGGCCACCCAGAACTTGTTAAAAGTGTCTTCCCCAGTCCGTGTGCTCCCCAAATCCCGCAAGGTCACCAACCCCGAGAAATACAGGACTCTGTCCCGCACCCCCACCCCTGCAGGCCCTCAGGCAAGGAAGCTGGAGACTGTTGTGTGCTGGAGGTGTCAAGAGCAAGGACACATTGCTGCAAACTGCCCTATCACCACAGATCCTATGGACTGCAGTGCGGCCTGGCGCGTCTCCCTCTATGCCTCCCCGGTATATACCGCTGCTCCCCAGGAGCCTGCACATGTCTCTCCCATGTGTCAGGTTACGGTGGCGGGATGTCCTGCAGCTGCCCTCTTGGACTCGGGAATGCCTTGTCACCCTGGTGCAGGCCACCTTGGCTGGGTCCGCATCTTACACGGGACGTAATGTGGGGGTCTTGTGCATTCATGGGGACTTGAAAGAGTACCCTACTGCCATAATCCCTATCAAAACCCCAAAGGGGGAGTGTCGTCATGAGGTGGGAGTGTTAGAGTCCCTGCCGTATGGACTGATCCTTGGGAGAGACTTTCCCCTATTCTGGGCTCTGTTACCAGGGAACCCGGGGTCAAGGGGTAAACAAGTCCAGAATGTTACTGACCCTGAGCCTGAACCTCGTGATCCCGACTCAGGGTGCCAGCCGTGGGAGTAACAATGTCCCCTTTAGAGGTATTGGCGGGTGAAGCCGACGAGCTCGGGTCAGTACCTGAGTTTGCAGAGTTGGGAGTTCCCCGTGACAATTTTGGTACTGCACAGCTCCAAGACCCGACGTTAAATCGGGCAAGGGAAAATGTCATTTGTGTTAATGGGGTGTTTCAGTACCCAGGAGCAGACCAGGTGTTTCCCCACATGGCTGTCAACCAGGATCTACTATACAGGGTTGACAGAGTGCGGGGTGAGACCTTGGAACAGCTGGTGGTTCCACAGCCTTATCGCCCGACAGTGCTCGACTTGGCACATAGGCATGTGCTGGGCGGACACCTCGGCCACAAAAAGACTCTGGAACGAATTTTGCAGCGGTTTTACTGGCCGGGAGTGTTTCGGGAGGTGCAGCGGTATTGCGAATCATGCCCAGAGTGTCAGCAATCCGCTCCTATGTCGCACTTCCGTAGTCCCTTGGTACCCCTGCCCATTATAGACGTACCATTTGAAAGGGTCGCCATGGATCTGGTGGGTCCTCTGGTCAAGTCTGCCCGAGGGCATCAGCATATCCTGGTAATCATGGATTACGCTACCAGGTATCCAGAGGCAATTCCACTGCGGCACACCTCGGCGAAATTGATAGCCAAAGAGCTACTCGCCGTGTTCTGCCGGGTAGGAATTCCGAAAGAAATACTTACAGACCAGGGGACGCCGTTCATGTCCAAGGTTACCAAGGAGCTATGTAAACTGTTCAGGGTAAAGCAGTTGCGCACCTCGGTCTACCATCCGCAGACAGATGGCTTAGTCGAACGATTCAACAAAACCCTAAAGAGCATGCTGAAGAAGGTGGTATCCAGGGATGGGAAGGACTGGGATTGTCTTCTACCATACCTGATGTTCGCGATTCGGGAGGTACCACAGGCCTCGACAGGTTTTTCTCCGTTCGAACTCGTGTATGGTAGACATCCCCGGGGCCTGCTCGACATTGCCAAAGAGGGATGGGAGCAGGAACCCACCCCCCACAAAAGTGTAGTCGAGCACATCGCGACCATGCAGGACCGGATGGCAGCGGTGATGCCGATAGTGAAAGAACACTTAGAGGAAGCCCAAAGAGCTCAAAGTCGGGTATATAATAGATCCGCTAAGGTCAGAACTTTTAACCCGGGAGACAGAGTCCTGGTACTAGTGCCTACTGTGGAGAGTAAATTCTTAGCAAAGTGGCAAGGGCCCTACGAAGTCCTAGAAAAGGTCGGTGAGGTCAACTACAAGGTATATCAGCCGGGTCGGAGAAAGACCGAGCAGATATACCATGTAAATCTGCTAAAAGCCTGGAAAGACAGAGAGGGTCTGGGTACAGAAGGGTCTCCCGCTGACCGTCCTCTCGCACTTGCTTTTCAGGCCAAGATAGTGCCTGAGGGGGCAGTGGCAGAAGTGACGGTAGCAGAAACCCTCACGAAAAACCAGCAGCAAGAGTCGCGAGAGTTTGTGGCCAGGAATACGGATGTGTTTTCAAAGGTGCCAGGGCGTACCTCGTTGATTAAACACGACATTGTCACCGAGCCCCAGGTAAAAGTTCGGATGAGGCCATACCGAGTACCAGAGGCACGGCGAAAGGCCATTTCAGAGGAGGTTCGTCAAATGCTGGAGTTAGGGGTTATTGAGGAGTCGAAAAGTGAATGGGCTAGTCCCATTGTTCTCATTCCCAAACCCGATGGGACGATACGGTTTTGCAACGATTTCCGGAGGCTGAACGAGGTCTCTAAATTTGACGCTTATCCAATGCCACGAGTAGACGAGCTGATTGAAAGACTCGGGAAAGCCCGGTACTTCTCCACACTCGATCTAACTAAGGGATACTGGCAAGTACCCCTTACGGATAGCGCCAAAGAGAAGACCGCGTTCATCACTCCGGAGGGTCTGTTTCACTACCTGGTGTTGCCATTTGGCTTACATGGGGCTCCAGCCACGTTCCAAAGATTAATGGACATCGTGTTGAAGCCTCATCAGAGGTACGCCTCGGCCTATCTGGATGATATCATCGTTTTCAGCAGCGACTGGGAGAGCCACTTGGCCAAGGTACAGGCTGTGGTGGACTCTCTCCGGGCAGCGGGGCTGACTGCCAACCCCAAAAAGTGTGCTCTGGGAATGGAGGAGGCATGCTATTTGGGGTACGTGATAGGGCGAGGTATGATTAAGCCGCAGGTCAACAAGGTCGAAGCCATCCAGAGTTGGCCACAACCAAGGACAGTAAAGCAGGTGAGAGCCTTCCTAGGAATTGTGGGATACTACAGGAGGTTCATCCCCAATTTTGCCACACTCTCAGCCCCATTGACGGACCTTCTGAAAGGAAGACGGCCCGTCATGGTAAAATGGAACCCCCTGGCCGAGCATGCCTTTCGGGACTTGAAGACGGTGTTATGCGGGTCTCCCATCCTTATCACACCTAACTTCACCCAAACCTTCGTCGTTCAGACCGATGCATCAGAAGTGGGGCTAGGGGCAGTCCTTTCTCAGGAGGTTAATGGGGAAGAACACCCCGTTACCTACCTGAGCCGCAAGCTCACGCCTGCAGAGAAAAATTACAGTGTGGTCGAGAGGGAGTGCCTAGCCATCAAATGGGCCTTGGAAGCGTTGAGGTACTACCTGCTGGGGCGACGGTTTCGGTTGGTGACTGACCATTCCCCACTCACGTGGATGAGCCAGTCCAGAGAGAGGAATGCGCGAGTCGCCAGGTGGTTCTTGTCGCTCCAGAACTTTAACTTCACGGTGGAACACAGAGCCGGGAGGCTGCATGGCAATGCGGATGCCTTGTCCCGGACTCACTGTTTGGTGTCACAAGTTCACCCCCCAGGGTTGAACTGAGGGGGGAGGTGTGTGAGGTAGCAAGGGGAATGGTGGTAGAGGGACGCTATGTTTCCCCAAGGATGGTGAGCTACTGCATGTATGGGACAGGAGATGCTTACATGAGCATAGGTGAGGTAGGTGTGGCCACAGTTACTTAGAACGGTGGCTGTTGGTAGAGCCTGTTATGGGACCTCATCTATGAGGAATGGGGGAAGGTGTTGGGCGGGCCTCCATTCCTCATCTCCCGCCCCAGGCTTTTGAAGTAGCTGGGAGGGAAAGACAGGTGGGAGAGATTAGGCCGGTGGAGACGGCTGTCAAGGTGTTGTGAGAGGAGATCAGACTGCAGAGGAGTGCAGCCTGTGGGAAAGTAGCCTGTGAGAGCACAGGGAGTGTGTACTGGACCCCAAGGTGGGGTAGGACCCCTAGGCGAGCTCCAGGAGGAGCAGGTTTAGCGCCGACGCTGTTATCCTGATGAAAGGACTATTTCTGTTGTTTTGCCATTGTGTGCAATAAAACACACTTGTTTTTGGACTGAGCCTGAGTGTCACTGCCTTACTTGCTGCTGCTATAGAGACTGATCCCTACAGAGGGAATGGATTAGGGCCACGGTGAGGGTTTTTGTTGTTTCCAGGGTGAGAAAGGGGCGGACTCTAGAGATATTCTTCAGGTGTAAGCGACAAGAGCGGACGATACATTGTGTGTGGGAGGAGAAGGAGAGATCGGTGTCAAACATAACACCCAGACAGCGAGCCTGCTGCCTAGGCGTTATCGTGGTGCCACAAACTGAGAGAGAGATGTCCGATTTAGGAAGGTTAGTGGATGGGGGGAGCAGAAGAAGTTCAGTTTTGGAAAGGTTTAGTTTCAAATAGAGAGTGGACATGATGTTGGAAACTGCAGCTAGACAGTCATTAGTGTTCTTTAATACCGCAGGGGTAAGGTCAGGGGCTGAAGTGTATAGTTGTGTGTCATCAGCATAAAGATGGTACTGGAAGCCAAATCTGCTGATGGTCTGTCCAATCGGGGCCGTGTAGAGAGAGAAGAGGAGAGGGCCAAGGACTGAACCCTGAGGCACTCCAATAGTGAGGGGAAGAGGGGAAGAGGTGGAGCCAGCAAAAGATACACTGAAAGAGCGGTCAGAAAGATAGGAAGAGAACCAGGAGAGAGCGGTGTCCTTTATGCCAATGGAGTGCAGCATAGAGAGTAGGAGCTGATGGTCGACAGTGTCAAAAGCTGCAGAGAGATCAAGGAGAATAAGCAGAGAGTGGTCACCATTACGTTTTGCTGTCAGAAGGTCATTGGTCACTTTGATGAGGGCGGTTTCTGTAGAGTGAAGGGGGCGGAAACCAGACTGGAATGGATCTAGAAGAGAGTGAGTGGAGAGGTAACGGGTGAGGCGGGAAAAGACCAGGCGCTCCAGGAGTTTAGAGATGAAGGGGCGATTGGAGTCTGGTCTGTAGTTGTTTGTGCAGGTTGGGTCGAGAGTGGTTTTCTTTAATAATGGAGTAATGATCGAGTGTTTGAAGGAGGAGGGGAAGATGCCAGAAGAGAGGGAGAGATTGAAGATTATGGTTAAGTGGGTGGTGACGACAGGAGAGAGGGACTGGAGCAGGTGTGAGGGAATGGGGTCAGTAGTGCATGTGGTGGGACAAGAGGAAGAAAGGAGCCTGGAGACTTCTTCTTCTGTGACTGGGTCAAATGTGGAGAGTGAGCCGGAGGAGATGTGGGGAAGAATGGGGGTTACAGTGCTTGGAGGCTGAGAGCTGATTTCCTGGCGGATGTTGTCTACTTTCTCCATGAAGTAGGAAGCCAGGTCATCAGCACAGAGGTCAGTGATGGGGGCCTGCACTTTAGGACTGAGGAGAGAGTGAAAGGTGTCAAAGAGTTTTTTTGGGTTGTTGGATAGTGAGGAGACCAGGGTGGTGAAGTAGGTCTGTTTGGCAAGGTGAAGGGCAGAGTTGTAGGTTTTGAGCATGAATTTATAGTGGATAAAGTCTCCTGGTGAGCGAGTTTTCCTCCATAAACGTTCAGCGCTCCTCGAGCATCGCTGGAGGAATCGAGTTTGTGGTGTGAGCCAGGGCTGTTTTGTTCTCTGTTTGGAGGTTCTGAGGGTGAGGGGCGCTACTTGGTCCAGGGAGCTTCTGAGAGAGTCATTGTAGTGATTTACTGCCTGATCTGGACAGGAGATTGAAGAGATTGGGGACAGAGATGAGATGAGGGAGTCTGTGAGTGCTTGAGGGTTAATGGCCTGTAGATTTCTGGATGTGTGATATGTAGGATTGGGCTGTGTTGCCGAGGATTAGTGAGTGAGAAGGAGAGAATGTTGTGGTCAGAGAGTAGAGTTGAGTTATCCAAGGGGGAGGATGAGCAGAGCCGGGTAAAGACCAGGTCAAGGGTGTTACCGTTTTCGTGAAGTTCTCAAACTATTGATTTTTTTACCTCTACTCAGTTTTTGTTTACAAATTTGGCAGATAACATGAGTTGGCTCATCCTTTGCGATCTGAAAACTGGCCCAGGCTAGGCAAGGCTTAGCGCCCATGCAACCTGCAGAGTCACCATGACTTCTACACAGAGGCAGAGTTGTGGCGGAGGATGCAGTTGAGGATGTGCTTCCAGGACTCCACAACCTAACCTCGTCACTAGCATCCTCCACCTCCTCTGCTGAGCTCATCAACTGCCTGCCTGTGGGTTGACAGCAAGTGTGATCTCCAACCTCATCATCACCCTGTGTGTTCTCACACTCGTCGTCCTCAGAGCCAACCTCTTCCTGCACTAAGCGCAAAGTCAAGTTGTCAGTCCAATTAGGTATCTGAGTCTCATCATCATCTGCCTCATTGTCTCCACCAACAGGGGTTACAGTTTGGGAATGAGAGTCTACATTATGCTCAGACATTTCTTCATATGGGCCTGGATCCGACTCACAAAGATTTTGGGCATCGGTGCAGATCATTTCCTCGTCTTGACTCAATGAAGCTTTGGAGCAGATCTCTGACTTCCAGGCTGTAGTATGAGTGAACAGCTCTGCAAACTCACCCATCTGTTTTAACCCATAGTCAGTAGGGCAGCTGGAGAATTGTGAGCTCTGAGGAAGCAAGGGCGATTGGGGTGACACCTCTGAAGACTGGAGTGTTTGTGATGTTGAAGTTGAGGTGGAGGAGAGCCCATTTGATGGAACGCTTGATATCCTTTCAAGCACCTGCTCTTTTTGGGCCTCATCTACAAGTTTTAGCGATGCTCTGCTATGTAAGAAAGGGATGATATCAGATCGTCCACGAAAAGTAGACATTTTACTTTGGCTTGAAGACGTCATTTATTTAGCAGATGTTTCTGTTACTTTATCACCTATCCCATAGACACAAAGATTTTTACCCTTTCCAACACGCCTATTCCCCTTTCCACCATCAGCAGACCTTTCACCACTTATTTTGGAGGGTAAGTAATTGGCAACTCTGTAGTTGTTGGCACAAAAAACAATGGATGCTAAACTAGCAGAGCTCAGTGGCCAAACAGTGGTACTAGCCTAAATAGGTATTGGTAAGTAGGTTTTTGCAGATGCAATACAAAAGTGTTTTCTGCGTTGTGTGGCTGTACTTTTCAAAAGAACACTGAAGTACAGCTACCTAGTTGAAACTGTGCTAGTAGCCTAAATAGTTTTGGTGATCAATTTTGGGCAGATGAAATACAAAACTGTTTTCTGCACTGTGTGGCGGTACTTTTCAAAAGAACACTGAAGTACAGCTCTATGCATGTTGATAGGCTGACAGACCGGACCACCCACAGTAAGAGCGGCAAGGAATAAAAATGGAGATCTGCATTATTTCACCACAGACGTTTTCCCAGCCCCCCTCCTGCCCAATATTAATTCCTAGACACTGAAACTCATAATAACGTTGAACAAAAGCATTACTTTTAAAAGTCAGTAACACTTTTGGTCAACGAAGCGTTATCGAACATAACCTCGAATTACCGCATTTTTAGCAAATTGTTCGAATTCGTCGAATAACTCGAACATAGCCCAAAAAAGGTTGAATTTAAAATTGGCAAACAATTCTAATCGAACATTGCTCATGTCTAGTCATTAGCTGCACTGAGAACTGCTAACTATTTCTCCACTCTAGATCTCACCAGTGGGTACTGGCAAGTCCCCGTGGCAGAGGCAGACAGAGAAAAAACCACCCTGATAGGTCTAGGCGAGTTCAACTGTATGCCCTTCGGGCTCTGCAATGCACCTGGGACCTTCCAGAGGCTGATGGAGTGTTGCTTGGGGCATAGAAACGTCGAGATTTTGCTGATATACCTGGATGATGTCATAGTGTACTCCAAGATGTATGAGGACCACCTAAAGCATCTAGCAGAAGTCTTCGAAGCGTTGTCCAAGTTCAGCATGAAGATCAAGCCGTCCAAGTGCACCTCCTCAAACCAAAGGTACAGTACCTAGGCCAGGCCATGTAGTGAGCGCAGAAGGTGTGGCCCCAGACCCCGACAAGGTCACTGCCATCCAGACCTGGCTGAGACCTAGCACCCTCAAAGACGTGCGGCAGTTCCTGGGACTATTCGGGTATTGGAGGTTCATTAAGGGTTTTACCAAGATGGCTGCCCCGTTGCAAGATCTCCTGGTCAGCCAGGACAAACAAACCAGGGGCCTGAGTCCCTCAGTGAAATGGGAGGCTAGAGAAGAAGATTCCTTCCAGCAGCTGAAGAGCCCTGACAGGGGAAGATATCCTGGTCTACCTCGATTATAGCCAGTCATTTGTGTTGTACACCGACGCTAGCAATGTGGGAGTGGGAGCTGTGTTATCCCAAGTGCAGAGAGGTAAAGAACGGGTAATTGCCTATGCCAGCAGGAAGCTTATGCCTATGACGAGGAGCCCTGATAACTACAGCTCGTTCAAGCTTGAGTTCCTAGCCGTAGTGTGGGCCGTGACAGAACAATTTAAGCACTACTTGGCAGCTGCAAAATTTACTGTCTACACGGATAACAATTCCCTGAGCCACCTGTACACCGCCAAGCTGGGTGCGCTGAAGCATCGTTGGATGGCCCGGCTCTCTAACTACAACTTCACCATCAAATAACGGGCAGGGCACAAGAATGCCAATGCCCTGTCTAGGATGCCCCATTTGTCAGACGGGGGGAAGATCCAGAAGAGCTGGAGGAAGTGGAGTTACCAGCATTTCACCCCAAATATGTGTCCCATTGCTCCCATGAAGTGAAGGCCCAGAGGTCCAGAAGGTCGGAAGTCACCATAGATCCGTTGCCCCATCACAACTGGGCAGAAACACAGGACAGTGATTCCGCTATTAGTCTGGTCAAAGAGCTGCTGCAGAAACCTGATGCACATGTAGAGTCGGATGCCCCAGCGGAAGCACAGCAGCTGTGGAAGGAAAAAGGCAGATTATTAAGCTATGCTGGCAAGCTGTGTAGGCGGTACACCAACCCTATGAACCACGAGCTAGTGTGGCAGATCTTAGTCCAGAAGAGAGATGCTCAGATGGTCCTGTAGGCCTACCATGACGGAGTCGGGCACTTCGGGTGGAAGAAGCTGGAGGCGTTACATGTGGAAGTTTCTACTGGGTCGGTATGAGGACAATCATTGAGTCCTGGTGCAGAAACTGCAGCCCCTGCAGCCTCCGTAGGAAAGATCGAGACAGCCAGTGGGCCCCATTGCATCCCATTATCACCAAACAGCCCCTGGAGATAGTAGCCCTGGACCATGTGAAGTTAACCCCAAGCCGGTCCGGCTATGTCTATGACCTCACTATCGTGGACCACTACCCTCGGTTCCTGGTGGTAGTGCCCATGAAGGACCTGACCGTGAAGACAGCAGCATGAGCATTCCAGACATACTCCTGCAGACCCCATGGCTACCCCGACCGGGTATTGACAGACCAAGGCCCGGCCTTTGAGGTTGAAGTGTTTCAAGAGTTCTGTAGCCTCTATGGGTGTAAAAAAATCAGGACCACGCTGTACCATCCGCAGACAAACAGCTTATGTGAAAAAATGAACCAGATAGTGATGGATCTACTGAAGACACTTCCACTAGAAGAGAGGAACATGTGGCCAGAGAAACTGCCAGATCTATTGGACTTGTATAACAACATGCCCGGAAATTTCACCAACTTCAGTCCCCCTTATCTGATGAGAACTAGATCTGGCAAACTACCTGTTGATCTCGAAATGGGGGTCATGACCCCTGAAAACAATCTTCCTGAGATGGACTATGACACCAGGCGCCAACAGATGTATCATCAGGTGCAGGAGTGTGTTGAGAAGAACCTGAACCAAGTAAGGGAGAAACAAAAGGAGACTGTACAATCAGAATGCTTCAGCTGACGCCCTGGTACCAGGAGAACAGGTCCTCAAAAGGAAACGACAAGTTCATAAATTGGATGATCAATGGGAGGCAGAGCCCTACTCTGTAATGCCTTCTCAACTTGACCCACAGAAAGTATGTGTTATCAGCAAAGATGGGGGAGAGACCTCAGCCACCATCTCCATTAACCACCTGAAAAGATGCTCTGAGCAACTGAAGACCCAAGAGCAACCCCTGATCGTATCCACACCCAAAACCAGCAAAGGAAGAGATGGTCCGCACTGTACTAGGAGACTTGGACACAGATTAACGGAGCTACTGTGATCCTCTTCCTGACCTTTCCCATGCCAGAGACAGATCCGCCTTCAAGGACCATGATGCCAGGAGAGCTGGAGCCAGATAACTAGCCCCTCGCTGTTGGAGAACCTGTCAGTCCCATGATGAGTCAGAGTCGACCTGCTGCCACTTCCGACACCCCGACACCAGTCAGTAGTGCACACACCCCAGAAGTAGTTGACACTACAGAGGCAAGTAACCTAATAGAGACACCAGTGCTGCGTAGAACCACGAGTAGTAGTATACCTGTGTTGCATAGGTCCACATGTAGCAATCTAGGACAGATCCCAGCCCGATACAGGGATAATTAGCTAGAGAAAGGTGTTCACGTTTACAATGTAAATATGTTTGTAAGTTTGTGTTTTTCTTATGCAACAATGCAACCACTAAGAGTATGTGCCTACAGAGACTTTCATGTATGAACTTTTGAGCCTTCTTGAACTTTATTGACTTTAAACATGGATCATTGGCCACTGGACTGGTTGTGGCAAAGACTTCTTGTATATACTATTCATCAGCCAATGGTGGAAGGACTAATCACCAAAGTGACTGTTTTTGCATCAATTTTTCTTGTTTTTTTGTAATTTTTGTTTTGAGACTCTGTTCATTAATTGTTGTCATTATTCATGTATGATTAATCTGTGTTTCATCATTCCAGGAGTACTGAATTTAACCAAGTGGGAGTGTGGCGACCTGGGGTCCAGTTGCCACAATGCTAAAGCTTGGAAGTAAGTGAAGGCATGCACCTGCGGTAAAGCACACACACACAACACCTTCCCAACTCCAGACCAGAAGGGGGAGCTCTAAAGCCCGGGTTCAGGGCAGGTCCCCTATAAATTCTGGTCTAGGGGCAGGGTCAGGCAGTTCAGTTCCTGGGAGGACTGTAGAAGACATCCTAGAGACAGGAGCTGCGCTAGGCTCCTCCTAGGTGACTGACCAGCCCGTGTGGGTGACCCGCGGTAAGGGTCTGAGAGGGTAGAGGAAAGGTGCGAGGAGTGGAGCGGAGCCAGCTCGCCTCTGCATCTTATGGAGTACGGACACCAGAGTCCGAGGTCGCACGGGATTCCATACCCAGCAACCAAGGGAGGGTAATTTCAAGTTGACTGTCCACCCATAACAGGCCAGGAGACAGGAGCCAGGAGCTCGGGCAAGTAGCCCAGAGAGTTCAAGCCACCTGTCATACGACCAAGACACGGAGTGAGGAGGCCCAAGCATATCTCTAAGCAGCCGAGGCTCACAAACAGTAGTACAGCAGGGAGGCCTCAGCCCAGGCCAGGTGTGGACAGCCTAACTTGTTACCAAGCTCCGTACCCATAACACCACTTGAACTGTGTCCTGGATAAACCCATTTAACCTCAGTAAAGGTAAACAGACTGTTACCCTTGTGTCTGTCAGTTCCTTGCACACTGAACCCTGCACTACCCACAAACTATCCCTTCCACAGACTACTCATCCTGCGCCTGCAGAGCCGCTACTGATTTTACAAGCCAGCAGTGGAAACTGCCTGAAGGGGCCTGAAGGGGTCGGGAGCATTGTACTAACACTAGCAATACCACAGCTCTGGGGAATAGCCCTACCCGAAAAGAGGGTTCAACATCCTGGCTGCCAACCCTCATCATCCCCAGGGGTCCTAACTGCAGCGGCAGCTGTACTGGCCGCAGTCCACGGGTGGTGTCACAACATCTTTTCTTTGTTTTTGTTTTATTTTTCGTTAATCCCTTTTTACAATTCCCCTTTTTAGTGTTCGCTCCACGAGGGGATCACAGACCAGGTTGCGCCACAGTGACACCCCACAGCCAAAGACGACAACAAGAGGGCCTGGTTCCGAATACCCTTTGGTCCCTGCCTGGGGCGAGACAGTAGTACCACTGTTTGGCCACTCAGCTCTGCTAGTTTTACATCCATAGTTTTTGTGCCAACAACTACCGAGTTGCCAATAGTTACCCTCAAATATGAGTGGTAAAGCGTCTGCTGATAGGGGAAAGGAGAATAGGCACTTTAGAAAGGGTAAAAATCTTTGTGTCCTTGGGGTAGGTGCTAAACTAACAGAAACATCTGCTGAACAAATACCGTCTTCAAGCCAAACTAAAATGTCTACTTCTTTTCATGGAGGATCTGCTATCATCCCTTTCTTATGCAGCAGAGCATAGCTAAAACTTGTAGATGAGGCCCAAAAAAAGCAGGTGCTTCAATGCTGGCGCACTGACCCCCTGAAGAAGTCTCACCAGACGAAACGCCGTCGGGGTGATTGGAGCTCTAACCACTGAGGTTGGTACTGATCTGATGTGAGACAATTGAGTAACCAGTCCTTTATTTGATTTGTGCTGGCACCTGAGCAAGTTAAGGAAAGGGAATAGACTCCTTATGGATAGGGATGGTGGTGGTGACTGAGTTTAGCTAACCTACTGGAGGAACCATTGTTTATCATCACCTATGCATATGTAGCATATAGGCAGTGATAATGGTATTCTGTGGGTAGCCAATCGGCATTTAATACACACGGTTGTTAAAAAATGGGAAAGACTCAGACATGACTCCCCCATAGATGTTGTTCTATCCTTACTTTCATTGGAGGTCAGGTGTCAAGCGAATATGCAAAAAAGGAATCCTTGATTGTACCAGTTGAACTCAGTATGGTTTTCTCCTTGTGAGCCCTGTGGTACTTTACATAATATTCTGACCACCAGTCTTTCGTACCCTTTCAATATAACATGTATTCTGTTTCTCAGTGATTTGTGATATTGTTTTTCTTTATAGTTGTGATTAAATTGTAAAGCTATGCTTTTTATAAGCTGCTTAATAAAGTATTGAGATTTTAAAGATATCCCGTGGTCCCTTATGGGTCTCTTTTTGATAGTATGCTTCAATGGGAATACATTATGAATAATGAGATTGTGATTTGGGTCCTAACTGCAGCGGCAGCTGTACTGGCCGCAGTCCACGGGTGGTGTCACAACATCTTTTCTTTGTTTTTGTTTTATTTTTCGTTAATCCCTTTTTACAATTCCCCTTTTTAGTGTTCGCTCCACGAGGGGATCACAGACCAGGTTGCGCCACAGTGACACCCCACAGCCAAAGACGACAACAAGAGGGCCTGGTTCCGAATACCCTTTGGTCCCTGCCTGGGGCGAGACAGTAGTACCACTGTTTGGCCACTCAGCTCTGCTAGTTTTACATCCATAGTTTTTGTGCCAACAACTACCGAGTTGCCAATAGTTACCCTCAAATATGAGTGGTAAAGCGTCTGCTGATAGGGGAAAGGAGAATAGGCACTTTAGAAAGGGTAAAAATCTTTGTGTCCTTGGGGTAGGTGCTAAACTAACAGAAACATCTGCTGAACAAATACCGTCTTCAAGCCAAACTAAAATGTCTACTTCTTTTCATGGAGGATCTGCTATCATCCCTTTCTTATGCAGCAGAGCATAGCTAAAACTTGTAGATGAGGCCCAAAAAAAGCAGGTGCTTCAATGGATATTAAGCGCTCTATCAAGCGCTCTATCAAGTAGGCTCTCCTCCACCTAAACTTCAACATCACAAACACTCCAGTCCTCAGAGGTGTCACCCCAATCGCCCTTGCTTCCTCAGAGCTCACAAGTCTCCAGCTGCCCTACTGACTATGGGTTAACACAGATGGGTGAGTCTGCAGAGCTGTTCACTCATACTATAGCCTGGGAATCAGAGGTCTGCTCAAAAGTGTCATTGAGTCAAGACGAGGAAATGATTTGCACCGATGGCCATAATCTTTTTGAGTCAGATCCAGGCCCAGATGAAGAAGGGTCTGAGCATAATGTAGACCTTCATTCTCAAACTGTAACGCCTGTTGGTGGAGACATTGAGGCAGATGTTGGTCAGACTCAGAAACCTGATTGGAACAACAACTTGACTTTGCGCTCAAGGCAGGAAGAGGTTGGCTCTATGAGAACACACAGGGTGATGATGAGGTTGGAGATCCCACTTACTGTCAACTCACTGGCAGGCAGTTGATGAGCTCAGCAGAGGAGATGGAGGAGGATACTAGTGACGAGGTTAGGTTGGGTATTCCTGGACAGAGACGGAGTCCTGGAAGCACGTCAACAACTGCATCTTCAGTCACAACTCTGCCTCAGTGCAGTAGCCGTAGTGGCTCGGCAGGTCGCATGGGCGCTAAGCCTTGCCTAGCCTGGGCCTTTTTTCAGATCGCAAAGGATGGCACAACTCATGTTATCTCCAAAATTTGTAAACAAAATCTGAGTAGAGGCCAAAAAATCAATAGTTTGAGTACTTCATGCATGTGCCGTCACATGGACATGAAGCATAAGTCCAAGTGGGAAGCTCACTGTGCTACAATGCGGCCTAGCAGGCCTGGCTAACCACCATCTGGCCCATCAAGTGCAACTGCGGCTGCTTCATCCTCTGTGACTATGGGGACATCTGTCACACAGGCTTTCGGCCGTAGAACGTCCACCTCTTTACCCACAACAGCCATGTGATTGACAGGTCGTCAGCTGTTTTGGAAGTGGAAACACCTGGTGGTGTTGAGTGCTGTCAGACATCGAGAGCACCACCTTTTTATGAATGCGACATAATAAGTCCGTCTGCACCTCCCTCACAGACCAGCAGTTTGTCTGGGACACCCTCCCTGTCTCAGCGTAGCAGCCAGCCCTCAGATGTGGACAAGTAAAAGACTATTTCTTCCTACCCATGCCAAAGCTAAGAGGTTAAATTTTACCATCTGCAAGCTGTTGGATACGGAAATGCTGCCTTTCCGGCTGGTGGATAGAGAGGATTTTTGAGACCTTATGGCCATCGCAGTGCCCTATTATCAGATGCCCAGTCGCCACTACTTCTCGAAGAAAGCTGTGCCTGTGCTACATCAGCATGTCGCACACAACATCACCGCTTCCTTGAGAAACTCTGTGTGTGACAAGATGCATTTCACCACAGACACCTGGACATGTAAGCATGGACAGAGGTGTTACATGTCGCTGACTGGACACTGGGTGACTATGGTGACAGCAGGAGAAGGGGCGAGTGTGAGTCACACAGCTGAGGAGTTGTGGTCAGCTCTGGAGACAGAGTTTAATCAATGGTTGTCTCCACTGAACCTGCAGCCAGGGAAGGCTGTGTGCAACAATGCTGAAAACCTGGGTGCGGCCCTTTGCCGGGGCAATGTGACACATATGCCTTGTATGACTCACGTCTTGAACCTGGTCATCCAGCAATTTCTAGCCCACTATCGCGGCCTAGATGTACTTCTGCAGAGGGCATGGCCGCTGTGTGCTCACTTCAGCCATTCGCATTCCGCAATGACTTGCATTGCTACAGAAGTCGTTTGGCCTGCCAGTTCACCGCCTAAAATGCGATGTGCCGACACGGTGGGAATTCCACTCTGCACATGTTGAGGCAGCAGCAATGAGCCCTGGTGCAATATGTTATTACATATAGCCTGGGCCAATGCGATCCAGAGGTGGGGCAAATCACGCTGCTGGAGTTGTCTCAGATCAAGGACCTCTGCAATCTTCTCCAGAGTTTTGAAATGCTTACTAAGATGTTTAGCGCTGACGATGCCATTATCAACTTGACTATTCTGGTCATCTACATGCTGGAGCACACTTTAACCAGTATTTGGAGTAAGGTGGTGGGCCAAGAGGAAGGGCAGGAAGTGCAGGAGGAGGCGTATGCAGAAGGGATAACAAGATCTCAAAGGTCCAGACGGTCAGCAGCACCAAGGCGGCTGGCATGGGAGAGTGGGGAAGAGGGAACAACGAGGGCGCATGGTAGCAGCCAAACTGTTGATGAAGGTGTAGGAGCTGAGGAAGAAATGGAGGTCGAAGAGGCTATGGGCATGGAAGACTCAGCAGATGAGGGAGATCTTGATCACATTTCTGTTGTGCGAGGTTGGGGGGAGAGGACAGAGGAAGGAAGCATGAATGTTACCTCGCCTCCACCAGCACAACAAGGATTGGCCCTCCTGGACGTGCAAGACCCCTGAGTGCCTTCTTGCTGCACTACCTGAAATATGATCCTTAGATTGTTTGAATTTGAAGTAATGCCGCCTACTGGGTTGCCACACTGTTAGATCCCCGGTACAAGAATAAATTTGTCCAAATGGTTACTGCCCTGGAAAGGGACGCACGCATGCAGGAGTATCAA
The DNA here is from genome assembly GCA_033576535.1 of Allobates femoralis. Taxonomy (NCBI): domain Eukaryota; kingdom Metazoa; phylum Chordata; class Amphibia; order Anura; family Aromobatidae; genus Allobates; species Allobates femoralis. The sequence goes on from JARQOC010000003.1 coordinate 426,588,223, forward strand.
CAGAAGCTTTTACACAATCTTAGTACTGCTTTTCCCCAAAACACCAGTGGTGCACATAGTGAATATCGCAGTTCTAACTTTCTAACCTGGGGAATGTCGAGTCGTCATCACTCAAACGTTAACAGTAACAGTCTATCTGGTAACAGCAATTTTGTAGAATCGTTTCACCATTTTCTTAGACCATCCTTTGCAACACCAGAAGAGAGAAAAAGTCTGACACATAGTAAATGCCTAGAGAGGATTGTACAGGAGTATCTACCAGGGGTGTAACTACAATAGGTGCAGGGGTTGCAATCGCACTCGGACACTGGAGACTAGGGGGCCCCAAAAGTCCCTTTGGTCTTTATAAAAAGAATAATGCTATTAAAGATTTGCAATATTTGGGGGTCCAGTACTGGTAGTGTGCTGACGGATAAGCGCACATGGCTGTCCAGTGACAGTGTAGACAGACTAACGTTTATCAAGTTGAGCAAGTCATGGATCCGCAAGGACTTTTAGATAGGAAGATTAAACGCTTGTGTACTTTTCAATGTGATGTGATGTGGCCAGGTCTGTGGGGGGTACTCGGTCACCGGGTCTGCTGAGTAGGGAGTCACAGGTGGACGGTATCCCGGTGCCGTTCCCTGGAGATCATTTGAAGGGGGAATGAGGGAATTATTTACAGGGGGACGTGACGCCACCTGTAGGGTCCGGTAAGGTGGTACCGGCGCTGCCAGCCGGCCGCTGTGGTGATGGAGGGGGCAGCAAAGTGTGGTACAGCTCCCCACAGGTGGAGCTTTACCTCAGGGCAGCAATAAAGGAAGATGATGAGGGAGAGCAGTGAAGGAGGAAGATGATGGGTTATAGCCGATGAACAGTCACACATACACACAGGGATAGTTGTTCCGGTACCTATTACTGGTAGTCACAAAACAGGTACAGTTCTGAGTAATAACCAGGTCCCTGGTGCAATTTAGGATCAACTCCTTAGAAAGATATGAGGCCTCCTTTATCTCTATTCTTTCTCTTGAGGGATGAGTCTTGCCTGAGTTTGAGCTCTCCAATTCTCTATTGTCTAAAACTAACAATCAGGCCCTTCTGCGGGAACCCGGCTTATCCTGTGGCCCCTGGTCCTCTGTTTGGTTAGTTTTTAATATCTCTAATCTCTTCCTTCAGGGCTAAACTTCTCCTGAAATTGCTGGGCTTTTACTGTGGCTATACAAGCCCACAGCATCGGACTCCAGTGTCCGTTTGTCCTCAAGGGGGAATATCTTTTAGTCCCTCTTCTTATTCCCTACCTCTTCTCCTTGCCTCCGGCCCCTTCCCTGGGGTGTGAACAGCTGACAAAATGGTCCCTTCTGGTCCTGGCATTGGTCTTTTCCAGAGACCAGCAGCTCAGCCTCCTTTTCTCCTCTCCTCACACGAACTACTCCCTAGCAACTGTCTCCTAGGACCAACTGTCTCCTCCTCTCAGCCTGGATCTCATTAAAGGGGAACTGACTTAATGCAGCCAGTAGAGCTCCCCCTTCAGGTCTCGAGTGGAAGGTGTTGTGTGCTGAACAAACCAAGGTGTCAATCCTTCCTTGCACCAGTGTAACCTGTGGCAATCCCCCGCAGGGGTGCCACATGATGCATTAAACTCCCCATTTCAATATTTCAACTCTGGGCAATTCAATTGATGCCACTTAAGTGGTGGCTGTGTCTAATTCTTTTGAAAAATGGAGACTGTTGTTGGAGTCTCCTTGCTGCTTGTTGCTTGACTTGAGTAGGGCCCTCTGAGCTCTATACCTATCCCTGACACTCCTGACCCTGTTTCTGAATATTCAAACTTTTGTCCATCGAACCAGTGATTAACAAATTTGCTGTATTCACATCCACAATTTTTGGGTGCTTAAAAGCAGTGATTACTACATCTCCCCTAATGTTTGTGTAAACTTGTTTTGGGCATTAAAACAGGTTTTGGCAAATGTGATGTATACACATGAACAGTTTTTGGACCCTTAAAAGCATTGTTAGGTCAATCTCCCCTGTCCGCAAGGCCTATAAAAGTCACTGACCTGCCTGACTAGTTCTTCCTGTAATACTCCACAAAACGTATAGTTGTGCCACCTGTGTGTGGCAGGGCATAACATTGATAGGAGAGTTTAACCAAAGCTTTGAATTTATCCGGCCTACTAGGCTTAAACAGGTCACTGATGTACCTGATTAGTTTATCTGGCAATATTTCACAAAATTTATAGTTGTCCCACCTGTGTGTGGCGGGGCATAACATTGAAGGGTGCGCTTGCATGAGCTTTGAGTTTATCCGGCCCACTAGGCCTAAACAGGTCACTGACCTACCTTTCTATTATTTACTGTAATACTCCACGACACTGATAGTGGTCCCACCTGTGTGTGGCAGGGCATAACATTGATGGGAGCGCTTGCATGAGCTTTGAGTTTATCCGGCCCAGTAGGCCTAAACAGGTCACTGACCTACCTTTCTATTATTTCCTGTAATACTCCACAACACTGATAGTTGTCCCACCAGTGTGCAGTGGGGCATAACATTGATGGGAGCGCTTGCATGAGCTTTGAGTTTATCCGGCCCAGTGGGCCTAAACATGTCACTGACCTACCTCTCTATTATTTCCTGTAATACTCCACAAAATGTATAGTTGTCCCACCTGTGTGTGGCGGGGAATAACATTGATAGGAGCGCTTGCAAGATCCAAGATGGCCACAATCAGGCAGCATCCCGCCTGACGAGCTCCTGCTGTATCAGCAAAAATCCATCTCATCCTCCATTTAGTACAAACTCAGAGGCATTCAAAACAGAGCTACTCGGTGTAACATCAACTGAGGCACCATCTACAACAATCATTTTAACCCAGGACCCCGGGACTCCCTTGCTACAGAACTGTGAGTTGCGACCCACCCCTCCCTTTCCCTGCACCACGCAACACAAAGCCGCCTGACCCGCCGCTTGCTCCAGCGGCGGCTCGCCTGGCCGCCGACCAGTTTTGCGGGGTCAGAGGGGACATTGAGTACCGGCGGACCGGCCGCCACCCACCGATATCACCCCACCAACCAGGTGTCAGACAGAGCGGAAGGCATTGCCGCGAACCGAGTGGCCCGCACTTCCAGCCGGAAACCCGACATAAGCTGCCAGCACCTGAGGCCTGCATGCTCTCGAGAGTCCCGAGGACTGCAGACACTCATGGACACATGACCCAGATTCCCGCTCCGCCGACAGCTCCGGCCCTGCATTCTTCTGCCTCTGCAGCGGCCCATCCCTGGAAAGCAGGTGAGAGAGGGAGGCAGCTCGACAGCTGCACTGTGTGACTTTGCTCCCCACAGTGCATAAGATCATATTAAACTATAAAAAGGGGCCCAGGCAATCCCCCAATAAGCCATATAAATCCGGACCGCTGATAACCGGCCCAAGCTGCAGTTCCCTGACATCTGAGGAGGTGTTTCAGACTCCAGTGACATTGTGCCATCTTGATCACCACTTTGGCAACATAACCCTAACCAGCTGAGAGTAACAGCCATCTCATAGGCAGACATAAAGCCCTGACCCTCTGATTTATGACCACAGCAGCCATTCTTTGATGCAGGAGAGAGGTGGCTTAAAGTTTAAAGATAAGTGACATTGCACCACTGCAATCGCCATCTTGGAGTCAAATTACTCCAGAAAACTGCCACGGTCCTGGAACGGTCACACTGAGATTAGGCCCATCTGTACTAACTACCATACAGGTGTTGCCTTAAATTAAAAACAACCCTGAATACGCCCCCTATTAACACTAGCAACCCACTGGCACTGCATTAGACAGCCACAAGAATTGGGATCCCTGTCAGCAGAAAACATCATTATTAGAGACAGAGACGAGCTCCTACACATCAGTGTGCCAACTACCATACATAGGAGGCTATTACTGCTTACCTAATGAGACCGTACCGTATCTTCTGGATCTCCTCCAACCCTCTTCGGCCCTATAGTGGGTAGGACTTTCATCCACCCTGACCCAGGCCCGCCCACAAACTCTGGACAATGATTCATACCTGCCTACCCCTCTCCACATCATGTGGCATCCCCTATTGGTCCATGAGGGGCTAGTACGACACAGGGGCTATGAAAAATTACAGCTACAACCCAAACAAGATGGTTAAGTCTTCCAATAAATCATCTAAAACAACTACCAAAACTAGTGGGGCTGCTAATCAGGCCGACCTCAATAAATTTCTCAGAGAGCAAATAGACATGTCGGCGATCTCTAAGTCGTCCCGCCAACTAATAGTAGATGACCACACTGAGTCAGAACCAGACAGTGATATGGATACTGAAGATTTGCCCAAAACTCCTCAAGTTACCAGATCCTTTATCAAAAGGATTGTCGAGCCCACTGGGACGGGGTACTCGGAACCGGACCGGGTTTGCTGCTGGGGATGTCACGGAGGGCCAGGTCTGGACCATTTCCCGGGCCCTGGCAAGTAAAAGGGTAATATGTACAGGGGATAGAGTTTGTCGTGACGCCACCCACGGTGTGTGGTCAGTATTGGGACCACCACTGCTGCAGAACCTCTGGGGTGATGTTAGGCAGCTTAGATGGTACTGCTCTCCGTAGGTAGAGGCGAAGTCCCCTGGGCAGTGGTTGTTATAGTCTATGATGGATGCGATAAGGAGGTGAATAGTGGAGATGGGTTTAACCCCTTCCCGACCCTTGGCCCACTGTTTGGGCCATGGAAAACAGGTCGTTCACAACCCATGGCCCAGGGGGTGGGCCATGAAATGATCGGGCTCCTGCGGCCCGTGTGAGGGGGGTGACTCAGGTGTCACTGTAGCTAATGCACAGTGACAACCTGTAGTTCACCCCACAGGGGGTGGATTACTTCCCCCCCCCGTGCCCAGGGCCCCTCTGATTGGCAGTTGAAATTCAGACTGCCAATCACAGCGAGTAATCCCCTCCAGATCTGATTGGAGCTCTCCAATCAGATCTGGAGGGGCGGGATGGCATGTGCCCCCTCCCTCCTAGCCCCTTCTCCCTCCAGGGCCCGCCGATCACTGTCCTGGCCCCCTCCCCAATTGCCGTCCTACCCCCCCCCCCAACGGCGGTAACAGTCATCCGGGACTGATGAAGCTAACACCCCCATGCCCCCTATCTCCCCACCCCATCCCTCTCTCACCTACCGGCGGGTACGCCGGTGCAGCCTCCGTCCAGCTCCAGTGTGGGCTCCTCCTCTTCCGGGCTCCTCCTCCTGGATGAGGTAAGTATGTAGTATGTGAGTATGTATGAATGAATGAATGTATGTATGTATGTATGTATGTAGTATGTATGTATGTATCAATGAATGAATGAATGGAGTCGCGCTGATGTCTGCGTGCGTGGATGACTGCATGCATGATGACTGCGTGATGGATGACTGCGTGCGTGGATGACTGCGTGCGTGGATGACTGCGTGCGTGGATGACTACGTGCGTGGATGTCTGCATGCGTGGATGTCTGCGTGCGTGGATGTCTGCATTCGTGAATGACTGCGTGCGTGGATGTCTACGTGTGTGGATGACTGCGTGCGTAGATGCCTGCGTGCGTGGATGTCTGCATGCGTGGATGCCTGCGTGCGTAGATGTCTGCGTGCGTGGATGTCTGCATGCGTGGATGACTGCGTGCGTGGATGACTGCGTGTGTGGATGACTGCGTGCGTGGATGCTGCGTGCGTGGATGTCTGCGTGCGTGGATGTCTGCGTGCGTGGATGTCTACGTGCGTGGATGTCTGCATGCGTGGATGTCTGCGTGCGTGGATGTCTGCATGCGTGGATGTCTGCGTGCGTGGATGTCTGCATGCGTGGATGTCTGCGTGCGTGGATGTCTGCATGCGTGGATGTCTGCGTGCGTGGATGTCTGTGTGCGTGGATGACTGGCTGGATGCGTGGATGACTGCGTGCGTGGATGACTGCGTGCGTGGATGACTGCGTGCATGGATGTCAGCGTGAGTGGATGTCAGCGTGAGTGGATGTAAGTGTGCGTGCGTGGATGCGTGCGTGGATGTGTGTGTGCATGGATGATGGGTGCATAGGTGGATGGATGGGTGCAACAAGAGATCAAGTATCCTCTTGTTGTAGTCTCTGGGATCATAGTCATGGTGCACTGTATGACAGATCATTGTCATACAGTTCACCATAACTCTGACCCCAGAGGATGTAGGAAGAGGACACTAGATCCCTTGCTGCAATCTCTGGATTGAGCAGAGGCGATCGAGCGTCGTGGGGCCTTCGTTGTGGACTACGTCGAAGGCGGTCGAGCGTCGTGGGACCTTCGTTGTGGACTACGTCGGATCTTTATAATAAAGATGGAGTCCAAATTTTGTTTGTTTTTTTTTCAAATAAAAAGATTTTTCTTTGTGTGTATTTTCTGACTATTTACCAGAGATTCCTAATGGCGGGTCTAATATTGGTCCTATATTATGAATCTCGGGCTTAGTGCCAGCTGCCAATAACAAGCTGGCATTAACCCCTTTATTACCCAGTTTGTCACCGGCACCAGGGCAACAGGAAGAGTCTGGATACAGCGCCAGAAAATGGCGCTTCAATGAATGCGCCATTTTTTGGGGCGGCTGCGGGCTGCAATTCGCAGCATGGGGGGCCCAGAACGCTTGGGCCTCTCCATGGTGTGGATTCCAGCCCCCCAGCTGCCTAGTTGTGCCTGGCTGGACCAAAAATATGGCGGAGCCCTACGTCATTTTTTTTCTAGAATTAGTTCTAAAAAAAAAAAAAAAGGGGCTTTGCTGTATTTTTGGTTGCCAACCAGGTACAACGAGGCAGCTGGGGGTTGCTGGCAGTCCGTAGCTGCCAAGTTGTACCTGGCTGGACCAAAAATATGGCGGAGCCCAACGCCATTTTTTTTTTCTAGAATTAGTCCTAGAAAAAAAACAAATGGGCTTCGCTGTATTTTTGGTTACCAGCCAGGTACAACGAGGCAGCTGGGGGTTGCTGGCAGTCCGTAGCTGCCAAGTTGTGCCTGGCTGGACCAAAAATATGGTGAAGCCCCACATCATTTTTTTTTATTACTTTTACCAATAGAATGACAAGGAGCTTTGCCTTATTTTTGGATGCCAGCCAGGTACAACTTGGCAGTTGGGGGGCTGCAATCCTCATCGTGGAGAGACCCAAATGTTGTGGCCCTCCCCAAGCTGCAAATTGCAACCCACAGCCACCCCAGAAAATAGCACATTAGAGGCGCCATTTTCTGGTGCTGTACCCCAACTCTTCCAGTTGCCCTTGTGCTGGTGGCAATGCTGGTGGCACACAGGAGCACTCCATATGCGACATGGTGTCCGCTAACAAGTTGAATGGAAAATTAGCTCCAATTATTAGCGGACACTATGTCGCGTATGGAAAGCCCCTGTGTGCCTAAACATTGAAGTTCCCTCACAAGTGACCCCATTTTGGAAACTAGACCCCCTAAGGAACGTATCTAGATGCATAGTGAGCACTTTGAACCCCAACGGCTTCACAAATTGATCCGCAAAACTGAAAGAATAATTTTTTTGTGGAAACAAAGTACTTTTTCATTTTTACAGATGAATTTGTGAAGCACCTGGAGGTTCAAAATGCTCACCCCCCATCTAGATAAGTCTCCTGGGGGCTCTAGTTTCCAAAATGGGGTCACTTGTGGGGGAACTCCAATGTTTAGGCACACAGGGGCTCTCCAAACGCGACATGGTGTCCGCTAACAATTTGAATGGAAAATCAGCTCAAATTGTTAGCGGACACCATGTCGCGTTTGGAGAGCCCCTGTGTGCCTAAACATTGGAGCCCCCCTACAAGTGACCCCATTTTGGAAACTAGACACCTGTTACGACCATCCGCTGTGAGGCTGAGCTGCTGGTAAGATAGCACCCCGAGAAACCCCGAGACCCTTAACCCCTATACAGGTATCTGGAATTACAGCGGAGCCCAAGGGGTAGCTGCCTATTATGAGCAAAAGAGCAGGAAGGTCCCAGGGGAAAAAATCAAGACCCGAAAAACGAAGTCAGAAGTCCGAGTCAAAACCGAGAGGGCAGCGAAGGTACAAAATCATCAGGCAGAAGCAGAGTCAGAAATCCAGGCCAAGGTCAGAGACAAAACTACACACACACACACTACATCACTGGGAAACCAAAACTATATCTGGCGGCCTGCAAGACAGGTTCCAATGTATTTGAAGGGAGCGGTTACTCCCATAGGCTGGAGCTCACAGCCTGATGATCTCATCCGGACCGCCCGTAGAACCAGGCCAGATGGTAATGCACGACTGGCTCCACCCACCCCACTTCTGACAGAAGAACGAAGGCTGCGCCTGACAGACACCTCTGCAGGGCCCGCTCCTCTGTGACCAACACCACCCAAAGAAGAAACACGTCGGCGCTCAGCGACAGAGGCAGACGTCGCAGGAGCAGGTCCATATGAGGACAAGGCCCTCCTATCACCGGCGCCATCCGCCGAAGGAATCCGGCTCCTCCCAGCGACCGAGGCAGGAACACCAGCCACCGAGTCCAATGGCGATGTGACAACACCCCAGGGAACTTATCTCGATGGGTGGTGAGCATTTTGAACGCCCGAGTGCTTCACAAATTAATCTGTAAAAATGAAAAAAGAAAATTTTTGTGGAAATAAAAGTACTTTTTCATTTTTACGGATGAATTTGTGAAGCACCTGAGGGTTCAAAATGCTCACCACCCATCTAGATAAGTTTCCTGGGGGCTCTAGTTTCCAAAATGGGGTCACTTGTGGGGGAGCTCCAATGTTTAGGCACACGGGCTCTCCAAACACGACATGTTCTGCTAACAATTTGAATGGAAAATCAGCACAAATTGTTAGCGGACACCATGTCACGTTTGGAGAGCCTCTGTGTGCCTAAACAGTGGAACTCCCCTATAATTGACCCCATTTTGGAAACTAGAGCCCCCAAGGAACTTATTTAGATTAGTGGTGAGCATTTTGAACTCCCAGGTGCTTCACAAATTCATCCGTAAAAATGAAAAAAGTACTTTTTTTTTTTCACAAAAATGTTTTTTTAGCCTACATTTTTTCATTTTCACATGGGCAACAGGATAAAATTCATCCTAAAATTTGTTGGGCAATTTCTCTTGAGTACATCGATACCTCATATGCGGTCATAAACCACTGTTTGGGCGTACGACAGGGCTCAGAAGGGAAGGAGCGCCATTTCACTTTTTGAATGTAAAATTAGCTCCAAAATTCAAATTGCGCTCCTTCCCTTCTGAGCCCTACCGTGCGCCCAAACAGTGGTTTATGACCACATATGAGGTATCGGTGTACTCGGGAGAAATTGCACAACACATTTTAAGATCCATTTTATCCGGTTGCCCATGTAAAAATGAAAGAATTGAGGCTAAAAGAATATTTTTGATACAAAAAAATTAAATATCCATTTTTTGTTTCCACTGTGCTTTAGTTCCTGTGAAGCACCTGAAGGGTTAATAATCTTCTTGAATGTAGTTTTGAGTAGCTTGAGGGATGCAGTTTTTGGAATGGTGTCACTTTTGGGTTTTTTCTGTCATGTACACCCCTCAAAGACTTCAAATGTGATGTGGTCACTAAAAAAAATGGTTTTGTAAATTTTGGTTGAAAAATGAAAAATTGCTCATGAACTTTGAACCCTTATAACTTCCTAACAAAAATTTTTTTTTTCCAAAATTGTGCTGATGTGCAGTAGACATGTGGGAAATATTATGTAATAACTATTTTGAGTCACATACCTCTCTGGTTTAGCAGAAAAAAAATAAAAAATTTGAAAATTGCAAAATGTTCAAAATTTTTGCCATATTTTTGATTTTTTCACAAATAAACACAAAAATTATCGACCTAAATTTAATACTAGCATAAAGCCCAATATGTCACGAAAAAATTATCTCAGAATCGCTAGGATCAGTTGAAGCGTTCCAGAGTTATAACCTCATAAAGGGACACTAGTCAGAATTGCAAAAAATGCCAAGGTCTTTAGGGCCAAAATAGGCTGGGTTCTGAAGGGGTTAAGGAACACACACTCGCGTTTCTGTAGTTTCCAAAGCTTTACTGCGATGCTGTTGTAGGTTATAGTCCACGGAGTCTGTACTGGGGCCGGGTTGCTCCCACCCTGTCCGGGTCCTCAGCTTCCTCATGCTGCGCTGTGTGTGTGTCCCTGCTACTGCTTCTAGCTGAGCTGCTGGCACTGTCTCACTCTTTCTCTCTCTCTGCTGGTACCACTTGGCTAGGCAACTTGAGTCTTCTATGTGGTGCTGACACCGCCGTGTTGCTTTGCTCTGTTACTGTGGTGGTCTAGAGACTCCACTACTCCTGGATTCACTGTGCTGTAAGTGTCAGTCACAGTGTCGGATCCGGTGTCCATTCTGTGCGCTCCTCTGGGGCGAGTGGTGATGGCACTCAAGCTCCCAGATGTGTTCCTCTGTCCTTTGATTCTCCTCTCCTCAGACCCCAACTAGGCCTGGAATCGAGCAGCAGATTGTGGAGAAGCCTGTCGCAGCTCCTTTACACCACAATCTCTCCCTCTTCACAGTACTGCCTCGTACTGAACTCCTCTAGAGCTCTCCTCTAGACTAACTAACTACTTTCTCCTGACCAGGAGTATATAAAGGAGCTAGTTGAGCTCCCCCTCCTGGCCCAGAGGTGCTAGTGTAAGTCAGTGTGTTGTGGGGAGGGAACCCGTGTGATGTTACTGTGGCACATTAACCCCTGGGGTGCCACATTCCCCCTTAGTTAAATACAGTACTCCGGGACTGTGGAAAAAAACAAGTAAACAAACAGTTAATACAATTAATATTTACATAGACTTAAAAGTAAAAAGTACAAAAATCACTGAAATTTGAAAAGAGTCCAAAAATTCAAAAAGCAGTCTTTCCGGGGGTTTAGTCTATTGCCTCCGGGCTGATAAATATATACAAGAGAGTTCTTACCACAACCAGTCCGTGGTATATATGGTCCATAAGTAAATAAGAAAAGTTCAAAGTTCATACAGGATAGTCTCTGTAGGTACTGGGCTTTATAACGTTGCATTAACTATCTACATTTGTTCACCGAGTTCAATTCACATTCAAACCAACATATTTACATTTCATAGTTAATGACATTTTAATCTTTGTACCTAGCTGGTAACTGACCTTGGGTACTATGCTCTGATCTGCGTAATGCTGGTGGACGTAGCCTGATAGTGTGAGTGGACATGTACCTATTTGGGGTGTTTGGTACTATGGCAGATGGGTATCTGACTGCAGGACTGGCAATTTCACTAGGACCAGGAATTTGTTCTTCCTCTACGGGTTCTACTTCCAGTTCTTCAAGTCTTCGGTCTTCTTCTGGTAACGCGGGTTCTGGTAACATGGGTTCTGGTGTTGGTTCCACCATTGAAGGGAAAGCGATCATTGGTACTACAACTGCTCCGTGGTAATTTGACCATGTTTTAGGGAAATCTCCTAGTACCATATGGAATACTTCTTCTTTTTCTTTCTCTTGGATAGGTTGGACCTGTACGGGTTCCGTTACTTCAGGTGCCTTCAGGGTTTCAGGACACAATTTGAGCTGATCTCGAGATACAATTGCTGAAGTTCTTCCTTCATCTTTGCTTATCAAACTTATCAAACAGGTTTTTACATTGTCTAGGTTAGATGGTAAGACTGTGTATGGGGTGGTTTCCCACTGATTATCCAATTTGTTAGAGCGTCTCTTTCTTTTGAGAACTTGGTCACCAGGTTGTAATGGCATTGCTTGAGCATGCTTGTTGAAGGTTTTCTCTTGTCTTGCTCTAGCTTGCTGAGGGTTTCTTTCTACGCACTCTTGTACTTGTTGATACTGTTTCTGACGTTTGGTATCCCAATCTGTTTCTTCCACTTCTGTGTCTGGTTTCACGATTCCCATCTCTAAATCAATTGGTAGCTTACCGGGTCTTGCACGCATAAGTTAGGCTGGAGTGCAGTTTGTAGAACTCACTGGAACATGGTTGCATAAGTCTACCAAATCGGGTAATTTATCTGGCCACTGATTTCTTTCTGATTCTGGTAAAGTCTTCAACAGTTCAATTACAATATGGTTCATCTTCTCACATAAGCCATTTGTTTGGGGATGGTACGTTGTTGTGTGGATCTTCTTACAACCGTACATATTGCAGAATCCCTTGAATAATTCTGATTCAAAAGCTGGACCTTGGTCTGCAAGGACTTGTTCTGGGTAACCATGCGGTCTACAGAAATGCGTCTGGAATGCTTTTGCTGCCGTCTTCACTGTTAAGTCTTTGACAGGTACCACCACTAAGAAGCGTGAATAATGGTCCATGATGGTTAAGGCATAGACATAGCCTGACCGGCTTGGTGTTAACTTGATGTGGTCTAACGCAACTAGCTCAAGTGGTTGCTTGGTTACTATGGGCTGAAGTGGAGCTTTCTGTGGATCTTTCCTTCTGAGGTTGCATGCGGCACATCTTCTACACCAAAGTTCAATTGATCTTCTCATGCCAACCCAATAGAATCTCTCTCTCAGGATTGCTTCCAACTTCTTTCATCCGAAATGACCTGCACCGTCGTGGTAGGCTTTTAAGACCATTCTGATGTCTCACTTGGGTACGATTATCTGCCAGACCAGTTCATGTGTTTATGGACTGGTATGCCTTCTGCAGAGCTTCCCTTGATACAGGAAGAACTTGCCTCTTTCTTTCCAGAGCTGTTGGGTCTCAGCTGGGGCATTCTGGTTAGCGACGCACCTGGTTGTGTAAGCAGTTCTTTCACTAGCTTCACAGCTGGAACAGTATCTTGGGTATCGGCCCATCCATGGTGTCTTAACGGGTTAAGATTTGCCTTTTGTTCTCTTTGGTAGATGCCGGGTTGATACTGGTCTACCTTTGAACGATGAAAGGCCGGTAGTTCAATTTCTTCCAACCCTTCCGGTTCCTCTTCCACGTCTTTCAGGTGTGGCATCCGGGATAATGCATCTGCATTCCCGTTCTTATGGCCTGCCCGATATTTGATGAAAAAGTTGTAATTGACAGCCGGGCTATCCATCGCTGCTCCAATGCACCTAATTTTGCTGTATCCAGGTGAGTCAACGGGTTGTTATCCGTGTAGATGGTGAATTCTGCAGCTGCCAAGTAGTGCTTGAAACGTTCATTTACAGCCCAAACTACTGCCAGTAGTTCTAACTTGAAGGAGCTGTAGTTCTAGGGATTTCTTTCTGTAGGCCGGAGCTTCCTGCTTGCAAAGGCAATAATTCTCTCTTTGCCTCCTTGCTTCTGTGACAATACTGCTCCCAGTCCCACATTGCTGGCATCCGTGTATAGAATGAATGGTTGATGGTAATCAGGGTATGCCAGAATCTCTTCTCCCGTCAGTGCACATTTCAGCTTGTTGAAGGAGTCCTCCTTCTCTTCACTCCACTGGAAAGGAGGATTACGGGTTGCAGACTTTCTTGACTGTCCTACCAGGATGTCTTGCAGGGAAGCTGCGTGCTTTGTGAATCCTCTGATAAATCTTCTATAATAGCCTACCAGTCCCAGGAATTGCCTCACTTCTTTCACGTTCGTAGGTCTTGGCCAATCCCTTATCACTGTGACTTTATCAGGATCCGGTGCTACTCCCTCTGAACAACTCACGACATGTCCCAGGTACTGTACCTTTGGTTTGAGAAGGTGACATTTGGATGGCTTGCTTTTCATGCCGTATCCGGATAAGGCTTCAAACACTTCTGCCAGGTCTTGTAGATGTTGCTCATACGTCTTGGAGTAGACTGTGACGCCATCTAGGTACAGGAGGACAGTTTCAAAGTTCTTATGTCCTAGGCAGCTCTCCATCAGACGTTGGAAAGTCCCAGGTGCGTTGCAGAGTCCGAACGGCATGCAATTGAACTCACAAAGGCCCATCGGCGTAGTAAACGCTGTCTTCTCCTTGTCGGCCTCGGCCACAGGAACCTGCCAGTACCCACTAGTCAGATCAAGGGTGGAAAAGTAGTTAGCAGATTTTAATGCAGCTAATGACTCCTCAATCCTAGGTAATGGGTATGCATCCTTATGTGTGATGTGGTTAATCTGCCGGTAATCTACGCACAGTCTCATGGTCCCGTCCTTCTTTTTAACTAACACTAGAGGTGCTACCCAGGGGTTACAACTGTCTCTTATTACCCCTGCAGATTTCATTTCTTTGAGCATGTCTTTGGTGGTTTGGTAGTGAGCGGGTGGTAATGGTCTATACCTCTCTTTTATAGTCTGATGGTTACCTGTGGGTATAGTCTGCTCTACCCCTTTAATCTGCCCAAAGTCTAACAGGTATTTGCTGAATATCTGCTCATTTTCCTTCACTACCCGGTATACTCCATGCTTGTCACGGGGAGTTGTAGAACTGGTACCTACATGTAGCTTTTGGCACCAATCCTCCAGCTTCTCTCCTGAGCCATTGTCATCAGCCTGACTTGACGGGTCCAAGGGCTCGACGGCTGTGATGTTATTGTTATCAACTGTGTACAACTTAGCCATGGTAGCATACTTTGGTAATGTGATCTCATCCTCTCCCCAGTTTAATAGGCGTAATGGCACTCTTTCCTGGTGTACCTCAACCACTCCTCTAGCTGTGGGTATAGTAGGTCTACTGTCTGAGTACATGGGTTCTACCAGGGCTTGATAGTCTCGCCCTTTAATGTCTATTGCGGCTCTACACCAGACCAACATTTCAGTTTTGGGAGGTATTACAATAGGTATTGGATCACTTATGGTACCTTTACACGCTGCGACGGCAGGCTGGATACATCCCGCTACAGGCTACAAATGTAGCTTGTAGCGCCAATGTAGCCCGTCGTAGCGGCGTCTGAAGACGTGACGCTACAGCCGGCAACAGATACATCTGTTTCCTAGCTCTGCTCGAAAACTGATGGCTACAACGCCGATGGTAGCGAGCTGTATCGGCGTGTAAAGAGGCAACGGAAGGGAACTCGGGACAGCCTGCGATGTAGCTGCAATGTAGCTAAGGCGTGACCCTGGCTCCGTGTTACCGCGCCCCATGTGCGATCATTGGTGGAAGCTGCTGCATGACGATTGGTAGTCGCTGCATAGGGAGGCATATTTAAAGGAGCTGACGAGTCACACTACACAATTGCTCGAGCGTGCTGTATTACTCAGCCTCCTGCATTGCCTGCCCAATCAGGATGTTATTGCTTCGTCCTATCAGCGTACGGACGGCTCGTAATCCACAATTGTAGCACGCCTATGTGCTGGCCCTGCTGCACCAGGTACGCCCATAGTAGCTGGTTATAGCGGTGTGTAAATGAGCTACAGCTGGCTACTTGAGACACCCGGCGATGTAGCTAGCTATAGATGTAGCGTGGCGTAGCGCATCTTGTGGCGGCGTGTAAAGGTGATGCGTTGACCGTTTGTAACCGTTTGAGCGTGCTCGTGCACGTGAAGTAGCGGGATGTATCCAGCCTGCCGTTGCGGCGTGTAAAGGTACCTTTACTCCTACACTGCCGATCTTACCTCCGGAGATTTCTACCTGTTGCTTCAACATCAGGGCTTTGATCTCTTTGTGCAGAAGCCTCTGTTGTCTCGGCGATTTGCTGCAAAACACTTATCATTTCGGAAAAACGTTTCTCAATTACATTAATTCCTAGCAGCATCAATGGCTCACGTTCTCGCCGGTTAACATCAATTATTATAATACCCTGGTTCTGCAATTTTTCCTTTCCAATCTGAATGGTCATTTCTCTGAACCCAACTTGTGATATTAATTGTCCATTACTAGCCCATACTTCCATGTTAAAGTCAGTTGGAGCACTAGTAATGTCTGAATCAGCCCAGTACCTTTTATATAGAACATGTGGGATTGATGTTATCTGGGACCCGGTATCCAGCAAGGCACTAAATGGAATGCCATCCAACACGATAGGGATCACCGGCTGTCCTCCCACGAATCTGTCAAACCAGGCTGAAGGACCTTGAGAGTTTATTCCTGAGGAGCGGCCCGCCTGCCCAGGGAATCGTCGTTTAAATCACACTCTCGGGCAAGGTGACCTGGTTTCTGGCAACGGCGGCAAATGGGCTGTCTATCCGGTTGATAGCGATCGCTGGGTCGTCCTCTTGCTGCTGGGTATCTTCTGGGCCTCATCCACGGGACATCCTCTCGGCGGGTCGCCAACTCGATCTTGGGTGCAGGCTTGGATTCTTGTAGCTCCTTGATGACTTTGGCCATTGAGATCACGGTGTCTGTCAGGGCATCTAGCTTTTGATTGAGGGCAGCATTAGAAATTAGTTCCACAGTTTCAGCAGCAGTGAATGACATGGCAGATGTCGCTGGTGCTGCGGGTTGCTGCTGCAGTGTCCGGTACAGATGTTAATTCCCGGGGCTCTTCTAGCCGCTGCAGACGGATGGCTCTGTCTTTCAACTCAGCAAATGTCATGTCAGGGTTCTGCAGAAGTATCATGCTCAGCTGTCCTCTGTGGGAAGGGGATAGGAGGCCCTCTATGAATTGGTTAAGTAGCATTTTATCAGCTCCTGGGGCTAAAGCAGGTTCTGACAGTTTAAGGGCTTTGAGTGCTTCCTGCAGATTTAAGGCATAGTCTCTAGCACTCTCTTTAGGTTTCTGGTGGCATGCAAAGAACCTCATCTTAGCCCGGTTATCAGCAGTAGATTCAAACGTTGCTTTCAGTCCAGCTACTAGATGCTCTACAGTGTCCTTATCTGTGTCCAGCCAGGACGCAGCTTCCCGCCGTGCATTGCCAGTTAATTGTCCCATTATCATTCCTACGCGCAGGGCTTCAGTGAGGGGAATACATCACATAATAGGCTTTTATCTTTTGCAGAAAGTCAGTAAGTGTATTAGCTCACCGGAGTATTGGGGCAGCCACATTGCCCCTGGAGTATACGGCATCAGGAACGGCATGATTGGTGCTGTTCCTTGCGCCGCTGCACCGCCGGGTGTTATCGCTGGATCCGGCGCTGCAGCTCCATTGGCAACTCCGTCGCCGTCTTGCGCATCGGGCTGCGACATCTTGTGCCCCCTTAGTTAATGTTCGCCCTCCGTCTTCCGCTTCCGTCCGGATGTCTATGGGAGCTTCCGCAGTGCACCAGGGATCTTCTTCCCTGCCGGATGTCGTCAGCACCAAGGAGGAGGCTGAATTCGCGCCACTGCAGGGTACCGCCCACTCTCTTTCCCGCGCACCGCGCGCTGTAAAATGGCGGATTCTCAAAAATACAGTTCGTATGGCACAGTCCAAAATCAGTTTTCACGTTGATCACGGCACACAATGCCCGTTTTAACGGGCACGGTAGATCCTGCTCGTGACACCAGGTTATGTCGAGCCCACTGGGACAGGGTACTCGGAACCGGACCGGGTTTGCTGCTGGGGATGTCACGGAGGGCCTGGTCCAGACCGTTTCCCGGGCCCTGGCAAGTAAAAGGGTAATATGTACAGGGGATAGAGTTTGTCGTGACGCCACCCACGGAGTGTCCTCAGTATTGGGACCACCGCTGCTGCAGAACCTCTGGGGTGATGTTAGGCAGCTTAGATGGTACTGCTCTCCGTAGGTAGAGGCGAAGTCCCCGGGGCAGTGGTTGTTATAGTCTATGATGGATGTGATAAGGAGGTGAATACTGGAGACGGGTTTAAGGAACACACACTCACGTTTCTGTAGCTTCCAAAGCTTTACTGCGATGCTGTTGCAGGTTATAGTCCACGGAGTCTGTACTGGGGCCGGGTTGCTCCCACCCTGTCCGGGTCGTCAGCTTCCTCGTGCTGCGCTGTGTGTGTGTGTCCCTGCTACTGCTTCTAGCTGAGCTGCTGGCACTGTCTCACTCTCTCTCTCTCTGCTGGTACCACTTTGCTAGGCAACTTGAGTCTTCTATGTGGTGCTAACCCCGCCGTGTTGCTTTGCTCTGGTACTGTGGTGGTCTAGAGACTCCACTACTCCTGAATTCACTGTGCTGTGTGTGTCAGTCACAGTGTTGGATCCGGTGTCCGTTCTGTGCGCTCCTCTGGGGCGAGTGGTGATGGCACTCAAGCTCCCAGATGTGTTCCTCTGTCCTTTGATTCTCCTCTCCTCAGACCCCAACTAGGCCTGGAATCGAGCAGCAGATTGTGGAGAAGCCTGTCGCAGCTCCTTTACACCACAATCTCTCCCTCTTCACAGTACTGCCTCGTACTGAACTCCTCTAGAGCTCTCCACTAGACTAACTAACTACTTCCTCCTGACCAGGAGTATATAAGGGAGCTAGTTGAGCTCCCCCTCCTGGCCAGAGGTGCTAGTGTAAGTCAGTGTGTTGTGGGGAGGGAACCCGTGTGATGTTACTGTGGCACATTAACCCCTCGGGTGCCACAGGATCTTAAGCAAAACCTTGGAACCTATTGGCAGGAATATCTCTGACATAAAACAAAATCTCCCCCAAATGGGCCACCGAATTGAATCCCTTGAGGCGTCCCACCTAGATGCGATCCAGCATTTTAACACTTCTCTACAAAGTCTTCAACACCATGAAGAACAGCTGAACCATATGTTCGCAAGTCTGGAGGATCACAAAAATCGGAAAGACGGAACAACCTGAGACTGAAAGGGATACCCAAGAACGGTCAGTCAAGATGTCCTTATCCCAACCGTCACAGATGTCCTCCGCTCCATTTTAACCACAGATGATTCATCAACTATGGAGATGGTGAGGGTACATAGGGCATTGAGACCAAAACCTTCACCAAACGAATTTCCCAGGGATATGATCTGCAGATTCCTGGACTATAGAACCGAGGACCTCTTGCTGCGCAGAGCTAGAGAAGCAACTGAAATACTCTGTAGCGACTGTAAAGTTCAAGTGTACCAGGATCTCTCAGCAATCACTTTAAATAAGAGGAGGTTGTTAAAACCCTTCACCACGATTCTACACCAACTACGCTTACCCTTTTCTGTGGTTGTTCCCCTTTGGAATTTTTATAACTGCCAACGATAAATAATTCCAGGCTAGAACATCGGCCGACATAAGGAAAGTGTGCACAGAGCTAAATATTTTTCACGCACTTAGATGGCATTGTTGGATGCTGCTGTGTATGTGGTTTGTCTTTAAGAGCTGCATGGTTGATGGTTGTGAAGGTCCTTGTCTCCTGTGGTGTGCTCCAGAACTGCAGTCACTATTATGTTCAATTGCTGGTTCAGGAGTTAATGTGTGACTCACCTAGAATCCCCTCCCCCTGGCTTTAAATAGACTTCCCTCTCCTCTGTCAGGTGCTGCTGATAGCTATGTGCTCTAGGTCTTGGTGCTGTGCTGATGCTTAGCTGCTGGGCTAAAGTATTTTCTTGGGAGAAGCTGTGATTCCTGACCCGTGGGTGGAGGTAGGGGCCTTCAGCCTAGGGTTAATTAGGAGCTTTAGGGTACAGGGTGGCGGCTCAGTACTCCTCACCATCAGAGGTACCTCCGAGATCAGGGCGAGCCAGGGACCCCATCATCAGGGTCAGATTAGGCTCTCCTGACCCCCTTTTGCCCAATTTACCTACCTGTTACCAGATTCCCTTACCTCCCAAGCGTGACATTATCAGCAGCCTATTACCATTTTTTTTTCCTTGAGCCATTATGTCTCAGACATCCTCTGCAGATGCCTTCTCACAACTGATGCAGACCATCTCAGGTGAGGTCACTGGTCTGCAGACACAGGTGGTGCAGCAGCTGCAGCAGGTTGTGGGGTATCTGGCCTCGGCTCACGGCCAGGCCATACCTGAATCCAAGATATCTCTTCCAGATAGGTTTTCTGGGGGAAGAGATAAATTATTGGTGTTCAAAGAGGCCAGTAAGCTTTATTTCAGTCTTCGGCCCCGTTCATCTGGGAGCGAGGAACAGCGGGTGGGGATTATAATCTCCAGTCTTAAAGGGGATCCCCAGACCTGGGCCTTCTCCCTCTTGACCGACTCACCATTGCTGAGGTCGGCAGACGGGTTTTTTGCTGCTCTGGCTCAGGTGTACGGTCGGGACCGGTTTTATGCAAAGTGGGGCCCTGGGCAAAAGGTTAAAGTGGAACCCTAAATACTCACATATTGCACCGTCACACTCAGACATTTAAGTTACATTTAAAAGCGCTGAATTCAGATTGGTAAATGAGCGCAATTTATAATATACAAGTCCTTCGGCACTTGTTTCCAGACTTTTTACACAGGACGATGAAGAATGATGGCACAGAACTATCACCAGTAGAGCAATCTGTCCTCTACAGTATCATGTTATCGGCAGCACTTCTGCAGTTTGCAGCCAGCGATGTGCTACTGAGAGCAAGGATTTTTGTTCCTCCATGAACATCCAATCACCCAATAATGAGCCGCATTTTGCTCATTTGTTGAGCGATTGCCGACCTGTTTACACCTTGGAACTCTAATCTGTGCTGCTGAGATTTATAAATGTGGATGTTACATACACTACACGCAACACACGGTATGTGACGCATACACTATATATTACACGTATACACCGAGCACACACACAGACACACACATCCATTCCCATCATTGTCTGTCATAGGCTGGCTTCACACTGCAGTTTTTCACTGATCAGTGTCCATCAGTGTTTGGGTGCCAAAACCAGGAGTGTCTCCAAACTCAGAACAAGTGTCAATCTTTCAATTATAGTTTTTCTCTGCAAGTTCCTTTCCTGGTTCCTCTCCTGGTTTTGGCACCCAAACACTGATGGACACTGATCAGTGAAAAACTGCAGTGTGAAGCCAGCCATACAGGACGGCTTCCCCAGGGAGAGTCGCTCTTTCTAACCTCTTATGGCCACTTTACACGTCCCGATATCGGCGTCCAACTCCGATAAAAAGTAATGTGGTTCGTGCGTTGGCCCCGATATAGTTTGTGCGTTCTATGGTGTAAACGTCCAATTCAATGCATGAACGATGCCAAAACGATATCGGGGAAGAAATGAGCGTGCTCTCCAACGGGCCAATATTGGATGGACGATGTGGGCGGATTGTGCTGTGTGAAAGCCCAACAACTAGGTGGAGTACAACTTCCCCTATACTCTCCCATGTTAAATGGTCGTTCCTGGGTCGGCCGTACAAGGGGGTGTAGACATCACAGTTGTGTTGCCTTCCGATATCGCGGTGTGTAACATCTCCTCTGCGATCTTGGAATTCTGCCCAGAAAAAGCGCGCTCCTGTGTCGTTGTATCCAACATTGGACCGATGTTGGGACGTGTAAAGTGGCCATTATCCTCTGACCAAGAGATGGGGATTCTGAACACATGACTCCTTATATTGATTAAAAATTACCTACAAGTGTTTAACAAAATAGGATTTACAAACTGGAGAGTCAGTAAGAGGAATGTTTCCATAGGATCATCTACCGTATATACTCGTGTATAAGCCGACTTTTTCAGCCCAAAAATTGGGCTGAAAAGTCCCCCCTCGGCTTATACGCGAGTATATACATGTGTGCTGAGTGTGACGGGGACGGGGGCTCTGACTGGGGGCAGGAGGAGGCAGGAGGGGGCTACAGTGACACCGCGCGGTCACGTGGGCCCGGCTCATTGATATGCACGCATCCCCCTGTCCATCCCCGGCAAGGGGATGCAGTGCATATTGCCGGACACAGCCCCTGGCTTCCCCCGGCAGTGGTATACAGCCCCCCCGCCTAGTACCGGGCCCCCATGCTGCGGCACAGCATACAGTAGTTCATACATTACCATCTCTCCCTGCAGCGCGCGGCTCCTCCATGTCCCAGCCGGCATCTTCCTGTAGTGTCATGTGACTGGCGCGTCACATGACACTACAGCAACAAGCCGGGCGGGAGATGGAGGAAGCGCGCGCTGCAGGAGATGGTAATGTATTAACTACTGTATGCTGTGCCGCAGCATGGGGGCCCGGTACTAGGCGGGGGGGCTGTATACCACTGCCGGGGGCGCTGTATAAACCCCCGGGGGCCTGCTGTATACCCCTGGGGGCCTGCTGATACCCCTGGGGGCCTGCTGATACCCATGGGGCCTGCTGTATACCCATGGGGGCCTGTTGATACCCCTGGGGCCTGCTGAATACCCCTGGGGGCCTGCTTATACGCCTGGGGCCTGCTGATACCCCCGGGGGCCTGCTGATACCCCCGGGGGCCTGCTGATACCCCCGGGGCCTGCTGATACCCCGGGGGCCTGCTGATACCCCCGGGGGCCTGCTGATACCCCCGGAGGCCTGCTGATACCCCCGGGGGCCTGCTGATACCCCTGGGGCCTGCTGAATACCCCTGGGGGCCTGCTGTATACCCCTGGGGCCTGTTGATACCCCTGGGCCTGCTGATACCCCTGGGGCCTGCTGAATACCCCTGGGGCCTGCTTATACCCCTGGGGGCCTGCTTATACACCTGGGGGCCTGCTGTATACCACTGGGGGGGGCCTGTATACCTCACTGCTGGGGGCTGTATACCTGTGCTGGAGTCCACCCTCGGCTTATACGCGAGTCAATAAGTTTTCCCAGTTTTTGGAGGCAAAAGTAGGGGGGTCGGCTTATACACGGGTCGGCTTATACACGAGTATATACGGTACTTAAATGTCATCTTTAACAAAGATCTGCTATATCCTTCATATTATAAAACAAATACATTTGAATTGAGCCCCATCCTGGTGGTCTTGTGTTGTTCTGGGGTCACTAGTGGAAATATTGATCCCAGGAGTTGTCCAGAATTCTATAAACATTTGTTTATTTCAAAAACAGCGCCACCCCTGTCTACAGGTTGTGTATGACATTGCAGCTGAGCTCAATTGAAGGGAATGGGCTGTAATACCACATGCCACCTGTACACAGGGGTGGTGCTGTTTATGAAAGAATGTAGTAAAGTTTTATTAATCCTGGACATCCCCTTTAAAGAGGTGATATTGCCTGTGTCCCAATATGTGTAAGGCTGAGACCTGAAGAGGTCCTGTGAAGCATATAACCCCTGCCTGCAAAAAATGTCCTGAGAGTGGATCTTTCCAGACTCACAATTAGAGATAAGCGAACCTTATGAAGTTCTGGTTCATTTTGCCGAACCGTGATCAGTGAACAGTTAGCCAAACTTCGAGACCCAATTCAAATTACTGGAAGGCAAATTCAAGGGTCTAGAAAACAACTTCAAAGGCGCCCAAAAGCTGCCAAACACAGCTCAAACTGTTTTACAGTGGAGCCCCACAGTTTTGGCACAGACATTAGCTTCCTAGGCTATTACTTAGCAAGCTTCAGCGTCGCTGTCACCATGCTTCCGGGCCTGCTCATGAACCTCAGATATATTGACTGCTTTTCGCCCCCCTGTCCGATTGGTTATAGACAGACTTAGCCCCGCCAACCATCTCTGCCAGCGTTCGTGATTGGTTGCCAGTACAGCGACCAAACTGACATCAGATTACTGTAAAGATAAATAAAAAAATTTAAAAAATTGTCATGGGGTTTCCCCCTCTATTTTGATAACAGCCAAGATAAAGCCACCATCTGTGGTCTGCAGGCAGCTGTCTGTTGTACCCTAGCTGGCGAAGAAAAATAGGGGGTTCCTCACAGCTTTGTTAATTTCTTTTTTTTTATTAAACTAAATACAAGTCTAAAACACTCTTTAGTGCAACATGAAAAGTACTAAAGGGTGCAAGCTTACAATCTACAGGGGGAGTGGGACATTACATAGCAGTTTAACATCTATTTATAAATCTATTTTTTCTATCTATCTATAAATCAGTTTGTACTTTACAGCTATCTATCTATGAATCTATCTATCTATCTATCTAAAAGAAAACAAAAGAGAAAAAATTGCACAGCACTCACAGACATAATGTGAACTGGTGCCAGCAGGGACACTGGGTCAAACAACTAGAAAACAATTCTCTGCAGCACTCAGCTACTACCAATGATGTACATATGCTAACAAGCTATATATATATGTGAAAAAAGTTTAAAAACTTACGTTTTTTTCAAAAAACTCAAAATTCTTATTTTTTTATTTCTGAAGTTCTTAGTACATACATTGGCCAATGTCTTGTTTGCTCATCAACTGCCACAAAGTGACTTCAGGTCTGATGAGTCCTAACGCTGACATCCCTGCCCTCCTTGTCCTCCCTATCCCACTACTAAGTGGGAGGACACCATCTCGACCCTAGACCACCTGTAGGTGATGAGGGTGCAATTGCAGACATGGAGCCAGCAACTCCATATGATGCAAAAGAGAAAAAACTGCACAGCACTCACAGACATAATGTGAACTGCTGCCAGCAGGGACGCTGGGTCAAACAACTAGAATAAAATTCTCTGCAGCACTCAGCTACTACCAATGATGTACATATGCTAACAAGCTATATATATATGTGAAAAAAGTTTAAAAACTTAGGTTTTTTTCAAAAAACTCAAAATTCTTATTTTTTTATTTCTGAAGTCACTTTGTCGCAGTTGATGAGCAAACAGACATTGGCCAATGTATGTACTAAGAACTTCAGAAATAAAAAAAATATAAGAATTTTGAGTTTTTTGAAAAAAGTTTTTAAACTTTTTTCTCATATATACACTGCCTAGCGTAATGCCAGAGCGTGTTTTGAGTTACGATAGGGACAGGGCCAGCTCCAGGTTTTTGTGGGCCCCGGGCAAAATAGTCTCAGTGGGCCCCTTTAACACATACCACAATTCATGAATATAATATAGAAGCTGCGGGCTGTGTATATATATAATATAGAGACTCCTGGGTGGGCTGTGTATACAGGGTGGGCCATTTATATGGATGCACCTAAAAAAATGAGAGTGGATGGTGATATCAACTTCCTGTTTGTGGCACATTAGTATATGGGAGGGGGAAAACTTTCCCAGATGGGTGGTGACCGTGGCGGCCATTTTGAAGTCAGCCATTTTGGATCTAACTTTATTTTTTTATCTTGACACACTGATAGCAACACCGCAGAAGAAATGCTATCACAGGCTTCCAGTATTCATTGTTTCAGATGCCGCACATATTGCATCTTCACAGCATAGACAATTACCTTCAGATGAGAGATGAGGAAAACTTTTTTGTGAATGGTGAAGTTAACAAACAAAACCACCGCTATTGGTCTGACACTAACCCCCAGTGGATAGATCCCTCCAAGACTGTTGGAACACAAATATTGATGGTATGGTATGGTATATGGGGTAAAAAGATAGTGTGGCCATTCTTTATCAATGGAAACCTCAATGCCACTGGATATCTGAATCATGGAGCAATTTCAGGCTTGACAAAGGACGACAGTTCGAAACACGTTGCCTGGCACAGTGCTCTCTCTTATGCCATCCTCACGTTTATTGTGCTCTGATGTTGCTGATTTTATAGAGATACTGCTGAAGAATTTAATACACTGTGTTCCAAATTATTATGCAAATGTTCTTTTTCTCTGATTTTCCTAAATGGTCAGTGCAAATGACAGTCAGTGTAATAAAAGTCATCACCTGTTAGAGTATACATCAAATTTTATTGAAGAAACCTCCCAATGATAACGGTATAATCTTAAAAATTAAAAAAACTGTAAATGCACTGTTCCAAATTATTAGGCACAGTAGAGTTTCTAAACATTTGATATGTTTGAAAGAACTGAAGATGCTCATTTGTTGAATTTGCAGCATTAGGAGGTCACATTCACTGAAATAAAAAGGTATTTAACACCAAAACATCCTAACAGGCCAAGTTACATGTTAACATAGGAACCCTTCTTTGATATCACGTCACAATTCTTGCATCCATTGATATTGTGAGTTTCTGGAGAGTTTCTGCTTGTATTTCTTTGCATGATGTCAGAATAGCCTCACAAAGCTGCTGTTTTAATGTGAACTGCCTCCCACCCTCATAGATCTTTTGCTTGATTATACTCCAAAAGTTCTCTATAGGGTTGAGGTCAGGGGAAGATGGTGGCCACGCCATGAGTTTATCTCCTTTTATGCCCATAGCAGCCAATGATACAGAGGTATTCTTTGCAGCACCAGATGGTGCATTGTCATGCATGAGGATAATTTTGCTCCTTAAGGCACATATCTGCTTTTTGCACCATGGAGGAAAGTTCTCAGTCATAAACTCTATATACTTTGCAGAGATCATTTTCACACCTTCAGGAACCTTAAAGGGGCCTACCAGCTGTTTCCCCTTGATTCCAACCCAAAACATGACTCCTCCGCCTCCTTGCTGACGTCACAGCTTTGTTGGGACAAGGTGGCCATCTACCAACCATCCACTACTCTATCCATCTGGACCTTTCAGGGTTGCTCGGCACTCATCAGTAAACAAGACTGGTTGAGAATTAGTCTTCGTGTATGTCTGGGCCCACTGCAACCGTTTCTGCTTGGGAGCACTGTTTAGGGGTGGCCGAATAGTAGGTTTATGCACCACAGCAAGCCTTTGAAGGATCCTACACTTTGAGGTTCAAGGGACTCCAGAGGCACCAGCAGCTTCAAATATCTGTTTGCTGGTTTGTAAGGCTTTTTTAGCAGCTGCTCTCTTAATCCGATGAACTTGCCTGGCAGAAACCTTCCTCATTCTGCCTTTATCTGCACGACCACGTCTGTGCTCAGAATCAGCCACAAATCTCTTCACAGTACGGTGATCACGCTTAAGTTTTCGAGAAATATCTAATGTTTTCATCCCTTGGTCATGGCAGTGCATTATTTGTTGCTTTTTGGCAGCAGAGATCATTTTTCTTTCCCGTGTTACTTGAAAACTGTGGCCTGCGTAATATTTTGGAACACCCAGTTTTCCTTTTATTGGACTCACCTGCCAAACTAATTTTCACAGGTATCTGAGATTGATTTCAATAATCCAAAGAACTCTGAGACACAATCCCATCAATGGGTTTCATTAAAAAAAAACAAAAAAAAAACCTATGACATTTAAAACTAATTTGCATAATAATTTGGAACACAGTGTAATTTCACTCATATCTTCATTGGAAGCAAGACCACACACCACATGCAAAGACCTGCAGTCTGAGCATCAACAAGCTGCCACTGCATTAAGCTGGCAAAATGGTGCTTCTCCTCTAACAGACCACATCTCCTTCTCCCGAAACGCCTAGTCAAGCGCAGCACATGGGGCTGTCCAGAGGTAATAAGAGGGACCTTTCAAATGGGTTGAGTGAGGGATGTGGGAGCGGGATGGGGGATGAGCACCATCGACCAACTGCCGCTCTGGAGAAACATAGCTGGATGCCTGTATGTACCGGGGGGCAGCATTAGACATGATGGGTAAGTTATGGCCTATCAGTCTTCTAGCAGAGGGACAATGCATCCTGTACCAGGGGCGTATATAGAAATCATAGGGCCCCACAGCTGAGCTCAAGTTCTAATTGGGCCCTTCTCCCTCCCCAAAAAATAAAAATATTTCTCTGTATCATATAGGTACATACAGTATCTAACAATTTAGCAGCCCTTACAAATGATTTTCCTCCCACTGAAGCCCCTAAATACCCCTTTCATTGCAGACATAAAGTATGATGCCAACAAAAGTGCCCCCAAAGTGTATGATCCGCCACAGTGAATACCTCCAGAGTACCCTCCACATGACGCTACTGTACACCCTCAATTATCCCGTCACAGTATGATCCCCAATTGTGACCCCCCACAGCCCTCCATACAGTATACTGGACCTACATAAAGTTTAATGGCCCCTACACATCTTCACACTGTATAATGGTCCCCAATACAGCCCTCAATTTGTGCTCCATAAACTATAAAGGTATCCTCATAGCCCTCTAAGTATTATCATGCCTCCCACAGAACCCTCCAAATATTATAATGGGTTCCATATAGTATAATATAGTCCTCCATATATTATAGTGCACCCTCATAACCCTCCATATAATATAATGCACAAATCCATAGTCCTGCATATAATGTAATGCACCATCCACAGTCATCCATATAGTAGTATGCACCCCATATACCTCCATATATTATAATGCACCCCCCCATAACCCTCCATATAATGTAATGCACCATCCATAGCCCTCCATATAGTATAATGTACCCCATAACTGCATATAGTATAATGCACCCCCATAGCCCTCCATATAATGTAATGCACCATCCACAGTCCTCCATATAGTATAATGTACCTGTGGTGATGTGACCCCTGGCCGGGTGCATCACATGGGTTATCGGAGCAGAATCATGTTCACATCAGCCTGTTTTCCTGTTTGTGAGTGCTGTAAACCTGTCCAGTACACAGTGGGTTAACATCTAGAAGGTGTTGATGAGCCTAATGAGCAGCTGAGAGCAATGTGTAATGAGTACTGAAAATGCCCAGGTGTGGGTGTGTCCGGTGGATGTGGCAGCTACGATAAGAACTGCCAGGTGTCTGAGTGGGAGAGAGGACGATGGGAATCAGAGCAGTCCATACCACTGCCATGT
Organism: Allobates femoralis; assembly: GCA_033576535.1. NCBI lineage: Eukaryota > Metazoa > Chordata > Amphibia > Anura > Aromobatidae > Allobates > Allobates femoralis. The sequence continues at coordinate 426,616,539 of JARQOC010000003.1, forward strand.
GAGGACGTGCTGGAAGTGATCCGTCCCCGGTGGGGGAAGTGAAGGGAGCCTGCCAGCTCCATGCCGTTGACACCTGATGGGTGCATGCCAGCCAATGTCCAGGACCGAGGATGGCTCAAGGACCAGGGGGTCATATGAGTGATGAGGACCGAGGACGGCTCAAGAGCCAGGCGGTCAGATGTGCGGTGTGAGAAACCGAGTACGGGTCAAGGGCCAGGCGGTCACAGCCGACTTTGGGACTGACTGAGTCGTGATATGGTCCCGGTGATATGGTGATACGTGAATAGCCCTACGGGAGGTGTATATGTGTGCCAGGCGGGCATAGCCGCCATGATGTGTCCAACTGCATGGATGGTGCCAGGCGGCCGTAACTGCCATTGGATCTGACTGGGTAGTCGTGAAAGGACCCGTTGAAAGTGTATGATGGCTTATGTAAAAATGCCATGTATGATGTGTTGATGGCTTACAGTATGTAAAAGTGCCATGTATGATTGGTGATGTAACGTGGGGCTGACTAGTATGTCGAGCAGGGACCCGTTAATAAGCATTACTGGTTGTGTGGGTTGAGACTCCCTAGGGGTAGGTTGAGGATCCCTACAGTAGGATGGGGAAAAATCCCTGTCAGGGTGATAGACGGTGATAGTCGTCATTAGAACCAGGCTGAGGTCTGCAAGGTCGGTGGGTGACACCTTGAGGTTCTGATGAATATGGAGGTCTAAAGTGTAAAATGTATAATGTATATAAAATGTACGGTAATTATAAATATGGTGTTATGTTATGTGAAATGTAAAGCGCATGGTGGGTATTACCTGTAGTTTATGGCGTGTAATAAACTACGTTATTATGTTATACGTAACAAATGCAGTTGGTGACGTTATTTCATTATGCTGCAAGCGGGTTCCCTGTGTCGCTACCTCACAGTACCCTATAACTCCCTATAGTATAATACAGCCCCCATAGTCCTCAATATATCATAATGCACCATCCATAGTCTTCCATATAATATAGTGCACCCATAGTCCTTAATATAGTATAATGCAGCTCCCAGTCCTCCATATAGTAAATTGTCAGCGAGTGAGCTTGTATCAAAGGCAAGGATACAACCTTTGACGTGTATGTATATCAAAAGGTGGTGAAGGGCTTAAATTATATATATGTATACAGCACACATATACTGGACAACACATACTCATAACATACACATCTTACATGTCTTTGACTTAGAGACACAAGCCACACGCACAAGCCACACACACACACGACACAAGCCACAGATATAGATGACACTAGCCACACACACACAAATGACAGAAGCCACACATACGATACAAGCCACACACACAGACACACACACAAGCCACACACAGAGAGACACAAGCTACACACACAAACCACACACTAACAAGCTACACAAACACAAGACACAAGCCACACACAGAGAGACACAAGCCACACACACACACAGAGACAGACACAAGCCACACACACACAGAGACACAAGCCACACACACAGACACAAACCACACACACACAAGCCACACAGTTAAAAACCGCGCACACATACACAGTCAAAAACCACACACACACACATACACAGAAAATTCCTTTATTAGGAATAAAGCACACAGACAAACCTCATTTTCCCTTTATGAACCCCAAACATACCCTCTGATGATAATCCACAACAAAGTCCCTTGTAGATTCTCAGCTCTGCTGCATTGAAGGTCATGCTCAAAAAGAAGCATCTTATCAGTGCGATCTCCGGCACACAATGAGTGCCCTGAGAGCTGCGGTCAACCTACGGGCTCACACCAAGAGCTTCGGCACTGCCAGCGGTGCCGTGAGTGAGGTCACCTAAGTCACGGTCAGCTGACATGGTTAACATGGTACCTCAGCTGTGTCCTCAGGTAACTTCACTCATTGCATCGTTGGCATGGCCGAAGCTCTCGGTGTATGCCTCGGATGTTGGCACAGCTCTCAGAGCACTCATTGTGTGCCAGGAGGTCAGGCTGATAGGATGATTTTTCTTCAGCATGACCTTCAATGCAGCAGAGCTGAGTGTGTTTCAAGAACCATCATTGTGAATTATTGTTGAAGGGTATGTTTCGGGATAATAAGTGGGAAAATGAGGGTTGTCTCTGTTTTTATTTCTAAAAAACGTTTTTCTGTGTGTGTATTTGGGTTTTAACTATTTCCCTACCGGAATGGTAATGTGCGGTGTGAGATATGCCAGCGCTATAGCACGTGGCTGGCATGACTCACGTGACCGGCGGTAATGTGGGATTGCTAAACCCTGCAGCATGCACAGGGTAAGTGCAGGTTGGCTCGGTAGCAGCACACACGGGGTTAACTGCTGCTGCTGAAAGCTGAGGTCTGTGTGAAGGAGTAATTACAAAACGCACTGGATTGCACCTGTGAGGAGAGGCCAGTCTTCCAGAAGCCTGCAAAGGTGCAGGACAGATGATATTGGTCTGAGAGTCTGGATGAGACACTGCAGAGCAGGCAGTGTGAGAGGTACTGTTTGAACCTCTCTGTGAGGTTGCTGGGAGCACCAGAGGAGTTCTATGTGAACACGGCTCAAATCACAGTGAGTAATGAGACGTGTGAATACTGCCCTGGGACACTTAGGGAGAAGTGTACCTCACCCTGTACAGGAATCTATGCACTAGGATAATTTAGATACACAGTCTTTGGAGTTGTATGGACATTTATGTTGAAGCTGAAGGAAAGCCTCATGTTTGTGTTATGGAGCACGGTTTAAGAAGTGTGGAATAAACCGGATTAACTTTTGTAAAGAACCCATTGCCGTGTGCGTCAAGTCTGCTGCCAAGCGTGTCCCCCAGGGTGCGCTACCTCACAGCGGATATCATAAACGCATGTCCAAATGACCAATTTAAGCTTAATGACAAGTTGGTAATATTTGGTTGCCATTAACCCCCTTCCATCACCCAGCTGTATCTCCCATTTTGTGTTTAACCTTTCTATCTTTGATTATCAATAAAAACGATGTATTTTCCTACATGCTTGTGTGCTTAAATATCTAGGTGCAGGGGCGGACCCAGACTGTAGTGGGCCCTGGTGCAAGAAATTTTTCGGGGGCCCCCCCCCTGGAACTCAGTGCCAGAATAGTGCCGCGGGTGTGCATCACAGCCAGCGGCGTAGCAACTGTTTGTGATGCCCGGGGCGGTCAAAAAATTTGCCGCCCCTTTGGTTATTGATAATCTGGAAGTCTACATAGTATATACTGTCTGCCCCTATATACAAGAATATAACTACTATACTAAAACACAAAGAGAAGGGGTGCAATTGCTACCTCTTCACAACCCCAGTGTATGGCAACAAGCAGGAGTCAAGGAGGGCCCGGGGCCGAAGTAATTTTCGCCGCCGTGCTGTGGAGTTCATAATGTAATATAAATGCAAAAAACCTTTATTCTTAATATTATGTCACAATACCGGGATCTGAGGATCTTCTATTTGGAGGTCAGGGGCTCTCTGATGCCGTGTTGCTGTCTGCCTCGCTGTCGTCCTCTTTTGACACTGCAGTGTGGTGGACAAGAGAGCATTAACTGGTTAATAACAAGAAGCATGGAGTGTACTAACTGAGCCATAAACCCTCCCCATACCAGTAGGATTACTATATGGATTTTAGTATTAGGGTACAGACACACTGGCGTGAAACTCTGATGAGTGCAATGTGTGATTTTCTTGCATTGCAATCAATCTCTGAGAGCAGATTGGGGAGTGTCGGACGCTTTTTTCTCATCCAGATTCAGGATGAGAAAAAAGTTGCAACATGCTGCGACAGTATGTGATTCCCGCGCAAGACTCACCAATGCAAGTCTATGGGTCTGACAAAATCACGGACCGCACACGGACAGCACACGAACCATCAGAGTCTGAGGCTGCGTTCACACATTGCGTATTTTGCTGCGCTTTTTTACGCACGCTTTTTCAAAATACGCAATGTGCATTTTGTCTGCCAGCAAAGTGAATGGGAAATTCACTTTGCAGTGCAGATATTGCGCAAAAATACGCAGTGCGTTTATGGGAGAAAAAGCAGCTGCGTAAAGAATTGATATGTCAATTCTTTACGCAGCTGCTGCTCCTGCGTTTTCTCCCTGTGATGTCACAGTGGGGAGGAAGAATCCTGCTTCCTCCTCCCCTCTGTGACAGCTGTGGCCGCCCATTAGATTTCACAGTGTATTAATATACACTGCGAAATCTAAATTAAACAAAGGCAAATGTATGGAAAATAAAAAAGAATGAAATACTTACCTCTCCGACGCCTTTACCCGGTGTCCAGTCTCCGGTGCCAAGACCTGCGGTGACGTCAGATGGGCGTTCCCGGCGCTGATTGGGCGCTCGCGGTCATGTGATACATCACATTCTGGGGTAAAGAAAGCGCAGTGTGTGAAAGCCCCTGCGTATTTTGTTGCGCTTTTTTTGCGTGGCCGAAAAACGCGGCAAAAAGCATGTGCGCAAAAAAGCGCAACAAAATACACAATGTGTGAACACAGCCTGACACGTTTTTTTCACGGATACATTCTCATTCTGCAGCTGAGAACACTGTAAAATGTTCCTGTAAATGATTCTACAGTAATAGCTGCTGAGGAAAACAACAGATTGCACACAGACATCACACGGATGTGATCTGAGAGAAATGTCGCACACTCGCACAGCAGTTGGATGCCAAACGGACTAAAAAAAACAGATGTCACTCGTCCGACTCTCCTGGAAACAGACCGATTTTAAGGCGGCGGGAGACAGTGTACCACCATGTCCCTAGCTCCGTGCTGTGCACAGTGTACCACCATGTCCCTAGCTCTGTGCTGTGCACAGTGTACCACCATCTCCCTAGCTCTATGCTGTGCACAGTGTACCACCATGTCCTCAGCTCCGTGCTGTGCACCACCATGTCCGCTGCCCACACTCCACCATGTCCTCTGCACACCCTCCCTCCACGTCCTCTGCACACCCTCCCTCCACGTCCTCTGCACACCCTCCCTCCACGTCCTCTGCACACCCCCCTCGTCCTCTGCACACCCCCCACGTCCTCTGCACACCCCCCACGTCCTCTGCACACCCCCCACGTCCTCTGCACACCCCCCCACGTCCTCTGCACACGTCCTCTGCACCCCCCCACGTCCTCTGCACACCCCCCCACGTCCTCTGCACACCCCCCCACGTCCTCTGCACACACCCTCTGCACACACCCCCATGTCCTCTGCACACCCCCCACGTCCTCTGCACACCCCCTCTGCACACCCCCCCACGTCCTCTGCACACCCCCCTCATCCTCTGCACCCCCACCCCACGTCCTCTGCACACCCCCCACGTCCTCTGCACCCCCCCCCCCTCGTCCTCTGCACACCCCCCCCGTCCTCTGCACCCCCCCCCACGTCCTCTGTACGCACCGTTATGTACCACTACCTTGTAAAGACAGTCCTAGTTCCTCCTATCTGGCAATTCTTCTTGCCGGGCAAAATGTAGCTCCGCCCACCTGAGTCACATGTGCGTGACGTCATCACAGGTCCTGTTCTACCCGGCATCTGTCCCCGCCGGCAGTGCTGTGAGGTGAGGCAGGAGGGCGCGATGACCGGGGGGGGGCGGTGAGATGTCCAGGGGGGAAAGAGTGAGGTGTCCAGGGAAGGGGTGAGGTGTGCAGGAGGCGGGGGTGAGGTGTCCAAGAGGCGGGGGTGAGGTGTGCAGGAGGCGGGGGTGAGGTGTCCAAGAGGCGGGGGTGAGGTGTCCAGGGGGCGGGGTCACCCGGCCGGGGCTCAGAGCAGGAAAAAAAAAAAAAAAGTCGCCGCTCTCCCTGAAAAGTGCAAGAACAGTGCCGCGGGTGTGCAGCGCCGCTGACACCCGACAGCACCACCATTCTGTCTGTCTGACAGGGGACCTGCCGCTGGAGCCCCAGGGGCCCCCTAGCTGCTCGGGGCCCTGGTGCAGCTGCACCAGCTGCACCACGGTAGTTCCGCCCCTGTCTAGGTGTATATATTTCCTCACAGGATTGATAATGGGCGGGTCTCATAGAGACCTGACATTATCAATCTTGGCTAAGACCCCTTTCACATCAGTGTTTTTTTGCTGATTGTGGCAGATCTGGCAGATTTACCGCATCTGCTACCTAACGGCTGCACTTGCGGCTCGTCCCATGCATTGTCTATGAGGCTTGCAACAAGTGCGGCATTGTTCCTGGGGATGATTCCAGTTCCTCCACCCTTCTGTACACTATCCTTTACTGTCTGACTATTTACACAAGAACACATATATACACTTTTCCATGTTACACCTTATTTTTTGTACCGGGTCGGGATCTGACCAAAGGTACTGCGGCTGGAGCTACGCAACACTGATGTCTCAACTGGTCGGGATTGTATACTAGTGCCTACGTCTGGTGCTGTGCATGCACTATCCACTAGTCTGCGTGTAGATCTGCATAATATTGATATGCCTGTGCATCTTCTTAGTCTTACCATAGGACTGACAGGTTCACCTCTAGCAGGATTCTCTGGTTCTGCTGCGACAGGTGGTTTTTCAAGTCTCTCTTCCTGTGGTTCTTTCAATCATTCTGGGACTTCTGCTGGTTGAGGGAAAGTTATTAGTGGAACAATTATGGCTCCATTGTACTGAGGCCAACTTTCAGGAAACTCTCCAAGTACAGTCAGTATCATCTTCTCTTTCTTTTCTTTAGGTTGAGATATACAGGGAATGACTTCTTTTGGTTTGAACTGTTCATGACATTTCTTAAGATGGTCTCTAGAAACTGCTACTGATGTTTCTCCCTTGTCTTTGCTGATTAAGCAGACTTTCTTGTTATCCAAGTTAGAGGGCAATACTGTATAGGTTTCTGATTCCCACTGGCCATCAAGTTTATTTGTTCTTCTTTTTCTTTTTAGAACCATTTCTCCAGGTATTAAGGGAGCAGCTGGTGCGCTTTTGTTGTAGTCTTTCTCTTGCTTTTCTCTGATCTTGGTTAAACTTCTCTCTACACACTCTTGTACCTTTTTGTACTGTTCTTGGCGTTTATTGTCCCAATTAGCATTAGGTGAACTGGTTTCAGGAACGACAGTTTCCATCTCAAGATCAATTGGTAATTTCCCAGGTCTTGCTCTCATCAAGTATGCTGGCGTGCAATTGGTGGAACGTACAGGAATGTTGATGTACATGTCCACTAAGTCAGGCAATTTCTCCGGCCACATGCTTCTTTCTTCCAAGGGCAAGGTTTTCAACAGGTCAATGACCACTTGATTTATTTTCTCACACATGCCATTGGTCTGTGGGCGGTACGGTGTGGTTCGGATTTTCTTACACCGATATAAGTAGCAAAACTCCTGGAACACTTCAGCTTCGAACGCAGGACCTTGATTCGTCAATACCTGCTCTGGGTACCCATGCAGTCTACAGATGTAGGCTTGAAAAAGTTCTTGCTGCAGTTCTTGCTGTTAAGTCCTTTACAGGTACTACCACCAGAAATCGGGAATAGTGATCCACCATTGTGAGAGCATACATTTAGCCTGACCTGCTGGGTGTCAGCTTCACATGATCCAAGGCTACGAGTTCCAGTGGCTGTTTGGTGACAATTGGTTGTAGTAGAGCTCTTTGAATGTCACTGTCCTTTCTCCTTAAGTTGCATGGGCCACAGTTTCTGCACCAGTTCTCAATGGTGGTTCTCATGCCAACCCAATAGAATCTCTCGTGTAACAGTACCTCAGGCTTCTTCCACTCGAAGTGTCCTGCTCCGTTGTAGGACGCTTCTAGCACCATCGAGACATCTTTCTTCGGTACCACTATCTGACACACCATCTCGTGGGTTCTGGGGTTGATGACCCATCTGCATAGCCTACCTCCATAGATCAAAAACCTGCTCTTTTCCTTCAACAGGTGCTGCGCCTCAGGTGGGGCATCTGAACTAAGACCTGAGTCCGGTTGGGTTAATAGCTCTTTAACTAGATGAACAGCCAGATCGTTGTCTTGAGTTTCCTTCCACCCGTGATGAGGCAATGGGTTCAGCGTGGCCTCTAGGTGTTTGTCTTTAGCACATTAGTTACACTGGGATACATTGTTGCGGTGAAAAGCCAGCAACTCTATCTCTTCTAGCTCATCAGTGTCTTCTCCTGCATCTGATAAATGAGGCATTCTTGACAGTGCATCAGCATTTGTGTTTTTGTGACCTGCCTGGTATTTGATGGTGAAGTCATAGTTTCACAACCGGGCCATCCATCGCTGCTCCAGTGCTCCGACCTTCATGGAGTCCAAGTGTGTAAGCGGGTTGTTTTCTGTAAAAACTGTAAACTTCACAGCCGTCAGGTAGTGCTTGAACTGTGCTGTCACAGCCTAGACTAAGGCTAGGAACTCCAGCTTGAATGAGCTGTAGTTTTCCGGGTTCCTCTCTGTAGGATGGAGCTTCCTCCTTGCATAGGCAATCACATGTTCTTTGCCCTTCTGCACCTGCAACAACACAGCTCCCAATCCCACGTTGCTGGCATCTGTGTACAGCACAAACGGTAGATTATAGTCAGGGTAGGCCAGGATTTCTTCACAAGTCAGGGTTTACTTTATCTGCTAGAAGGAGTCTTCTTTCTCACCCCATTCAAATGGAGGACCAGAGGTCTTGCTCTTCTTGGTCTGACCTACCAGGAGATCTTGCAAAGGCACTACTATCTTCGTAAAGCCCTTTAGAAACATCCTGTAGTATCCTACCAGCCCCAAGAACTGATATATCTCTCTGACGGTTGTTGGTCTTGGCCAATCTTTGATGATGGTGACCTTTTCAGGGTCTGGTGCCACACCTTCTGCGCTGACCACATGCCCGAGATACTGAACTTTCGGCTTCAGCAAATGGCACTTTGATGGCTTCAGCTTCATACCAAACTTCGACAATGCTTCAAATACCTCAGTTAGGTGCTTCAGATGTTCTTCATACGTTTTGGAGTACACAATGACGTAATTGAGATACAACAGCATGGTCTCGAAGTTTCGGTGCCCAAGGCAACACTCCATCAGCCTTTGGAACGTTCCCGGTGTATTGCAGAGTCCGAATGGCATTCTATTGAAGTCACACAGACCTATTGGTGTCGTGAACGCGGTCTTCTCCCAATGTTCTTCTGCCACCGAAACCTGCTAATACCCACTGGTAAGATCTAAGGTGGAAAAGTAATTAGCAACTTTCAGTGCAGCAAGTGATTCCTCAATGCGGGGTAATGGGTAAGCAGCTTTGTGTGTTATGCAGTTTATCTGCCTATAATCAACACACATCCACATGGTGCCATCTTTCTTTCTTACCAGTACAAGTGGAGCTGCCCAGGGGCTACAACTATCTCTAATAACCCCAGCCTCCTTCATTTCCCGTAACATGATAACCTACAATCTGATCCTTATAAGATCACTAAGATTGGATACAGAATATAAAACCTAAAAACCAGAGGCCAAATCCCTAATAATATAGGAAAATCAGTCATTGAGTTGATCCAATGCTCAAAAATGTATTGAAAAAAGTGTAATACAAACTCACAGCATATATTACTACATATAACAATCCACCCTGGTGAAGAGAACTACAGGACCATGGAGTAAAAGAAATAACCACTGAAAGGAGGGGATACTACACCAAAGCTATTGATCTATCTATAATATAAAAGACGAAGGCCACTTCCGGAAAATCCGAAGGGTACTTCCGTGATGGCCTTCGGACCCATGCTGGTGACGTCACCAGTCCTCTGTAGCCGGGCGGCGCCTGGCTACAGGGACAGGTGCAGGAACGTTCCGCCCAGGAACGTTCCCATCTGTCCCAGCCGCCTCTGCCCGCTCCAGCCGCCTCTCCCCTGTGCCCATTGCCCGCCACCTGGGGGGGCCCCGCACCCCCTGGGGGGCCCCGTACTGAATTAGCCACCCGCCCGCGCACCCGGAGAGGAGGGAGGACGGGACTTCCTGTCCTGCACCTCTGCCCGCCCCTCCTCTCCTCCTACAGCGCACGCACGCTAGCCGAGGTGACTCTGCACCCCCCCACCCAGCTACGCCTCTGCCCTCCAGCCTCTCCAGCTTCCATCTGCCCCTGCAGCCTCTGCCCCTCCAGCCTCTCCAGCTTCCCTCTGCCCCTCCAGCCTCTCCCCTGCAGCCTCTGCCCTCCAGCCTCTCCTGCTTCCCTCTGCCCCTCCAGCCTCTGCCCCTCCAGCGTCTTCCCTACTGCCCTCCAGCCTATGCCCCTCCAGCCTCTGCCTCCATGCCTCCAGCCTCCCCCAGCATCTCCCCTCCAGCATCTCCCTCCAGCTCTCCTCCAGCCTCCAGTCTCCCCTCTCCCCCCAGCCTCCCTCTCCTCTGCCCTCCACCCTCCGCTCTCCTCTGCCCTCCACCTCCCTCGCTCTCCTCCTGCCCTCCTCACCCGCCTCCGCTCTCCTCTGCCCTCCAGCCTCCGCTCTCCCCTCCAGCCTCTGCCCTCCAGCATCTTTCCCTCTGCCCCTGCAGCCTCTGCCCTCCAGCTTCCGCTCTCCCCTCCAGCCTCTGCCCTCCGCCTCCGCTCTCCCCTCCAGCCTCTGCCCCTCCAGGGTCTTCCCCTCTGCCCCTCCAGCCTCTGCCCCTCCAGCTTCCGCTCTCCCTCAGCCTCTGCCCTCCAGGCCTCCCCCGCCTCCAGCCTTGCCTCCAGCTCCTCTCCCCTCCAGCTCTCCCCTCCAGCGCCCTCCTCTCCCCTCCAGCCTCGCTCTCCCTCCAGCTCCCCCTCTCCCCAGCCTCCCTCTGCCTCCACCCGTCTCCATGCCCTGCCCACCCTCCGCTCTCCTGCCCTCCAGCCTCCGCTCTCTCTGCCCTCCAGCCTCTGCTCTCCCCTCCAGCCTCTCCACTCTCCCTCCAGCCTCTCCCCTCCAGCCTCCGCTCTCCCCTCAGCTCCCCCACCCTTCCTCTGCCCTCCAGCCTCCGCTCTGCCCCTCCAGCCTCGCTCTGCTTTCGCCTCCATGTCCTCTGCCCTCCAGCCTCCCCTGCCTCTGCCCTCCAGCTCCCTGTCCTTGCCTCCAGCCTCTGCTCTCCCTCCAGCCTCTGCCCTCCAGCCTCCCCTGTCCTCTGCCCTCCAGCCTCCCCTGTCCTCTGCCCTCCAGCCTCCCTGTCCTCTGCCCTCCAGCCTCCGCTCTGCCCTCCAGCCTCTGCCCTCCAGCCTCGCTCTCCCCTCCAGTCCTGCCCTCCAGCCGCTCCTCCAGCCTCTGCCTCTCCACTCCAGCCTCTCCCCTCCAGCCTCCGCTCTCCCCCCCAGCCTCGCTCTCCCCCCAGCCTCCGCTCTCCTCTGCCCTCCAGCCCTCCCTTCCTCTGCCCTCCAGCCTCCTCCTCCACTCCCTCTGCCCTCCAGCCTCCTCTCCCCTCCAGCCTCGCTCTCCCTCCAGCCTCGCTCTCCCCTCCAGCCTCGCTCTCCTCCACCTCCTCAGCCTCCGCTCTCCCCTCCAGCCTCTGTCCCTCCAGCCTCCTGCTCTCGCCCTCCAGCCTCCTGCTCTGCCCTCCAGCCTCCGCCTCCCTCCAGCCTCCCCTCCTCTGCCCTCCAGCCTCCCTCTCCTCTGCCTCCAGCCTCCCCTCCCTCTGCCCTCCAGCCTCCGCCTCTCTCCACCCCTGCCTCCAGCCTCCCCTCCTCTGCCCCCGCCTCCGCCTCTCCCTCCCTCCCTCTGCCCTCCAGCCTCCCCTCGCCTCCAGCTCTCCCCTGTCCCTCTGCCCTCCAGCCTCCCTGCCTCTGCCCTCCAGCCTCCGCTCTGCCCTCCAGCCTCCGCTCTGCCTCCAGCCTCCCCTGTCCTCTGCCCTCCAGCCTCCCCTGTCCTCTGCCCTCCAGCCTCCCCTGTCCTCTGCCCTCCAGCCTCCCCTGTCCTCTCACCCTCCCGCCTCCGCTCTCCCCTCCAGCTTCCGCTCTCCCTCCAGCCTCCGCTCTCCCTCCAGCCTCCACTCTGCCCCCCAGCCTCTGCCCTCCAGCCTCCCCTGTCCTCTGCCCTCCAGCCTCCCCTGTCCTCTGCCCTCCAGCCTCCCCTGTCCTCTGCCCTCCAGCTTCCGCTCTGCCCTTCAGCCTCCACTCTGCCCTCCAGCCTCTCCTCTGCCCTCCAGCCTTCCCTCTCCTCTGCCCTCCAGCCTCCCGTCCTCCAGCCTCCCCTCTCCTCTGCCCTCCAGCCTCCCCTGTCCTCTGCCCTCAGCCTCCCCTGTCCTCTGCCCTCCAGCCTCCCCTGTCCTCTGCCCTCCAGCCTCCCCTGTCCTCTGCCCTCCAGCCTCTGCCTCACCTCTGCCCTCCAGCCTCCCCTGTCCTCTGCCCTCCAGCTCCGCTCTGCCCTTCAGCCTCCACTCTGCCCTCCAGCCTCCCCTCTCCTCTGCCCTCCAGCCTTCCCTCTCCTCTGCCCTCCAGCCTCCCCTCTCCTCCAGCCTCCCCTCTCCTCTGCCCTCCACCCTCGCCTGTCCTCTGCCCTCCAGCCTCCCCTGTCCTCTAGCCTCCGCTCTGCCCTCCAGCCTCCCCTGTCCTCTGCACTCCAGCCTCCGCTCTGCACTCCAGCCTCCGCTCTGCCCTCCAGCCTCCCCTGTCCTCTGCCCTCCAGCCTCCCCTGTCCTCTGCCCTCCAGCCTCCCTCCTGCCCTCCATCCTCCGCTCTGCCCTCCAGCCTCCCCTGTCCTCTGCCCTCCCGCCTCCGCTCTGCCCCCCAGCCTCCCCTGTCCTCTGCCCTCCCGCCTCCGCTCTGCCCTCCAGCCTCTGCCCTCCAGCCTCTGCTCTGCCCTCCAGCCTCCCCTGTCCTCTGCCCTCCAGCCTCCGCTCTACCCTCCAGCCTCCCCTGTCCTCTGCCCTCCAGCCTCCCCAGTCATCTGCCCTCCAGCCTCCCCTGTCCTCTGCCCTCCAGCCTCCCCTGTCCTCTGCCCTCCAGCCTCCGCCCTGTCCTCTGCCCTCCAGCCTCCGCCCTGTCCTCTGCCCTCCGCCTCCGCCCTGTCCTCTGCCCTCCGCCTCCGCCCTGTCCTCTGCCTTCCAGCCTCCACCCTGTCCTCTGCCCTCCAGCCTCCACCCTGTCCTCTGCCCTCCAGCCTCCACCCTGTCCTCTGCCCTCCAGCCTCCACCCTGTCCTCTGCCCTCCAGCCTCCGCTCTGCCCTCCAGCCTTCGCTCTGCCCTCCCGCCTCCCCTGTCCTCTGCCCTCCTCAACCCTCCAACCTCCCCTGTCCTCTGCCCTCCTCACCCCTCCAGCTTCCGCTCTCCTCACCCCTCCATATGCAATGTACAGTATGCGTATATATGTGTGTATGTAGTCACTTCCTTCACTTTGTCCGCACTTCCCTCACTTTGACCGCACTTCCCTCACATTGTCCGCACACATACACACACGCACACACACACACACCGCTATAGTTAGCACCGGCCCTGCATCAGCCCCCTGGATCCTCAGTCGACATGTCGCCACCCCCCAACTACTGGATCCAATATAGCGTCCAAGAAGTCTCGCCAAGCTTCCCGGACGCCGTATTGGATCCAGTCATCCGCGGGCAGCGACATGTCGACTCAGGATCCAAGCGGCGGAGAAGACGCAGGGTCGGTGCTAACTATAGCGGAGTGTGTGTGTATGTATGTATGTGTGTGCTGACCACTCTGCCACGGCGCTACGCTGACCATGCAGCGCGTGCTGACCAATCTCACCGCACTCACTGCTAAACACTGAGCCACCGCACTCACTGCTAACCACTGAGCCACCGCACTCACTGCTAACCACTGAGCCACCGCACTCACTGCTAACCACTGAGCCACCGCACTCACTGCTAACCACTGAGCCACCGCACTCACTGCTAACCACTGAGCCACCGCACTCACTGCTAACCACTGAGCCACCGCACTCACTGCTAACCACTGTTACACCGCACTCACTGCTAACCAGTTACACCGCACTCACTGCTAACCACTGAGCCACCGCACTCACTGCTAACCACTGAGCCACCGCACTCACTGCTAACCACTGAGCCACCGCACTCACTACTAACCACTGAGCCACCTGTATACACACAATTCATTTCACCGCACTCCCCTAACTATTAGTAAATAGACTATATATGGATTCTAGACTACCCGATTCTTTAGAATCGGGCCGCCATCTAGTTCACTATAAAACCCCTACCAGGGTATAAACAACTAGCCTCCCAGTTAAGAAAAACTACAAGGCTACATCATCAGTCACTTTAAAACACATAAAGCAGATCTCTCACTGATTTACCTTGAGACATGATAATGTAAAAGAAATCTCTAAATTCTTGAAAGTAGAGACGGCACTCACCCGAGTCTTGATCGGTGTTTTAATTAGGGAACGTGTACATTCAAGGCAGGGAGGGGAGGACGGAGCTACTGTCAGTAGCTCCGTCCTCCCCCTCCCTGCCTTGAATGTACACATTCCCTAATTAAAACACCGATCAAGACTCGGGTGAGTGCCGTCTCTACTTTCAAGAATTTAGAGAACTATTGCTGTTGTGCTGGAAGACTGGCACCCCCGTTCTATTACCTGTGTGCTCCTGGTTTGGTCCGCCCGGCGAGCTGTCGGCTCTGGTGCCCTGCATTCCTTCTGTGCCTGTGTGATAATGTAAAAGAAAGCTTGGTGCACAGAGCCCCTCCGCCTCGACACGTGTTTCCCTGCTGGGCAGCTTCGTCAGGAGGTGTGGCTTTGACTTACAGAATGCCCCTTATAGATCGCTTAGACAGGTGTCCATAATCTGGTTGATTATTAACCTGCGCCCACGCTGCATGATGAGCCGCAGCGAGCTGCCGCGCACCGGAAGTGACGAGGCAGAGGAACAACGTTATCCACTCTTGCACTAACCAATAAACTCCCTGCTTTTGGTGAGAAGGGGTGGAATCATTGCCTACATGCAGCTTCTGACACCAGTCCGCCAGCTGTCCCATGGAGCTGTTGTCCTCAGTCTGGTTGGACGGGGTCAAGGGTTCCACTGCCTGGATTGAGTTGTTGTTGACAGTGAACAGCTTGGCAACGATAGCATACCTGGAACGTTTGACCTCTTCTTCTCCACAGTTTAAAACTCGTACAGGTACCCTAGCCTTGTGTACATCAACCACCCCCCTGGCTGTTAGGACCGTGGGCCTACTATCTGAGTACATGGGCTCGACCATTGCCTGGTAATCCTGCCCTCTGAGGCCTATTGCTGCCCGACACCAGATCATCATTTCACTTCTTGGGGGCAACACAATGGTGAATGGGTCACTTACCCGTACACTGCCGTTTTCACCACTAGACAACTCTACCTGTTGTCTCTGCAGGAGGGCCCTGATCTCTTTCTGCAAGACCCTTTGCTGCCGGTGCTGACAGTTTCTGCAACCTATTGGAGCAAGAAAAGAACCTCGCCTAGACAATTTTCAATAACATTAGTGCCTAGTATCATCATTGGGTTTCTTTCACGGCGATCAGTATCCACTACAATAAGTCCTTGGCCCTTTATCTCCACCCTCCCCACCTTTATTTTCACCTCTCTGAACACCACTTGCGGTAGCAGCAGTCCATTGACCGCATATATAGTGAGGTCCGGGTCAGGGCGGGTGAGCTCAGACTTGACCCAAAATCTTTTGTAAAGGATATGTGGGATCGTTGTCACCTGCAAGCCGGAGTCCAATAGAGCAGATGTGGGAATGCCTTCCAGCACAATAGATAGGATCGACTGTCCTACCACATATCTATCGCGCCAGTCTGATGGGCCTGATCGTCTTATTACTGGGGGTTGGCCCTCTGCCCCAGTGGTCGCTGGTTTAAAGTACATGACCTGGCAAAGTGGCCTGCCTCGTTGCAATAGCAGCAGATGGGTTGTCCTAGCGAGTCATAGCGGTCGTTGGGTCTTCCTCTGGATGATGGGGTCCTCCTTCCTCGCATCCACGGGACGTCCTCAGGGCTGTCGGCCAGCTGGATCCTCCCTGATGACTTGGGTTCCTGTTGAAGTTGCATGGCCTTTAAGAGCATGGCCACATCCTTGGTTACCTGCACCAGGTGTTACAGTCTATCAACTGGTTTCTGCTCTGGTTAAGGAAGGAGGCGCCACCTCTGAAAGATAAGTGATGGCTGGTCACAGCTGAGGTGCGGGGTCTATGGTCACAGGGGCTCTAATGCCCCATTAGAGCCATTAGAGCTCACAGCGCTCTAATGGCTCTGTCTTTTAGGGTTGCAAAGTCTAGATCTGGGTTCTCCATGGCCCATAGACGCAGCTACGTGTGATGGATTGGTGAATGTAGCCCCTCAAGAAACTGTTCAATTAACATTTTATCCTCCTCCCGCACTCTTTCAGGGTCTACCTGCTTTACGGCCTGCAGCGCCCCCTCCAAGTTCAAGGCATAGTCCTGTATACTGTCCTGTGGCCTCTGCTTGCAATTGTAGAACTCATGTTTAACTCAGCTACGGTACGGATTTCAAAAGCAAAGTTTAATTTTGCAAATATCTGATTTACTGTCCTTTTATCCGTGTCCAGCCAGGATTTGACCTCACGCTCGGCTGCACCCGTTAGCTGCAGCAACACAGACACTTTTTGCTTTTCAGTCATAGAGTACATATTTAAGAATTTGCTCATCTTTATTCTGAATCCAGCCAGGGTATCTGGTTCCCCAGCATATTGCTGTAACCAGTGGCGTAACAACTGCGGTCGCAGGGGTTGTGGGTGCGACCGGGCCCGGGACCATAAGGGGCCCGGGCCGCCCGCAGCCCGCACCCCCTGCGACCGCCGATCCTAGCGCCGGGCCCCCGCTTCACATGGATGTGCGTCTCCAAGGACGCACATCCATGTGACTTCATGGCCAGTGTGTCAGGAAGGGGAAAGGAGGCAGCGGTGCCGGCCTGCATTCAAGCAGGCTGGTGTCGGCGGTGTGTGTGGCCACTCCGCGTCCCGGGCTCCGGCAATCTGGCTCACTCTGAGGCAGCGGTGAGTGACTGCTTGTTCTGTCAGGCCGGGAGCCCGAGCATGGCCATGTCCGCCCCTCCTCCTGTAATGCTGAGCCCGCCGGAATCGCTGCTGCTGGTCGCATACAGCCCGGCTCCCGGTTCCCGGGGGCAGCAGTGAGTGCCGGATGTGCAGGAGGTTGGAGCTCATCTGTCTGCGGGGGCTGCGGGGGCTGGGGGCCGGGGGAAATCCAGCCGGGGATCAACCACAGCAAGCTGATCACCAGGAGAGACATTGAGACTGTATACCAGGACTGCGCCAGGTCAGTCACTGTATTGTGTGCCCCATATACTATGTGCCCTCTCCATATACTGTGTGTGCCCACCCCATATACTGTACCCCTTATATTGTGTGCCCTACTGCCCTATATACTGTGTGCCCCCTCCCACTATACTGTGTTCCCCACACTGTGCCCTCCGCATACTTTGCGTGCCCACCACATGTACTGTGCGTGCCCTCCCCATATACTGTACCCCCCTATATTGTGTGCCCCATATACTGTGTGCCCCCTTCCCATACTGTGCCTCCTCATCTACTAATGCCCTCCCATATAATGTGCCACCCCATATACTGTGCCCCCTTGTTATACTGTGTGCCCCATATACTGTGCCCACCTACCCATACTGTGTGTGCACGCCCACCCCTTATACTGTGCCGCGTGGCTGTGTTGAGTGGCTGACTATATGTCTGTGTGGCTGAGGCTGCGTGGCTGGCTGTGTGTGGCAAGCTGTCTGTGTGGCTGACTGTGTGTGGCTGTGGCTGGCTGTGTGTGGCTGTCTGTGTCTGTATATGGCTGGGGCTGCATGGCTATGTGGCTGGCTGTGTGTGTCTGACTGTATATGTGTGTGGCTGGGGCTGTGTGTCTGTGGCTGGCTGTGTGTGGCTGGTGCCACGTGGCTGGCTGGGGTTGGCTGTGGCTGGAGCTGCATGACTGTGGATGGCTGTGTGTGTCTAGCTGTGTGTGGCTGATGTTGAATGGCTGTGTGGCTTGCTGTGTGGCTGTGACTGTGTGGCTGACTGTGTCCTGTTTGTGGCTGGAGCTGTTTGGCTGTGTGTGGCTGACTGTGTCTGGGTGTGACTGGGGCTGCTTGGCTGTGTGTGGCTGGTGCCACGTGGCTGGCTTGGGTTGGCTGTGGCTGGAGCTGCATGGCTGTGTGTGGCTGATGTTGCATGGCTGTGTGGCTGGCTGTGTGTGGCTGACTGTGTCTTTGTGTGGCTGGGGCTGCTTGGCTGCGTGTGGCTGACTGTATGGCTGTGTGTGTGTGGCTGGTTGGATGTGTGGCTAGCTGTGGCTGTCTATGTGGCTGGCTGTGGCTGGCTGCACCTGTGTGTGGCTGTTTGTGTGTGGCTGGTGGCTGTCTATGTGGCTGTGTGTGTGTGGCTGTGTGACTGGCTGTGTGGCTGGCTGTGGCTGTGTATGTGTGTGGCTGTGTATGTGTTTGGCTGGCTGCATCTGTGTGTGGCTGTTTGTGTGTGGCTGTTTGTGTGTGGCTGTCTGTGTGACTGGCTGTCTGTGTGACTGGCTGTCTGTGTGACTGGCTGTCTGTGTGACTGGCTGTGTGGCTGGCTGTGGCTGTGTGTGTGGCTGTGTATGTGTTTGGCTGGCTGCATCTGTGTGTGCCTGGCTGGTGGCTGTCTATGTGGCTGGCTGTTTGTGTGTGGCTGTATGTGTGTCTGGCTGTGTCTGCGTGTGGTTGTCTGTGTGGCTGGTGGCTGTCTATGTGGCTGGCTGTGTGCGGCTGTCTGGCTGTGGCTGGCTGTGTGTGTATGTGTGTGTGGCTGGCTTTGTTTGTGTGGCTGGCTTTGTGTGTGTGGCTGGCTGTGTTTGTGTGGCTGGCTGGCTGTGGCACTGTGTGTGGCTGGCTGTGGCTCTGTGTGTGGCTGGCTGTTTGAGTGTGGCTGGCTGTGTGTCTGTGTGTTTGACCACTTGGACCCCACAATCCTGAGAAACGGAGCTTTGAAGAGCACCATGTAAATGGAGCTGTGGTTGATTATTCCCTCTGCTGCACCATTCACATGTGGCTCTTCAAATAACGTCTTTAAGAAAGTGGTGAGGGCCACAGCAGGGCAAAAGCAAAATTTACGTATTGGGGCTGATGGGTGTTATAGTATATGGGCTGGTGGAGCTTGTTTTCCAGGGCTGCTTCTTGGTACCAGTCCAGTCCTGGTGGGGGGGGGGCCCAGGTCTAAATTTTGCACTGGGGCCCACCAGACTCTAGTTACGCCACTGGCTCTAACCATATATATCCAAATTACCTGTATCCCACCTCTATCAGAGTGTACAGATGACAAGTTAGGCTGCGTTCACACATTTGCGTATTTTGCTGCGCTTTTTTGCGCGCGCTTTTTGCCGCGTTTTTCGGCCCGCGCAAAAAAGCGCAGCAAAATACGCAGGGGCTTTCACACACTGCGCTTTCTTTCCCCCAGAAAGCGCAGTGATGTCACAGAGGGGAGGAAGAATCCAGCTTCCTCCTCCCCTCTGTGACAGCCCCATTAGACTTCACAGTGTTAATATACACTGTGAAATCTAAATTAAACAAAAGCAAGTGTGTGAAAAATAAAAAAGAATCAATACTTCACCTCTCCGACGCCTTCTCCCGGTGTCTGGTGCCTACTGCCGCTCTCCGGTGTCCGATTCTAAGTGAGATGTCTTCTCACAGGACCTGTGGTGATGTCAGAGGGGGCGTTCCCGGGGCGGTCCCATCGCTGATTGGCTGCTCGCGGTCATGTGGTATCACATGACCGCGAGTGCCCGGGAACGCCCCTCTGACGTCACCACAGGTCTTGTCAGAAGAGATCTGACTTAGAATCGGACACCGGAGAGCAGCAGAAGGCACCAGACACCGGGAGAAGGCGTCGGACAGGTGATGTATTCATTCTTTTTTATTTTTCACACACTTGCTTTTGTTTAATTTAGACTTCACAGTGTGTATTAATACACTGTGAAGTCTAATGGGCGGCCACAGCTGTCACAGAGGGGAGGAGGAAGCGGGATTCTTCCTCCCCTCTGGGAGAATACGCAGAAGTAGCTGCGTAAACAATTGACATATCAATTGTTTACGGAGCTGCGTTTTCTCCCGGAAAACGCACTGCGTATTTTTACGCAATGTCTGCACTGCAAAGTGAATTTCCCATTCACTTTGCAGGCAGACAAAAGGCACATTCCGTATTTTGAAAAGCGCGCGTAAAAAAACGTGGCAAAATACGCAATGTGTGAACGCAGCCTTAAACTGTATTAATTTGCACAAATTAATCCTTTATTTATTAAAATTCATATTTAAAACTTACATTTTCAGGTACCATAGTAATTAATTATACCACAAAAAGGTGGGCCACTAACATATGTATATATATATCTATTATATAATTGCGAATGGGTTTTTTGCCCCTTCTGAGTCCACTCGCAATGCGAGTCGGTGTGGTCATGTGGATACGCCCGAAGCATTGGCCGCGCAGCAGCCATTGCGAGCAGTTCTAAGGGCACTCGCTATGCCCGCGCAGCGGGCATGGCGAGTCGCCTTAGCAGCGCGAAGCATTGGCCGCGAAGCGGCCATTGCGAGTCAGAGACTCGCCCTTCTAGAATCCCGATGCATGTGCATCGGGCACCCAGCTAGTATATATATATATATATGGTACTCTCTTTGCACATATATAATATCCTGCCTGAAACACATAGATAAGTAGCAGTAACCTACTTCCAGCTATCCTGATCTTACATCAACCATTAGTTACTATGTATAAAGCTGGTTTTATTACCTTATGCTGCAGTTACTTTCACAGAAGTGCAGATCCGTAGTGGCCCCCAACAAACTGCCTACGTACGTTTCAAAGTTGCTTCATCCTCCGGACATGATGTTCACTTCTAATTTACCAGTTTATATAGCCTTCCCCAGCCTCACATTTAATTACCGCCAGCTGTACGCCATTTACGGTGCATGTCTTCCAGATATCGCTCCCTGCTATCATCTGACTTCCGGATCCAGTCTGTGAAGCGCAAATGTGTCGCCCCAGGGTATAGGGTACTCAGGTATCAGGCGGCAGAAGGGGTTTAACTGTGTCACGGGGAATTGCGGCCGTGCCTGATCCCGTATCCCGGGGGACGGTTCTCTTGAAAAGGGAGTTTATGTACAGGGGATTATTTACAAGATTATAGTTGTCGTGACGCCACCTGCAGTTTCTGGTGAGTAGCACCAGCGCCGCCACA
Organism: Allobates femoralis; assembly: GCA_033576535.1. NCBI lineage: Eukaryota > Metazoa > Chordata > Amphibia > Anura > Aromobatidae > Allobates > Allobates femoralis. Next base: position 426,637,645 of record JARQOC010000003.1, read on the forward strand.
GTCCTCCGGAGGTCGATGTTATTTCGGCTGAGGTGTTTTAGTCCTCCGCAGGCAGGACTGGGACCTCAGGGGCAGCAATCTTGTTTTCAAAAAGTCTTTATTGAAAAATTTTTTTATAAAAGGGGGGAGAGGGGAGTGGGGTGGGGGAGGGGGAACAGAATAAACTAGGGGGGAAGGGGGGAAAGGGAGGGAGGGTACATACATAAATAAACAGTAACATGGTACAAGTTGCAAACACAAATACAAGTTAAATAGCATATGCATCACATGTAGTGTGAATAACGAGGTTATTGCTTGTAATTCTAAGTTAAAATGAAAATTCGTAATAATCGGGGAAATTGAATTGGGTAATAACCAAAAAAAAAAAAAAATCTTGTGAAGGAATAAGTTCATAGAAAAAGAGATGCAGCAGAGCCGAAGTCACTTCACTCCAGGTACTTTACTGAGACTTTAGCAGCAATAGTTACAGTTCAGTGCAGTAGATGTTATCAGACAACTAGCTAAAGGGTGGCTGCAAGCAGATCACAGGCAGCCGGATGGAACCCTCAGCGTGTGCCATTCTCTCGTACAAATCTTCCCTGCTTCCCAGTAATTTTGGTGTGAAGTCTGACCCCATGAAGCGGATCTGGCCTCCTGCTGTCTCTCTCTTTCTCTTGCTCCCGTCGGGTAACCTTCTCTTAACACTGCGGCATTTGCCTGGCGGTGTCTGATTCCCTCTTTGGTTGCTTGAGATTCTGGGCTGTATATAGATATACCCCTAGTTCATCGGATTCTCTGTGGTCCTTAGAGGATCCCACAGGTGCGGGCTCCGGTGCCCGGTAAGCTGCCGGGGTTGGACTCCTGAAGTCCCTCTCTCCCCCAGGTTAGCTGTCTGCGCCTGGGATAGCTTTCCTTCTCCTGGGCCCTCAGCCGAGGAACCCTCCTTCCTCAGGCTCCCTGCCTGGAACTGACTCGCTTTTTTTTAGCTCCCCCTGAGGTGTTTTTTTATTTCCTCCCACTGTGTGATCTAGTGTGGGAGTGCTTGTGTATGGGTTCCACCCATCATCCTGTAATCTACTTGCAGCTGGAGTATCTGCACCGCTTTTATGGGTGCAGTACCCCTCTGTGACGCCTGCCTTGTGGGGCGTCACACAAACAGCGGTAATTCCGCGTGTCAGCGCTGTCATGGTGACCGGACACCGGAAGAAGAAGGCTTACTGGATCCAGAAGTAAGATGATAGTTAATTTCAGCCAGTCTCTTAAAAGAAAAAACAGTCTCCGGCTCCTCAAGCGTTACGCCCCCCTTCTTCTCACTCACCGTGTGGCGCAGTTATGGCGGCCCAGTTACAGTTTAACACAGTCAATACATGGCACACAGTACCCGTCGGTAACGGGAACAGGACCCTGTTCGTGATGCCAAAACCTGACCTGCCCCAGGTCTGTGGGGTACCCGGTCCCGGGCGTTGATTCGCAGGGAATGTCACTGGGGCCTGTGCCCGGTCCCTGGTGGTCACTGAAAAGAGTCAATAAAAATACTTTGTGATGCCACCTACGGTTCAGGTATGGTTGCCAGTGCTGCGGGTCAGACCTTTGGAGTGATGTTTGGGCAGTAAGATGGTTACGCTCCCCGTAGGTGGAGCCCAGGGCAGTTGTGGTATATAGGAATTGCAGGACAGTCTATGGAGGGAGCAGGATCAGGGGCTGCAATAACAGTCACACACAGGGATGATGTTTCCGTATCTTTTAGGGTACCTTTACACGCCGCTACAACAAGGTGGAAACAACCGGGTTGATGAGACAAATGTATCTTGCACCGCCAAATTAACCCGAGGTAGCGGCGTGTAAAGGTGGTTGTTTCCACCCGTCACTTGCGGCACCTGTTTCAGAGCAGAGCTCTAAAACAGGTTGATTTCAACCCGATGGTAGCGGCCTGTAGCGGCGTGTAAATGAGGAACAAGAGGATTGTTTCTATACCTTGTTATCTACCTGGGGCGTGACACAGGTTCCGGGATACTGCGCCCCATCAGCGATCATTGGTGGAAGATGCTGCGTTACGATTGGCTCCTCCTTCACGGGCCGCCATCTTGGATGAGCTGTCACTTCAGCACTACAGATACGCGCCGTATGCACGATCAGATACATTAGTACAATTACGCCGCCACACACTTGCAGAAGGCCGAAGTATCAATGCGGCATGGTCCTTATATAGTGTGCACATTCTCTTAACACATAAAAAGGAATACTGCTGTACACAGCGCACAAGTTTGGTTTACGCACCGCCCTGGCTTATTGTACTGCAGGTGCCATAGAAGTGCTTCTGCCTTGTCACACTGCGCGCACTATATAATGTGCGCATTGTCATACCACATGCAAAGGAATAATGCAGTAGACAGCGCACAAGGTTGCGTTACGCACCGTCCTGGGGTCTTGTTCTGTAGGTGCCGCAGAAGTGTTTCGGCCGTGTCACTGCACGTAGGGCAAGTTTGAATGTTGTGTCGCCCCGCCAGCGGCCGTACTGACGTCATGACGTTGGTTTCAGTTTCACTCTGCCTGCAAGGTGCCAGCCCCTCCTCTGCACACAGCATTACAGTTATTGCCGCCGCACAGCGCGCTGCAACGTGAGGGATGGCTGAGTTACTGGTCCTTATAGACCATTGTGACCGGTATGATTATTGGGGCCACCATCATCACCGGCATCCCAGGCTGCGCAATCGCAGCACCATTAGGCGCATCCAGCGGTCCCTGCTCAACCAACTGTGGGTGGAGAGGACCGCTAAAGCCATCCAGAAAAAAATAGCGGACCTGAAGCAGAAATGCCCAGGCCGCATAGTGGACATCCGTGCCCGGATTGCCAGGCTGCGTGGTGAGTAATTGTTGGGGCCAAACACACATTTGCCCATGTATAAGCACCAAACAACACATATATGTTGACAAACATATTATAAGGAGACTGTGGGCTACGGCGGGACACATGCAATGGGGTAACATATATTCACCTGAATATTGAGGGGGTGCCTACACATCTGCCTTAACCTCAGTCTTTTTGGTCCAAAGATGAGTCCACAGTGTTAGTTGCTCTCCACACAATAACCATACTACTGTCTCATACACACACTACGTGCATAACACATGACCTAATCCCATATCTGGCCTACTGGAAACACACAGGCCAACAATCTAAATGTGGAAACATCTCTGTGCTTAACCCTTCTTCTGACATCTGAATGATTGTTTATTCAAATACAGATGTCGCTGACTCCTCATCTGATGAGGCTCCCCCGGCACCACCCGCAGGTGGCCCACCAACCCTACCGCCTCCAGAGGCAGCTGCCACACCATCCCCACCAGGGAATAGCCCGTCACCAGGGCATGAGGAGGAGGAGCAGGAAGACCCAGCAGGGCTTCAGGAGGAGGAGCTGCCTTCCCCATCAGGTCCGCCCGCGGCAGATGCTGATGATCCAGCGGGGCCGGAGCCTGAGGTGCCATCCCCTGCTGGGCAGGATGAGGCCATGCCTCAAGCAGCAATTGAGCCAGCCTTGGAGGATTATGGTGGTAAGTGTGTTTTGTTGTGTGCTATGCCCTGCACACTGTAAGCAGTGTGGTGTTTTGTTGTCATTAGGATTTGCACCCATTTTGTGAATAATGTTCTTCACCCATTTTTGCAGATGCAGAACGTGCTGGAGCTGCGGGGTGGAGTGTCAGTGCCTCCCCATCACCCCCTGATACTGAGGAGGAGGTTGAGGCCGAGGGTAAGGAGCATATTTGTTGGTTGAACATACCAAACCACCATAGGGACTATTAGAATGTAAATGTCTTTTTTTCATAATACAGGTGTACCTACAATGGATGACGTAATGAGGGCCCACCATGAATTCTCGCAACGGCTACACCGGGCACACCGACGCGGGCTACAAGACCGGCCCGGTTGGGTGCCATGCTGGCTGCCCTGCAGCAACATCATGGTGGGCTCCAATGATGTGGCACAACCCCCACACCTAAATGGCCTGACCTGGCCGGAAGGACTATTGTCCTTGTTGGACAAAAAATGTTGACTGTTGCCTTGTTGGCTTTTGTTTTATATTTTTTTTTTGCCCCCCGTTGGGCTCTTTTTTTATAGTGTCCCACATTGGGACCATGGGGAGTGTGTTGTGGCTACCCTGTTGGCCTCTTTTCTTATAGTGTCCCACATTGGGACCATGGGGAGTGTGTTGTGGCTACTCTGTTGGCCTCTTTGCTTATAGTGTCCCACATTGGGACCATGGGGAGTGTGTTGTGGCTACTCCTACCCTCACACACAATTGTGTATATTGTGGCAAATGTGTGTCACACATGTTTGTGTAAAATAAAAGTTGAAATTACAACATATGTGTGTTCTTTGATGTCACGACACACATGTTGTGGTGGCCAACATGTTAACTCCCTAACTGGGTGCCCCAGATGAGTTGACCTCTTTGAGTCTAACTACATGTTACCATGCCACATTGTGTTCCTGCACTGCCGCCATTGCCCACAATGTGTGGATACTCTCCCCTATATTTGGCCCAGAAACATTCACCCTGTAAACAATATTTGTTTCTTCGTGGGCAAATTGAAGACTCAAATGTGTGGTTCAAAAAAAATTATTTGGCAAAATTAAAAACCCACAAAAATGTAATGAAACACAGGGCAAATAGCCCACCAGAAAAATAACATGTTCCACACAAACACAAAGCAAAATGTATGGCTGAAATACATAATAAGTCCAGACGGCCAATTCAGTGCATTGGCTAGTAGTGTCCCCCATGCTCATCATCCTCCTCTGTTGGCTCTGACAATGCCTCCCCCCCCCTCCCTCTCATGGCAGCCCCGCCCTGCCTGAGAGCGTCCATAGCCTCTACTACGAAAGGAAAAAACAAAAGGTTGCGCCACGATGATCCCACACATAGAATAAGGGTTAATCAGGGATACACTCACCTGGCACTGTTGTGCACCGCACAACAGGGAATGGAACAAGATGAGTGTAAATTCGGTCAGTTGTTCTTGAGGCGGCCTTCCACTTGGCTCCGTGTGATAAGGCTCCGAGGTCATGGCGACCGTGTCCACCGGGCCTGGACACTTAATCCCAAGGGAGGCAGCTCTATTGCATGTTCAGCAAGGTCTCTCCTCCAGCAGCTCTCATGCCACACCCCGAAGGGAATAATGAGAAGGAAAAATAGTATGGAAGTGAGCGCTAGAAAAGACCAGGGAACTTTTATTAAAAAGTGGGTATAGCGAGCCCTCAGCCACAACGCGTTTCGACAAACGTCTTTCTCAAGTGGAACTATGGCTGAGGGCTCGCTATACCCACTTTTTAATAAACCTAGAGGTAATTCTCTTAATTTTCAGTTCCCTGGTCTTTTCTAGCGCTCACTTCCATACTATTTTTCCTTCTCATCATAGCCTCTACTACGTCTTGTTGGGGGAGTTGGGGTCCAGGTCCGGGGCAGACTCCTCACACGCTGTTGTTTTGGGCGGCCGAAAGGGGCCAAAGGTTGTTCCTCGTTGGGGCCGAATCCCACAACCCCATTGCAGGGCCCCATCATCGCCCACATCAAGGACACGGTGGAAGACCCGCTGAGCGATCTGCCTCTGTTCCGGCTCCATGTTGTTGAGCCTGTCGCTGACGTGGAGTGCATAACTAGAAATGTGGGTCCGTTGTTCATCCAAAAGGACACGTCTGGCCCAGGTGCCCAGCTCGGTGTCTGGTACAATAAAAAAATACAATTTTTTTTTAGTGGATCCAAATTACTCTGTATGAGCCTGATCACTTGGGGATGGAGGGCAGTGTGATCAAGGTTTGGGTTGTGGCCAGTGCTGTCACACACATTGGCACCTATGGCTGGGTATGACACACAATATGTGTGGGTGCCCATGAGGTATGTGAAGGTTTTTAGTCAACAGTCTATGTGACAAATGTGTGTACATAACCCTTGTGGTTTGGTGTAGGCAGAGGGTCACCAGGACATTACACATTGCTGCAGCACATAATATTGTCTGTCAGGTGTGTTTAAGTACGTAGACACATACATCATGGATATGTGGCATGTGAGCTGCTCAAGGCCATTGACATCTGTTACCACATATGCGATCGGCATTGGACCTGTATTCACACATTGCTATCCAGACACACACACATAGGACACTTAGTTTACAAAACGCACAGACTGTGTGTTGTAAGCCGCTACTGTGTGTCGCCTAAGCGGCACCTAGCACAATCGCCACACTCCGCTATGTCACAAGCGCTTATTCCGTACCACAGTCCTAACACTACTACGTCACGTCTCTGCCATCCGCCCTTCGCGCCATGCCCAATCAAAACACTTTTGTGTTGGCCAATGGTTGACGTTTGGGCGCGGCATGATGGACTGTGGCACGCCTATGTGTTGTCCCTGCTGCATTTGGTCTGCCCATATTACCTTGTTGTATCGGCGTGTAAATGAGGTAAGCTGTTCTGCAGAAGGTAACTTGAGACACCCGGCGGTGCATCCAGAGGTAGATTCAACATTCTGTAGAGCACCTTGTAGCGGCGTGTAAAGGCGATGCGGGTACCCGTTTGTAACCGTTGCTGCGTGCTCGTGCACGTGAAGCACTCGGTTGTTTCCACCATGCTGTAGCGGCGTGTAAAGGTACCCTTACTGATAATTCAGGTATCGTCAAGGGTACAGTCTCTGATGGTACGGGACCGGGTGGTTTGGTAACAGTTCAGGATCTCCACACCCGGCGAGTTATGAGGCTTCCCTGCTGCGTGTGTCGTTTTGGTCCCAGGCTGTCTGAAGCTAGGCCCTGACCTTCTCTTGCTGTCCTCACTTGTATTGCAGGCGGTGAGAGCTCTACTGCGGGGCACCGCTGTATCCACTGTGGTCCCTAGCGCTGCTAAGTGGCTGTGCCTCAAGTGCTGCTGTGGCCAGGAGATCTGAAGTCTCCCTGGCCTCCGGTCTTTATTGCTGGGTTGATAGATCTTTTGCAGTCACAGACGCTGGTGTCCGGTCTTGGGTGCTATTCCTCTGGGGCAAACCAGTATTGCTCCACTCCCCCTGCTACTACTACTCCTTGCCTCCGACCCTTGCCCTAGGGTCCCTCACTCAAGCTAAGGACTCTCGCTGGTACGGGCTTAGTGTAGCTCCGTCACCAGGATTTCTTCACAATCCTCCCTGGAACTGCACTAATTCCGCCTCCAAGCCTGAATTTATAGGGGACCTCGTCTGAACTCAGTTTGTAGAGCTCCTCCTTCAGGTCTGGAGTGGAAGGTGTTGTGTGCAGGCTTACCTGATGTGGAGATCCTTTTCTGTCCCAGGTGTATCTGTGACAACTGAACCCTGGGGTGCCACATTATTCGCACAATATTTCTCACACACTTGAATGTATATACAGGGCCGCCGCTAGGGCCTGACAGGTCTGCCTGGTGTCACGGGTCCGCCCGTCATTGGAGGGGGCATGGCCATTGGAACAGGGGCAGGGGGGGTCTGCATACGCTATCAGGCTGTGCTTTGTCGCCCACTGCCAACGCCCAGTGGCCTGCAGAGGGACCCAGCCTTGTTTGCGGGGGCATGGCCGTTTGGAGCAAGGAAGCCTGCCCCCCCAGCCATCTGTTCCCAAACCAGAGTGACCTCCCCTGTATACATGACACATCCAGCCTTATATTACTGTACATATACACATGGCAGAACTGGGGGAAGGAAGGGGGACACTATCTCCGGGAATGAAGGGGTTACTATGTCCAGTAATGGGGAATGTGCACATACCTCCACCTGCAGAGCCGGACACTAGATATATGGCTGCTCAGTGCTTACAGGACCTGTTATGATGTCACATTGAGAGGAGGAGTCAGGGATCACATGATCAACTCCTCAGTGTATGCAGGACTCTGCTGTGCTGGTTGTCATGGTGCTGGAGAGGTGAAGTTAATGAGGTCAAGAGTGATTTACAATGTGTATGTATCAGAGCCGCATGTGTATGGGGCGGAGACGCGTGTGTACAGGGTGTCCAGAGCGGAGCCGCGTGTGTAAGGGGCATATGGGGGAGCCGTGTGTGTACAGGGTGTACGGAGTGGAGCCGTGTGTATACGAGATGTACAGAGCGGAGCTGCGTGTGTACAAGGTGTACGGAGTGGAGCAGTGTGTAGGAGGTGTACGGAGCGGAGCCGCATGTGTACGAGGTGTACTGAGCAGAGCCTATGTGTGTACGAGGTGTAAGGAGCGGAGCCGCGTGTGTACGAGATGTACGGAGCGGAGCCGCGTATGTACGAGATGTATGGAGTGGAGCCATGCGTGTACGAAGTGTACGGAGCGGAGCCGCATGTGTACGAGGTGTACGGAGTGGAGCAGCGTGTGTACGAGGTGTACGGAGCGCAGCCACATGTGTACGAGGTATACGGAGTGGAGCAGCGTGTGTAAGAGGTGTGCAGAGCGGATCCGCGTGTGTACAAGGTGTAAAGAGTGGATCCGCGTGTGTACAAGGTGTACAGAGCGGAGCCGAGAGTGTACGAGGTGTACGAAGCGGAGCTGAGTGTGTACAGGGTGTCCGGAGAGGAGCCGTGTGTGTACAGGGCGTACGGAGTGGAGCCGCGTGTATACGAGATGTACAGAGTACAGAGCAGAGGCGCGTTTGTATGAGGTGTACGGAGCGGAGCAGCGTGTGTACGGAGTGGAGCCATGTGTGTACGAGGTGTATGGAGCAGAGCCGCGTGTGTACGAGTTGTACTGAGCGGAGCTGCGTGTGTACAAGGTGTACGGAGCGGAGCAGATTGTATACGAGATGTACGGAGCAGACACGCGTGTGTACGAGGTGTACGGAGCGGAGCCGCGTGTGTACGAGGTGTACGGAGTGGAGCTATGTGTTTATGAGGTGTACGGCGCGGAGCCGAGTGTGTTCGAGGTGTACTGAGCAGAGCCTATGTGTGTACGAGGTGTAAGGAGCGGAGCCGCGTGTGTACGAGATGTACGGAGCGGAGCCGCGTATGTACGAGGTGTATGGAGTGGAGCCATGCGTGTACGAGGTGTACGGGGCAGAGCCGCGTGTGTATGAGGTGTACGGAGTGGAGCCGCGTGTGTACGAGGTGTACGGAGCGGAGCCACGTGTGTACAAGGTGTACGGAGCGCAGCCGCGTATGTACGAGGTGTGTGTACCAGTGGTAGCCACCCGCTGATGACGCTCCTATAGTCCCGCTGCCTCTGCTGGCAGCATTCTCCTCCAGAGTCCTGGCCGTCACTGTCTGCCATCTGCTACTCAGCAGATGCTGAGGAGACCGGAGCAGCGAGAAGAGAGGTGAGTATTTACTTTTTTTTTTTTATTTATTTTTTTTTAAATCAATGAGTACACTGGTGGGAAATATGTAATGTGCAATATATTATAGGAGGACTATGGGGATGCAATATACTATATGGAAGACTAGGTGGGTGCATTACACTATAAGGAAGGCTATGAGGTGCATTATACTATGTGGAGGACTATGTGGGTGCATTATATAAGGAAGGCTATGGGGGATGTATTATACTATATGGAGGACTATTTAGGTGCTATATACTATATGGAGGACTATGGGGGTGCAATATACTGTATGGAAGACTATGTGGGTGCATTATACTATAAGGAAGGCTATGAGGTGCATTATACTATGCAGAGGACTATGTGGGTGCATTATATAAGGAAGGCTATGGGGGATGTATTAATACTATATGGAGGACTATTGGGGTGCAATACACTATATGGAGGACTATGGGGGTGCAATATACTATATGGAAGACTATGTGGGTGCATTATACTATAAGGAAGGCTATGAGGTGCATTATAATATATGGAGGACTATGTGTGTGCATTATATAAGGAAGGCTATGGGGGATGTATTATACTACATGGAGGACTATTGGGGTGCAATATACTATATGGAGGACTATGGGGGTGAAGTATACTATATGAAGAACTATGTGGGTGTATTATACTATAAGGAAGGCTATGGGGGATGTATTGTACTATATGGCATGGCCACACATTGGGCAATAAAGTCCACTTTTTTTCTATTTTTTTGTGCTGTTTGTCCTTTATTTACTCCATATGGATTTGTGGCGCCCTGCAACGAGTGTGTCACAGGAGGGTACTGCACCCCTGACTGAAGGTGCAGTATTCTCCGTCTCGGTGATGAACAGGTTAACCCCAAGGCTCCATAAACCACATGCAACATCCAGTGGCAGAGGACCAATCAGGTCCTGGTGGGAGGAGTGTGAGATGTTCAGTGTGGGGAAAGAGCAGAAAGAAAGTTAAAAAGTGGGAGAGACAAGGTCAAGGACAGAAGTCGTGACAGAGATCTAACCGAGAGGGCACCGAGAAGCGGTGACCCAGAAGAGAAAGGGGCCAAGTAACCAGTAAACAAGTAACGGGTCAAAAGACGCCCGAGCCCAGTCCACCCGGAGAACCGGCTCCAAGGCAGTACAGACGTCCACCGCTGTACTACGACACCGGAGTGATAGAGGGCTTCTCAGGAGCGCATCACAACAACCACCATCACTGCAGCTGTGCCAGGAGGGGTACCCACCATTGGGGTTCAGGGGACCCATCGGGAGTCTGCAGGCCTAGGCTCGGGTCCTCAATAGAGGTTCTCCAGTATCCTGACCTGGTGCACGAAAGCAGTGACGAGTAACAAGGGACAGTTAGTTAAAGAGGGAACACTGTGGAGCCTTGGAAAGATACTGTTCATCACCGAGACCACCCGGTCCGTTACCTGAAAGTGACTGTTATCCCATGTACCGTGTATAACCGAAGTAAAGACCCGTGCAGAGGAGCATCGTGTCCGAGCATTCTTTCTGAACTATTGCTAACTCATTCACCTACCAAATTAACTGAGCTGCCGTATTCCATCAGTGCAGCTCCTGACCCCGGGGATTACTGCTCATCCTGTGGGGAGCAATTGTATCTACCTGCCGCACATCCCCCGGAGTTCCCAGCAGCGCCGGTGCCATCATTGGACACCCACAGGTGGCGTCACGAAACAAACTTTATTTCTTATTTAAACGTGCATTGACCACCGGGCCCTTATGGCCTCAGGCACCGAACCGTGACCGCAGCCAGCGCCTGAGACCTGAGAACCCAGCTACGGTGAGTCAGATTGCTGGTTGGAAAGCGTTGCACATAAATTGAGGTAATTTTTGGTGCTGTTCCAATTTTTCACTATAAATATATGTTTGGGTGGAGGCGGAGTCAGGTGGAGGCTGGGCGGAGTTTCAGGGGGGGACCCCCAAAATGTTGGCAGTCAGGGGCCCCGAAATTCCTAGTGGCAGCCCTGTGTATATAGGTGTTTGTATGTATAGGTGTGTCTCACAGAATTGTATGTATATGTGTGCATGTATAGGTGTGTCTCACAGTATTTCCTCACACATTTGTGTGTAAGTATATGTGCCTCACAGTATTTCTCACACTTGTATGTATATATATATATAATATGTGTGTGTGTATATGTCTCACACTATTTCTCCCACGTCTTTACATCCCATGATCAAAGCCGTAGACGGCTCCAGCCTCTGGAGTCACTGCTTCTAATGAGGGGCTTCCCTGTAGAGCAGCAGTTGTCACACGACCCCTTCCTTATTATATGCTTTATGGACAATACACACCGAGATCTGCGCGGCGGGGAATTTTGAGACCTTCCCTTAATTAGTTGGCCATTTTCAAACTTCGCCGACTACTGTTGATGATCACTTACACACTGTCCCTATCCGTACTTGTTTGCAGACGCTCCCTTTAAAGGTTAGTCCTCCAGTACTCTGTAGTATAACGAGGTTGGAAGTTTGCCGACTCTCCCTGGATTGTAGCCAATCAGGTACCCCCTATCGTGGTGGCCCCGCCTTTCGCTTAGATCCCAAGTTTCTCCTCCGAGAAAAAGCAGCGGAGACAGTGGGGGTAAGAGTGGGGTACAGCGGGGGACAGGCGGCCCATCCGGGGTGGGGAACGGGAGAGGCGGCCAACGGCCCTTCTGTTATCCCAGGGGTGGTATCATGGGCCTGGTGGGGGAGGGGTGAAGGCAGGGGATGCCCGGAGAGGACATGGTGGGGTGCCAGGGCCCTGGGTATAGGGTGGGGTTGTGCCCGGGCACCGGCTGCCACCCGTACTAATGTCTGTGAGTGCTGCCCGGGGCTAGCTGTGCCCAGTGGTGGCATCACTGCTTCATACACGGCAGTGCCCAGCTGTGCAGTCTTCTGTAGCGGCCCTATGTCATGGCTGGGTGCCCCATTAGAATGGTGCCACTAGATTGTACAGCAATAATAGGATGCCAGCTGTAGGTTGGTGCTCTGTGGCATGCTTTCTACTGCTGTGGGCTTTACTGTACACTGTATCCTGCTAACACGTATCATGTACATGATGGAGGGGATATGTCACAGTGAAATGAACACTGGGCCTCAGTACAATCTGTGGCTGCTCCAGAGCTTATTAGTTGGAATATGTTGTCATTGTGGCCCTGCAGGCTTGTGGCGAGCTGGCCCTGCGTGGCCCTGTAAAGCTTGTGGCGAGCGGGCCCTGCATGGCCCTGCAGGCTTGTGGCGAGCGGGCCCTGCGTGGCCCTGTAAAGCTTGTGGCGAGCGGGCCCTGCGTGGCCCTGCAGGCTTGTGGCGAGCGGGCCCTGCGTGGCCCTGTAAGGCTTGTGGCGAGCGGGCCCTGCGTGGCCCTGTAAGGCTTGTGGCGAGCGGGCCCTGCGTGGCCCTGTAAGGCTTGTGGCGAGCGGGCCCTGCGTGGCCCTGTAAGGCTTGTGGCGAGCGGGCCCTGCGTGGCCCTGTAAGGCTTGTGGCGAGCGGGCCCTGCGTGGCCCTGTAAGGCTTGTGGCGAGCGGGCCCTGCGTGGCCCTGTAAGGCTTGTGGCGAGCGGGCCCTGCGTGGCCCTGTAAGGCTTGTGGCGAGCGGGCCCTGCGTGGCCCTGTAAGGCTTGTGGCGAGCGGGCCCTGCGTGGCCCTGTAAGGCTTGTGGCGAGCGGGCCCTGCGTGGCCCTGTAAGGCTTGTGGCGAGCGGGCCCTGCGTGGCCCTGTAAGGCTTGTGGCGAGCGGGCCCTGCGTGGCCCTGTAAGGCTTGTGGCGAGCGGGCCCTGCGTGGCCCTGTAAGGCTTGTGGCGAGCGGGCCCTGCGTGGCCCTGTAAGGCTTGTGGCGAGCGGGCCCTGCGTGGCCCTGTAAGGCTTGTGGCGAGCGGGCCCTGCGAGGCCCTGTAAGGCTTGTGGCGAGCGGGTCCTGCGTGGCCCTGCAGGCTTGTGGCGAGTGGGCCCTGCATGGCTTGTGGCGAGTGGGCCCTGCGTGGCTTGTGGCGAGGGGGCCCTGCGTGGCTTGTGGCGAGGGGGCCCTGCGTGGCTTGTGGCGAGGGGCCCTGCGTGGCCCTGGAGGCTTGTGGCGAGCGGACCCTGCGTGGCTTGTGGCGAGCAGGCCCTGCAGGCTTGTGGCGAGCGGGCCCTGCGTGGCCCTGGAGGCTTGTGGCGAGCGAACCCTGCGTGGCCCTGGACCCTGCGTGGCTTGTGGCGAGCGGACCCTGCGTGGCTTGTGGCGAGCGGACCCTGCGTGGCCCTGGAGGCTTGTGGAGAGCGAACCCTGCGTGGCTTGTATCAAGCGGGCCCTGCGTGGCTTGTGGCGAGCGGGCCCTGCGTGGCCCTGGAGGCTTGTGGCGAGCGGGCCCTGCGTGGCTTGTGGCGAGCGGGCCTGCGTGGCCCTGGAGGCTTGTGGCGAGCGAACCCTGCGTGGCCCTGGACCCTGCGTGGCTTGTGGCGAGTGGGCCCTGCGTGGCTTGTGGCGAGCGGGCCCTGCGTGGCTTGTGGCGAGCGGACCCTGCGTGGCCCTGGAGGCTTGTGGAGAGCGAACCCTGCGTGGCTTGTGGCGAGCGGACCCTGCGTGGCCCTGGAGGCTTGTGGAGAGCGAACCCTGCGTGGCCCTGCGTGGCTTGTGGCGAGCGGGCCCTGCGTGGCCCTGGAGGCTTGTGGCGAGCGGGCCCTGCGTGGCCCTGGAGGCTTGTGGCGAGCGGGCCCTGCGTGGCCCTGGAGGCTTGTGGCGAGCGGGCCCTGCGTGGCCCTGGAGGCTTGTGGCGAGCGGGCCCTGCGTGGCCCTGGTGGCTTGTGGCGAGCGGGCCCTGCGTGGCCCTGTAGCGTGGGCTAAGACCTGAATGTCTTCCATTGACTTTGCCTCGTGTCCAAAACAAACCTCCTTTTGTGTCAGACTGGAGCCCTGACCCTGTGTACAGGCACACTTTGGGGAGTGTCCCCTCCCCTCCTCCTCTCCTTGGAAACATCCAGTAGCTATAGTAAAGAGGGGGGGTCCAGCTGCTGTATTAACCCTTTCCATGACTAGTCTGGATCAGTTTGTGCCACCAAACAATGCTGGAGAACAAGTCTGGCCTCAGGCAAGATACACCATGCTGGCTGTTTACAAGTAATTCTGGAAACCAGAAGTTTCATGGGGGTGGGGGGCGCTCTTACAATGGGAAAATATTTTCTACCCAAATATGAAATTGTTAAAGGTGTTGGAGGAGAGGACTGGCTGACTCCTATGGTGGAGCTGATGGCCTACTCCACCAGTCTGCTATCATGCTGTGGCACATAGTCAGTTAATCCAGTCTATCTGCTTAGATAATTAAGAGCTAATGTCCATGAGGGAGGGGGTACCCAGCCCCTCCCTCCATTAATCTCCCACCCAGGCTCCTGTTGGTGTATTTGTTTAATCTGTGAACACCCAGTGTGTGATCCTCTTCTGCACTCACTAAGTGCCTGGACCTGTCTGCTGGTCAGTGGAGCATTAGGGGTACAAGGAGCCTTGGTGTGTGTGTGTGTATGGGGAGGTGGTTTTTTAGGGGGAGGGGGTGTTGAAATCTGACTTGCTGTAGGTGGCTGCCTGCACTATTTTGGGAAGGAGGGGAGGATGGGGGCTTTTTCTGTCTGGCCAGATAGACCTTGTGCTTTGATAGTGACTAATATTTAACCTTTAGCTGGCATGTTGAGGTAGCGGTGACATTAATAGGGCACGTTTACTGCAGGCGCTTTCCACTGTGTAGTCTTGTCAGCTCTTTGGCCTTATTTTTGTAGGAAATACATTGAGCCCACTCCCAACAGGATGGGGGAGGGGAGCTTTTCCCTTTAATGTCCTCCACTTTTACAGAACTTGCCCCTTGTAAATGGTGGTGTTCTTTATTTTCCAGATGATGTGACCTCTGTGAAAGCTTTGTGTAGTTGTGCAAAGTTCTCTGCAAACATTATTTTTTTCTATTTGCCCATTGTGCGGGGTTATCTTTGCACGTCTCATACAATCATGTTACATGGCACAACTTTCCTTCCCTTTTTTCTGATTTAAAATAATCTGCAGTAGAATTGAACACCCATATCAGTTATGACATTGCCATTTGCATAATAATAGCTGTTTTTCTTTAAACACGGTTACCTCATCAAGATTACATGTTGTATTCTCTAGAAATTTCTATAAGCAGGACAGAGCGGGTTGAAGGGTCAGCCCTGGTATCACTGAGGGCATATGCTCCAGTTAGCCAGTTGTGTGGGGTATCCCATTGCTTACCTACCAGTCATTCAGCAATCACTGATCTGGCAGACTGCAGTATGTGTGGTCACCATATCCTATACTGTGTGGAAGAGCAGGATTTATTTTTATTTTTTTGTAAATTCTTAAACTGACTCCTTTTATAACTTGAAAATGTGTATTTTCTTCTTAGGGCCGCTTTACACACACCAACGTCTGTGACCAACTTCTGAACAGATCTCTGGTTGCAGTGAAATCATGGAGACATTGTTAAGGTGCTGTCACACGCGGCGATTCTGGCCTCCGATGTCGGAAGCGATGTGCAGGTGCCCGCTCGCTTCCGACATCGCAGGCCAGCTGTCACACGGCACGACGTTGCCGGTGACGCGGCGGCAATGTGGGCGGAGCCATCGCTCGCTGGGCTGGGCTCAGCCCAGCGAGCGATGGCTCAGAAACACTGCGATATAGGCTGGATCGCAGCGCCAACAGTGTCAGACGGCGCGATCCAGCCTAATCGCTGGTCACAGGTTGACAGGTTTATGAACATGTTCATAAACCTGTCAACTTGCGACCAGCGATAATTTGCAGTTGCGTCGCGCTGTCACACAGCGCGACGCACTTGCAATATCGCCCGCAACATCGCTGTGACGTCACTTTTCGGCGATGTCGCGGGTGAAATCGCCACGTGTGACCCCACCTTTACATTTGTACACAGCCACAAAATGGAACAATGTGTCCATGATTTCACTGCAACCAGAGATCACTGAGATTCACTACAAGTCCAGCTGTTGTGGGGAACCACAACTGTAAAGGGCCTGTCACACGCATCAATATCACCTGCACGATCTCGGCTGCACGTGACGTTGCAGCGATATTGATGCGTGTGACATAGTGAATCAACCAGCGATAAATTGCTGGTTGATGATCGCCAGGTTTTAGAACCTGCTCTAAAACCTGGCGATTGTCGCCCGGTGGACACGCAGCATCGCTGCGTGTGACACCGGGAGTAGCGATATTCCAGCTCCCAGCGCCTGTCACAAGCGCTGGGAGCTGGTATCCAAGGTAAACTGCGGGTATCTAGGCAGCGCACGCTGCCTAGATACCCGACGTGTACCTTAGTTACCAGCCTCCTCCGCTCACCGGCTGGTATCTAAGGTACACAGCGGGTAACTAGGGTCCCTAGTTACCCGCTGTGTACCTTAGATACCAGCCGGTGAGCGGAGGAGGCTGGTAACTAAGGTACACGTCGGATATCTAGGCAGCGCGCGCTGCCTAGATACCCGCAGTTTACCTTGGAGACCAGCCTGCTCCCGCTTCCAGCAGGCTGGCAGCGGGAGCAAGACATCATGGAAACGATATTTAAATCGTTTCCATGATGTCTCTGGTCAATTGATCGCTGGTGAATCTGTCTGTGTGACAGCTCACCAGCAATCAGCCGTCAATGTCTTCAGCGATCATCTCACTGACGACATTGACGCGTGTGACAGGCCCTTAACATCTTACAATGGCCCTACATGTGCTTGTGGGGTTTTGCCAGACTAGAAGCCGCTGTTAGACTCAGACTGGGTCCCAACTGGAGCTGCCATCCTTCACCCCAATAATCAACTTTTGCCCTTGGAGGGAAGACTCTTCATCCTAATGCAAAGCCTTTTTAAGCATTTTTTTGTCACTCTTCAATGAAGTCTACTTTAAGGAGGACCTGTCACTTCCCCCGTATTTCAATCTAAGTGCAGCACTGAATGCAGAATGTATGCTGCGTTCAGGTAAGGAGTCCCCCATGTGTCTGTGCGCTTGGTACCCCGAGATATAGCCTTTGTAAACCTCAGAAGCCGTGCAGGCAGTCCCTGGTGCTTGGAGCCACCTCAATTCACGGGTGCATTTCATGCCTCCTGTGTCTCTGTGCCGTCTTCTTTCCTTTTCCTCGCTGCCTCCCTCCTGTCTATGATGCCATCCTCGCCTACTTGTGTGTGCTTGATGCAGGCGCAGAGCGAGATATTGCTTCTTGTGGTCACGGGCGCCTGTCCCGCCTCCTGCTCTGTCGGCTCCTTTGCCCATGAAGCAGGGCAGGCAAAGGAGCTGACGTCACAGCAGGAGGCGGGACAGGCGCCCGTGACCACAAAAAGCAATATCTCGCTCTGCGTCAAGCAAGTACAAGTAGGCGAGGATGGCATGATAGACAGGAGGGAGGTGGTAAGAAAAAGAAGGCAGCACAGAGACACAGGGGGCATGACATGCACCTGTGAATCAAGGTGGCTCCAAGCACTAGGGACTGCCTTCATGGCTTCTAACTGAGTTTTACAAAGGCTATATCTCGGGGTACCAAGCGCGCACGCACATGGGGACCCCTTGTCTGAATGCAGCATACATGCTTCATGCAGTGCTACACTTAGATTGAAATCCAGGGGTGGGGGGGTGACAGGTCCTCTTTAAATCAATTTTGGAAAGGGCAATTTAGCTAAGAATTAACATGAGTCAAACAAATCTAGATTTATGTATGGTGTATTCATTTTATGGAATTTTTCGATTACATAAAATTAAGGATTATGACTATTGTTTGTTAGCTTTTTTTTTTTATATGTAGTATTTGTTAAATTCTCTATATTTGGTGGCATTAGAGTTTGTCCACTACCTCACGCAAGTGACAGTTTGCATATATATTGTTCTATAAATTCAATATATACAATGCTCAGATCACTGTGAGTGATGGCTGTAAGCATACCTCAGTGGTTTGTTACACACGCTGCAGAGCTGGCTGTCAATTACAATGCCTGTAGCCACTCTACAGCCGCACTGTACCCTCTTAATGACTGAGAGCCAGCTGTTTCCGGGAGGAAAAAAGTACATTTTCTCCCAGCAGCTGTGCTAGTGGGCAGCATTGGAACGGTATTTGCTTACAGATTAACCTTATACTTGCAGTTAAATAGTGTTTTTATTTTTCATTAAGTGACAGGCTCCCCTTAATAGGTTCCCCCCCCCCCCCTTTTAATCTATGTAAAGTGAATAAACAAGAGATATCTAAATTAAATTATTATAAGGGAATGTGTGCACAATACGGACATATGGAAGCCGGTGAACGCAGTAATTGATAATAAATAAACATCTCTGACGCATTCTATGTTCACATAAGGTGTTTTTTCTGCTATAAAACCACAGCAAAAACTGAGGTAAGATGTTTGTAAACAAATGCTCCCAGACCTATTCCTGAGGATTTGCTGCGGCTTTCTAGTTATGGTTTACAATTGAAAATGTAGTGGTATTCAAGCTTTGACATTACATAACCAAGGCAAAATGCAGCAAAGGATTGACCATGCTAATTCTTTGAAAAACAAGCAGGTTTCAATTTCCGACAGGAAATAAAACTAATGTGTGGGCACAACTTATTACCCTGCATCACAGGTTGTGTTGGTGATGAAAAATGCAGGTTTAGATTAGCATTGATTTACATAAAATCTAGGTAAAACCTTGCGGCAATTTTCCACATCTGCCTTAGTCATTCACAGTGCTGTATACACACCGCAAAGCCACGTAAGCGTATATAGTCTGAGGTTCTGTACAGTAGAGCTGTATGCACTACCTCCATAATGAGAACCCTGTACGTCTCCACTTTTTTGTCAGAAGCATATATAAATCTCTTCCTATGCTGACATACCAGATAAGAGGCATCCAGAATTACTGTACGTCCTAGACTCCTATAGGTACAGTTTTACAACTGATCTCAGCCGTCTACAATAAGTCCTGAGTCAATTGTATAACCCTGGCTGTTCCTATATGGTAACTTTTGGTTGGTGATCATGTTATAGTAATGTTCACATTCACATGATTTGAGACTAGCTCTAGTCTTACATTTTTGGTGTCTTTTTTTTTTTTTTCTTCTTCTAGAGAGAATTCATGCTGCAGTCACATGGTTTTCCACCAGTCTAGTTTTGAGCAAGAAAGTCTTCGATCTGGCACTATATAAAGAAGTCACTGAAACACTGCCATGCAAAGAACACCATTTTACCCAAGCTGAGTCCTTAACACGGCTGACTGCTGGGACTCCAGCATTGCTGGTCCCCAACACGTCTTCAAGGTCTAGTTTTTATACGTTCAGAAGGTGGAGGAGGCAGCACGTGGCCACCCTCGCCCGCCTCACCGCGCAATGAAGCTGCAGGCGGTGATGGAGACGCTTCAGCGCCAGCAGCGGGCGCGGCTGCAGCAGGAACTTGAAGCAAGGCAGCTTCAGCAGGATTCGGCAGGCGCTCCACCTGAAGGGGGTTATTCTGCCAATGGTACTGAAGATGCTGAGCCAGAGACCTTAAAAATGCAGCGAGCACAGGCAGCAGCTCTTGCTGCTATGAGGGCTGCAGCTGCTGGCCTAAGTCAACAGCCAAGTCCAGCTGCTTCAGAAGACGACGAAGATGAGGAGAGCATGCCTTCAGAGGATGAAAGAGAAAAGGATGTGGAAAGTGAGCACTACCAGGACATGGGCTCGGAGGAGGACGAACTGTGAGTGTTTTGTCTTTTACCATTCCTAACCATTGGAAGGTTACAATGTGTGGGAGGCCATGTACCTCTTTCTTGTGATCTGTGTTTTCCTGCAGTTCCTAACTGTGTTTGCACACTTTACCTGCTGTCTAAGGGTCAGGGTTATCCACGTTAGGCAGGCAAAATGAAACTGCGGTAATCATTCATAGGTAGAAAACTATTTGAGGCCCATTTGCTGCCATTTTTCAGATCACTTGTTAAAAGTAGATTTATTGATAGAAGTATACATATGATTCTTCACATTTTATTTAAACCTAGGCTCCGATTTGAGCGATTCTTGTAACTTCCGCTTTCACTAAGGATGTATGTGCTCTCACTGGTGAATTAACTACTTGCTCATTTCCCATGAAAACAAAGCAACTAACATTCTCCATCCTTTTCACTGTAGTAGGAGAGTCAAGAGAGCTATGTACATATCAGCTGGAAATCCGGCCCCCTTTAATTGGGTGGGCACCATCATTTTATAGTTTTCATGACTGATATGCTAAAGAGAGTATTGTAGAATGTGCTTCATAATGGCTGGCTATCCTTAGAGATTAACGCCAAAATTGGAGCAAATCATTAACATACTGATCTAATTAACAACTTTAATTGTCTGCGGCACAATGAGAAGTAGTGATGTGTGCTGCCTCTTGGATGACCTAGTGATACAGTGTGTGCCAGCAGCTGGCAACAGGCCTGCATATGTTGGCAGGCAGTCAGGCGGTTAGAAACCTCAGACAGCGGGTTTTGAAGTGGCAGGATCTTTTGTGTTGCACAATCGCTGCCAAGTTGTACAAGGTTTGTTCTCTTATTGGAGCTACTCTGACTGAGCAGTCTAAGACTGGGTAATGTTACCTACTTTGACTAAAGCTTGATTTGGCAGCTGATAATAATACGTTAATGTGTTCATACATTTTAATCTATAATCGATCTACTCCTCATCTGGAGGTGATAAAATTGACCAACTGTTGAAATGGAGGAATTTAATTTTTTTTTTTTTCACTTTTAATCTCCCTTTAGGAAGGGGAAATGGGATGAAGATGATTTTGAAGAGGAAGATGACTATGATGATATGGAGGAAGGACTTGATGTGGGTGAATCTGGAAGGCCAAGTAAAGGGGCAGGTTTGCAACCTAAACACCCTGCTCATCAGACCTTACCATCACGCCCATCAGGTGGTGCAGAGCGTCCAGGACTTCCACAAAATGCACATCCTCCAATTCAGGATCATGGGGATTGGACATATGAAGAACAATTCAAACAGGTGTGTAAATGAATGTGGTATGTGAGCTGTTAACATTGAGTTTCACTTATTAGTCAGCTTGAAATTCGCCATCATACTAGGGTATTGGTATATCCTAGGTGTGGCCAACTAGAATGCCGTTTTTGTGGCACACACTCTGTATAGATCCAAGATGTCCATTTATTATGTTTGGCTATATTGTGGTGAGTCAACCGTCCTGAAGTTTCAGCTGAAATTGTGTATTCCATGTAGTGTTGTGCACTGGGATTGCACCCCTCTATTAGAACTGGGGGCTGACACAAATTTAAAGAAAGAAATAAGACTTGCCACGGTTTCAGGTTGCTACTCGCTTGATTGTTTCAGTATCTCCCATAGATATCACTGTAGAGTGACGATGTATGAGTTAAAACGTATCCTTCGCTCACTGTGATGACTTGGGGTACGGATACACTGGCGTGAAAATTGCACGACTGCAATGCGATTAAAAATCGCATTGCAGTCGGACCAATGTTATTCAATGTCCGAGAACACATATCCGAGTGTCGGATATTATTATTTTTTTTTTTTCTCGTCCGATTCTCGGATGATGAGTCAGTTACAACATGCTGCAATTGTATGCAAGTGCCGGACGAGATTTGCCAATGCAAGTCTATGGGTCCGACAAAAAAGACGTACCACACTCGACCGCCCATCAACCATCCGAGTCTGATCCAATTTTTAATTGATACATTAGCATTGTGTAGCTCAGACAACTGTAAAAAATGTTCCTATAAATGCTAATACAGTAAATACTGTAGCTGCTGAGTAAAAAAACGGATTGCACACGGACAACACATGGAAGCCACACTGACCAAAAGTCAGATGACACTTCGCTGTCATCAATCGGACCATTTTTGCATTCGCCAGTGTGTTTCCACCCTTAAAGGGATTGTCCTGTTTGTTATTTTGAAGTGCACTTAGCAAACCGTTTGCAGTTGCTCTCTTTTACATAGGAAACTGATGACTGCAGACATGACTGGTAACCTAGGTAATGCGTAATTAACTATAAACATAAAATTTTATTTATTTTTTTAAAGAGAATTTTTAATAAGAAAAATACAAAGTTGGTTAGGTTGTGCTGAGCACCACACTTTGGCATGCAGGTATATGTGAGATTTTTTTCATTAAGTGCTTCAGGTCATCCAAGTCCCATCTCATTTTGCTTTAATAGCCATGTCATATAGAGAATTTATTGTTCTTTTCTCCTGTATATACTAGGCTGAGTTGGGAACTGAATGGGGCCATGACACTGTGTCCCTCCCAGTTTTGTAGGGTTTGGAGCCCTTAAATTCATAAAATGGGAACACTGCTTTAAGGAAAGTTAAGATATGCTGTCATCCATTGTCATAACTTAAGGTACCGTTACGTGCTTCAATGTTGTTAAGATCTCACCAACGATCTCACGGGAGCACGGTCATTAGGATATCTTTTTGACATCGTTGGTGAGATGTTACACATCTAGATATCGTGGACGATGCACCAATGATGTACCGAGCAGCTATCGTTCGCACAACCCAGCGAACGATACTTGTTCACTGTTGTGAATAGGCAACATCGTTATCGCGGTGTCACACACAGCGATGTAGCAGGTTGGCTGATCGAGGATCGTTTGATTTGAGAACATGTTCTCAAATCTGCGATCAATGATCCAATGGTTTATTGTAGTAGTATCTTGTTGTAACATGCAAAGACATAGTAACGATGTTTTTGAGCAACTCCAAACCTGTCATGTTTGGGCGATATCGTACACGATATCTTACCGTGTAACGGTACCTTTAGATTCCTCTACACACTTTCATGTTTGTTTTGATGCATGTGTAAGGTGGCCGTCACACGCTTCAATTTAGTGATTGATATTGTTAGCGATCACATGCACGTGGATCGCTAACAATATCGCTCACATCGCTGGTGAGCTGTCACACAGGCAGACTCACCAGCGATGTGGAGCAGCGAGATCGCTGGTAACTATGGTACACATCGGGTTACTAGGCCGCGCGGCGCTTAGTAACCGACTTGACCTAGATACCATCTCCCAGCATAGGCTCTGCCGCTGGGAGATCGTTCATCGTGGTGTCACACACCACGATGATGCAGATTGATCAAGCGATTATCGCTTGATATGAGCTCCGGCTCACAAATATGCGATCACACAATCAAGCGACTTTACATTGTAAAATCGCTTGATTACACGCAGCGACGCAGAAACTATATCGCTTAAGCGATCAAAACGCAGATCGCTTAAGCGATATAGTTCAAGAAATTGATGCGTGTAACGGCCGCCTAAGGCCGATGTCGCACATCAGACATTAACGGTCCAGGTACGGACCGTGATGTCTACACTACTTGTCTCCTGACCCAAGCTAAGCTGCCTTAGGCTCTTCAACTATCAGAGGTCAGGATTATCCTTTGGCTCCGTTACACACCAGATTGATCTGTAAGCATTAATTGGTCAAATCCTTGTTGCAGTGAAATCATGTGACAACATGTTACATATTGTTCACAGCACATAACTCCGACCAACGTGTCCATAGATTTCACTGACACCGAGATTGCGACAATACTCTGCAACAAGCAATCTGTGGTTTGACCGTGGCCCTTTGGCCGATATGTCCAAAGACAGGCCTTAGGATGTGGCAATTCCTTCATATCGTAATGAGAGTAACCTTATCTACTTGGTACAAAGAGGCATCAGACCGATGATTTCAATGCCAGATAATCAAGCGATGGCATAAACCGATTATCTCACAAACACAGTATACATTAGCTGAGCACCTTGGTTTGCTGTGGGCCAAATGACTGCAGCTGTTTATCCATATTTCTTATTGCCCTGCATAGTAGTGCTGAGCCCAACAGTGTATTCCTTTATTCTCTCTGTCTTATATAGGAGATCCCAGAGTAGGTTACCACACTGCCTCTCTTGTAATAGTATATTTACAGGGTTTGTCTTCATGAGCATTGCTTTGCAGCATAAACCCATTTCGGAGGATTCCCTAAAACTAGTTGAGAGCTAAACGGAGCAGTTGCCCATAGCAACCAATCGGGCTGCAGCTTTTCTGAAAAGGGGAAGACAGGAGCTGATTGGACAAGTGTCAGCAAGCCTTAGGTACTGCGCTGTTTACACCATGTAGCTGTCAGTGTGTTGAATGGACGAAATGTTGTTTTTCAGTAGTTTGATTTATGAAGGCTGCAGGGAATGTTGACTATTGGCTTTCTGCAGAGTTTGCTGTTTTTCCTTCCTTGCTGTATCTCTCATTGTAAGTGTATGTTGTCTGGCTGTCTTCTGCCTAGCAGCAGGTATTGCGTGACTGAATCCTTGTTTATAGCGCTCTGCTTCCCCTCTCCTCCCCTGACAATGCTTCTGTGTGTGGGTTTCTCTCTCACTTCCTGTAGCAGGGGGAGGGAGTGATTAGGGTGTGACACTGCAGGGTGGGCACATAAGGGGTAGCTGGAGGTGTGCCTACGTCTACAATTCGGCTCCATTAGGGCATAACTGTGGACACCTCTAAAACTGCTCCAGATTCACACTTTTAGTATTGGGTGAAGTTTGAGGTGAAAATGTGCAGTATCAGTTAACATTGGGGGATGATAAATGTGCAGTGTCGGGTAATCTTCTAGTCACTTTTTCTATCCAGCACATCTCATGGAGAATGCTGGCACTTCTTGGATGCATCTCCATGCCATGGATTTGTAGTATCCGTCAGTGAGGTTTTCCCTAATCTGTCTACGCTCCACTCTTAATGTTTTTTTTTTTTGTGAATTTACACCCAATACAATGCAAATTTGCGGCATTTCTGTGGAAAACTTTTATGGCCACTTTAAACACACCAACTTTTGTGACCAACTTCTGAACAGATCTCTGGTTGCAGTGAAATCATGGACACATTGTTCATTTGTTAGCCGTGTACAAATGAAGCAATGTGTCCATGATTTCACTCAACCAGTAAGTTGGTCAGAAGTTGGACAGATAAGTTGGTGTGTGTAAAGTGGCCCTTAGTGCTGATATCCGTCACGTCCAGAGAATCCGGCCTATGTCAACAACAAAGTTGAACAGATCCATTACAATTGGAACTTGTACTGACCTCATCATAGGACATAATTACGGTTTCTGGAGACCTTTTTATTTTTTAAAATTTCATTATAGAAAGGATGGTTGCAGTAGAAAAGCTAATATTTTTGACCGTAAAAAGACTATCATTCTTGGTACATATTTGTAAGATCCATTAACAGTGTTTGACACGTGACTTGCTACAAGATTAAATAGACAGTATGTTAAGGGGTGTACGTTCTTATATCCATCACTACAAATTAAAATAGTGTATTTTTGAGAAGAATAAAAAAGAAAATGTTTGCACTGTTCTAGTGCAAATAAGGAAAAAATGCTACATCGGGTCCCATTTCCAGAAATAGTGTTAATATTCCATTTAATTTTTACTTTGTAAAAGAAAAGTATTAAGGACATAACCTTATGTGTTTCAAACTTGTACAGTCCTTACGCATAGGACAAATGCATAAGGACCAATACAAGTCGAAAATGTGAAGATTATGTCCTTAATGTTTTTCCTTGTGTGTTTTTTAAGAGTTTTCAATAAATGGAAAGTGGGCTTGTTTCTGCATTATTTTTTTTTCCTATTTGCTATTTCTAATAATCCTTGGAGTCTCCATCCATTGACAACCCATTTCTCCTAGGCAATTTTATAATGGGCTGAATACATTTTTATTTCCCTTTCCATACTGTTAGGTGCATTTGTTGCAAATTCCATGTGGAGTCACTTAAAAGGGAACCTGTCAGGTCGTTTCCTTTAACCTATCACTACCTGTCACTGCACCTTGGTAGCTGTTCCCTAACCATCCCTGTCTGTTTTAAACATGCCCTATAAAGATTGAGAAAAATGCTTTTAAGGCTAGCCAAACACCATGGTTGTGGCATTTCAGGTTCTGTCCGGTGTTTTGCAGGAAACACCGGACAGAAACTGACTGCCCCGGACATGCAGAACTGGAGGGCAAATATGCCCTCTGGTCCTGTTTTCTGCCAAAATCGACAGATTGCAGGTGCTGCAATTTCAAGATCTCGGCTAGCAGTGAGCTTGACTTGGTCCTGAAATCTCAGGTGGGGAGCTCTCCAGCTAGCTGAAGTTCAGCAGTGCTCGCTGCTAAACTTTAGCAGCCGGCGTCCGGGAGCTGCATCCGATTTCATGTCTGATCCGGTGCCATACACTCCCATGTTTGGGGGTGCCGGATCCGAGAGGATCCGATTTTTGCCCCGGACACAAGTGCTGCAAGGTTTTGTGTCCGGGAGAAAAATTTGAATTCTCCTGAACGGAAACCAGATGGCAAATAGTTGCCATCCGGCCCCACCGGACAGCCCCGGATCAGATAAACCGTGATGTGAAGCCGGTCTCCATCCAGACACTTGAAAGGAGGGCTCCATTGTCCCCTCCTCGCTGGCTCTCTGGGGCGCCCCGCTGGGCATCAAGTCCATCTGTTTTTACACTATCTTTTGAATATCCTGCGATCCATTATGAATAGTATGCCAGGCCGGAATGTTATATCCAAGCCGAGAGCATGTGCAGTGCGCGTATTGAAGCTGAGCCGTACACGTCATAACTCCCCAGAATGCACTGGGCTGGATATGATGTGTACAGCTTGGCTTCAATATGTGCCGGAGCCGGTCTGTATCAATTGATTAGCCCCCACAATGCACTGGGTGGATATGACGTTCTGGCGTGACATATTCAGCAGAGAAGGCGGGATATTCAAAAGCTACAAGACTGATGCCCAGCAGGGCGTCCCGAGAGCCAGCGAGGAGGGGACAATGTAGCCTTCCTTTCCAGTCTTTGGATGGAGACTGCTTGTAAGTTAAAAAAACATTTTTCTCTAGTCGCCTTCCACGACAGCATAGGAGGTTGCCTCGCCACGCCCTAATATAGGGATAGGACGCACAAGAGAGGTTAAAAGGACTCTCCTAGTGTCTTTCCTGTCCCCATGGGGTATGGAGAGGTTTTTTCCTGTGCTGTGGGGTCGGCGACTGCAGCATACCTTTTTGTTTTTTAGCCGGGCAGTGTTGGTCGGTGCTTGGGCTCTTCTACTCCTGACGCCATTTGGGCAGTGGGACCATGTCCCTGGCCCTCTGGAGCCTCCCTGGAGGCAATGCGGTCCATGGGCGACCTCTCTGAGCCTGCCGGCTTCCCTCTGTGCGAGCGCTGTCGGTGCGAGCTGGATGTGATGTCAGCGGGCATCACTTCTGGGTCACGTGCTCCCCGGGAGTACGTTGTTCGGATTCCGGTGGGACAGCGTGCAGGGCGCGCCAACGATTTGTCTGCGGCCTGTCTGGAACACTGCACGGGGGGGAAGGGGCACATTTTAAGGGCTGTGGGGCAGGCTTATGGATATCAAGCTGTCCTGAAGGTGCCAGTTAAGGTATGCTGTTTACTGGAAAGGATGGCTGATTTAGCTGCAGAGCCCAGCTCTGCCCCAGCCACAGTAAGTCTGTGCCAAGGGGGGATCCTTATGCCTGATCTTCAGGCTGATTCTTATGGCATCCTTTTCTCTCTTGTTTTTGGGAGAGAAGGCTACCACAAAGAAGCCGGGTGGGAAGAGATGCCCTATTTGTACTAAAAGTTTCAGTCACCATCGGGACACAAAATTCTGTCAGGACTGTACAGATTACAGAAAATTATTAGGGCGGAACATCCCTCGTTGGTAGAGGACTTGCGTTCCATGGTAAGCAGGAGATACAATCCTACTTAGCTTCCCTGACTCAGTCTGCACCTGTCCAGGTCCCGGGTCCCTCCTTCTCCAAAGAAACACAAGCTCCAGCAGGACCAGTCTGAGTCTGAGGACCAGGTCAACTCAGATTCTGATAATAGGGATGATATTTCGTCCTCCAAGCTTTCTGACCCTAAAAAGTTTCTGTTCTCCTCGGAGGATTTGGCTGAGCTCATTGGTGCGAAGCACTATGGGTTTGGAGGAGGAACAGATCCTCCACTCTGTCCAGGATGAAATGTTCAGTAGGCTGCGATCTGTTATACATGTGGGGTTTCCAGTCCATGCTAGCATTCAGAATCTCATTTCACAGAAGTGGGAGTTTCCTGAGAAGAGCATTAAAGGTACCGTTACACACAGATATCTCTGGAGACATTGCTTGCAACTCACTGGTTGCAGTGAAAGCATGGACACATTGTTCCATTTTGTACACGGCAAACTGCAAACAGTCTCTGTGTGTAACTGTACCTTTAGGGTGCTATGAAGAACAGGTTTCAAGTCATTGGGATGGATCCCAAATCTGAAGAAATGTCAGCTCCAACCCTCCTCCGTCAGGAGATTCCTGGGGGATTTGCTGGACTCTGACAGCCAGATGTAATTTCTTCTGGAGGATCACAAAGCAACACTCACTTCGAAAATTTCTGCCCTTCAGTCTTAGAAGTCACCTACGATCCAAACGGCAATGTCAATCCTGGGCTCTGACGGCCTGCATACCATCAGTAGTGTGGGCCCAGGCACTTTCAAGATGTCTTCAGGATCATATCCTGTTGCACTGGAACAGTCTTCCTTCCAATGAGTTTGCTTGTCAGGGCGGGTTGTTCTCTCCCTCCAGTGGTGGTTGTCCCCTACAAATCTGGCCAACGGGGTCTCCTGGTCTCGGACTCCTCTGGCTACTCTAACGACTGATGCCAGCAAGCAAGTCTGGGGGGCAGTGGTATCTGGTAGCCCGTTTCAGGGTGTCTGGAGTCCATTGGTCAGCTCTCAGTCCTCCAACTACCGCGAACTAAAGGCAGTGGAAGCGGCTCTCCTGCCAGCTCTGGATCTGGTCAGGGATTCGCACGTGTTGGTGTATTTGGACAACGTAACTACTGTGGCCCATCTTCGCTATCAGGGCAGCCCTCGGTACTGCGACCTAAAGAGATCTCCAGTCAGATATTTCACTGGGCCGAGTTGTCCCTTCCGTCTCTCTCGGCAGTCCATCTGAAAGGAGAGTTGAATTATCAGGCAGATTTTGTTGAGCCGAAAGGATCTCCACCCTGGGTAGTGGAGCCTGGACCAAGCTGTTTTCTGCAGCCTGGTGGTGCGCTGGGGTCCCTTGGAGGTGGATCTGTTCGCTTGCAATCACAACCGATAGGTCAGAACATTCTTCTCAGTCAACCCCAGGGACGATGCGGTCGGCGTGGACGCCTTCTCCCATGCTTGGAACTTTCGTCTGGCCTCCTCTCACAAGGTCCGCTCTTCCATCCAGATCCACAAACTCAAATTAGCTGCCTGGCTTCTGAGGCCCGGGTACTGAAGGCTCAGGGCCTTTTGGATCAGGTTATTGCTACCTTGCAAGATTGCCGTAAACCTGTTACCAACTCCATCTACAATAAAATTTGGAAGACATTCTCCTCTTGGTGCGGTCCCACCTAGCCTGATCCTTTCTCTCCTAATGTTTCTTAAATATTGGATTTTTTGCAGCAGGGATTGGATTTGGGTCTTAAGCCTAGCACCCTCAAGGTGCAGGTGGCATCCCTGAGCTCAGTATTTGATGTGAAACTGGCTGACCATCGTTGCATCAAGCGGTTCATGGTTGTGGCTATGAGACGGTGCCCCGGTTGGTGGATTCTCACTCCCTCATGAGATCTGAATGTAGTTCTTGCAGGTCTTTCACATTCTCCTTATGAGCCCCTGGCTTCCTGTACCGTGAGGTCTCCATCTCACAAACTCGCCTTCCTGGTGGCGATTACCTCTGCAAGGAGAATTGGTGAACTTTCAGGCTTTGTCCATTAGAGAACCATATTTGACTGTTTGTGATGACAGCATCGTCTTCCAGCTGGATCAGACTTTCCTGCCGAAAGCTGTCTGAGTTCCATCGCTCTCAGACGGTTGTTTTTCCTCCCTTCTGTCAACGTCCTAAGTCCCCGAAGGAAGAGGAGTTTCATGCTCTGGACTTCCGCAGACTGGTGTTACACTGCCTGGATTTCACGGCGCCGTGGCGTATTGACCATAACTTGTTTGTTCATTCCTTTGGTCGCAACAAGGGCCGGAAGGTAGCTAAAAGCACGATTGCTAATTGGATTAAAAAAGCCATTGCCGGTGCCTATCTCAGTCAAGGCCTCTCACCCCCTTCGGGATTCATGGCGATTCATGGCCCATTCTACCAAGTCCACATCTGTCTCATGGGCTGAGCGTGTGGGGGCTTCATCTGAGCAGATCTGCAAGGCACATACGTGTTCTACTCTGCATACCTTCACGAAACATCGCTTGGATGTTCTGGCTAACAGGGACTTGACCTTTGGCAGAAAAGTCCTGCAGGCTATAGTCCCATTCCTACTATGCTGTCGTGGAAGGTGACTAGAGAAAAAGGAATTATTCTTACTGTAAATTCGGTTTCTAGGAAACCTTCCACGACAGCACTTACTGTATTTATTCCTTGATGTTCCTGGAATATATTGCTGGTTTCTTATGTGATATGGGTTCATTGTAAGACACCCGAGTGGGAGGTGGGAGGGTCTTTTTAACCTCTCTTGTGCTTCCTTTCGCCGTTAGGACGTGATGAGGCAACTTCCTATGCTGTCGTGGAAGGTTCCTAGAAACCGAATTAACGGTAAGAATAATTATTTTTCCTAAATCTTTATAGGGCACGTTTACATCAGAGAGGGATGGTTAGGGAATAGCTACTAAGGTGCAGGGACAGGTAGTTA
The DNA here is from genome assembly GCA_033576535.1 of Allobates femoralis. Taxonomy (NCBI): domain Eukaryota; kingdom Metazoa; phylum Chordata; class Amphibia; order Anura; family Aromobatidae; genus Allobates; species Allobates femoralis. Next base: position 426,668,580 of record JARQOC010000003.1, read on the forward strand.
TAGGTTAGGAGGGTAGAATGACCTGACGGGTTCCCTTTAATGGTGGGTTTACACATCCCAATGTCGGTCCGATATTGTATCCAACGGCGCGGGAGCGCGCTTTTTCTTGTCAGAATTCTAAGATCGCATAGGAGATGTTACACAGCGCGATATCGGCATACAACGTCTCTACGATGTGTACGCCCCCTTGTACGGCCGACCCAGGACCGACCATTTAACATGGAGAGGATAGGGGACGTTGTACTGCACATCGCAGTTGGGCGTTGACTCGGCACGAACCGGCTCCAACCTCCATCCAATATCGGGTCGTTGAATAGCACGCTCATTCGATCCCCGATATCGGTTTGACATCGTTCGTGCATCGTATTGGACATTTATACCATACAATGCACGAACGATATCAGGGCCAACGCACGAACCACGTGACTTTTGGTCGGAGTTGGACGCCGATATCGGGACGTGTAAACACACCATAAGATGGTGTTCTGCAATTGATATAAATTTGATCTACAAGTAAAATGATTAAAAAGAATGAGAACCACCTAATTGCTGGCATGACTTCAGATGTGCTTCATGATGTCTCATCAGGACAGCCTATTAAGAGTAGCTGGGGAGACTGGTTATGGCTCCATCCCAGTGTCCTCAGATTATTTATTTATTTTATTTATTTATTTTTTTAAGGCTAACTTTTAGTCTAGCCTCAGCAAACCCCTTTAATTCCTTTTAAGATTTGTATCAGGGTTATGTAATGTAGTAATCAGAAATTGTTTCTCTAGTATTTTAATTTGGGGAACTAAATACGGTAACTTTTAAGATACCCATAATGAACATAACTATGTAATTGAAGTGTAATATTAGGCAGTGAAGGGGTTAGTCCTGAGCTCCTAATGTCTCGTAGTGGGCTTTGTGTTGGTTACAGGTGCACATATGTTCTCACCTTCCCAGGGAGGCTATTTTTACCCCACTCCCCAGGAGTACAGTTTGTCATGTCTGTAGAGGGAGGAGATCAGCCGCTGCACCTGTCTGACTTTATGTAGCTGAGATGCACCGTGGAGTTGGTGTCACTCTACATGGGGGGGGTTGTTCTTTTGTCCATGATAAATGCCAGGTGGAACGTTAAAGTCAGTTTAAAGCAGCGGGACTAGGGATTGTAACCTGTCTGTTATGTAGATTAATGTAAACGAGCAGAACCTGAATGGTGAGGCTGAAATGGGGAGAGGGTGGCAATCTGACTTGTTCTTCTATCACTGTATGTGTATAATGTAATCTAATATATTACGGTATATTCTACACACACGTACAGTGACACCAACTCCTCTGCATCTCAGCTACGCAAAGTCGAACAGGTGCAGCCGGCTGATCTCCACCCTTAACAGAAATAAATATATATTATAATCATGTACACACTGGAGCAGTTGTAAGAGAGCAAGTCAGATTCTTTCTTGCTTTGCTGCCGCACAATTTGGAATTTCTCTTAAACTGATGCACACCCTCAAGAAATTAATCTAAAGAACATGCCTATAAGGCTGCTTTCACACTGGTGATTCTGGAATCTGTGCTCATAGAGGAAAACCCTGTATGCCCACAAATTGCCACGCAAAAGGCAAACCGGATGCTGCAAGCAGCAACTGTTTACATACTGTTCATGGATCAGTAGGATCCATATTGACACGCCCCTAGGTGGAGTGACATGAACAGGACATGCGCATGATGCAGTTGTTAATGTGCAGATCATGCTTTACAGCTCAGAAGTACAGATCCGCCAGGATCCGTACTGTCCATTTCTTTCCATGCCATAGGCACCCGTTCTTATGTTTCACGTGGTGCTGTGACTGTTTGCATCCGCGGCATCGCGTTACATATATCATGATGCATTTTTGGTCTCCGTGAAATGTAATGTGATGCCGCAGATTCACATGGATCCGGTGACATGCAAAACGGTGACCGCAGGATGCCTACGGAAGTGTTTTCCATTCCCATTGAAGACAATGGGGCCAAAAACTGATCCGTCGGCATCCTGCTTATCACGGATTCACACTGATGCAGAAATCTGCCAGTGTGAAAACAGTGTGAAAACAGCCTAAATGCCCAGTCACACATAACGACACACCAGCGATCCCAATAATGATGTGCTGAGATTGCTGGTGCATCGTTTTTCACATTATACCGAGATCATTGGGAATTGTCACTCCATAGCGTAGCATTGAGATCGTTGGTCATTGTCCTTGTCAAACGCAACTGAAAACCTCATTGTGCACATTCACTAAAGTGCATACTTTGTAGAGCCTCCTTTTTATGACAATTAACGCTGCAAGTCCCTTTGGATAAGTCTCTATGAACTCTCCACATATTCCAACTAAGGCTGCTTTCACATAACGATTTTTTTTCCCTGTCCGTGGGATCCTACTTTTTGTAGGATCCCACGGACAGGAAAGGACACCGCAGGGGGTGACCTATTCTGTGTCCGGGTCCGTGATTATCACGGATCCGGACACAGCGGGGCACTTTCACTTCTGCAATGTATAATATACATTGCAGAAGTGTAATTAAGTAAAAGAGTTAAAAATAAAAAATCATTATTGCTCACCTATCCTCGATCCAGCGCTGCCTCCCAGCAAGGTCCGTGTGCTTACAGGACCTGTGATGATGTCGCAGAGCATCATCTGGTCACATGACTGCAGTTACCGCGGTAACTGCAGTCATGTGACCCGATGATATTCTGTGACTTCATCCACAGGTCCTGTAAGCACACGGACCTTGCGGTAACTGCGGTCATGTGACCCGATGATGCTCTGTGACATTATCACAGGTGCTGTAAGCATAGGTGAGCAATAATGATTTTTTTATTTTTAACTGTTTACTTAATTACACTTCAGAAGTGTAATTAGAAGGGTTGGAACAATTTTAGTGTACTGCGCATGCTAATAGGCCCCCATGTTAGAGGAATACGGATCGGATCGTATTTGTTCTATTTGCCATCCAATTTTGTGGGATCCGATTTTTTTTTTTTTTTTTTTTTTTTTTTTTTTTTTTTTTTTTTTTTTCCCTCTCTGAGCCCAAAATCGGAGCGGTCTCCGATTTTGGGTCCAGCAAAAAATCAGACACAAATCGGATCCCACAAAATCTGATGCCAATTAGGCCAAATCTGATCCCCATAGGATAACATGGGGGCCAAATCGGATCCGTGGCTGTCAGTTTTACAACGGACAGCCACGGATGCACAAAAATCGTTATGTGAAAGCACCCTAAGATTTTTGTAAATTCATCAAGGTACCGTAAAACTTCTTCCCAGGTCCTTCAAGTTAAATGTTTCCTCTGGTGAACAGCAATCTTCAAGTCTGACCACAAATTTTCAATTGGATTAAAGGTCTGGGCTTTTACTAGGCCAATCCAATACATTTACATATTTCCTCTTAAACCATTCAAGTGTTGCTTTAGCTGTATGCTTTGTGTCATTGTCTTGTTGGAAGATGAATCTCTGTCCTAGTCTCAAATCACTGACTGAAAAAACAGGTTTTTGCTCAAGAAAATCCCTGTATTCCACACCATGCATCTTCCCTTTGACTCGGACTATTTTTCATGTCCCTGCTGCCGAAAAACATCCCCACTGCATGATGCTGCTTCTACTATGGTTCCCTCTGGGGATGGTGTTCTTGGAGTGATGAGCTCTGTTGGTTTGGTGCCAGACATAGCGTTTACCTTGGTGGCTATATACTTTCAATTTTGGCATAGTTTAGGCTGGCCACAATAAGGCCTCTGTAAAACGTGACATCTGCAGCATTATGCTGTGTGATAAAACTGCACAAGTTTTGAAGGAGCGTGCACTTTATACTGACTGCAATAATGTCCGCCAGAACTGTTGCCCATGAAATTTAGTAATCATCGCTCTACCATAAGCTGTCCCATTCCCATGGCATTTTAGGGAATTTAGCTGTGCATCCGACCAGCCTCACACCCACAGACAATGTGTAACCACCCAGGTCCTCCACATCCAACATCTTCACATCCAAGATCGTCTGAGACCAGCCACCAGGACAGTGGCTGCAACAAACGGTCAGAAACCATCTCGGGGAAGGTCTTCTGCATGCTCGTTGTCATCATTGGGTCTCCACCTGACTGCAGTTCGTTGTCATGATCGACTTGACCGGGCAAATGTTGTCATTCAATAGCGTTTGGCATGATGGAGGGGCGCTTTCTTCCTGGATGGATCTCAGTTTTCAGTGTACAGAGCAGATGGCAAATGATGGTCACACCAGATATTGACTGGTCTTCTGGTTCAATTTAAAAAAAAAAAAAAAATTTCTGTGGTGGAAAAATAGATTTTTGCAGGATCCATTGTTATTATGGGAATCTGCAGAGAATGAATCCGTTAACCTTGCTACTTAGACATCTGTTTTTCTAGCATTTGTAACAGATCTGTTTATTTTGTGCTTATTTTGGATCAGATTCAAATGGAAGATGCCGTGCGTGTATGTGTATATACAGTAAGTGTATGTATGAGAGATACAGCAGTTATATAACTACTGCCTGTAATGTGTCACAGCTCAGCATCAGAGTTGAATGATAACGCGCAGGTTCTCTCCAGGAATCATGGTTTGGCTTCTTGCCTGCCCGTCTGTTGATTGTTTCCCGTCTTTGGTTTGGGTTGAAGCCATGTTCTATAAACCTTAATCACTTGAAATAACTCATTCTCTTTCATGACCGCTAACAGTGATTGCATGAGTGTCACTGGTTAGCAAAGTCTCTTATTGACTCAGCTTTTTGGCCGGCATTTTAAAGCGTGACATTGCAACAGTTCATAAGACGTTAGCTGCAATGCAACTGCCTCATTCTGCTCCGATCACCTGTCAGATGCTGTTCATGTAAAGGTTCTCAGTGTGAGTATGAAAAACTCTAAACTGGTGCTTTTTTTTTAAAAGACTTATAAAGTGCAAAATTTCAGCTGTTCTGTATTTAAAAAAAAAAAATGCACTAGAAGAAAAAAATTTGCACCATAACCACAATGAAGATGTATTATAAGCAGAGTTGAGCACTGCTGTGGGGTGTGTTTTTATTTTTCTGCGACACCTGCAATCAAAAGCAACATTTTCCCACAAGGGAACATGGACTAGTGGTACCAATTCAGAATAATGTATGGGCTGTGAAATGTAATGAATCTGTCAGAAGCAGGGCTGTGGAGTCAGTAAGCCAAACATCTGACTCTGGATTTAGGGAAATTAAAGAGTCAATCACTCCAACTCCACCAGAATGGACACAGACTCAACTTCACAACCATGGCTGTGATATCAGTAAGCCACACATCTGACTCGAACGCCTCAATTTCCCAAAATGGACACGGACTCTATAGCCCTGGTCATAAGGTTTTTATGCTATCTCATGTGAGAACAGCATAATGTAGGAAAAGAGACCCTGATTTCAATGATGTATCACTTGGTTTACCGCAGTAGTTGTGTCAGAGTATGTATAGGGCTCAGAAATGCAACCTCCCCCACATGCAGTGTGCTGCATAGTTACACAGTGAGCCACTTATCAAGGAGAGGTCGTGCAGACTAGGCCCTCTGATGTGATTATTTAATAGGGTCCTGCTGTAAAACATCTCAATCAACTCCGTTATAGTACACAGGCTGAATCTTGTTTTAAATCAAGTGTCAACCAGCCAGTTTAGGCATGTGAAGCCAGTACCTTCACAGGCTGAGATGAGATCGTGTGATCTGTCAAGCAGGCATACGCCTGCTGACAGACACATATAGGAGTGAATGAGAGCTTTCACACCGCGTGCGACCATTATAAACATAGGGCCGCGATCAGCATGCTCACACTTGCAGATGCTCTGCAAAACGCTGCAGTCCATCTGCAAGTGTGAAGCCAGCTTACTAGATATAGCTGAGCTCAGAAATGCACCCCCCACCCACACTACAGCTGTGTACATAGTCCATACACAGTGAGCCACTTATCACAGGAGAGGGGTCGTGGTCAGACTAGGTCTCCTGCTAGAGTAGCTGATGTAGTTCAAGTATTGATAAGGTCCTGCTGCTAAAACAATCAATGCAAGTAAACAACAGTACACAGCTTGATAAGTGACACATGGCTGAAATCTTTTTTAAAAAGGATCAACCAGCATGTTTTAGGGCTATAAAGTGAAGCCAGTACCTTACAAGCGCTGAGATACTGAGTGCAATCAGACCTTTACTTCAATGATTGCATGTGTGATTTCTGAGATAAATGTTATAGAAGTCCTTAGAAGGTGTGCAGCAATTAGCATAAGAGGGGCTGGGTTTCTTTGTATTTCTGAACCTGTTTGCTATAAGAAAAATCCTCCATCTCCCTGCTTGACTGTGATCTCAGAAACAGTAGAAACCCTGCCCCTCCAGTCTCCGCACATCCTGATTTGTCTCCCCTCACAGACCTTGACAGATCCCAGCTATTATCACAAATTGGGATCTGTCTATGGAGCATGCTGGGGGTTGTAGTGTCTCTGGATCTGCAGATCCTGAGCCAGTGACACTACAACTCCCACCATACTCCATCACAGTCTGCATATCCAGAGACACTACAGCTCCCAGCATGCTCCATAGACAGATCCTCATATGTTATCTGTCATGTGTGATGACAACAGCAGGGATCTGTCCAGATCTGTGAGACGAGACAAATCAGGAGGTGTAGAGACTGGTGGGGGCAAGGGCTTCTTCTGCTTGTGAGATCACAGTCAAGCAGGGAGATGGAGGGAGGAGGGTTTGCCTTGGAGAAAACAGGGCAGTAATACTAAGAAACCCAGCCCCTCTTATGCTAATGTGCTGCACACGCTGTCCCTCTGCTGCACTTGTTTCCTGATGTTTGATACATTTTCTCTGCTGTCATACATGAAATCATTGAAGTAAAGGTATGATTGCACTCAGTGTCCCAGAGTCTGTAAAGCACTGGCTTCCCTTTATAGTCCTAAAACCTGCTGGTTGGTTCTCTTTAACCTCTACAGCATGCAGTCAGATTACAGCAAAAAACCTGCTCATGGACTTTTTAACAGGTATAGCAGAGCTACGTTACACAAAGTTTTTTTTTTTTTTTTTTTTAATTTATTACGAAACTAGAAATAGGCCCGATGCTATCGCATCGGGAGTGCGGTGGAACGAACAGGTGCCATAGAAATAGCTGCTGAATAGTACAGTCCTCTCTCCAGAAAGTATGCTGCTGTTGCGGCATTTATGTGGTCGCTCAGTGGTTGGCACTGTGTGGTGGCTCAGTGGTTGGCACTGTGTAGTGGCTCAGTGGTTGGCACTGTGTGTGGTGGCTCAGTGGTTGGCACTGTGTGTGGTGGCTCAGTGGTTGGCACTGTGTGTGGTGGCTTAGTGGTTGGCACTGTGTGTGGTGGCTCAATGGTTGGCACTGTGTGTGGTGGCTCAGTGGTTGGCACTGTGTGGTGTGGCTCAGTGGTTAGCTGTCCCCCGCTGTTCTCCTGCCCCGCTGTCGTCATCCTCCCGTGTGACCCTGTCTCGTGTGCCCTCCCTTCCACCGGCGTTACCATTGCAGGCTGAAGAGAATCAGTGTGAAGCCGGTCATGTGACGGGGTGGGCTGATATGACGTCACATGACCGGCTCCGCACTGATTCTCTTCAGCCTGCAATGGTACGCCGGGGGAGGAGGAGGGAGAGCCAGCAGCGGGGAGAGCAGGCGGCAGCTACTGGCCGCCATATGGGAATACCCATAACTTGGAGGTTCCAATTTGGCGGCCAGCATACTTCTAGTTGCACGGGCGTCGCTCATCTCCCAGTTGCGTTGCCGGTAACCTCCGTGCGGCAGGAGATGAGCAGCGGTTATCATCAGGAGATCAGTGGCTACTGCTGCTGATCTCCCGACGGCAGTTGTAGCGTCTTTGTCACTTTAGACTTCTGGCGCTTGTGTCACTATCCCACAATGGTGCTGCAATACATTGTGGGATAGCGACATAAGCGCCGGAAGTCTGTGATATCCGGGGGGGAATACATCATCCACTCTTGTTTGAAGGATTTGTGATTTTGAAATAAATGTTCAGGTATGTACAATATATCCAATCAATGGTGGGTCCCTTTACCTTGTGTAAATGAAGTGAGGTATAAAAGTAGGCATAATGACATGCCCTAGTTCTAAGGCTGTATGTTTCCACCTATGCTTCTGCACTAATGTAGTGGATCCTCATAATATCTGGCTGAGTTACTCTTCTGGGTTTTGCAAAATTGTTGGTTTATGATTAATTTTCATGCCATAATGCAATATCGCGTGAGAAGTATTAAGAGAGACTGATGACCAAACTTCCTCTGTGGGCTACCCAGCCGCCGATATAAAACCCTGCATGCAGATGTGTTGTACAGTTTTACAATATAACTAATTGGTAAGCATGAAAAAATATTTTCTCATTAACTCTCTTGTGGCTTAAAGGGGTTTTCCCTTGAGCAAACATAGTTTTAGGCTGTGCTCAATGGACGTTTGTGCTGTTTTCAGCCGTACACACACAGCGATGTTTAAAAAAAAAAAAAAACTCACAAAGGTATTGCATTTATATAGTGTTTTTTCAATGGGGAAAACATGCAGCACGGATGGACGCACTCTTTATTACCCTCCCGTGCGTTCCTTCAGACACTGGCAAGACTTGGAGGTACTGAATTTTTAGGACCTGGCCCCATGTGACTCAGCCTCATACCCTTGGGCAGGTCCTGGAAGTCACTTTGAGCATGTGCAGCTGGAGCTCACTGGGCTCGCCGGGGTGGGTGAGGAATTGGAGCCTTTTTGCTGTAGAAAGCAGTAAAAAATCACAGATGGACTGTGGGAATAACAATCTGTTTGTGATACTTCTTTGGAAAACACCCACATGAATTCACATGGTCATTTTTGAGCACATACATCTAAAAAACGCACACGTGGGCACAGCGTTTAATAAGTCAGACTTAATGCTGTGGGTGATTCGTTTTTGCTGCAGAAAACACACATAGCCATTAACTTCAATTTAATCAATCAATCTTGGGATAATTATGTGTGTCCTTGCTATGTACTGTGTAATGGATGTGTCTGACCGTACAGCGACATGGTCTGATCACACCACATCTCTTGGGTTGGGGAGGAAGTAAAAGGGTATACAGACATTACAGCTCTGAATTGTAGATTGTTTTTGTGAGGTAAAACTGAGAGGGAAATGTTTTACCTCACAAAAAGAATTATCTATCACTCCGATCATAAGACAAAACCAATTGTGGAACAATCGGATATATAATATCTCTATCTCCTGCACCATGTTAATAGATTTCTAGACATCCCTTTGTGCTAGTAAATCAAAATATAATTCTTTAGAAGAGTTGTTAGGATACCTTTTATATGATGTGCGGCTTCTCATTATTTGAGAAGCTGCAAAAGGCGTTCCTTTCTGGGCCTCCCCACCGCCTACGTGTTATTTATTCACGCCTCTATGGGCGTGCTGCAGAGCAGGGACAGTGCTCGTCATGTAAGGGGTGGTAAAGCCGGTATGACGCTAATCGCGTCGTATCCAGCTTTACCACGTCCGTACACCCATTAGGGTGTGTTGCCGACCTCGTGATGCTGAGTGCGCATGCACGATGGGTGTATGGACGTGGTAAAGCTGGATACGACGCGATATGACGCTATCGGCTTTACCGCCCCTTGCATGACGAGCCTTGTCCCTGCTCTGTAGCACGCCCATAGGGACGTGAATAAACACCATGCAGGCCCAGAAAGGAGCGACTTCTCAAATAATGAGAAGCCGCACATCATAAGTTATCAAAACAACGTTTCTAAAGTTTACAATTTGATTTACAAGCACAAAGGGATGGCTAGAAATCTATTTACATGGTGCAGGGACACATATATAGAGGCTGGGGGCACATTTTGCAAGGTCAGGTTCCCTTTAAAGATACTGAGGTAAAAAACGGACCAAATCCTCACCATGTGGATATTGGATGAATGGTTCTGTGGGTGTAGAGCTCTGGAGGTTAAATGGTAACTTACACTGTTATTGATCGGAGTCCTCCCTGTAATTGGCTGTCATAACACAGCCCTATCGCTGGTCAGAGACATACTTACAGTTGTGTCTGACTGCTTCATGGAAATCTATACAAAGCAATACACAATGTGGCTGGATGAAGTGAATGTAAGAATAATTTCTTCAGTTCCAGGCATGTCAGTATATACAGGATGCGTTTCCCAAGAATTAGATCATGGAGGGGACAGGCCATTAAGAAGCATATTAAATTGGACCGTCTAGATGAATGGGAGGTGGGAATCCATCCTTTAGTCCTTTCAAACAAAGGACACGTGGACAGGGCGTGACCTCTGCACACAAGGTCCACAATGTACAATGGGGGACATATTTAATGCATCAGTGAATAAACATGGTGGTTAATGAACTTGGTGAAATTCCTCTATCTCTTCAATCAGTGATACTATAAAATCTAGTTATGCTGCTGCCGTTTGCTTTTTCTGATGCTGAAAGCAGGGTAATTCAGCTCATTGGTAACACCTCACATATAAGAAATCCTGTCCTCCTTTGTGTTCCCCCACAGGAAGGCTTATCAGCTAGAACACATTTGTGCTTCTACATTCTGATACATTGAACCTATATTTATCTATGTTTACAGATTAGCTGTGGGAAAGCTGTGTACATTTTTATTTTCCATGTCTGACACAATACAGTTTGGAGCTGCTGCAACGTATATCCTGAGTATCTGCTGTCGCCCCTCCCCAGCTTCTGATGACTCTGAGCTGTGGAATTCAGATTATTACGGTCACATGTTCCTGGATATTCACATCATGGCTGCACATACACAGTTAAGAAAAGTCAGATACATTATAAAAGCATATGGATTTAAAAAAACGTTTATGTAAAATGCTAGTGTGCAGACAATTGTATTAAGCTTTCATTTTACTATTGTTACAGATTTGCTACTTTTTTGCTCAAAGGGAATCTGTCGCAATGTTCTTTCAACCTCATCTGAGAGCAACATTATGTAGGAAGAAGCCCAGATTCCAACAATGTATCCCTTAGTTTTCTGGGTGCAGCAGTTGACAGTTCTTAGATGTAGCATAGCTAACCTATAATCCCACCCACACCACAGCTTTCTGTTTACATGCCCTCCTCTGATAAGCAGCTCGCTGCCAGTATACTATGTAGTCAGTCTAACAGATGGAATCAGTTGGGGCAGATTAACCCATCAAATACAGCTGTGAATTATGACTGCGGTATCCAAAAGGTTAAAAGGCCACTTTTGGCAGAATCGGCCATGGTAACCGCAGGTGCCGATCCTTGCCTATGCACCCTGAGGTCATCTGATGACCCCAGAGTACAGGTGCCTGTAAGACCCTCCTATAAGCAATGAATCCCTGACGTGTCTCCTGCACTGCTGTACGTGAGTACAGCCGTGCATGAGGCCAGTGATCGTGGTAAAATATTCATGTTGCACAGCAAGGCCCCCTTCACACCACAGTTTTTCCCTGATCAGGTTTGATCAGGTTTGTGTGCCAAAACCAGGAGTGTCTCCAAAACCCAGAACAGGTGTCAATCTTTCAATTATAGTTTTTCTCTGCAAGTTCCTCTCCTGGTTTTGGTACAGAAACCTGATCGAACCTGATCAGGAAAAAAACGTGTTTTTTTTTTTTTTTTTTTTGGGCTGAAAAACTCTGCTAATACGCGAGTATATACAGTACATTGCCGAAGTGAACTAAGACAAAGGAAGTGTTAAAAATAATTTTAAAAAATCCTCGCCTCTCCGGTGTTGTGTCCCACGATGTGCACAATCCAGCTCTGAGGGGTTTAAGGACCTAGATCAGCTGACTGGTCACATTACAGCATAGCTGATTGGGTTGCCCCGCCCGGTCAGCTGATCTAGGTCCTTAAGCCCTTGGAGCTGAATGGTGCACATTGCGGGACACACGCTGGAGAGGTGAGGAATTTTTAGTATTTTTAACACTTGCTTCACTTTTGCAATGTATGTATACACATAGTGAAAGTGCCCCACTTGCCTGCGCTTTGCAGGCTCGGGCTCCTTTCTGTGTTCTGGAAAAGTAAATGCTCACACTCCTCAAATAGGATTTTGTGAAATCTGCACTCACAAATCCAGATGCCCCCCTGTGTCTAAACCGGAGTAAGGCTGGCTTCACATTAGCGTTTGTGTCTGCATGCTGATGGCATGCAGACACAAACGCTGTCAGAAGCAGGGACACTTTGATGTGTCCGCAGCGGATAATGTCCGCCTGCGGACACATCACTATGGAGCCCGGCAGCCAATCGGCGCTGTCCGGGGGCGGGCCGGAGGCGGAGATCAGCGCCGGAGATCTCCGCCCCCCCCGGCCGCCGGTAAGCTCCGGGACTGTCGGCGGGGAGAACAGCTGATCTGACAGCTGTTTGAATCTTCCCGCGCCGACACTGTGAGGAGATGTCGGCGCGGGAAGATTCAAACAGCTTTCAGATCAGCTGTTCTCCCCGCCGACATCGCTATGAGATTACAGGCGGCGGGGAGGAGGAGGACAGCAGAGGGTCAGCTGATCTCCCGGTGGCCGTCGGTGAGCTCCTGTGACATCACCGGCGGCCACCGGGAGATTTTTCAATGGGTCCGCAGCGTTCTCCTGCTGTGTCATGCAGAGGACACTGCGGACCCATTGAAGACAATGCTTTTTTTGTACGCTTGGGGACGCTTGCTGATTGTCCAAGCTCCCCAAACGCACAAAAAAACCCAACATGCTGCGTCCCGGGTGCGGATGCTGGACACCGGAAGCAGCAGATATCGTCCGCATCCGCACCCGAACGCAGCAAACGCAGGCACCATGCGTTCCTATGTTAAACATAGGAACGCAGTGCGCATGCGTTTAACTGCGTATGGGAACGCAGCAAAACGCTGCCTTCCCATACGCAAATGTGAAGCCAGCCTAAGAAACAATATTTCCTCCCTTATTGTAGCGGGGAGAGTGCACTTAAAACTTTGTGTGTCTCCTCCAGAATCCCAAGTTGGGCACAATGTATGGGACACTACAATATATGGGATGGGAGCACGATGTATGGGACGCTCCAATATATGGGGGCACAAAGTTACAAAACAGTCACTGCAGCCGTAGGTGAATTCATTGAGACATGCAGTTTCTATAAGAAGTAATTTTGTTTTTCTTTCTGCTGTTCTGGTACCTTCACAAATGTCACCCACAAGCTATTCTAGCAAAGTTGCCGATAAACTTTGATCCCTACTAACTTCCTAACAAAAAAATAAAATTGGTTGAAAAATTGTGCTGATGTTAAGTAGACATGTGGGAAATGTTATTAACTATTGCATGACAGAACTCTGGATTAAGGAAATACAATTAAAAGCTTGAAAATTGCAGAGTTTTCAAACTTTTAATCAAATTTTCAGGTTTTTCTTTCCTTTGCATTTGTAGATTAAAAAAAAAAAAAAAAAAAAAAAAAATCATCCTAAATTTACCATCAACATGAAGTGCAATATGTCACGAAAAACAATCTCAGAATCACAGGGACCCATTGAAGTGTTCCAGATATATTATTACCTCATAAAGTGACACTGGTCAGAATTGTACAATTTGTCCCTGTCATTAACCCCTTCACGACCCATGACGTTATACAACATCATGGGCCGTGTCCTGAGGTTTGATGTGAGCTCCGACGCGGAGCTCACATCAAACACCCTGCATCTCAGCTGATCTAATCAGCTGAGATGTCGGGCTAACAACACCGATCGTATCTGATCAATGCTGTTAACCCTTTGGCTCACGCTGTCAATCACTGACAGCAGGATCCAAAAGTGCCATGGCGGAGAACGGTCCGTTCCCCGCCTGCATCGGAGATCGCGCGATAATATCGCAGGATCTCCGACACTCCCGTGACAGCCCGGGGTCCTAGTTTGACCCCGGAAGCTGTCATGGAGCACTTTCGGTGAATGGTTGGCAGACTCTGCCAACCACTCATTGTCCGCAATTCTGACAGATACCGATGAGCTGTAGCTTGTCGGTATCTGCCAGAAGCAATTGGACGGTGCAGCAGAGTGCCTCTCAATGGGGCAGTGTAAAAATAAGAATGAATTGATGGAAGTTTTTATAAAAAATGTGGAAAAAAAAAAAAAAAAAAAAAAAAAATTTCAAATCACCCCTCTCTTCCCCTCATTCACAATAAAACGTTTTTTTTTTTTTTTTAAAAAAAAATACATATTTGGTATCACCGCGTTCAGAAACGCCCGATCTATCAAGATATAAAATCGAGAGCCGCTACCTGCGTAAACGGAAAAAAGGTCCAAACACCAAAATTGTTTTTTTTTTTTTTTTTTTTTGTCGCCGCAACATTGCTATAAAATGCAATAATGGACGATCAAAACAGCGCATACACCCAAAAATGGTATTAGAAAGGTTTTCTTAAGATGCCAAAAATGAGCAATCACACAGCCCGAGATCCCGAAAAATGAGGGCGCTACAGGTCGCAGTACTATGTCTATATTGATGGAAAAATAAAGTTATAGCTCTTGGAAGCAGGGTAGCAAAAAACGAAAAATTAAAATCGGGTTTGGGGCTGAGACTTACACCGGCCGTGATGTGAACCCGGCCTTACAGGGAGGATAGAAACATGGGAGACCCTTTCAATGAATGCTGCATTCAGTGGTGCTTTCAGTTTAGAAAGCACCAGGGGGGTGACAGGTCCTCTTTAAATTGTGCTACTATTGTGTGCATCATCACTGTTTTCAGAGGGGCTCGCAATCTAACTTGTCTCTGTGAGAAGACGCCCACAGAGACGGCATGCGATTTCCATACACATATAATGTCTTTGGTTGGATTTACAACCCGGACACCAGTTCTACAGGGCATTGTGTATGATAACTCTGATAACTCTGCCACCGTGCTCAGGGGGCATCGGATTCATTTCGTTAGTAGGAAAAGATGTTCCGTTTCTTGTCTATAGCAGTTTCTCGAGATTATAGCTTTTTTTTTTTTCTGGTGTTTAGTATTCTGTATGTGCCTCATCTGTATATAGTACATGTATGGCAACACCTGATAACCTTGTAATCACTCTGCCTTTTCTGTACAATAAGATCTCTATGTGCTGACTTCATATAAGAACGGGCCTAGCTTTAGGATGGGGGGGAAGGGGGGACTGCAGCCTGAACCAATGAGACTGGGTGGACTTCAGACTAGTTTGGACTCTGACCTAATAAAGCTAAACTTAAAAGCATGGGACCAAAATGGCAGGCACCTTTTTCCTTTAGGCTCTGCTAGACCTATAATAGCGGTTGGGGATGTGTTTGCACTTAGGCACATGACTAGTGAGAATGTATTGGTGCAGCTATATTATACACCATCACTTCCAAAATGGTGTCACTTGTCCACTCTACGTACACGGTATACCGGCCACACAGTGCAGGGATCCTAATAGCTGTTATGCAGTCTTTGTTTTGTCTCTGTTTCCATATTATTTTCTGTTCCTCCTTTACTAAGGCTTTTAAATATGCTCAAGCAAACATTACTAGCCAAGTGGGGAAACAAGTCTGTGGAGTCTTAATGGAAATTTCCAGGCCAGGGTTTATGTACATAGGCTAATGTAACAAACAGGCCTAGCCAGTCTGTCCAATTATTTATGTTGAAAGCACCACTGCTAACGTTAAGACATATTGTGATGGTATTTTACATTTCGTCTGTAGTAACAGTGTCAGATTTTTATTATGAGCAGCTGCTTCCCAGCAACGTCTCTGGAGTAAGTGGCTAACCTGACGTGTCCCAGTAACTAATCTCCCTCACATTTTATTCATTACCTTTCTGTTTTCACTCTACAAGCACTAAAGATGAGGATATATATTCCTGGCAAATCTACCCACCTAATTATCTACTGCTTGTAAGAGTTAAAAATGATAGCCACGTTTCTGATGGTATGTATCTGAACAAATAAGGTATATGCGTGTTTTTGTATATGTAATGTATATATTTACTGTACATTATAAGCTCAAACACGCACACTTGGAGAGCAACACACATTTTCCTTAATGTTAATGTCATTGTGTTGTCCTATGTGGAAATATCCTAACATGAGTAAAATGGCAGTATTTTAAGCTTATTTCATAAATTGATTATATTCTAAAGCACAGAATAAAAAAAAGTAAATTAAAAATAACACTAATCAAAATTAGAGAACACTTTCATATACCTCAAATTATTGGTGTTAATCTGGCTCCTGCTAATTTCCTTAATTATCAGACAAACCCTATTTAACTGGCGTTCAGACGCTGCGTAATTCACCATTTACGCAGTGCTTTTTAGCGCTTGAGTAAATGCAGTGAAATGCAGCGCTGGAACCCATCCCAGCAAAAGCAATGGCTTTTGCTGAATTGCGTTCACACGTTGCGTCTTTTTGCGGACACCCTTTCACTGCAAAGTGAGTCTGCAAAAACAATGAACATGTCAATTCCTTGCCCATTTTGATGTGCACTTCTCCCATAGCCCACATTATAAAATGAGCTTGGAAAAAGCGCAGGTCAAAATGAGCAGTGGGTGAATGCAGTTGCGCTTTTTTGCGCAAAGTGCAACAAAAACGCACAACTGCAAGAAAGCGCTACTATTACGCAGCGTGTGAACATAGCCTAACTTTCCAATTTGCACTCACTTGGCAAAACTGGTGTGCCATTCAAGTGACTGACACCCTCCAGCAACAGGTTGTCCAGATAAAAGTCAGAGGTCACCCTATCAGCCGTACCAACAGAAGATGGTCATTCTAAAGGCGCCATCACACACTACAATATCGTTAACGATATTGTTGCAACCTCACCAGTTTGGTGGCGTTGCAGCAATGTCTAAACAACATTGTTGCGTGTGATATTTACCAACGATGTGATCGTTGGGCGTTGGTAAATGACCTGGACCATAAATTTTAATGTTTGTCTCCCGCTGGGTGGCCAGCATCGGCGCATGTGACAGCGGGAGACCAACGATGAGGGATCTCCCAGCGCCGCACAGTACACGATGGGAGATGGTAACCAGGGTAAACGTCGGGTAACTAAGCGCTGTGCTTAGTTACCCGATGTTTACCTTTGTTACCAAGCGTTCTCGCTGGTCCTGATTTGATGGTGAGTCTGCCTGTGTGACAGCTCACCAGTGATCAAATAACGATGTGCCAGCGACCCACATTGTTGGTCTGATCACTGAGACATCGTACTGGGTAACGGGGCCTTTAGTCTGACTTCAAGAATCTTTACATCACAAACTTTCAAGTCCCCCAAGAATGCTGGTCCCTGTCAAAAGACAAATGCAAGAGAGGACAGGATAATGTGGATAATCTACATGGGTAATCGTTTCAACACTGCAGCTGGAATAGCTTGTCATTTCTGCACTGAACAGGGTAATCTGTCTCGTTATACAGTGTCAAGACGTTTAAAAGCATTTGGACTGAAAGCCATCTCTGCAGTGACCAAACCTCTCATTAGCAGAAAGAATCATAAGGCTAGAGGTGATCAAACTGATTTTCTCCACCCCCTTCTCCTTGTTTTGAACTGAATTTAGTAGCTCAATATCTTTGACCTCCTTCCATGCTTTTAAGAGCATATTTACAAAAGAATGACATCAGTCCATTTTAGCCAGACAAACCTAGGATCACCTATAGGCGGGCCAGATCCCTCAAGGATAGCTGGTCCACAGCCATTTTTCCACCGGAAACACCTGGTTGAGGAGCAGTTTAAAAGGTTGCTATAGATGTGGTAATTGCTTCTCATGCCAATCTGTTGAACCCACAGTCATTTACCAGTAGTGTAAACAGTTTACAATAAGATCATTTATAAATTGTAAAACAAAAGGAGTCGTATATAAGGCTGTATGTGTTCGTGCGGGTTAGAATACGTGGGAAAGACTAAGAGTTTAGGAGGAGAATCGGGGAGCATAACAGATCCGCAACAAAAATGATACTCTGATAGCGAGACATGCAAACACCACACATGGTGGGGATGAGAGGTGCATGTCATTCATTTGAATTGACCACATAGCTCCACCAGCCTGAGGAGGAGATTGTGACAGGAAGATTCTCCAGAAGGAGGAGTGGATTTTCACCCTACACACCGTGTCACTGAAGGGACTTAATGAAGTGCTATCTTTTTCCACTTTTTCTAGGTGTACATTAGCCTAGGGTGAGTCAGAAGGGAGAGCCGTCGTTGAATGTGGGCACCACTTGCGTAGGTTCTAGGGTGCCAACCTCCGCTGGTTGGAAGGGCTAGTTATAGTGAGCAGCAGACTAGGGGGGGGGTCACTCTAGTAAAACGTTTTCTCTCTCTTTACTTTCCCTAATAAGGGTACAGTTTAGTAAGTGGGGTACATCCTTGTTATTAACCATATGTCTATGTACCATAGTTCTTTGTCCTCCTTAGGATCATTAACAGCTCCATATTCTGATTGTATGCTGGTGTTTACATGGTTAATCCTCCGCCCCTCCTCTAAATGGGAGATCAATCTAATACCGCCATGTCTAATAACAGTAAACTTGTAACTTCTTCAAAAATCGGTAACATATAAAAGTCCAGAGATTTCTTGCATATCTGCAACCCTATGGGTGAACAGTGGTTGTCTAATTGTTGTATAAATAGACATACTAATGTAAGAGGCAGCATCTGTTAGAAGAAAACTGGTGCCGCAATAGGTCTGCCTCCTGGCGGGGTCACATTATGCCCGAAGTGACGCCTACTGTAAGTGAAACCAGGAAAATGACTGGTGGAATGCTTGCTTGCATTCCTCAAGGCCGGCAAGCGGATGTGACGTCAGACGTGGAAGCGCTGGATGCGGTGATGTCACTTCGGTCCCACAAGTGACAGCAGAAGCAAGCAGATTTAAACCGCTGTCAGAGAACTGATGAAGCGCATCTGGGTGAGTTACCAGGGGGTAATGTGGGCTATTTCAGCATAAACTACCTATGCATATAGATGTGTTCCAGTGAATGTACCGTGATTGTACTTTCAGGTGACACACATTGATTCCTACTTTGGTTGTTTCTAGACATTACCTTTGCCATAACTGATGTGGGATTGCTGGCACTTAAACTTTCCTTTGATAGCCATGAAGCGCGTTGGGAGAAAACGAAAAGACACGATGGCATGCTAATGTAGTTGAAGTCCGTGTCACTAGCATAAGGGCATGTGATCTTGGGAGGGCTAACTAAAGAATGTGGACACTGGTGAGATCGTTTCTTTAAGGTACCTTTACACGCCACCACTGAAAGGTAGCAAACTGCCTGGCATTGGGGATATTTATGTCTGTTGCCATGAAATTGCTACGAAATGGCGGCGTGTAAATTAGGGAAATTCCTTCCTGTGTCCTGCAGTTTACTCAGATACCTGTTGCTGAGCCGTGCTCTAAAACCAAAGGCAACGGAAAGGCACAATTGCCATGGTAGTGGCGTCTAAACGGGGCACAGGCATGGATGTTGCGTCGCCTAGTGATTTCACAGAGGCGTGCCACAGCGTCATGGATACCACACCCCATCAGCGATCATTGGTGGGGGCTGCTGTGTAACCATTGGCTGTTCCTTCACAGGGCGCCATATTTAAAGAGCTGACCATTCACACTACACAATTGCAATGGCGTCATGTATTAGCCAGCCTTCCTGTGCAGGCTGGCCAATCATGATGCTATTGCGTTGTCCAATCAGCGTACGAGCGTCACGGAATACACAACTCTGTCACGCCTATGTACTTGCGGCGTGAAAGATGTACGCCCATATTCCTTTGTGGTAGCGGCGTGTAAAGCAGGGAAGGTATTCAACAGGAAGTAAGCCGCAGGATCTGTCAGAACTTCCGGGCCACAAAGATACCTTCAGTTGACAACGCAATGCGGTGTCTGTATGCGGCATTAGCGATCGGTATCCACTGTTAAAGTGCGCGTGCATGTGCGGTGGATACCTGTTGCTAGGCGCAGTGGCGGCGTGTAAAGGTACCTTAACGTATAATTAAATGGTGTATCTCCTATTACACATGTTGTCTGAGATATACAGACTAGTCTCTGTTTTCATTAAGTACAGACAATACGAGGATTGAGCTAACCAAAATGGTTGTCGGCAGACACCTTTTGAGTTATGAGCACAATTATCTGATCCCTTTATGCTTCTAGGTTATCAGCAAAGTGCGAAGAAGGTTAAATATGGTTTCATCCGCTTCACTGTGCATCGTTGGTTTGTGTTTTGTTGGTTTTAATCTCTTTTGAGTGGACACTATACATGTTCCTCTTTTTTAGTTGGAATCATTAAAGGTTAGGTGTTAGAGAGGGATTACACACACCAATTTATCTGTTCAATCTCTGAACCAATCTCTGGTTGCAGTGAAATCATGGATACATTGCTCCATGTTGTACACAGCCACAAAATGGAGCAATGTATCCATGATTTCACTGCAACCAGAGATTGGTTCAGAGATTGAACAGATAAATTGGTGTGTGTAAACCACCATTAAATTTTGACCTTTTCATCACTGCTATAATTGGTAAACAAATATAGCCAGGTGATTACAGACCCACAATTAGGTTGTCACATACCTGGTTATACCAACCCAGCTACATATATGCTGTGCTAGTTCACTGTACCCTACATCTTGCACCAGTCCCTCACTGGAGTAAGCTTGGTGAGGGGCACACCTTTTTATTTTTTTATTTTTTTTTTTTTTCTTTGCTGCTCTTGATTCATTAAGAGGTACGAGTGTCTGATTTTTAGCACACCCCTTAACAAGGTCCCCGCTGCCTGTGTTACATGCGCTGTCAAACCTAATTTGAAAAGTGAAGAGTAGAGAATTTAAAAAAAAAAAAAAAAAAAAATCACCTATCCACTAGTGTCCCAGGATGAGTACATTGCCAAGATCAGCTGAGAGAATCCTCCGGCACTGCACCGATCAACTGATTGTGTCAGCTGATCTGTTTACCGGTCAGCTGACAGAATCAGCTGATGTGTTCACCGGCGGCGAATTCTGGGACCAGTTTGGACTCCTCCCTGGATGCTGAATTACATTGGAGGGAACTTGTGAGTATTTAGTAAAAGGGTGAACAAGGTGTATGATTTTTTTTTTTTTTTTTTTTTTTTCTTCTTCACTAATGCTAATGGCTGGCTGTCAAACCACCATCTGACATTCGCAATAGGGGCTTGGTATCAGCTGCCATAAAAAGCTGTCGCCAGCCACATTATTACATAGTCTGCCATCGCTGCACAGCAGCTGGAAGAGCGGGGCAACCGCCGGCTTTGGCGTTTATCAACAAGGCGCCAGTTGTGGGGCGGCTGCTGGCTGCGACTCTGTGAGGGGGCCCAGAACGCTTGGGCCTTACCACACTGATAATTACAGCATTCAGCTGCCTGGGTTACCTTAGTTGGCAGTAGAAAATACAGCGAAGCCCATCATTTTTATTTATTTAAATAACTAAAAAAAAAAAAAAAATATATAGTTCTCCCCTGTATATTTCATTGTCAGTGAAGGTAACACCAGGCAGCGGGATTTGGTGGCCAGTAGTTGCTTGCGTTACCCTTGGCTGGCAGTAGAAAATACGGGGAAGCCCATGTCAATTTTTACTTTATTTTTATTTTTTACTGTTTTCAAATGGCAAAAGTAGAAGAAAGGACATTACATGAATTACTTTTTTTTTTTTTTTTGTTTCCGTCTCACTGGTCAGCTATGTTTAGTCTTAAGTGCACAGCTCCTGCAAAAAGTAGCATCCTCCAAAAACGCAATGTGTTTTCTTACACCTGTTTTCAAAACTGACCCAGTTTTGCTGCTGAAAATTCAATAAGAACTGATCCTGAAAAAATGCAGCAAGAATGCACAGTGTGAATGATGCACCCCAGGGCCGTGGGCTACTTGGTACCGGGTTATACTGTCTCTTGTGTGGAAGGGGGGGGGGGGGGGAGGGAAGAGTCATAGGGGTCGTGACCTGGCTTCTGTGACCCTGGTTCAGTTGAAATGGAGATTTTTGGCTTGGTAGGGGACAGGGTAGGATGAAAAAGGGTTTATTCGTGACGTCACCCGTGGTATGTGACTGCAGATGGCCACAGCTGCTGCAGAACCTCCGGGGTGATTGACGCGCAGTTGAGATGGAGCAGCTCCTCACGGGCAGAGCGAATCCCCGGGCAGTAGATTTAGTAAGGGATTTGGGTGCAGGACGATGGGCATTAAGAAACAGACACACTGTTTTGTAGTTACTCAGTCTTTTACTGGAGCATCTGCATTCCGGGCAGTTAGCGGAGTTCTTGCTTGAGAGTAACTCGGGGTTCTCACCTGGTTGGGTCGTTGGCCTCTTTATTGCACTCTGTGTTTGGGCTCCTGCTGCTGCATGAGCTAAGCCGGCCCTATGTTTCCTGCGAGGTGCCGGTATGACTGACAACTTGAGTCCTTTCTTAACCCTTGTCTCGGGTAACCGTTCCTGAGCTCTCTGTGTTGGTTTGCCTCCGGGCACTGCTTGGCTTTGAAACTTAGAATTCGCCACCTTCTGGTATTGACTGCCAAGACGTTAGGCCCTGCACAGCCTCGGGACTCCAGTGTCTGTTCTCTGGCGGTTCCTCTAGGGTGAGCACTGTGCTGCTCCGCTTCCCGAGTGTTCCTTTAACTCTTTTCAGACCCTAGCCTTAGGGCTATAACAGAGTCAGCAATACTGGGACAAGCTTAAACAGCCTCCAGTCCACCAGGATGTCTTCCTCAGTCCTCCTAGGAACTGAGCTAACTGGCTCCGCCCCAGATCGGAATTTATAGGGGAGCTCACCCTGAACCTGGGTTTGGTCTCTCCCCTTCTGGCCTGGAGACAGAATGTGTTTTGTGTAGGTTACCTGCCTCATGAGAAGACTCTACGGTTGCTCTCCAGCGTGACACCACCACCTGGGGGCAGTGATTGACACTGTGGCACTAGGACCCTGGGGTGCCACATGAATGTAGCCTTACACTGCTAAAGGGGTTGGTTGCATGCACTCTGGCGGTTCTAAGGGTGTGTGCACACTGAGTATATTGTGAGGTTTTTTACTTCAGTATTTGTTCCACTCCTGGTTTCACTTACAATCAGAGGAAAAGCATAATGGAAACACGTCACCACTTCTGTATTATCATCCATTCCTGGTTTGGCTACAAATACTGAGGCAAACGCACCAAATGCTCAGTGTGTGCACGTTGTCTAAAACGGACTACTCGCGTGTATTGCATACATCAGGAAATGTTGAATGATGTCCCCATTTGCGGCTATGATTTCAGTTTCTTCTGAAGATATAACCCCTTTTTTCATATAGAGGCCTACCACGCTGTCTTGGGCCTGCTTTCAGGTGCGTGGAGTTTCATTGCAGTTTCCTCTCTTAACGGCCTTAAGTTTTTACTCTCCCCCTCCCCCGCCATATCTTTATTTTGATCTCTAACCCCCACCCTCTCGTTTAGCTGATGCTGCAGCAACTCATTAAATAATTAATCTTGGGAAGTGGTGTATAGTCGTCCTCATCTTTTATTTATCCTGGCTTTTCAGAAGGGACGGGCTCCACGCACTCTGTAGTTACTAAACGCCTCTAAACGTGTTGTCAGGCAATGAAGTGGTTTCATGGCAGATCTAGATCCATGTAAGTGGTGGTCTGTAGTTATCAGGGGACACAAATGTTATTCAGTGTCTGCATGAAGGTGTGTATGCTGGAGTTCTGGGTTTGTGTACAAAGGTAGGAATGAGGAATGACTCATTAGTCATCCTTGTGTGTGTACATAAATACAAGCAGAAAAACCAATCTAATCACTCATCTTTGTGCCCTTTTTTTACCCCACCGTATGATCCTCACAAGTAGTCTCGCTTGTTTGGCCAGAACAAGAATTAATTTTGAGTGGCCAAATAGGATTTCTCTTCTATCTACAATTGTGTTATAAATTTATATTTTAAAGGGGTTGTCCATTTCTGGCTACATTAAAATTAGGCTTTTAGCAGAAGACCGTACAACCCCTTTAATGGAATGAAAAGTGCTGTCTACATAAGCCTGATTTCCTAATTCCCACAATGAATATTTGGTCCATTTTTGATATTGTAGTAGCTGCCCCAATTAAATAACTTGGGGCACTTGAATTTTTTACATGCATCATTTTTTTTTTTTTTTCTTCTTCTTTCTTTTTTTGCGGCAATTCTTGTCTTCCTTTGGTATGTCATGGATGATAATAAAAACAAACCACCCTGCTTTGCTTAGGACACATCTGGTTACTAAGGTTTGATTTATAGCTTTCGGATGAAGTCATGCAGATTACATGTGTTTTTAGTATGTTTGTTTCCATTGCAGAAACTTGTTTCAGCAGGTTTAAGTACCCACATTTATCTAGTGTGTGTTAGCTTGCATTAATGCAGATTAATTCAATTCCTTCATTTTTTTTGTTGATTTTTTTTCAGGCTTTTATTCCATACACAAGTCATTTTTGGTTTTGTTTTTGATTTTGTTTTAAATTTAGAGGTAAATGAGTTCTGGAGTCTTGGGCTACGTTCACACACACTGTTTTTGATTCGTTTGAGGATACATTTTTTGCAGTGACTTTGGGCATTCCAGCAAAGTCAATGTGTTTCAAGAATTGATATTCAGACTACATTTTATGAGGATCCGTTTTGTTTGGCTCAAGAACAGATCCTTGCAAAGAATGAACATGCCAATTTGCGTGGCATTTTTCTAATCCTGTTTTTCCATTGACTCTCTTGTCTACGAGCTAACAAAATAAACCTCAATGGTCAAAAACGCAGCAAAAACCGATCAAAAGCGCAGTGTGTGAATAGGTGATGTGGTGTTTGAAAAGCGGATGCAATTTTCCAGCTGAAAACTGATCCTCAAACGCGGTGAAATCTCGTGAATGTAGCCTTAGACTGACTTTGTGCCCACTTTGCGCTTGCGCTTCATTTTTTTTTGCTGAGTTTCTGCCCACAGCTTTAACGTTAAAGTAAATGTTTTTCTCAAGAAGCTGTGCCCACATGAGTGTTTTTGTGGTTGTTGTGTTAGTGCTGCAAATATCGCCTACATTTATCAAAGTCCCTCACAATTAACATGCTCGTTTATGGGCTGCGTTTTCCCCATTGGCTCCGTTATAAACCACCCAAAAAAGCATCACAAATAAGCTATTTCTAAAACCAAAACGCTGCAATACTCTCCCTCAACGGCGAGTCCACGATGATACCTGGTGGTTTCCTCCTCAAGGCACCAGCAGAAGCTTCGCGAAGTGAGTACAGGACCTGTGCACCTTGTGACTGGTCATGTGACTTTCCAAGTTCCTGGAGGTACTATACACACAGCTCCTTCCAGTGCCTGGGAGGAAGACCTTGTCTGGGAAGGTGAGAAAGTGCCTGTGTATGTGTGTGTCTCCTCTTATTTGTGCTGCGTTTGTAATGTGCATAAATGCAATACGTTTGTGCAGCTGACAAATGCAGCTTAAACACAGCACAAGAAATACGTCCAGTGGGCACATAGCTTTAGCCCTACACTTCCAACTCTCCGGCCTCTCCTTACCCTTTCAGAATCTCCTGTGCTGTGAATCTTATATATGTCTCTGCTATGTACAGTGTAATGGATGTGTCTGACCATACAGGGATATGGTCTGATCATACCACATCTCCTGGGCTGAGATAATCTTATATATGTGTCTCAGTACAGGAGACGTGGTATGATCAGACCATGTCCCTGCATGGTCAGACACATCCATTACACTGTACATAGCAGAGACACATAGATAAGATTATCTCAGCACAGGAACATTTTTTTTTTTTTTTTTTTTTTTTAAACGCATTCAATAGTGGAAATTAGGCTGCCTTCACATTTGCAGATGCCTCTGCAGCGTTCTGCGGAGGCATCTGCAAGCTTCTGCATGCAGACTGCAGCCCCTATCTTTATAATGGAGTGCACGGTGTCTGCTGATGCTTGCAATCTATAAGGATAGAGGTTGGCTCAACTGCTTAAAAAGGTGCTCAAGGGAAAAGGGGAAGATAATCAATTGTAAATCATCCCTGGCACACTAAAAAAGAAAATGGTACGTTGTTTCTTTTCTAGATTTTTATTATTTGTGATGCTTATGAAAAAAATCAGACGTTTCGGCTCTCACACGAGCCTTCATCAAGTGATACTTATAGGCTAAGGATAGTTGCTTACTGAGGGTACAGGTATGTCCCTTTAGTGGCTGTATTATATGCGGACCCAAAGGTATTGGTCCTATGTCTCCTGTCCTTGTGGCTGGGAATTGTAGTGCATAGTGGCACGGAGTAGTCAGGTGGACCCAGGCTCCTGGGTCCACCTGACTACTCCGTGCCACTATGCACTACAATTCCCAGCCACAAGGACAGGAGACATAGGACCAATACCTTTGGGTCCGCATATAATACAGCCACTAAAGGGACATACCTGTACCCTCAGTAAGCAACTATCCTTAGCCTATAAGTATCACTTGATGAAGGCTCGTGTGAGAGCCGAAACGTCTGATTTTTTTCATAAGCATCACAAATAATAAAAATCTAGAAAAGAAACCACGTACCGTTTTCTTTTTTAGTGTGCCAGGGATGATTTACAATTGCTGATGCTTGCAGACCGCCGTGCGCTCCCATTGCCCGCCATGAGTGATCTGTGCGCAGGCGGACGCCTGCGCACAAATCACACACTCTCGCCCGCACCAGGGACGCAACATCCACCTGCGCACAGATCACTCATGGCGGGCAATGGGAGCGCACGGCGGTCTGCAAGCATCTGCAGACACCGTGCACTCCATTATAAAGATAGGGGCTGCGGTCTGCATGCAGAGGCTTGCAGATGCCTCCGGAACGCCACGGAGGCATCTGCAAATGTGAAGGCAGCCTTATTAAGTTCTATTGATTAAAATCAATTTTAAAATTAACTTTGTGGGAAAACCCCTTTATTGAAATATTTGCTTTGCTTGAACAAATAAATGTAGGTTTTGTTGTTTTGTGGTGTGGGAGACACACATTTACATGGAATCATGGCCTGAACGTAGGCAAAGACCTGATCCATCATCTTGCAGAGCCTTCAGGTTGTGGATGCCTTGCTGGAGATGAAAAACAAATCTAAACCTGCATCGCTATATGGCGTAAATCTCCAAAGTACATAAAAGAACCTGATACAGGCACACAAAACAGGAAATCACATACATATTGCTTGTATTGTAATATGCAGTAGTTTTTCTGCTGCATTTGTTTTTTACAGCTTAAACAAATTGAATGTGACTTCCTGAAAACTCATACTATGGAAAGCTGTGTTGTTGTTTTTTTCTTTATTTTTGGGTGGATTTATTTCTCCCATATACTTCTATGGGATGCCTTAAAAGCCATTGTTGAATAGCAATTGTGCACAAAAAAGCAATATAAGGTTATGTGTTGGCATTTAAGGGGAGACATTTCTGCACCATTTCCAAATCTCTTGGCAGGATACTTGATGGGAATGATGTGTGTTTTATGATGGTTTGACATGTGATATTTAATGCAGATTTATCCCACTACTGTAATTAGTATGAGTGAAATCTGCAGCAAAAATGTGAAAGAATTGATATTCTGCATATTTTAAATCTTCTAGGAGAAATTAAACAACTTGTACATGAGACTTCATGATTCTCATTCACTTTGCTGATATCAGGAAACACTACAGGTTTTGTAACAAATCTACATGTGTGCAGGGACTAACAGATGAGCTAATGGGGATTGTCTGTTGGGAAAGGTTCTTATGGTGGGTTTACACACACCAATTTATCTGTTCAATATCTGAACAGATCTCTGGTTACAGTGAAATCATGGATACATTGTTATATTTGTACACAGCAACAAAATGTAATTGTGTCCATGATTTCACTGCAACCAGAGATCTGTTCAGATATTGAACAGATAAATTGGTGTGTGTAAACCCACCATTAGTTTGCCACCTGGCTAGGGCTGGCTGTCCTGCTGTGAGGGCCTGTGGCTCTAATCCTTGATGTCCTTTTGTTATCCAGTAATTAGGTGATCTTGTTCTATGCCTTGTGTGCATTGTGCCTCTGTCAGGCTTATAGGAGCAGATGTGGAGAAGGAGTTAAACACACAGCATAATCGTTGTTGGCAATCTTGTCATGTAAATGAGTACACTGATTCTGGCAGATTTGCACACTTAGGGTGGCTGCACGCCAATTCCACGCAACCACGTGTTCCTGCTGGAGGTAAACACAGCACTTACACATGTGTATGCCGTCATGCCGCATGTCTAGAGAATTTGTGACGAAGATCGTCTTTTCTCTTGGAATATGGAATCTCTCCAGAGTTGTACACCCTGCGGGTTTATTATCCCTTCTGACAAATGCTGGATCAGGTCCAAAAAACTGTCTGACTCATTCATTCATTCAGCCTGACGCTTTAATTTCCTCCTTTACAGTAGCAACAGATGTTAGCAAAATAGCATGGACTCCATGGATAAAGCGTGCAGCTCCTGGGAGATTATTTTGTGAGGTTGTTTAGCTTGTTTTAAAAAAAAAAAAAAAAAAAAAGAAGAAAATTTTTTTTTTTTAAATTTTGTTAGGCTGGGCTAAAAGTAATATCTGAACAAAAAACTAAGGGCCACTTTACACACACCAACTTATCTGTCCAACATCTGACCAACTGACTGGTTGCAGTGAAATCATGGACACATTGTTCCATTTGTACACAGCAACAAGATAGAGCAATGTGTCCATGATTTCACTGCAACCAGTAAGGCTGCTTTCACACAGCGTTTTTGTGCTGTCCGAGGAGATCAGACTTTTTGCTGCACCCCTCAGACAGCAACGGATCCAAACTGATGACTGCAATCGGATGCCAAATAGTCATCCGATTCCGATATTTAGCAGCATCTGTTTGGATCCTCTCTCCTATCCCTGCTCCTCCTGTCATCTCGTCCCCTTCCTCTCTCCCTCCTGTCACCTTTCTCCTCTGTCTCCCCTCTTTGTCCCCTCTGTCTCCCCTCTTTGTCCCCTCTGTCTCCCCTCTTTGTCCCCTCTGTCTCCCCTCTTTGTCCCCTCTGTCTCCCCTCTTTGTCCCCTCTGTCTCCCCTCTTTGTCCCCTCTGTCTCCCCTCTTTGTCCCTCTGTCTCCCCTCTTTGTCCCCTCTGTCTCCCCTCTTTGTCCCCTCTGTCTCCCCTCTTTGTCCCCTCTGTCTCCCCTCTTTGTCCCCTCTGTCTCCCCTCTTTGTCCCCTCTGTCTCCCCTCTTTGTCCCCTCTGTCTCCCCTCTTTGTCCCCTCTGTCTCCCCTCTTTGTCCCCTCTGTCTCCCCTCTTTGTCCCCTCTGTCTCCCCTCTGTGTCCCCTCTGTGTCCCCTCTGTGTCCCCTCTGTGTCCCCCCTCTGTGTCCCCCCTCTGTGTCCCCCCTCTGTGTCCCCCTCTGTGTCCCCCCTCTGTGCAGAGCTTAAAAAATAAAAATCATTATTCTCACCTCTCCACGACACCCGCAGTGCTTCCAGCTTCTCTTCTGATCAACAGGACCTGGCGTGATGTCAGTCACATGACCGGTTACCGCGGTAACCGGTCATGTGACTGCACTGTGACGTCAGGCCAGGTCCTAGAAGCACAGAGCCGAGCACAGGAGGCATCGCTGGATCGTGGAGAGGTGAGAATAATGATTTTTTTATTTTTAACCCTTTCATTTCACTGGATATCACTTCTGCAATGTATGAATATACATTGCAGAAGTGATATTAGATGGCACACAGCGATTTTAGTGTACTGAGCATGCTCAGTACACTAAGATCGGGTCTGAGGAGACATCAGCTGTTTCCTCGGATCCACGCTCCATAGGCCCCATGTTATTTGGCGCGGATCAGGTCGGATCCAATTCGGTCCGATTTGACCCGCTGTGCCAAAAATCGCAGCAGTCTGCGATTTTGGGCACAGCAAAAAATCGGCCAGAATCGGATCCGACAAAAATCGGATGCCAATAAGGCCAAATCCGATGTGATCCGTGCCCATAGGATAACATGGGGCCAAAATCTGATCCGTTGCTGTCCGTTTTACAACGGACAGCCACGGATCACAGAAAAACGCTGTTTGAAAGCAGCCTAAGTTGTTCAGAAGTTGGTCACAGAAGTTGGTGTGTGTAAAGTGGCCCTTACTCCAGCAGCATGGAGAAAGTCACCTAATCTAAATAAAAACCTGGTCAAAGAGAAAAACCACTGAAAGATTATTTTTTTTTACATGTGATATTATCCATATAGAGTTTTGTGACAATCCCTGCATTAAAGTGAACCTTTCATCTCGATTTTGAAGTTTCATTGAAAATATATATTAGAAATATATAGCTGGAGACTATAGTCAAAAGGCTGTTTCAGGTCCCATCCTCCCCAGCACCCTGTGCGGGTGGCCCTTTCGAGCCCTGTTAGCGGTGATGACTGTTCTGGACGAGCCTGGTCTCCAGCTATTGTCCCAGGCCGAATCTTTAAATGAATCTTTTCTGTTATAATGGCCTGTGCCCACAATTGGTGTTAGCAGTGTCTTACCACTGCGTCTATAATGCTGCATGTATTTATAGAAAATGAATATTCACTGTGCGTGCTTCTATTTTATGCAGCTGACGTGGAGGCTTCCCAAGCTGCAGTGTCAGAGTCTGATTGTGGAGACGTGAGTGTTCATCCACGGCCCCCAGAAGTCTGATTGTGGGCTTATAACTTCTCCACATAGGAGATCATAGGCACTTGCCCTTACTCAACAATTGATTGCTGTCTGCACTTTGACAGCATGAATCAAATGTCTGGTCCCTTGAACCAACATGTCTTGGACATATATCGTACTTAATCATGGTACATTTAGCCATATCGATGCAGACTATTCACTCTTTGTATTTACAATGAAGTGCGACCTGTGCTACAGATCCATACTATAAGCCTCTGCAATAGGTGAGCTGGTTTTCTATTGCCATTCATTTTCAGTATGTGTGTGACCATGAGTGCTCTTTAAAATGTTCATTCTTTTCTGTTCTGCTCATTGTAGGTTTTCTGTTAATTTATAAAGACAAGTGCTGCTTATTCAGATCTGTCCATTTACAGAAGCCTAGAATCCTCGAGCTGCGATCCGTGCCCTCTGTAGCTATGTCTTCTATGTCATGAAACATGTCTTCTTCTCTTAAACATGGCGTGGCTCAGTTTTCTCTCTTCTTCTGTTTTCTTTGTTAGCTTTATGAGCTGGACGGTGACCCAAAAAGGAAAGAGTTTTTGGATGATTTATTCAGTTTCATGCAAAAGCGAGGTAAGTACAGTGCCCATATTAAGGTGTGGTGGAGGGGGTGAGCAGAAATTCTTGCTGGGGGCTGGTGTTTGATCTCCATGGCCTCACCCACCTGGGAATGCTGCATTCCAACCCCCCATCCGCTCTCAGCCCTGAGGGGAATTTGGCTTTATCAACAAAGCAATTAGTGGAATATGCAGGGCTACTAGCAAATGGGGGATGATTTTTTTTCTAGCTTCTCTCCATGGTCTTCTTGACATGCATTTGTGTTTTGTGTTCTGCTTTACCTATGTGTTGTGTGTAATTTACTGAAGACCTATATAACAGACAAAAGTGTGTGTGTCTGTGTGTGTGTGTGTCACCATTTTTATGCTTGAGCTTCTGATTTCATGTGATTTCATACAAATCAGAGAAACATTTTTTTTTTTTTTTTCACTTCTTTATATGATGATCCCACATATATATATATCCTTATGATATTGTTTTAATCAATCTCAAAAGCCTACTGCAGTAAAGCTCTGTGGACTTCAATAAAAGCCCAATTGTTTATTACAGCAGCATGCCTGAGTCCCTATAGTAAAAGGGAGTGATCTGTTCTATCTTTTACTATGAGGGTCCGATAAATTTCCTTTGTGGTGTCTTCCATTTTTCATTTTCCTGGGCACCCTGGTGTAGCATGTTGCACCATTTTGCTTGATCTGGGGTAGAGGCTTGGAGTGTGGGATATGTATGGTCTTCTTAAGATCAGAACAGTACCAGAGAGGAAGAGAATTTTCTTCAAGTAATGTACAAACACTTTAGCTGTAGAAAATTGCCTAAATTAAGCCATCTCAAGTCTCAAGCATGTGGGCAATTTTACATGTGCAATTAAAATTTTGAAAAGTGTGTTTTTTTTTTTTGTTTTTTTTCGTGGAATACTGCACGATGTAAGAGACTACATATGATACTTGTATACCTAGTAGCATATGTAGTCTCTAAGGGCGGCTCCACACTGGCGGCACGGCATTGTGGAGTCCGCATGTGGCTGCCGCATGCGGACTCCGCAAGGTGACCATGGCAATGATGGCCCAATGGCACAGTGTGCCATTGCGACCGGCATTGCAACATGCTGCGGTGCGGAATTCCGTCCGCAGCATGTCCATTTTCAGTGCGGATGCCGCACTGCTGCATCCCATTGGAATGAATGGGGTGCGGCACGACCGCAATTCAATTGTGGCGGCGCCGCACTACGCACACTGTCAGGGCGGGTGTTTCCTGTTTCTTCCCAGGAAGTGTGTCTCAGCTAAAGCTCTGATCTCCATGGAAACCAGGAAAAGAAGGAAGTGACCTCAGCAGAGGCAGCCACATGACCAAAAGAGGGGATGGGGGAAACCACATGACCATCAGAGAGTATCTGCAATGGGATCCGCAATGCAGTCTGCAATAGCGTCCGCATTAGACTCCGCACTGACAGCCGCAATTTACTCCGCAGCACCGCAACTAGTGTGCAAGAGGCCGTACATCGTGCAGTATTCGATGCAATGTAATTCTCATGCTATACACAAACTCGTTCATCTTTGGCTTGTGTTGACCTAAATTGACAAGGCACAAGGAATTTATTCCTTGTTTGGCTCCCCTCAAAAAACTAAGTAGTGGCTTGACTTTGTTCAAAGTAATTGTCCTACTTCTTTGAACAAAAACTACTAGAAAAAAAGCAGCATCAGAAAAACTCACCATCCATGCCAAAGACCGAAAACCAAAAGCACTTACAGGACGCAGTCAGAGCCCAATTGTGGAGCAAGCCCAGCTGCTGGCTGATGACTCACCTCTACCAGCAATTGTGGGAGGCGACCTGCCATGCATACACTAGGCCTGCATAGAGCACCATTCACACTGATACATATGATGCAGAGTGTCTGAAAGCTACCCAACCGCTCCGCTGCCTGAGCATTGGGCCGCACAGTACGATGCTTCTGCACCACTGGATGAACGGCGCCCCTATGGGCCCACCTGCGCCCTGGATGGATAAAAAAGTGCAAAAGCTTTTTATATGATAAATAAAAAACCTTTATAGATGGGATTTTGGTTCATGTGTTGGCCCAAGACATTTAAGCTGATGACCCACGATCAAGGGATCCCATGCTCACCAGTCCTAACAAAATTGTACAAAAACTACTAGAAAAAAAGCAGCATCAGAAAAACTCACCATCCATGCCAAAGACAGAAAACCAAAAGCACTTACAGGACGCAGTCAGAGCCCAATTGTGGAGCAAGCCCAGCTGCTGGCTGATGAGTCGCCTCTACCAGCAATTGTGGGAGCAATTGTCAGTGTGAATGGTGCTCTATGCAGGCCTAGTGTATGCATGGCAGGTCGCCTCCCACAATTGCTGGTAGAGGCGACTCATCAGCCAGCAGCTGGGCTTGCTCCACAATTGGGCTCTGACTGCGTCCTGTAAGTGCTTTTGGTTTTCTGTCTTTGGCATGGATGGTGAGTTTTCCTACTTCTTTGAAACCAATACTAAAGTGATGGAAATTGGGTTGCAAAGATAATGATCATTGAATAGTATCATAGTATATAATTTAGTCATTTATGGAATACTAATGTACGTGAGGGTAAGTCCTTGTTGCTGGTAGTTCTACTTCTAAATTTCAGTTCCACTCATTTGTTTTACAAAGAATGAAAGTTATTGAACGTTATGCAAAGTTACATTGCCACCTTGTTTTATTTACCTACTAACTATAGTCTCCTTATTAGGGACACCCGTGAACAGAATTCCAATAATGGCCAAGCAGGTTTTAGACTTGTATATGTTGTATGTCTTGGTGACTGAGAAGGGAGGACTGGTGGAAGTCATCAATAAGAAGCTCTGGCGAGAAATCACCAAAGGCCTCAATCTGCCAACATCGATCACCAGTGCAGCCTTTACTCTGCGCACTCAGTAAGTGGCATGTGTTAAAGTCAATTATGTAAGGCCATTTTTACAATGACCAACAGTATATACTGTGGAATTTGCTTCAGTGCCAAGTATCCTTCATTTTCTCATATAAGAGTTCTAGTAGGAAAATCGCCACTGATCATTTAAAGGGAACCTGTCACCACGTCTTTGCCATCCCATCTGAGAGGAGCATAATGTAGAAACGGAGACCCTGATTCCAGTGATGTCATTTACTGAGCTGCTTGCTGTCGTTTTGATATTGGTGTTCTCTGTTGCAGATTTAGCAGTCTGTGAATATGCCAGACTACTTAGCAGCAGGCCAAGTAGACTGCTAATGATAATCTCCAGATAATTAAATAGTGATTTTATCAAAACTACACTGAGCAGCCCAGTAAGTGACACATCGCTGGAATCAGGATCTCGGGTCCTATATTATGGTGGTCTCAGATTAGGTTGCAAAAACCTGGCGATGGGTTCCCTTTATGGGAGACTTGTGAGATCCCCTGTGCACCAAGTCCACGAGCAGTTCTGGGTGCATATAGATAATGCCTGCATGATAGTGCCATGTACTAGCATACATAAACAGATCTTTAAAAAAAGTATTTCTGAAGATAAGCTGGATCTCTAAAGATAATTTGCTATACTAGTTTGGGCTTTCAATAGTTAAGGGGGTGTTAGTTCTCCAACTAGTCAGCCCACATGGCATGTTATTCCACCTTTGTGAGTGTGATAATATGCTTTGCCTAGAATCTAGGGCTGTGCAGTCGATAAGTAAAACATCCGACTATTCACTTTCCCTGAATCCAACACCACCAAAATGGACTCCACAACCAATGCTGTGAAATCAGTTAGCCAAACATCTGACTCCCGTCTCCACAATTTCCCTGAATCAGGCTCCACCGCAAATGGACATGGACAATCCGCTATATTATGCTGCACTTGCGCTGGTTGTGTATAGCTCACCATTGAGTATCTGTCGCATGCAACGTTTTTGGAGTCGGCAGACAATTCCCCACTTCTGCAGGACTCATCCGGCGAGCTAGCAGCCGATGGAGATAATTGCCACCGGCGCGATCCAGCTCCGTGCAGCTCGATAGTCTCTATGGTGCAAACTCCGGTCCAGGCTGTCACTCCTGACAGCCCGGACCGGAACGCTGCGCAGTGTGAAGCCAGCCTAAGTGGGCTGACTAGTCGGGGAACTAATGCCCCCCTCTACTAGTCAAAGCCCTAATTGGCATATCATAATTGATCTTTAGAAATATTTTTTCTACAGATTGGTTTATGTATGTTAGTACATGCTGGGACTATCAGGCAGGGAATAGAGATATGCACCCAGAACTGCTCGTGGTCCTGTGTGTACAGGGGACCAAACAGGATCCCTTTAAAAAAAAAAAAAACACATTGACTATTTAAGTCTTAAAGTGAACCGTCGCCCCTATTGGGCTTATTAAACTAAAAGTGCCACCTTCAGCAGCTATGCTGCGTTTTACAAAGGTGGATATTATCCCCCTACCCCTCCTGTACACCGAATAAATAGGTTTATAAAATTTTCCGCCCTAGATGCTGCAGTTGTGGCCAAAAGTATTGACACCCCTGCAATTCTGTCAGATAATACCCAGTTTCTTCCTGAAAATGATTGCAATCACAATTTCTTTGGTATTATTATCTTCATTTAATTTGTCTTCAATGAAAAAACACAAAAGAGAATGAAGCAAAAAGCAAAACATTGATCATTTCACACAAAACTCCAAAAATGGGCCAGACAAAAGTATTGGCACCCTCAACCTAATACTTGGTTGCACAACCTTTAGCCAAAATAACTGCAATCAACCACTTCTGGTAACCATCAATGAGTTTCTTACAATGCTCTGCTGGAATTTTAGACCATTTTTCTTTGGCAAACTGCTCCCAGGTCCCTGATATTTGAAGGGTGCCTTCTCCAAACTGCCATTTTTAGATCTCTCCACAGGTGTTCTATGGGATTCAGGTCTGGACTCATTGATGGCCACCTTAGAAGTCTCCAGTGCTTTCTCTCAAACCATTTTCTAGTGCTTTTTGAATGTGTTTTGGGTCATTGTCCTGCTGGAAGACCCATGACCTCTGAGGGAGACCCAGCTTTCTCACACTGGGCCATACATTATGCTGCAAAATTTGTTGGTAGTCTTCAGACTTCATAATGCCATGCACACGGTCAAGCAGTCCAGTGCCAGAGGCAGCAAAGCAACCCCAAAACATCAGGGAACCTCCGCCATGTTTGGCTGTAGGGATCATGTTCTTTTCTTTGAATGCTCTTTTTTTCTCCTGTAAACTCTATGTTGAAGCCTTTGCCCAAAAAGCTCTACTTTTGTCTCATCTGACCAGAGAACATTCTTCCAAAACGTTTTAGGCTTTCTCAGGTAAGTTTTGGCAAACTCCAGCCTGGCTTTTTTATGTCTCGGAGTAAGAAGTGGGGTCTTCCTGGGTATCCTACTATACTGTCCTTTTTCATTCAGACTCCGACGGATAGTACGGGTTGACACTGTTGTACCCTCGGACTGCAGGGCAGCTTGAACTTGTTTGGATATTAGTCGAGGTTCTCTATCCACCATCCGCACAATCTTGAGTTGAAATCTCTCGTCAATTTTTCTTTTCCACCCACATCTAGAGAGGTTAGCTACAGTGCCATGGGCTTTAAACTTTTTGATGACACTGCGCACGGTAGACACAGGAACATTCAGGTCTTTAGAGATGGACTTATAGCCTTGAGATTGCTCATGCTTTCTCACAATTTGGTTTCTCCAGTCCTGAGACAGTTCTTTGGTCTTCTTTCTTTTCTCCATGCTCAATGTGGTACACACAAGGACACAGGACAGAGGTTGAGTCAACTTTAATCCATGTCAACTGGCTGCAAGTGTGATTTAGTTATTTTCAACACCTGTTAGATGCCACAGGTAAGTTACAGGTGCTGTTAATTACACAAATTAGAGAAGCATCACATGATTTTTCTAACAGTGACAATACTTTTGTCCACCCCTTTTTTTATGTTTGTGTGGAATTAGATCCAATTTGGCTTTAGGACAATTCTTTTTGTGTTTTTTCATTGAAGACAAATTAAATGAAGATAATAATACCAAAGAATTTGTGATTGCAATCATTTTCAGGAAGAAACTGAGTATTATCTGACAGAATTGCAGGGGTGTCAATAGTTTTGGCCACAACTGTATGTAATGCTTAT
The DNA here is from genome assembly GCA_033576535.1 of Allobates femoralis. Classification (NCBI taxonomy): domain Eukaryota; kingdom Metazoa; phylum Chordata; class Amphibia; order Anura; family Aromobatidae; genus Allobates; species Allobates femoralis. The sequence goes on from JARQOC010000003.1 coordinate 426,705,865, forward strand.
GGGTCATGTTGGTCTTCATTCCGTTCGGTCATCCACGCCTCTAGCTTCCTCCACCTTGTGTCTTTCGAGTGCCTTCTCTCTTCTTGTTGTCTTCTCTGGACAGCACCAGCTCTGTTTCTTCAGAGTCGCAGGGAAGAAGAAAGCATTCTATCACTGCAGTCTCTGAACACTGAATAAATGAGCGCGTGCTGCGGCCATAAACAAGGTGGTCACCTGAGGACGCCAGTGACTATAGTTACGGCGTCCTCAGGTGACCTCGCGTACTCCTGGCTGCTATCTCCGCAGCTCATTAATTTAGTGTTCGAGTAAGCCGTGAGTAACTGAGGTCACCAGAGGACATTGTTGCCATAGTAACCGCTAACTAGCGGTTACTATGGCAACGGTGTCCTCTGGAGACCTCCCTGTTTATGGTCTCAGGCGTGAATCTGCCACCCTGGTTTCTACATAAAGCAGACCACTAAACGGGGCTGGATCTCACGCGTGAGGCTCACTCAGGCGTATTGAAGTTTGACGCTCTTCCCACAGTAGGGCAGAGTACAGGGTGCCTGCACGAGCCGAAAGGCATCTGCGGAGGCACCTGACAAAAGAATTGGACTTGAGAAGAGGAGGCGCTCGACAGACACAAGGCGGAGGAAGATCAGAGGCGTGGATGACAAATAGAAATGAAGACCCACATTACCTGTATTACTTAGGTTTATAAAATGTCCCGCCCTATACGCTATTTATTTGGTGTACTGGAGAGGTAGGGGGATAATAGCCATATTCGTAAAATGCAAATAGGCGCTGCTGAAGGTGGCTCTTTCTGTTTAATAAACCCAAAAGCGATGCCAGGTACCCTTTAAAAATTTCTAAGGTCCCTTTCACATCAGCGGATTTTCAAATTGCGGCAGATCCAGCAGGTTTACCACATCTGCCACCTAACAGTCGCACTTGCGGCAAGCCCTATGCATTGTCTATGGGGCTTGGGGCAAGTGTGGTATTACCACGAGCCGGCAGTTGCGGATGCAAAAAAAACGCAGTCAGCAGTGGGTTTTTTTGCGGCGCGCAGGTGCTGGAGCCCTGGCAATACCGCACTTGCACCATAGACAATGCATAGGGCTTGCCGCAAGTGCGACTGTTAGGTGGCAGATGTGGTAAATCTGCTGGATCTGCTGCAATTTGGAAAAAATGCTGATGTGAAAGGGGCCTAAGATAGTGAATTGGTTATCTTAAAGAGGACCTGTCACCCCCTGGTGCATGGCAAACCAAATGCAGCATGTCTGCTGTATTCAGGGAAGGTGTCCCCCATGTTCCTAGCCCCCCTATAAGCTTTAAAAAACTTTAGAAACCTTACAGTTAAGAGGTCGCCTGGGTGGGATCTTAAGATGTCCTTGCTGCTGGCACATTCCTCCCTGCCTCCTCTTTGTGTATTCCACCCCTTCTATGTGTCTGTCGCTGTCTCCTTCTTCTGGGACTGCCCTCCTCTTCTCCTGCTCTGTGTCAATCATTCTGCTGCACAGAGCTTTGCGTGAGCGGCTGTAAAGCACTTGGCATGACGTTAGCGCCAGATTCCCGCTTTGTTTATGCTTTATTCATACAGCAGCTCTGTGCGGCAGTGTGATTGACACAACAGGAGAAGAGGAGGGCAGACCCAGCAGAAGAGGAGGCAGCAGCAAACGCATATAAGGGGCGGAAGCATAGGGAGGAGGCAGGGAGGGTTGTGCCAGGGGCGAGGGCCTCTTAAGATCCCACCCTTAACTGTAAGGTTTCTAAAGTATTTTTTAAAGCTTACAGGGGGGCTAGAGACATGGGGGACCCCTTCCCTGAATGCCGCAGACATTCTGCATTCAGTGCTGCATTTAGTTTGCCATGAACCATGGGGGTGACAGGTCCTCTTTAAAGTCTGCTTGATTAGGAAAAAATTCTATTAAATAGTAGGCTGTAACTATACTATTAATTTTGGCAGATACATGAAGTATTTATATCCCTATGAATGTGAGAAGAGAGGCCTTAGCAATCCTAATGAACTGCAGGCCGCTATTGACAGTAACCGCCGAGAGGGGCGTAGACAAAGCTTTGGAGGTTCCCTCTTCACATACTCTCCCAGTGGAGCTCCAAATATGCTTTCTTCACCAAAGATTCAGATGCCTGCCATGGCACTAGCAGGAGCTGCTACAAATGGAAACCCCCTAACTATGCAAAAGATAAAGAAGGGTAAGTGAGCATGGGAATCTGTTCTATCCCATCTAATATTTAATCTGTAATAATTAGTATGACGACCCTTTAAAATACAAGATTGTAGTTACCATCTTTAATTTTTTTCTTTCTCGGCAGAGGAGGACTCTCCACTGTCCTTGACAGTACCACCACGGATTCCGGTCGCATTAGGTGGACATTCTATGGTGGCAGCTCAAGTGGCTGCACAGGCAGCTGCTCTGGAACACCTACGAGAAAAACTAGAGTCTGGAGAGCCCCCTGAGAAAAAGCTGGCAATAGGAACTGAAGAGCAACAACGTTTGGTACAGCGAGCGTTCCAGCAAAACCTCTTGGCAATGACCACGCAGTTTCCCATGAACATCCGCATTAACAGCCAAGGTAATTTACTGTGTTTATTAGAAGGCACAAGCTGCATTAGTTTAGATATAAGAAATGTATGCAATAATGTTTAATTCTAAAGTACTTCTGATGGATCGAATGGGTTTCACATTTGGCTTATTATTATAGCGCCATTTTTTTCCTTGGTGCTTTGCATGTGTAAAGGGCATACATAGACAAGTACAATATACATGAACAATATAAGGCAAACATATATAGAAGGAGAGGGAACCCTGCCCATGAGGGCTCACAATCTACGAGGGACAGGTGAGGCTACGGTAGGAGAGGGTAGAGCTGGTCTTGTGGCAGTTTGGTGGACTGAGGCTCACTGTAGGTTGAAGGCTTGTGGGAAGAGATGGGTCTTCAGGTTTCTTTTGAAGGTTTCCACAGTAGGTGAGGGTCTGATATGTTGGGGTAGAGAGTTCCAGAATATAGCGGATTCACGGGAGAAATTTTGTATCCGGTGTCAGGATCACTGCAAACTCCTTTCCTTGGCACAGGCATCTGATATGTCATTCTATTTGTATACTGCTGCACAATGGTTCAGAAACATATGATCTCCTATGGTCCTAGAGCGCCTCCTATTACACTGATCTTGAGGAATATTTTCTTTTAGCTGTCCTGTTCTAAACAGGGCTGTGGAGTCAGTAAGCCAAACCTCCAACCCATCAATGTCCCTGAATCCTCCTCCATCAAAATGGAATTTGTTTTTTTTTTTTTTTTTTCTCTTCTTCTCCCATGATTGCCAACATATGCCTAGACGTTCAACTGGTAATGATATTGACCCTAGTGTGTTGTTGCATTGGAGACTACCAAAGAGAATGATTGATTGTTGTGCATAGTGTGGCATTCACTGGAAAATTACTTGGATAAATGTGAAGTTTCACACTGTTGTAATCGTCTTGTCAAAATTTTTATTTTGACATTTTTAAGGCAACCTTAAAGCCTGTTTTTTCATGGTTTTCTTGGATTTCATCTTCGGACACTTACTGTTTCTGGTCCCCAGCTTCCTTCTTTTCTAGGGCCTGTGGGCTCCAGAAGATGCACAGTTAGTTCTGCACATTCCAGCAAGCACGCACCCCCCATACATACATGTGGGATAAATAAATGACTTTCTGGAGGTCTGATTAACCTAGATTTCTGGACATTTTTCCATGTTTTTTTTTTTTTTTTCAGCTGAAGGGAGACAGGAGTCTGCTGTTAACCTTACTACGAATGGCACTAACAGTATTAGCATGTCCGTGGAGCTGAATGGTATTGTATATACTGGTAAGTTGTGGTGTCTACATTTGTGATACTGTGAAAGTATTTCAGCATTTCTGTTCCAATCAGCTAAATAAAGTTTCTTACATTTTTTTTCATTGCATGTTTTTTTTTTTTTGTTTGTTTTAATGTGTTTTTTAATGCTGCAGATTTTGTATTTTTTATATTTTAAATGATACTGTTTTGTTTTGGATACTTCCTATCAGCTTTGGGAAGACTTGGAAAATCATGTGCGGATTATGTGTTTTTAGTATATTTTTCTACAGAAAGGCACAAAGCTCATGGTTTTTAACCTGTGTATTTTCCTGCTTTCATTCAAGTTTCTGGGAAATATCTGCAAGTAAATGGCATATTTATAGACAGATAAATAATTTACACACTCTTAATATGCAATCTAGATTGCAGATTTTTTCCAAGACTTGCAGTGAGCCAATAAAATAACAGGCATATATAAGCCCTATGGTATCAGATGATCAATTATGCGAGTTTATCCATGATATCATAATGAAATCTTCAGGAAACACTTCAAGGTGACATTTGAGAAGTCCATCAGACAAGCATAATTCTGTCTGGACAATGTAAAAGAAGCCCTTCCATTAAGTTTATTTCTCCATTCGCCTTCCACGACAGCATTGGAGGATGTCGTCCACGCCCTATTGGGGGACAGGAACACAGAGAGGTTAAAAGCCCCTCCCCTTCCTCAGTACTCCAGTGTCTTCCTGTCCCCCTTGGGGCATGGAGAGGTTCCAGTGCTGTCAGGCCGGCAGAGGCAGCATTGGGGTGTACTTGCAGCCGGGCCAGGGATGGACGTCGGGGGCGGCCTCCTCCTCCTTCTCGGGGCTCCCGTGGTGGGACCATCCGGCCTTCCTGCGTCCTACGGGGCAAAGCAGGCCGTGTATTGCAACGCCGGAGGCCTGTTCAGCTCTCCGGCGTCTCCCTCCTCCAGCTGCGGTCCCTGGGGCATGCATCAGAGGTGCCGTGGAGGCACTTCCGGTTTCGGGGGTGGTACTTCCGGTCTCGGGTGTGGCACTTCCGGGTCCGGGATGGCACTTCCGGTTTCGGGCGGCGGCTCCTGTAAGGGCTGTGGCAGGCTGGGCGCGGCTCCAGGGAACCCAGCAGGACTTTCGCGCGCTACTGCCCGGGCCGGTGACCAGGAGGAGGGAGGGAACAGGTGTTCCTCGTTGGGGGCACGGTACTTCTGGATAAGTACCCGCCGGAAGCTACACCCAGGTAAGGCTGATCCCTGAAACATGGAGGGTGATAGGCTTCCATCTCTGCTTCTGCAGAGCCCAGCGTTCCCCCAGCTCATGTAAGTGTTTCTGGGGGTGGTCACAAGGGGTCGAGTTATTTAGGCCCTGCACTCACACTGGGACCCCCTTCTCTTCCCTTTTTGTCTATAGGGAGACAAGGGCCGTCTGTGAAAGGGAGCAATAATGTGGCTGCGGCACAAAATTTCCCTCTTCCTACAACAAGGTGTCGGCCATGACTGACAGGGTTGTCAGGATGGACTCCCCATCCTTGCTTGAGGAGCTCCAATCCGTTAGGGAAGAGGTGCAGGCTTCTATCTCGGCACTGCAGGGGTTTGCTGCAGCGTCCGGGCCTTCCCCTCCATAAGAGAGGAAGCTCCAGGATTGTGACTCTGTGGATCTCATGGAGGCTGGCCAGAGCTCAGCGTTAGAGGACGGCGAGGATATTGCCGCTGTTGCCTCTGTCCAGACACGAGAATCTGGACACTACTATTTTTCCACGGAGTCCATGGGTGCATTGGTGGACACTGTCCATTGTACCATGGGAGTAGAGGTGGTGGAATCCCCTTCTTCTGTGCAGGACTAAATGTTCAGAGGCCTGACGGCTAAGCGGCTCACCCCATCCGAGTGGATTGGAGGGTGGTGACTTTGTCTGGGAGGTCCCGAAGGTGGACATCCAGGTGGCCAGGGTAGTAGCAATCAGCTGCTATTGTAAACCCATTGTGCATGCCCTTGACACACTGTTGAAGCTAAGCAGCAGGAGCCTCAGTCACAGGCTGGATGGGAGACCTCATGAGAGACCCAATGGGAATCTCTATGGAAGTCTCTATAAAGTCAATGGGACTTCTAACATGAAGGTCTATGGCAGTATTCCATTTGGGAAGCTTAGCCTATAAGACCGCGTTGCCTTTTGAAGATTCCTCCCGGTTGAAGGACCCCCTCGTTCGTAAAATGGAGAGTGTCCTCAAAAAATCCTGGGAGGCGGCAGCTATGTCTTTAACGGTGTACATTTCCTCTACATGTGAGCAGGTCTCTCTTTAAGTGGCTCACCCAGCTGGGAGAATTCATCCTGCAGGGTACTCCCAGGGAGGAGCTTTGGACTCCATTCCACTTCTGAGACGTGCTACGGGCTTCCTGGCCGATGCCTCTGCTGAGTCGTTCCGCGTTGGCGCCAGGTGCGCAGTGTTGGCTAACACAGCTCACAGGGCAGTGTGGCTTACAAGGTGGAATGGGGAGGTCACGTCTAAGCTCCAGCTGTGTGGCCTCCCCTTGCAAAGGACATTGGATGACATCCCGGAAAAGGTGTCAGACCGGAAAAGGTGTCTCCCGGAACAGGAGCCCTTTAGGAGGCAGTCCTTTTGGCCTGAGCGCAGCCAACCCTCCCAGTCTAAAGGGAAGGGTAAGTCTGGTCGCTGGGCATTCCAGTACGGGAACAAGACCCGTAATATCTTGCTCCCCCAGCAGCGGCATCACCAGCCGCCCCTAAACAAGGTCGCCTTCCCCATTGCGGGGCAGCTCCTGCGGGTTCTGCCACAGTGGCAAGCAATCTCCTTGTGCCCTTGGATCCTCTCGACCAATTGGGAGGGTCTCCGCTTGGCATTCGAGAGCCAGCCCCTCCGTGTCTTCGAGTCCTCTCCCTTCCTCAGGGGGACTCTCGCACGGTTTTTCTTGTTGGGTCTGTGACACCTGTTGGATTCGGGTGTGGGGTCCCCGGTTCCTCCTGGAGAGGAGGGCCAGGGGCGCTACTCCAGGTTGTTGTGGACCTCCAGAACGCGTATTCTCATGTCCCCATTCACCCGTCCCACAAGCGCTTTCTGCGATTCACGATCTCCGGGGCAGGCGGGACGGTCCATTCACGGCTTAATGTGCTGCCCTTTGGGATTTCGTCGGCCCCAGAGGTTACCAAACTCATGGGGGAAGCGATCACATTCATCCAGACCCAGGGGATATGTATGCTTCCCTATTTAGACGACATGTTGGTGGTGGCTCCTTCGGCAGTGCTTCTGCGCACAAAGGACTCCCAACACATTGGAGATTCTTCAGTTCCTGGGATGGGTACCCAATCTTCGGGAATCGGAACGGGTGCTTGCAACCCGACGTCAATTTTTGGGAGTCTTGCTGGCCTCCTCCAGACAGACCTCGTTCCTTCCTGCGGCATATCAGCTTTTGCGCCGCGTGAATCTCACCTGCTTCCGGGCAGGGAGGTCGCCCTCCTTGCGGGAAGCAATGTCCCTGTTAGGGGCCATGATGGCCTGCATTCAGTCAGTAACATGGGCTCAGGCTCCTTCCCGACTGCTCCAGGAACACATACTGAGTTCCTGGGACAGACGTCAGGATTCCTTAAACTCGCGGGTCCGGACCCCGGGGCGGGTGGTAACCTCGCTTTCCTGGGGATGAATCCCAGACACCTTCCTGTGACCTCCGTTCCCACTGATGTCAGCGGTTTCGGTTGGGGCACGATGGTAGTTCGCACACCGTTCCAGGGGATTTGGAGTCGCTCGGTCAGTCGCCAGTCTTCAAACTTCTGGCAGTGGAGGAAGCGCTTCTTGCTGCAGCTCACGTTCTCCGGGGTCATCATGTCAAGGTACTGTCAGACAATGTGACTACGGTTGCTTTCTTGCGGTACCAAGGCGGTACTCGTGGCTTACACTTGCAGGGGCTGGCAAGACTGTTCTTTTTGTGGGCAGTACGCCATCTTCTCTCCTCCTCGGCAGTACATCTGAAGAGAATGGCCAATGTACAGGCAGATTCTTGAGCCGCACGGAGGTCCACCCAGGAGAATGGTGCTTCCATCCGGAAGTATTTCGCTCTCTTACGGACAGGTGGGGTGTCCTTTCGATCGACCTGTTCGCTTCGGGCTCGAATACAAAGGTGCCAACCTTTTTCTCCCTGACGCGGTTGGACCATCCTTGGGGGCTGGACGCTTTTGCCCATCCCTGGGACTTCCGGTTGGTGTATGCATTTCCTCCAATCCCGCCACTTCCCAAGACGTTGCAACGGATTCGGGCGGAGGGGGTGACACTATCCTGGTGGCTCCCCTGGGGCCCAAACTGGCGTGGTACGACGCCATCCGAGACCTGGTCCTGGAGGGACCGATTATGTTAGCCCAGTTTCAACCTACTGTCCCAGGGTCCTCTGTTTCAACCGGGCCCTCAGTGGCTCATTCGGGCGGCCTGGCTGTTGCGGCCGGGATCCTGAGGACCAAGGGTCTCTCCCAGGCAGTGATCCGCACGCTTCAGCAGAGCAGGAAGCCTGTGACAAACGCTATTTACGGGAGGGCTGGAATCGGTTCCTGTCCTGGTGTGCTCCTTCCATCCCGACCATGCATCATCCTAATGTGGCCCAACTCTTGGATTTTTGCAGCGTAGCTTGGATTTGGGGCTTCGGCCGAGCACTCTTTATGTCCAGAGGTCGGCACTTGGGGCGGTTTTTGCCCAGGATCTTGCTTCCCATCCATGGCTCAAGCAGTTTTTTACTTCTGCTTGGGGGTGGCGTCCCCGGATTCAGCCTTCTGTCCCTCCCTGGGATTTGATGCTTGTTCTCCAAGGGCTTGCTCGAAGTCCCTTTGTACCCTTGTCTGCTGCATCCCTTACGTCTCTCTCACACAAGGTGGCGTTTTTGGTGGCCATCACTTCTGCTCCCAGAGTTGGAGAACTGCAGGCACTCTCTGTCCGGGCTTCGTGCCTCGTGGTGTCCGTTGTTCGCATTACGCTTCGGTTGCATTCATCTTTTTTTCTGAAAGTTGTCGGCTTTCCATCGGTCCCAGGATGTGGTTCTGCCTTCAATTTGTCAATCTCCTGCTAATGCGGCTGAGGCCGTGTTTCACTCCATGGATGTTCGTCGGACTGTCCTCCTCTATCTCCGAGAGTCTGCTTCCTGGAGGTTAGATCAGAACCTGTTTGTTCGGCTTTTGGGAATTATACAGGGAAGAAGACCTCCCAGGCTACCATCATTTCCTGGATCAAGGAGGCGATCTGTGAGGTCTACGTCGCTCCGGTCCTTGCTCCTCCGGTGGGGTTGAAGGCTCCTTCAACTCGGGCTGCTGCTACTCCCTGGACGGAGCAGGCTGGAGCTTCATCGGAGCTGATTTGCAGAGCGGCTATGTGGTAGCCTCTCCTCACTTTTTCTCGCCACTATAGGTTAGATCTGTCCTTCAGTCGGGATCTGTCCTTTGGTAGGAGAGTCCTACAGGCAATAGTCCCACCCTGAGGAGTATCGGTGGTATTCCTCCAATGCTGTCGTGGAAGGCGAATGGAGAAAACTGAATTAGTCCTTACCGGTAATTCCTTTTCTTGGAGCTTTCCACGACAGCATCAGTTCCCCCCCTTGTTGGTGTTTGGTTCCGGTTTGTATCAGATAATCCATGGCTAAGGGTGATCTTGGTAAACACTGGAGTACTGAGGAAGGGGAGGGGCTTTTAACCTCTCTGTGTTCCTGTCCCCCAATAGGGCGTGGACGACATCCTCCAATGCTGTCGTGGAAGGCTCCAAGAAAAGGAATTACCGGTAAGGACTAATTCAGTTTTTTCTATAAATGTGTGTATATATGTGCATGTGCTGTAGTGTGTGTGTAACTTCTACTCTCTGTCATCCCTCTCTGCTCTTTGTGCACCGCCTCCAGGGCCATCTCCCTGCATTACAGAGCTTTGTCAGCTCTGCTACAACATAGAGCTGCTGTTATAGGAGACCCCACAGTAGTAAATCTTGCAGGAGCATCCTGAGCAGACAAAGCACTGCCTGCTACGTAGCAGCCCTTGAGCTGAGCTGTCAGCAGTGCAGCAGAGTTGAGTTTGTGCTTTAGATCAGGGGCTGAGGAGCAATGCTGCTGGCCTGGGTACAAGAAACTGAAAGTGAAACCTGCTCAGCTCAAGGGCTGCTATGTAGCAGGCAGTGCTTTGTCTGCTCAGGGTCCTCCTGCTAGATTTACTACTGTGGGGTCTTATACCAGCAGCTCTATGTTGTAGCAGAGCTGACAAAGCTCTGTAATGCAGGGAGATGGCCCTGGAGGCGGTGCACAGAGGGCAGAGAGGGATGACTGACACCACAGAGGAGGGAGATAGACACTTGAAAACCCGCCTCCCTGTCTTGGGTCTGGTTTGAAACAGATCTTATAAAAGTCTTTATTTCAGTGAATCAAAGGAGCATAAATTCTATAGACACCTTGTCAGAATGCAGCCTTAGTGCTGCAGAAGGTGGCTATGTTATTTTTAGATGCCTGGAGGGGGTGACAGGTTTGCTTGAAATGCTGCGATCACAGCATTTAGGTGCTGGGAAAAGTGTGCTCCCTCTCCAAACCCCCTTGTTTAGACCATGGGGGCCCAATTGCTGCAATTGCAACCCAAAGTACTCTTCAGAACAATCTATGGGTCACCCTGCTATGGCAAGACTCTTACAACACACGAGAAGCATGTTATGTGGTTTGTTTCAGTGCAAAACTGACAAGTATAAACCATTGCATTGCATTTATCCCACTGATCAGACTAATCAGTTAATGTCCCATTGAGGGACTAAATAAAAGTTAAAGAAAAAAATTTTAATTAAAACTATAACATGTTACATGTAAATAAACCTAAAAAGCACACACATTTGGTATAGTCATGACGAGAGCGATCCAATCTACAAACTGTCGCACTAGTTGACCTCTTTAAGGAACACCGTAATGAGAAATGAAAAAAGGGGCAATTAAAACTGCTTTTTCAATGTATCTAAAAAAAAGAAAAGTAATCTAATTCTTTAACTGTTGTTGACTTTGTTTATTCTTTCTCCCAAAGATCACGGCTCACATTTACTCTGTGTACTTTTCTGAAAGACGTGATTTGGGGACTTTTATTGGCACTTGGACAGCGCCAGAAGGGAAATCAATCATTTTATGCATCTTTTTAAACATAACAGTTAACAACCGTTTTATCTTTGAAAAGGACACCGCTGAACTGAGGGCTAACAGTCCAGAGTAACTGCTGCCTCATTACAGCGAATGAAACAATTGGGGGTTTCGCCTGAATCGCATATATTGGAGGTGTAAATTGAAACACTAATGTAAGTGCTCAGCATAGAGCACAGGATAAATATGAATTGGTCCCAAACTTTGTCCCCCAAATTGCCAGCAATAGCATTTAAGTCAACAAAAAAAAAAAGCCACCATTCAAAGCCATTTCTGTGTCCGGGCTTCCTTGTTACTTGTAGGACTTACTACTCTGGAAAAAGTGCTAGGGCTCCCCACGAAAAAGAAAATCGGCAAAACCTGCGTTCCCAAATCCAAATGCTCCCCTTCCTTTTGAGCACCACAAGGTCTAAACCACAATTCAAATCCACATGTTTGGTATTGTAGTGAGGAAGCCCCCTTTTAATTCATGAGGTGTGTGTCTCCAGAAGCATTTACTGGACACAATGTATAGGCACTACAAGGGCTTATTTGCAATTTTTAATTCTGGAACATTCAATTTGGTTGACTCCATGCATGTTTTCCAGAGACAAAATCCTCATTACACCCATACATGAATTCTCTGAGGGGTGTAGTTTACAAAATGTGGACATTGAGGTTTCTGCTTTTCTGGCACTTAGTTTGCAGATTCCATTTGCAGAGCCCCTATTTCGGGAAAATCTGTGCTTCAAAAATGAGATGATGATCCTTCCCTCTTGAGCCTCTCCGTGTAGCCAAACGGTACTGTACAGTCACATTGGGTATTGCCATGTTCAAGAGAAATTGTGACTCACTGAGGCCTTTACCTGTTCCTCTTGTGAAAATTGGAAATCTGGAGTTAAAACAATACTGTTACGCCCACAGCGTGTGATGAAGAATAGTGGACTCACTAGACCACTGATGGTGCAGCGGCAGCTGTATACCCGATACTGAAGACAGGAGAATGAGCTTAATAAAATCTAAGGTATTTATTAAAGAAAATTTAACAAAGGAGAAAAGGTGCCTGGGTGGACGACCCACAGGATTACGACAGTGTACCACGTAGCGGAGCACCGGGCAAGGTATACCCCTATACAGGGATTCCCTCGTTACAACACTAGGAGGCCTAAATGCCGCGAATCCTGGACCAGAGGGGCAACCTGTACAGGTGGGATAGGAGAGACTGTGGAATACTTGCTCTGTTTGTGAAGAGAATCCCAGAGGCTCTGTGTAATCCCTGAAAGACTGATTCAGCCAGTAGTGGTATCGGAAGGCTCCGTGAGGAAAGGCTTGTCCAGCCTGTATTGGGGTCCGGAGTGTCCAGAGGGATCCAGGATAGAGAATAGCCAACAGAGGGGATTCTGTGGAGACAGAGGTGTTTAGTATAATGCAAAGCAACAGACTTCCAGTTGCAGAGCACAGCAGTGTGTGTCTTGAGCAGGAGGCCAAAATCATACAGAATGACGATGTTGCCCAGACATCTCCCTAAAGGGGAGGGTGCCTTTTAAGCACAGAACTTCAAAGCAGAGACGGCCCTAATAGAGAACAGGTGCTCTGATGCTTTAAGGAGGACCTTTCACCCTCTATGTGCTTTCCAAAGTGAAAGCTCCACTGAATGCATCATGTATGCTGCATCTAACCTGTAAAAAAACACTTTTGAGAGTTTTAAGATAAGAAGTCCAGAGGGACATAATTTCTCATTCCTTCCCGTTCACAGGGTCCTCTTGCCCCCTGCCTCTCTGTGCCACCTCCTGCCTGTGCGGGTTTCCCCTCCTCGTCTGCACCAGCGCCTTAGCATCTGAATTCACCCAGGCGCACAGCAAGGAATTGGTGGGTGTGGGTCCCAGCTGCTGCTGAAGAGGAAAAATAAAGTCCGCGCTCTGGACTGAACTTGAGCCTGAACCCCCATATAAATCTGTAGAGACACGAATTTTAGTGATATAAATTGGTGGCAGTGTGGGCTAGGGAGCTATTAACAGATAAGGAGTCTGGAGGGACTTGGGCTGTGTGCTCACAGTACAGAGGAGCTGCGTGTTGGACGTAGCTCCTCCGGACCTGAGTGAAGCCGCAGGTGTCCGCAGGGAGACAGTAGCCGCCCTCTACTCACCATGTGCAGCGGGTACAGGGCAGCTTCTCCCTGCAGTCACCCGATGGGAGCCACCTCCAACTACGCAGCATGAAATGAGCAACCCGCATCGCATCTATCAAATCGCTGCGGTCGGGTTAAGCATAGTGAGGTGAAATCCCATCCACTATGCTTATACTGCACTACACACCATTTTGGACGCAGCAGCAAGACGCTGCGTCCAAAACGCTGCGTATACTGATTGCGAGCACGCAGCTAACTCAGTAATGAGTCATCGCTGTTGCTGGTGTCCTCCCCGCCTCTAGCCCTCAGGAGGCTGAACAAGAGAGGGCTGGAGGTGGACCAGAGAGGACTGGAGGCGTGGAGGATACCAGCAATAGCAGTGATTCATTACTGAGTAAGTACCTCCAGACACCTTATCTGTACATTTTATTAAGTCTTTTTAACAACTTAAAGAGGAGCTAGAGACATGGGGGGCCCCCTTCCCTGAATGCAGCAGACACGCTGCGTTCAGTGCTGTATTCAGTTAGCATAGCACCAGGGGAGTGACAGGTCCTCTTTAATGACAGTTGTCAATTCTCAGCTGTCATCTAGCCCTTCTATTACCCCAATTGTCACTGCACCAAGGCAATTGAGAAGAGTCAGGCAAAGTGCCAAAATTTAGTGCTTCTAATGAATACACCAAATTCTCTGGGGGGCAATAACTAGTTGTCTCCCCAGGGCAAGAATACCAACAGAAAAGAAATGTGATCAAGTTCACCCACTCAATAAATCTGGCATGCAGGGTTCGGCGTACTGACAACTATCAGAGAAAGCAAATGATCCAGCTGCTTGATTATGAATTTATTTACAACTCCATGGTTCCATTAACCTAGTTCCACAGGTGGCTTTACAAAGGATGCTGTTAGCGTAAAAAAAAAAAACTTTGCTGAACATCGCTTAGCAGTCACCATCTGGCTCTCTGAGAATGACAGTATGCACGTTATTATTTATGGAATTATTTTAATGAAACCTTTGGAATTTGTAAATAAGTTCACGTAAACCGGAAGCTGGGTCATTTGATTTCTCTGAACCCCAGCTGTGCCTGGAGCATCAGAGCCCTCCCTCTTCATTATATCAGTGCAGGTCCTGTAAAGATGTCCTGGAGTCTAGAGTGGGAGGACATGACAGCATTTATTGGGAGTGAGCACACCTTGTCAAGGTTAAAAATGAATTGTTAATAAAGTACTGTAGATACAAGCATTCTACCACTCCTATGGTGAACTACAACTTCCAGCATGCCAAAGGATCTGCAGAACATGCTGGGAGTTATAGTTCTCAAATTGACATGAATGGCACTGAGATCTTAAAGCAGCACTCCAATGTTTCTCTCTTCAGCACTGGAGTAGCACTTAAAATGTAAGCCCCTCTCCTGATTGTTATACTCCCCTCCTGGCATTTTCATACGGTACTTTACGGACACCGCTCCGGTCTCGTGGCGCCATCTTCTTCCCCTCGTAGCTTTTACCAAATGTTTTTGCTTCAAATCTTTTTTTTTATTTTTCTTCTTCCCTATTTTCTACAGTTGTGGCCAAAAGTATTGACACCCCTGCAATTCTGTCAGATAATACTCCGTTTCTTCCTGAAAATGATTGCAATCACAAATTCTTTGGCATTATTATCTTCATTTAATTTGTCTTCAATGAAAAAAAACACAAAAGAGAATGAAGCAAAACATTGATCATTTCACACAAAACTCCAAAAATGGGTCAGACAAAAGTATTGGCACCCTCAGCCTAATACTTGGTTGCACAACCTTTAGCCAAAATAACTGCGATCAACCGCTTCCGGTAACCATCAATGAGTTTCTTACAATGCTCTGCTGGAATTTTAGACCATTCTTCTTTGGCAAACTGCTCCAGGTCCCTGATATTTGAAGGGTGCCTTCTCCAAACAGCCATTTTCTCTAGTCACCTTCCACGACAGCATAGGAGGTAGCCTCGCCACGCCCTAATTGGGACAGGAAGCAGAAGAGGTTAAAAGGACCCTCCCACCTCCCACTAGCCAGTGTCTTTCCTGTCCCCATGGGGCATGGAGAGGTTTTTTTCCTGTGCTGTGGGGCCGGCGACTGCAGCATACCTGATGTTTAGCCGGGCAGCGTTGGTCGGTGCTACGGCTCTCCTCCTCCGGCTGCTCCTACCGCATGTTTTTCGCGGTAGGACCGGGCAGCGTTGGTCGGGCTTCCGCTCCTCCTCCTGCTGCTCCCACGTATGTGGGACTGCTGCCCTGGCTCTCCGGATCCCCTCGGGGTGAAGCGGGCTGTGGGCTCCCTGGCCGGCGACCTCCCCTGTTCCGGAGCCCGCCGGCCGCTTCCCGCGCTTTCTTACTGTTCCAGCGCGACCGGAAGTGACGCTGGTGGGCGGGACTTCCGGTCACGCGCTCCCCGGCGGGAGCGTAGCGCTTCCGGGTTCCAGTGACGGGACCTGGCGATCAGCATGCGGCCACGCCACCACTGCAGGTGGCCTGGCCAGGACCCGGTGCGGGAAGCGGGGAACTCGTTACAGACACTGGGGGGCAGGCCTTTCTTTAGGAAGGCTGCCCTGAAGACTTCTGAGCCACGGTAAGGTATTGTTCCTATGTGTGCTACTGAGTCTTCTCCTGCAGCTGCAGTGCCAGTGTTTCCCCTGCCACAGTGTATGTCTGATGGAGTGTGGGGGGGGTCCTCTCTTCTGCCTATGGGCAGTTGTTATTGTTGGTCCCCTTAACTGTGCTTTGGTTCAGGGGACGAGTCTGGCATCAGACCCCCTCTGGGAGGGTCGTTAATGCCTGTTGTCCTGGTTGGGCTTCACACCCTAGCCTAGTGTATGGCATGAGATCCCGGGTTTTCCTGGAGATTCAGGCTTCCCTTTCCTCATTCTCTCTGGCAGCTCCTTTTGGGGATGCTCCTGGGAGAGGGAGGGTCAGGTTTGGGCTGCTGTCGCTCCATCTTCCAGTGCCACTGAACTGAGTAGGTTCCTCTTCTACTTGGAGGAACTTGGGCTAGGGCCGGTCAGAGCTCTATGGGAAAGTTCTACCATCTGGGGATATTGGCGGCTTTGGAGCTGCCAGCCCAGTCCGCTTTCCAGTCCATTCTACCATCGTTCAGGATTGGAGCTTTCCTGAGAATTCCTTCAGGGGGTGATCCCAGTAGTTGGTTTCTCTTGTGGCATCTCTGATTCACGGGGTCCCCGGGGGGGGTGCAGGTCGGCATGTAGCTAACAAGACTGCGCTCCCCTTTGAGGCTGCCTCCCACCTGGGCCAGATGGGCTGCATGGTTGTGGGCCTTCTGCCTTTGTCTGTGGACGATGGTCAACTGGGCTCCCTTCAGGGGCTCCCTAAGGTGGAAGCTCCTTGTCTTCCTTCCCTTTCTCCGGTGAGCTTCCTGGGGTCTTGCAGATGCCTGGGTCCGTCTGACACCCTGTATCTCTGTCTATCCGTCTCCACCTGACGGATTTTGGGGCTGACTTTGAGGAGTGCCTTAATGAGACTCTGCTCTCTACCCTTCATTGGGTTCTTGGTGTTTGGACCTGGCCTTGTTGCCTTTATGGACCAGGCAACTTGAGCGCAGGGCTCTTCCGGTGCGGCCTACTAGTTGGAGGTCCCTTTGGCACTCGGTACCTCGGACCTCCTAGCCACGGGTTCCTGGGCGGGGGAGTTCCCTTGTAGGCCTTGGACTAGTTGTCCTCGTGCCTTGTCCGCTGCAGCTGCTGTACTCTGCCTCTCAGTGGCTCGGTGGGGGAAGGGGTAACGGGGCGAACTCAGCCTTTCTTTCCCGGTCCTGTGTTTGAGCCTCCTACCCGAGGCAGCACGGGCTCTAGTGATATATTCATATTTCCCAGGAGGCATTACGCCTCGGAATTCTCTGTGTTGGGCATTTTCGCCTGCTGGCCGCAGTGGGTTCTTGGACTGGTCTCCCTGAGATCAGTAAATGCTTTGTGGTGTTCTCCCCCAGTGGCTGACTTCGCCGCTTGCCGGGGGTTCTGAGGGTCTTTCCGAAGACCTCCTCATCGTGTTCGAGTTGCCTCCTCCGCCTGCTCTCCGGGTTCCTACCCTGCCCTCTCAGGGTACTTAGGTTCTTTTGTACTCCGGAGTTCAGGATCTCCTTCGCCCGACGGTCTTCTCGTCTGTCCAGGCTGTGAGGAGGGGTTGGGGGCTTTCCCGACTCTTCTTGGTCGAACTAGCCCTCTGGAGGGGCTTCTGTCATCGTCGGCTTCCAACGCCTCCCCCTTCATGGGGGCAGGGCTACGCCACCAGATGGCTCCACTCTACTGGACTGACGCATACTGCGGGTGCCCATTCTCCCTCACCCCCAGATGCTCCTCAGGTTCACAATCCTGTACAGAGGTACAGTCCTCCGCTTTCTTTTCATGGGGGTTCTCCTCGGCTCCGGGGTTTCTCGATCATTATGGCGGAGGTCGTTGCTTTCCTATTGGATTGCAGCCTCTGTCTGGGTGCTATGTCTGGGCTGTTTCCTTCTTCTTGCTCCTTCTCCTCTGTCCTTCGGGTGCAGGGTGGTGGAATCTCTGCTGCGCTTCTGCGCAGTCGGGCGTCTCCCTCCTTTCGGGCGACGGTCGGCTCTGGGATCATTGACGTTCTCCATCCTGCCTGTCAGGTGGGCTCAGGCTCACTCAGGTTCATCTGGACCATGTCTTGTCCTGTTGGGGCAGTCTGCCGTCCTCTGAATCCCCGGGTTCGTCTCCCGGGGATGCCTCCTCATCCCTCCTCTGGTAGTTGAATCCAACGGCCTGCTTTTAGGGGTGGCCTGGGTTTTGACTTCCCTGGTGGCTTTTCCTCTGGATGCCCACCTAGGTGGGGGGGGGGGGGCGGGGGTCGCCCTCTCCAAGGAGTCTGGGGTCTCATCTTCATTCGCGGTCCTCTATTCGCTGGGAACTGAGAGTGGTACTTGAGGTCCTGTTTTTGCTGTTCGTGTTCCTTTCCGGGGATGGGCCATTCTAGCGAGTGGCTGCTGTGGCAGCACCCATGGAGCAGTGAATCTCCTGCCCCGTGCCCCATTCCCCCAGCTGTGGCTGTGGGTTCAGTTCCTAAGCTGTATTATCATCCGAGTCATAATCTATGGATGACAATTGCTGGCTACAGGCTCTCCCCCTAGCGGGCCCCGTTCCCTGGCAACTGTGGGCCACTTGCCATTGGGCGATGCCGTTTGTATTCGTCCGACCGCATTCCTCTTCTTCCTTCTGTAGTCCGCCTGATAGGATCCCTGCCCCTTCAGGCTGGGTTTTCAGCCTCCGGGAGGTCCTCCCGGGAAGGGGGAGCCTGGTCCAAGCGGTGTTCTGCTCCCTGGTCTCCAGTTGGGATTCCCGGAGCTCGTCCTTTTTGCTTCCCGGGCGATTCATACTGTAGCAGCCTATGTCTCCCTGCACTTCGAGTTGAGGCCTGGTGGGGGATGGACCTCTTTCTCCCAGACTGAGGTTTTTTCTTATTGCTTCTGGCTTCCTGTCCCCTTTCTCCCTTCTCGTGAGATTCCTGGGGAGGGTCTGGTAAGGAGTCCTCTCTGTTCTGAGGGCCCCTCTATGGGCGAGGTGGTATTGGTTCATCCTGCTCATGGCGCTCTAGGTCAGTGGACCAGTCCTTTTGCATTCGGACCTCTGCTTGCTATCTCGTGGTCTTCTGTTCCTTTCGGATGCTCGGCAGCTCGACTTAGCTGCAGGGTTTCTGAGGGCCAGGGCTGAGGCCTCTGGGCCTGTCGGCCGAGTTGGTGGCCTCCTTGCGGACATTCCGCATTCCGGTCACTTCGGCACTTTGTCATGCGGGTGTGAAGTGGTTTTTTCTCCTAAATGTGGTCAGGGCCGGCGTCTTTGATCCGGCACATGCCGGGTTCGGCGTTTGGTTCTAGGTTTGCCACGGATTTGGCGGGGTCCTCATTGTTGGCCTGACTGGGCTTTTTCGCCCTTCCTTTGGACTTCTGTCCTCCTGTGATATCCATTGTTGTCGACCGGGTTGGCGGTTCTGCTGGCGGTTGCTTCTGGCCTGTGTGTTGGGGGGCTTCAGGCTTTCTCTGGCCAGGACCCGTCGCTGTCTGTCCTGGATGACTGCTTTGTCCTTCACCTGGACCCTTCGTTTCTTCCCGAGGTCTTCTTGGCATTCTTTCGCTCCCAGTGGATGTTTCTTCCTTCCCTTTGTCAACTTCCGCGGACTCCGTTGGTGGTGACCTTTCATTATTTTTCTGTCCATGGTGCAGTGCTCTGGAGTGTGGGCGTCCTGACGTGTGGCTCTATATGTTGGCCGGCCTTTTGGTCGTCATACGGGCGAGGCAATGGCTCTACGTTCTTTCGCCCCCTGGTTTCGGAATGTCTTTCCGGACTCCTTCCTTTCCCAGCTGTTCCTGCTCGTTTCTCCAGTTTTCCCCTGTCTCCTGGGAGGAAAGGGGCTGGGGCTTCTCCGGAGCAGTTTGCTAGGCTGCTTCCTGGGGTTCATTGCATGCTTCCCGAAGTTTTACTGTCTGGCCCTGGCTTCCCCTGGGGCTTTGGCTTTTGGCAGGATAGTCCTGCAGGCTGTAGTCCCACCCTAAGTATTAGTTCGTTGGTATCCCTCCTATGCTGTCGTGGAAGGTGACTAGAGAAAATAGAATTATTCTTACCGTTAATTCGGTTTCTAGGAACCTTCCACGACAGCACTTATTTCCCTCCCTATGTTTCTCGATTTTTCCTGGAATGTATTACTGTTATTATTGCTCTCAGGCTATGGTTCTTTGTAAGACACTGGCTAGTGGGAGGTGGGAGGGTCCTTTTAACCTCTTCTGCTTCCTGTCCCAATTAGGGCGTGGCGAGGCTACCTCCTATGCTGTCGTGGAAGGTTCCTAGAAACCGAATTAACGGTAAGAATAATTCTATTTTTAGATCTCTCCACAGGTGTACTATGGGATTCAGGTCTGAACTCATTGGTGGCCACCTTAGAAGTCTCCAGTGCTTTCTCTCAAACCATTTTCTAGTGCTTTTGAAGTGTGTTTTGGGTCATTGTCCTGCTGGAAGACCCATGACCATTGAGGGAGACCCAGCTTTCTCACACTGGGCCCTACATTATGCTGCAAAATTTGTTGGTAGTCTTCAGACTTCATAATGCCATGCACACGGTCAAGCAGTCCAGTGCCAGAGGCAGCAAAGCAACCCAACCCCAAAACATCAGGGAACCTCCGCCATGTTTGACTGTAGGGACCGTGTTCTTTTCTTTGAATGCCTCTTTTTTTTTTTTTTTCTCCTGTAAACTCTGTTGATGCCTTTGCCCAAAAAGCTCTACTTTTGTCTCATCTGACAAGAAAACATTCTTCCAAAACGTTTTAGGTTTTCTCAGGTAAGTTTTGGCAAACTCCAGCCTGGCTTTTTTATGTCTCGGGGTAAGAAGTGAGGTCTTCCTGGGTATTCTACCATACATTCCCTTTTGATTCAGACGCCGACAGATAGCACGGGTTGACACTGTTGTACCCTCGGACTGCAGGGCACCTTGAAGTTGTTTGGATGTTAGTCGAGGTTCTTTATCCACCATCCGCACAAGCTTCCGTTGAAATCTCTTGTCAATTTTTCTTTTCCGTCCACATCTAGGGAGGTTAGCCACAGTGCCTTGGGTTTTAAACTTCTTGATGACACTGCGCATGGTAGACACAGGAACATTCAGGTCTTTGGAAATGGACTTGTAGCCTTGAGATTGCTCATACTTCCTCACAATTTGGTTTCTCAAGTCCTCAGACAGTTCTTTGGTCTTCTTTCTCTTCTCCATGCTCAATGTGGTACACACAAGGACACAGGACAGAGGTTGAGTCAACTTTAATCCATGTCAACTGGCTGCAAGTGTGATTTGGTTATTGCCAACACCTGTTAGGTGCCACAGGTAAATTACAGGTGCTGTTAAATACACAAATTAGAGAAGTAACACATGATTTTTCTAAGGGTGCTAATACTTTTGTCCACCCCCTTTTTATGTTTGGTGTGGAATTAGATCCAATTTGGCTTCAGGACAATTCTTTTTGTGTTTTTTCATTGAAGACAAATTAAATGAAGATAATAATACCATAGAATTTGTGATTGCAATCATTTTCAGGAAGAAACTGAGTATTGTCTGACAGAATTGCAGGGGTGTCAATACTTTTGGCCACAACTGTACCTCTGAAACCTAGGAGCATCTTTTGGTCTGGTACGTCTTATAGTCCGAAAAATACAGTATATGGTAACACAAATGATTTCATTCAAAAGTACAACTCATCCCACAAGAAACAAGGCCTTATAGGTCCATATTGACAGAAAAATAAAGTTATGGCTCTTGGAAGAAAAACTGAAAATTGCCTGGGATTAAGGCATAAAACTTGAAAGTTTGCTATAATCAAAATGTGCCCTAAATTTCGATTTTTTTATTTTTTTTTTTTTTTTTTTTTTTTTTTTTTTTTTTTTTTTTTCACTAACACAAAAATCATCATCCTAAAAATTACCAATATCCGTAAGTATAAAATGTCAAGACAAACAATTTCTGGATCACTGGGATCCATTGAAGCGTTCCAGAGATGTCTCCTAAAAGGTCACTGACATTACAAAGTAATGTTACTATGATTCATTTAATAATAACCTGATGGATTCAGATTGGATTGGGACTATGGTGTAATTCCATAAAAATCTAAATTTTAAAATTGCGATATTTTGCCAAATTTCCAATATTTTTTATAAATAAACACAAGAAATATCAGTTTAAGTTTACAACTAAAACATGAAGTAAAATATGTTACGAAAAAACAATTTTGGAATTACTAGGATCCATTGAAGCGTTTCAGAGTTATAACCTCATAAAGTGACACTGGTCAGAATTGTAAAAAATGACCTGGTCATGAAGGTGAAAACCGGGCTCAGGGGAAAATAATTTGCTATGAGCGCTAAAAAATAAAAATCCCTGTTCTGTAATATAATTGGTACAGCATCCCTTCTTCCCCAGTGTGCATATGCAGGAATGATTATGTAGTCACCTAGAAAACACCAGTTGCCTGGCAACAAAAGCACACTTCCTGCTTTCCCTAATCACATGACACTCTTCTTTACATCAGCATCACTTAATTTCACCATGGCAACATTATATTAACGGCTTAATATCTAAACAAGCGCCGTGTATGCATGTTAACCTTTTAATGACCTCCGATATGTCTTGTAACATTGGCTGTAAAGGAACCTTATTACTCAGTGCTGTTTTTTGATGGTACTGAGGAATAGATGTGGGGCGCCTACCCGCAGCATTGGCCTCTACTGGTTTTAGAACTAATTTGGGCAGATTAAACCCTTTTAAATGCCCCTGTTGCGAGTTGACAGTGGTATCAAAGTGGATTAAATGGTGTTAAATGACCTTGTCTTCCCCCTCCCAAACACCTTTGGCTCCACAGTATTACTAGTGCTGATGGTTGCTATGGTACCGTGATGTCATCTGATTACCCCAGCGTAGTGTGCCCTTTAAATTCTGCTATAAGCCGTGTGTGATGGGTTGTTATTGATTGTTATTGAGTCACTGACAAGTCTCTGGCACTGCAGGGCAAGGGTCCTATCCTACAGTGTGTGATATTGTCCCACAGTGAGACAAAGTGAAAGTAAAAAAAGTTAAATAAAATATGTTAAAAAAAAAAAAAACAAACTCATATAAATCGCAAAAACCCATTTCATCACTGAAATGTTTGAGGTAAAATCCTACAGAAAACCTAACGCGTAATTGACATCGTCACATCCTGAATGACCTGAATTATAAACCGGCCACCTTATTTCATACGGTGAACACATTATTGAAAAAATAACACTCCAAAACTGTTGCTTTTTCATCATACTGACACAAAGTGACTAAAAAGCAATAAAAATGGTATAAACAAAAATGTCAATACATCCCTTGAAAACAATCCTTACTATGTCATTAAAAAGTGATCGCTCTGATTATGCCAATGGAAAAACAATTTTTTGTAAAATTTATAATTTTTAGTGTGTAAGGGCCCTTTCACATCAGCGTTTTTCGTAATTCGCGGCAGATGCGGTGAAAAAACCGCATCTGCCGCATTTGCCGCATAACGGTTCCACTTGCGGCACGGTTGCGGTTTTTTCCATAGGAAGTATAGGGGGACTTGCGGCAGATGCGGCAAGTGCGGTATTGCACTTGCGGCAGGTGCGGCAGAGAAAAAAACCGCGGCTTACTGCGGTTTTTTTCGCTGCCGCACCTGCCGCAAGTGCAATACCGCACTTGCCGCATCTGCCGCAAGTCCCCTATACTTCCTATGGAAAAAACCGCAACCGTGCCGCAAGTGGAACCGTTATGCGGCAAACGCGGCAGATGCGGTTTTTTCACCGCATCTGCCGCGAATTACGAAAAACGCTGATGTGAAAGGGCCCTAAAACTAGCAAAATAAATTGTCTGGTATCGCTGTAACCATACCGACAAGAAGAATAAATTGGTGTAATCACTTTTACCGCCCAGTGAACCACGCAAAAAAGATATACATAGTAACATATTTAGGGTTGAAAGAAGACCTTAAGTCCATCTAGTTCAACCCATAGCCTAACATGTTGATCCAGAGGAAGGCAAAAAAAACCCCCTGTGGCAACACTAAGCTCCACATTGGGGGAAAAAATTCCTTCCTGACTCCAGATACGGCAATCAGACTAGTTCCCTGGATCAACGCCCTATCAAAGAATCTAGTATATATAACCGGTAATATTATAGTTTTCAAGAAAGGCATCCAGGCCCTTCTTAAATGTTAGTAGTGAGTCTCTCATTACAACATCATGTGGCAGAGAGTTCCATAGTCTCACTGCTCTTACAGTAAAGAATCCACGTCTGTGATTATGATTAAACCTTCTTTCCTCCAGACGTAGAGGATGCCCCCTTGTCCCAGTCTCAGGCCTAAGAGTAAAGAGATCATTAGAAAGGTCTCTGTACTGTCCGCTCATATATTTATACATTATGATAAGATCACCCCTAAGCCTTCGTTTTTCCAAGCTAAATAACCCCAAGTTTAATAACCTGTCTTGGTATTGCAGACCCCTCAGTCCTCTAATAACCTTGGTCGCTCTTCTCTGGACCCGCTCTAGTTCAGCTATGTCTTTCTTATACACCGGAGACCAGAATTGTACACAGTATTCTAAGTGTGGTCGCACTAGTGACTTGTATAGAGGTAAAATTATGTTCTCCTCATGAGCATCTATACCTCTTTTAATGCATCCCATTATTTTATTTGCCTTTGCAGCAGCTGCCTGACACTGGCCACTAAATGTGAGTTTGTCATCTACCCATACACCCAGACATTTTTTTAGTGACCGTTTTCCCCAGTGTTTTACAATTAAGCACATAATTATACCTTTTGTTTCCTCTGCCCAAGTGCATGACTTTACATTTATCCCCATTAAAGCTCATTTGCCATTTATCAGCCCAAGCTTCTAGTTTACATAAATCCTCCTGTAATATAAAATTGTCCTCCTCTGTATTGATTACCCTGCACAGTTTTGTGTATTCTGCAAATAATGAGATTCTACTCTGTATGCCCCCTACAAGGTTATTAATAAATATATTAAAAAGAAGCGGACCCAACACTGACCCCTGTCGTACCCCGCTGTTAACTGTGACCCATTCTGAGTGTGTTCCATTAATAACCACCCTTTGTTTCCTATCACTGAACCAGTTCTTAACCCACTTACACATATTTTCCCCTATCCCCATTGCTCTCATTTTATGTATCAACCTTTTGTGTGGCATCATATCAAAAGCTTTTGAACAGTCCATATACACCACGTCCACTGCATTTCTTTGGTCCAGTCCAGAACTTACCTCTTCATAGGAGCTTATCAGATTAGTTTGACCGGAACGGTCCCTCGTAAATCCATGTTGATATTGGGTCATGAGGTTATTTTTCTTCAGATACTCCAGTATAGCATCTCTTAGAAAACCCTCTAGGATTTTACCCACAGTAGAGGTTAAGCTTACTGGCCTATAATTTCCAAGTTCAGTTTGTCCCCTTTTTGAATATTGGCACCACATTTGCTATACACCAGTCCTGTGGTACAGACCCTGTTATTATTGAATCTTTAAATATTAAAAATAATGGTCTATCTATGATAGTACTTATTTCATGCAGTACTCTGGGGTGTATCCCATTCGGGCCGGGGATTTGTCAATTTTAGATAAGTGAATTGTTTGCATTTGTTAAGTCTGCGTCTGAAAAATCTGAACCAAAAGTCATAAATGTGATATACCCCAAAATGGTAAATTAATCTGCAACTCATCGTGCAAAAAAGGAGCCCTCATACAGCTCTGTTCACCAAAAATGAAAGTTACAGCGCTCTTTAATTGGCAATCTAAATTTTTGTTTATTAAAAAGCATTTTTACTGCGTGATAGTAGTAATATGATATCTGCTATTGCTGTAATCTCTTTGATTCGAAGAATGAATCCATCCTATTACTTACAACACACAGTAAAAAGTGCAAAACTAAAAATAACTATCGTTGTAATGCTGTGCATTTGTTTATTCTATGTCCCAAAAACCAGAATATGGATCATTTCACATTTATCCTATGTTATATGCTGAACTTTTATGTTGGGGGGATTCCATGTAAGTGCTTTCTTGCACTGGCTCATAATCTCTCATGCAAGAGAATTGGATGCATTCTGTAAATGGCACTCTCTTCCAACACTGATCAGAGTTTGAGCCATGTGTCTGTTTACTATGATACAATCCTCTCCCACACGAGAATAGGAGCACAGGTGAGGGGCAGAGGGAGAAGGTAATCTTCTCATCCTCTCTATTGTCTGTGCTTGCTTATATGGGACTGCACTTGGATGACCTCCAAGTGCAATCCAACATTTTGCACACACCCCTAGACTGGAATGGATGTGTGCCAATACGTTCATTCTTTTTTTGTTGTTGTTTTCAAATCTAGTCTGGAGGTATCCCATCATTTTTAAGTTGTTTTTTTAGGACACAAGTGTGAATGACCGTCGGAAGTGTGCATGTTTAAAAAGATTGATACCACTGGAACCTAAACGAAGTCCAAAGTGTCACTTTCATAATTGTGAGTGGTTCCACTAGGGTTTCACCATAGCATTTTTGTGGGATTCAACATAGGTGCTCAGCATGGGGCACAAGAATGTGATCCCAGCCTGATGCAGAAAGAGATCAAAACATTTTATGTACCCTAAAATGTATTCAATAATAAAAAAAAAAAAACTTATTTGTACAAAACAAGACCCTATGTAGGTCTGTCACTGGAAATAAGGAGATCCCATGTTACTAATGGGACAAAGGCACTGGAAAAGTGACATGTCTCCCACGCCCCAAATAAAATCCAGTGAAGTCTGTGCTCCCAAACCTAATTCTCCACTCTGACTGAGCCCCACTGTTCCTAAACTGCAATAAGCAGCCACATGTATGAGTATGACATTACTGTAGTGGGGAGATCCGAAATAACAATTTACAGGCTGCTTATCAAAAGCACAAGCTGGGCACAATGTATACTAACTAATTATATTAAGTGTATTAACAGTATATAATATACAGTATAGTAACTAATTACATACTAATGTATATTAACTGTATATACCGCCTAAAAAGAAACCAGTACCAGTAAGGTAGGCAGGGCATGCCAAGCCAAATGGAGGGAGAAGTGCAATGGATCCCTTGGTATATACTGTTCCTTTTCTGGTTCAGAATCCCATTTTCTACATGTCCTAGGATTTTCTCTGTAGGACCCAATACTCCATCCTTTACACATCTGTTTTTACAAGGACTATATACATTTTCAATAGTGTTGACAATGTAGGAAAATTGTGCATAAATTGGATGTTAACCTGGCGATATTCTAGCAGAAACTTCCTACTATTGTCTTAAATGGCTATTGTGGCAAAAATGTGAGCCTTTTAATTATGTGGTGATGTAATTGCTGTTTGAGTTTCTGGTGTAAATTGTAATCCCTTTTCCTTCTTTTTTAGGGGTCCTATTTGCTCAACCTCCTACCTCAACATCTGGACTCGGCAAAGGAAATGTCACCAGGACTGTCAGTGTGGGAGGGAGCGGTAGTAGCACATCAGTGGCTCCATCCTCGGCTCCCCAGGCTGCGGGTTCAAACAGTTCATCACCCTGACATTTCCGCCAAATCCAGTACAGCTGAAGCCAAAAAAAGAAAAAGAAAAAAAAAAATCACTTAATGTTTCACACTCAGGTTTATTACTCCTTGTCTGTGGGAACCTCCGGAATGTATTGCTGGGTTCAGATGGGGTCCTAGTTACCAGTATAGGGTTAGATTTAGCTTACCCTTTACCCTCTGTGAAAAACCCAAATACCTCATTTACTCATTTATTGCACTGCAACAATACATATGTTTTTGTTTTCTTTTCAAATACCTCCAAACACAAACCTTCCTTCCCCATCCCAACTTTACTCTCCGGAACCCACAAACATTTTTATTTTTTTAATGGCTACAAACAATGAAAATCTATGAAATTTAAAGAGGTTTTTGTGTACATGCCTTTTATTCAAGGAAGGACAAAAATGTAAACTTCTAAAGAAAATTATATAAATATATATATTATATAAATATTGCTGTATTCCTGGCGCTGGACTTGTATGGGGCACAGAATATCAGCACGGTGGGATGGGGCGTGCCCGCTGCTCCTTCTTAGGCTTGTGTGTAGTCATTCTTGCCCTGGAATGTAATCGGGAGGAGCAGGGAATGCAGATAACTGAATGTTTTTGGTTTTTTTGTTTCCCTTTTGTTCCTGTGGTCGCCTGAAGTATCGGAGTTCAGGCTACATTTGTACCTCAAGTAGACTCCACCATTCCATTACCGCCACCCTAATTGAATGTTTTTATACGGGTCATATCAGCTGGCAAAAAGAAAAAAACAAAACATATGATTTTAATGTATTTCTGAGCTTTTTTTTCTAGAACCTTTCCTGTGTTTGCTCTGTTATCAGGGTACATGCTGTGACAGTTTGTTTTTCTTTTGCTGCTTCTGGTAGTTTGATTGAAAACAGAAGCGCATATATATTTGCTTATATGGATAAACATAATTATTATTTTTTTTTTTACACAGATATGATAAATGTATATGCTAGGCCACAGGACCATCTACTGCCAAGTCTGTTAGATTAGGTGTCCAAATGAGATGGCATTTGCAGTTCACCCTCAATGTCTTAATTGCCACTGATGTGGCAGTGTTAATCTCTTGTAGTATGATACTGTTAGTTTTGAACCCACTTTGATTTTATGTTGTAATAATCCACTTTCTTTTTTCTTTTCCTTCTGTTGAAATGGGCTCATAGTTTTACACAAGAGTCGGAATAGTAGTGAAGGTTACAGAATCTATGAAGAACACTTCATGTCGGGAAGCAAATATTTACTTTGCTTGTTCAAACCAGCTTTTATGAAATATAGTGCATTGATCGCCCTATAGCACCCTTTTTTATCAAAAAGTGCCCTTACGTTGCCCTAAATCTGCATGGTATGTGGGGCTGTTATTCTCCAGTTCCACGTCTTTGGGGTTAAAAAAAATAAATACCAAAATAGTCTCACTAGACCTTAGTAAATGTAATTATACCTTGTGTCCCCTTTTCCCACGATGATAATTTAGGCCTGTAGCGGAGAGCATCCTGTACACATTGACTACCCATCTGTTTATTGCACTACAATGACAATTTGCAATTACTGATGGTGGTGGTTTTTATTTTTTGATGAGCTGTATACATGGCAATCTTGTAAAACACATAATTCACTACAATTTTTTTTTTTTTTACACAATTTCTGACAATACCTGCATTCAAAGGGATAATTAATTTTAAATGCATCTTTGAGTTATTAATGCAACAGAATGATTTAAAGGGAACCTGTTAAGTTATAGATATGCGGTTAATATCTCTCTGAAGCTGTGCACCCACCGCGCTGGTAGCCCTGCTGCAGGAGCAAATGGTCTCTATTCCTCCTGCAGACCAGGACTTTGAGTCATAGGGGCATGGCCTCAGTCACCGCTATAGTGTATGCTGGGTGTAACCATGCCTCCAGCACTTACTGACAGCTGCTCATCATTGCATTGATTCAAAGCCAGCTTGTCAGTGCCTGGGGTGTGGTTACAGCCACCAAACACTATGCACAGAGCAGTTACTTAAACCAAACTGGCCATTCCTCTATGACTGAAAGGCAAGGCTGTTAGGAGGAAAGATAATACTAAAGTAATAAAGATGTTAAAACAAAGACTATTTTCAGCAGTGCAGCTCTGTGTTGTGGCCGCAACAGTGTCAGAACACTATTAACTTGCAAGTTACCTCCATAACTGCAGGTTAATAATGTTTCTATATAGAAATATATATAATATTCCCTCTTATAGGGTTTTCCAACTTCAGATGTGGACAGGACGTCTTTAGTATAAAGCTACTACTCCATTCAGTTTTTCTAGATGAGAGCATCTTGGTCTGCTAAACTGTTTTATGGACAGTTCACCTGTTAGTTGGGACCCTTACCTATTAGGTACTAATAGCATATCCTGTAGACATGCTAATAATGTCTGAGGTGCCAATACTCTTTTATAGTCAAGGCTAAAAAAGAAAGGGTTTTGGAGAACTGTCACTATGACAGCTCTATCTAGGTAAACATCTGAAAAAGATTGCCTGTGAAAGACCTAAGTTGGTTAAAATTGCCATCACTTGCCTATTTGTGCCGCTTTGGTTGTCTCTATTGATCCTGTAGCAATTAATTCACTTCGATCATCCACAAGATTTCTTCAGTATCTACTCATTGTACATTGAAATGCAACTGCTGAGGCCAGTGATTTGGAGGCAGTAATCACATGAATGATGGACCTGATTGAATTGCTTCATGACTGGTTGGAGGGACTACTGCAGTGGCAGTGTTGAGATGGTGGGGGATGGCAAGGTGCACGTCAACGTTTGGCCATAGCAAGAATGCAGCGCATGCCTCTACTTGATTGTCATTCAGTTCTGACAGTCCCTTTAAAATCGAGATTACAAATGGTCCTACTTAAAAGGAGTTGTCTGGGATTTGGAAAAAAAGATTGGTTCACGGCTGCATATGTGATTAAAACCGATGAGAAAAAGAAAACTCTTTGCAGCCCTTAACCAGTCGGGTTTTTTTTTTGTTTGTTTTTTTTTTATTTTTTTTATTTTTTTTCTTCTAAATCTCAAGCCACTCTTTTTTTAAATGGGACCATCTGTATCCTCTATTTTCAAGGGTCTGTCAGAACTGAATGCCTGTTTGAATCAAGCAGAGACACCCACTGCATTATTGCTGTGGGCAAACATTGGTAAGTGCATTTCCCCACCTGATTTTTTATTTTTTTTTTCTTCCCAGAGATTTTAAACCCTTCTTCCTCTTATTTGATTAATTTGGCAGCTCTGGCTTCATAGAGAAGGGCAGAGATAGAGGGAAAACGAACAGGTGTGAATTGCAGTTACATTTTTGTCCTCAGCAAAAGTGCACTGAGTGCCTGTACTTGGTTAGGAACGTCATTCTCTGCTAAAATCTCTGTCTATTAAGGTACCTTTACACGCCACCACTGTGGTGTAGCAACTGCCAGGCAATCTGGATTTTTGTCAAGGTTGCCTTGAAATTGCTACGAAGTAGCGGCGTGTAATTGGGGAAAGTGATCGGGTTTCTCGCAGTTGCTCCGGGTTGCGGTTTCTGAGCCGTGTTCTAAAATCGGAGGCAACCCAAATGGTGAATTGCCCTGCTATTGGCATGTAAACTGGGGATAGGGATGGAATCTGCGTTGCCTAGTGATTTCCCCGGGGCGTGCCACAGCGTGTTTGATACTGCGCCCCATCAGCGATGATTGGTGAGGCCTACTGTGTAACCATTGGCTGTCCCTTCACAGGGCGCCATATTTAAAGAGCTGGCCATTCACACTACACAATTGCAATTGCGTCGTGTATTAGCCAGCCTTCCTGCACAGGCTGGCCATCATGACGCTATTGCGTTGTCCAATCAGCGTGTTAGTGTCACGGAATACACGAGTCTGTCACGCATATGTATTAGCGCCGCATAACATGTACGCTCACATTCCCCTACTGATTGCAGCGTGTGAAGCGGCGTCGGGATTCAACCGGATATTTCCCGCAGGATCTGTTGGAACTTCCGGGGAACCATGTTCCCTTAGGTTGAGGGCGCAATTGCGGCGTGTAAATGCGGTATCGGCGATCGTTAGCCACTGTTAAAAACGTGCACGTACAGTTGCTACCGATCGCCAGTGATAATTGCAGCGTGTTAAGGTACCTTTAGGGTAGTACTATGACTATTGCCTATATATAGTATTTCAACCCTAAAGGTTAATTATCAATTTATATCAATTCACCATCTTTAGCAATAATGCTCATGAACTTGGTAGTGATCAGATTAATTTGATGCAAATACCTCATCTGCCTCGAATAACTTTATAGCCCAAAGTTAAGCTGGCCATATACTTCTGATTTTTGTTGGCAGATCCTGCTGATTTTTCTATAGAGGTTCCCAAGTGGTCCCAGAAAGGTCTGGCGCCACTTACCATAATACATCAATAACTATAATCTGTTCTGCAAAGCCAAAATATCTGTCGCCCAAAGAATTGTAGACTCTGACGAAGCCTGCTGCCACATCCGGTATGGCAAATGCCATGGACTAGTCTGAAGAAAATTAATTTAAGCAGAATATTGTAGGGCACAGTTTGCTGGGCAGGATATTGTTCCTTCTCTTCTCGCTGCTTTTCCCTTCATGCCCTGATTGGGTGGGGATAGATCGAATTTAGATACAAATCTCTAATATATATATTGTTTGTATATACATGAAATGCACCATGTGAATCTTTGGCAGAGTTGGATTATAACTCAGGGGATATATTGTTTTTTCTGGCTCTGCCTCCTATGCCTGGGGTCATGTGGGGTTGTTTTGGTGATTTTATAACTTTTCTGTAATAATTCTGTCATCATGTGAATTTTTTTAGTTTTAGGAGGCAGTGTTCATCTTCAGAAGCATGGCTGCACCCTAGTGTAGCCTGCCTCAGAGAAGAGACATTTAGGAGTCATTTGCCTTATGTCTGGGGTTTGGGGCTTCCCTTCATATTAATAAAATATTAACATTTTCTTTTGTACCCCTTTCAGTTGGAACCCCACAATATTTAGATACCTCAAAAACTCTAGGACTGGCTGACCACAACATTTTCCATAGGTACACCACATAAAAAAGGAACTGTTCTGAATTATGATCATGGCGCATTATCACTTAGTTTATTTTACCACCAACACACCAGAAATTGTCTGACAGCTTGAGTTTACTGACATCTGTACGAAGTAGGTTTCTGTTTTCATCAGCACCTCCCCAGTGGTTACCTTGTCCTCCTCCTCAGGGACCCTTATCATTGCCCTTCTGCATTGTAAGCCTTTGTCCATTATGGCTCTCCTGATTTTTAATGCACTAAATGCCTTCTCTTAACAGCTTGCTGAACTACCGAGGTAATGCCCAATGGCTAAATATTGTCTGGGGTCGGTGGGACACCCCAAACCATCCTGTATTTTGGGAATATTCTTACACTTTTTTTTTTTTTTTTTTTTTTTTTTTTTAAGGGTTAGTAGCTTATTTTAGCAATATATGTGAAAAATCTCTTAACATGTTTCTTACTTGTATGTATCATTTTTCTTCTGTTATTATTTTTTTTTTTTTGGGGTCATTACCATTCACCACCTTTATCCTGTAGTCCTGTGAATTGTTAAATGGAAGTAGTTGGTGTTTATGGCGTGGGATGGCAGTATTCCTTAGTTTTGTGTAAGACGGGGCTATAGAATTTGGTGGTGAAAAATAAAACAATAAAATGCAGATACATTATGTAAACCCCTTTATATCAGGGCAGATGGCAACTTGTCCCAACAGCATGTTGATACCTTTCTGGTGTAAATGGGGTTAAACTCAGGAATGTCACATCTCTACCTCAAACGTCTGTGGGTTTAAAATGCTGCCCTTGCTGGAATATATATTTCACAGGTTTTTACTTTTTGTTTGTTTTCCTCAAATTCTTCAGGTATTAAAGCCTTGTGATTATAAATAGTCTAATGTATAAAAAATAAAAATAAAAAAAAACCCTGAAAGTTTACATTTTATAACATTATGCAGATTGTATTTAACTCCAGAATATTTAAAGAAAACAAACAGTTGTAACTCTGAGCTTGATGACATATTAAAAATATCTTTTAAAATTTTAAATTGCATGGTGTTGCATTTTTTTTTTTTTCCCCATATTTGGTGTCGTTCTGATCAGCCTCTACTACACCTTTGTTAAATCCCTTCCCCGACCCTTGACATAATACAACTTCAAGGGTCAGGTCCCGGTGTTTGATGTGGTAGCCCGGGTATCATTTAAAACATCAGCTTTGAGACGCAAAAATAAGCCATCACACAGCGCCAGATCCCGGAAGTTGAGAACGCTACAGGTCGCGAACATGGCGCAAAAAGTGTGTGTGTGTGTGTGTGTGTGTGTGTGTGTGTGTGTGTTGTGTTTTTTTTTTTTTGTTTTTTTAGTAAACTTCTGAATTTTTTTCACCACTTGGATACCAGTAAAGGTATACATGTTTGGTATCTACGCACTGTACTGACCTGAGGCATTATACCGTCACATCAGTTTTACCATATAGTGAACATGGCGACTAAAAACCAAAAAACAAGCTTGTAGTTGCGACTTTTTTTTGCAATTTCACTGCACTTGGAATTTTTTTTCCCATTTCTCTTTACACTATATGGCAAATAAATGATTGAATCTGAAAGTACAACTTGACCCGAAAGAACAAGTTATCAATGTCTATATTGATGGAAAAATAAAAGTTATGGCTCTTGAAGCAGGGAGCAAAAAAAAAGAAGCATCACTGGGTCATGAAGGGTTAACAATGGGGATGAAAGGCTCTCATGGTGCCTAAGGCATGCTTCTCTACCAGCCACCCATCATTATAGCTGATGGATGCACAGCAGTTTCTCCCCCTTACTTATATACACAGCCATACAAAATTTACGGTCTTGAATCAGCAAATTATCTTCTCTTCTTGGGCCTTCTGCCCAAACTGCTTTTTTTTTTTTCTTTTTTTTTTTTTTTTGACAAATCTGTCTGTCTATTATGAAGCTAGCAAAGTCTGAGAGTTCAGAAGTGCTTTCCCCACGTCGCATTGTTCTTTGCATAGTTGGTTGGCCACTGACATAAAAAAATACATACTTTAAAAAAAAATGTAGTAAATATGCTACAAAAACACTTTGCGTTTTGGGATGTGTATTTCTGCCAGAAGGTGCGCATTGGGTGGCCTCACTATGACGTGATGACGCTTCCTCCTAGAGCTCCTCTGTACCCAGACTATATTACTGTGCACAGAGCAACTCCCTCCGATTGAAAATGCCCAGGGGTAAAAGAGCATCCTCCTGCAACCCACCAGAGAAGCGGAGAGCGGCACTTTAAAGACTTTCCCACGGCAGGAGGCTAGAGGCAAGAACCGTGGTTCCTCCAGCAATAGCACCGGCGGTAGCTCCCGCCGAGCACAGCGTGGCAGGCGGGAAGGTCAGAGGAAGAGATGGCGGTGGGGAATGCAGATCCAGGCTTAATACCTCCCCCAGTGCTTCCTCATCGGCAGTGGATCACTTTCCCCAGCCCCAGGGGATACAAGCAGAGCCAGCCAGAATCACAAGACATGAGGTGGGGGTAGTGCATACCCCTGCAGCTCCATGTGCTATACAGAGGGATCTCAACCAATGAACATGCTCCGTCTTGCACTCCCAAAATCCACATAAGGGACCCGAAGAGACTGCCACTATTAATATGGAGGGGAAAGCCACTAAAACCATCACAACAGTGATCTATGATACCACATCCCCTATTCCAGGCATCTCACAATGTTTTGACCTCATTAGGGCACTGCCTTATAAACAGGATTTGGACTCCATAGTGGCTAGATTTGAAGCTTCCCAATAGAGGGCCCTTGCCACCCTTCGTGGTGACCTAGATCTTGGACGTCTACCTCAGAGGACACCACCTCCTCTCCTCTAGAGTGGCCATGATGGAGAAAAACCTCTCTGATGCGCAATCTCATATGCGGCAAATTGCACTCCTATTAAATGATCAGGAAAACCGAGTTTGGTGCAATAACATCCGCCTGAGAGAGTCCCTGAAAGCATCCCGTGAGTGCCCTACGCCGTAAGGTCATTGAAATCCTCACTATGGTGTCACAGAAACCCCTCGACTCCACATTCACGATTGGTAGAGTTCACAGAGTGTCCTGTCAACAGACCTCCCATGTCTCTGGATCCCGTGACCTCCTATGCAGATTACACTACTATACTAGTAGAAAGGCCATCCTTCAGCATGCCTGGTCATACGACAAATTCTTCTTGGAAGACATGGAAGTCCAGCTCTTTATGTATGATGTATCCGTCCACACTTTAGCCATGAGATGCCTGCTCTCTCCACTGCACCACATTAAAGAACTGTGAGCCACATAAAGATGGGGGAACTCATTTCACCTCATTAAGAAGGGGGATAAAAACCTGAGGAACTGCTGGAGCTTTTCCACTTCTTGGACACTGCTCCTATCCATGTCCCTAATTGGCTATTAATAGAACTCCCACACCAGCAACCACAGGGCGACAGGAGGACACATGCTTCACAGCACTCAAGCAGGAGAAGATGGGGATCTGAAGAGAACCCCACCAAACGCAAGGACCAGAGATGCAGTCCCACTTGACTTTTACATTCCAGTCTTCGGGGCTGCGACCTATGACCACCCTTCCACTTCGTCCACACCACTGTTCGGCTTGAGGGACTGTCCCACGGAGCACAATGTGGACCATTTCAGCCCATCATACCTATTTCTAGTTGCCCAGTTTGGTATGGGGAGACAGACTGGAGCACGAGTACTTAATACTTAATCTTGCTTGTCAAGAGTATAGCCCCCTCCTCTGATATTTGCCCTTGCTATGGAACCGCTGGCGGCCGCAATCCGCGAGCATCCTGAGATTTCGAGAGTGGTGGTCGGTCAAACTGAACATAAAATCTTCTTATATGCTGATGACGTGCTCCTCACCTGCACGAACCCTGATATTTCCATTCCAGCTGTTGTCTCTGTTCAATCCAACTTCTCGGCGGTTTCCTTCTACAAGCTCAATCTCTCTAAATCCTCTTTTTCCGGTGAACCTCTCTCCAATCTTAGCTACGC
The DNA here is from genome assembly GCA_033576535.1 of Allobates femoralis. Lineage (NCBI taxonomy): Eukaryota > Metazoa > Chordata > Amphibia > Anura > Aromobatidae > Allobates > Allobates femoralis. Next base: position 426,742,128 of record JARQOC010000003.1, read on the forward strand.
GGTTTTCTTTTCTAGTCGCCCCGCAGGGGTGTGTGTATTTGGGTATCTGGATAGCGCCTACCCCTTCTATGATTAGGGTTAATTGTGAATCATTGATCTCCTCCCTGAAAGCCCTGATAGTGGAGTACTCAAAGATTCAACTCTCTTGGGTAGCTAGGATTAACCTGGTAAAAATGATGCTCCTCCCTAAAATTATTTATATCCTTAGATGCGTCCCTCTCGTATTTCCCAGACGTTACTTAAATCTGTTCCAGTCGATTCTGGGGAGATTTGTTTGTGGGGGGTAGGCCTCAACGGGTGGCCCTCTCAACCCTGACTCTTCCTTCCTCTCTGGGAGGTTTAGGCATGCCAGATATTTTGAATTATTACTCCGCCATTACCTTGGACCTAGCTAAGTCTTGGTGGGCTGCGGTCTCCCCTCCATCCGCACACTGGCTTCAAATCGAGGCTCACTCTTCTCCTTTGGGCTCTCTCAGGACCCTGCTGGAGGAGTCCTTCCTGCGGGCCATCCGTCCCTCAGTTCCCCTGCGCTCCATGCAGGCGGTCCTCTCGGTGTGGCACAGGCTAGCGAGAACGCATCTTCCCTTCCTTTCCAGGTATCTCTCCCTGAGAGTCTTGGAGTCCAGCATGGTGGATATCTCGCTTGGGCGGCGGCGGGAGGCGGGTATACAGTTGGTATGGGATCTCCTGAGTGATGGACGTCTGGCATCATTTTCTACACTGACAGCTAAATTCTCCCTTCCACCCTCATCTTTTTTACCTATATGAGAATACGACACTTCTTTCTTGTTCCCTACCGAGGTGGGATCCCTCCTCAATTAACCTTAGTCTTCAATCTTTCTTCAAGCAAAGCGGGCATTCCCGGAGTGGGGTGTCTATTGTTTATAGGGCCTTGACAGCCGCCCGTGCGGTAGATAAGCTTCCTTTTATGATCAGGTGGGAGGCCAGCTTAGCTTTTTCCTTGCCACTAGAGAAATGGCATACCGCCTCATCTCATGCGGCTAGATATACACTGTGTGTCAATCACTTGGAACAATCCAAGAAACTGCTGATGGGCTGGTACCTGGTCCCTGCGAAAATAGCCAGATTTAGTGGACGTGAAAATCCTTCCTCGTCACTTTGTTGGCGGAACTGTGGACAGCTAGGGTCGGAGGCACACATCTGGTGGACCTGCCCGAAGGTGGTGGCCTTTTGGTCTAGGACAGGGGTCTCAAACTCGGTTGGGTTGGTGGGCCGCACGTAGAAAAAAATTAATATCGGGGGGCCGCATTGCTTGTAGGACTAAAGGTACCGTTACACGTCGCAACATTGCATGTAATTTCACTGGCAATTTGCTGGTTGCAGTGAAATCATGGACACATTGTTCTATTTTCTTGCTGTGTACAAATGTAACAATGTGTCCATGATTTCACTGCAACCAGCAAATTGCCAGTGACATTGCATGCAATGTTGCAACAAGTAACGGTACCCTAAGTGACATTTTAGCAATACCAGAATTTTTTGCTCAATCTAGTAAAGTACAAATTATGATCTTCTTGTAGTAATGTCCCCACCCTGGTCTCCATCTTGTAGTAATGTCCCCATCCTGGTCCTCGTCATGTAGTAATGTCCCCATCCTGGTCCTTGTCATGTAGTAATGTCCCCATCCTGGTCTCCATCTTGTAGTAATGTCCCCATCCTGGTCCTCGTCATGTAGTAATGTCCCCATCCTGGTCCTCATCATGTAATAATGTCCCATCCTGGTCCTCTTCTTGTAGTAATGTCCCCACCCTGGTCTCCATCTTGTAGTAATGTCCCCATCCTGGTACCCATCCTATATTAATGTCCCCCATCCTGGTCCTCATCTTGTTAGTAATGTCCCCATCCTGGTCCCCATCCTATATTAATGTCCCCCATCCTGGTCCTCATCTTGTAGTAATGTCCCCACCCTGGTCCCCATCCTATATTAATGTCCCCCACCCTGGTCTCCATCTTGTAGTAATGTCCCCATCCTGGTCCCCATCCTATATTAATGTCTCCCATCCTGGTCCTCCTCTTGTAGTAATGTCCCAATCTTTTAGTAATGTTCCCTCCCTTGTCATCTTGTAGTAATGTTCTGGTCTCTGTTCTTTTCGTTCTCTCGCTCACACACACACTCACATAGGGCTTGTCCACACACCTGCGCTCTCAGTATTTAGCGCTTCTGCGCTAAATACTTAGGTTTTGACAGAGAAGCAGAGGTGCGTGTATGCGGCCGCTTTCAGCAGACGCTGTCCCTGGTTACCCGATGTGTATCGTGGTAACCAGTTCATACAGCAGCCTGCATAGTGTGCGCTTATCCAGAGCACACAGGGAAACACTGCAAGCAGCGTTTCCCTGTGCGCTCGGGATAAGCGCACACTATGCAGGCTGCTGTATGAACTGGTTACCACGATACACATCGGGTAACCAGGGACAGCGTCTGCTGAAAGCGGCCGCATACACGCACCTGCGCTTCTCTGTCAAAACCTAAGTATTTAGCGCAGAAGCGCTAAATCTGAGAGCGCAGGTGTGTGGACAAGCCCATATATACACACCCGCACATTCACACACACTCACATACATACACACATACATCCTCCGACATATTCACACAAACACACACACACTCACACATTGACACACTTACATAGGGACATATTTGGAGTTCCTGCCGCCCTAGGCACTTTCAGCGGTCATGTTCCCCTCCCCCCCAGGCTGCTATCTTCGGCTGTAACAGCGCCTTACCTGACTCCACTCTTCTCATTCTGGCAGCTTCTTCCTCTGTGGCTCCCAGTCTTCCGCTTGCCGGCACCAGCCAGCACGCGGCACCAGCCTGCACCCGGCAGTCGACACCAGTCAGCACATGGCACCAGCCGCCGGCGATGTGCTGCTCAGGCGGCGCGGGAATACACTCACACATATACATACACTCACACACATATACATACACTCACACACATATACACACTCACATGCAAATATACACGCTCACACATATACACACACATATGCACACATATACACACTCACTCACATATACACACAAATACACTCACTATTATACACATGCACACACTCACATATACACACAAATACTCACACATATACACACTCACATATACACACACACACATATACACTCACACATACACACTCACTCACATATACACTCACACATACTGACACTCTCTCTGTAACACTCACTCATACACACCTGATGCCCCGGGCCATTATACATGCAGCCGACGCGGTACTGCTTTACTGTGACTACTGTGACGGGTACCGCGCCGGCTCAGCTCACACAAGCGCCTTCGCACCTGTACATTCATGAAAGCAGGCGGCCGGTGGACCAATCAGAAGCCGCCTGTGACGTCACAGGCGGCTTCTGATTGGTCCACCGGCCGCCTGCTTTCATGAATGTACAGGGCAGGCGCGAAGGCGCTTGTGTGAGCTGAGCCGGCGCGGTACCCGTCACAGTAGTCACAGTAAAGCGGTACCGCGTCGGCTGCATGTATAATGGCCCGGGGCATGCATTTTTCTTTCATGGTGCCCCGGGCCGCACTGGGGAGCGTGGCGGGCCGCGAGTTTGAGACCCCTGGTCTAGGATAAATATACTCATAGGAGAACTGATGGGCCTTATGTTCCCTCTTCCGGGCCCTATGGCTCTACTGGGAATTGACCTGGACACCTTACCAGCAATTCTTAGGCCCATAGTTAAACGTTTTGATCGCTGCCCGTCTATCCATTGCTGCCCTTTGGAAATCCCCCACCTGCCCCACTCTGAGGACCTGGTCTCTAGATTAAACCGACATCTTATGCATGAGCTAGTACTCTCACATGACCTCCCCCACAAAACTAAAGTTCTCAACTGGTGGGACCCATGGATGTCTACTACTTATAATGAGGTCTCTCTTCCCAACTAACTTTCTTAAAAGGGGCGTATAGTTTTCTGCTCGATCTAAAATGTTGTTTTGATGGCGACAATAACCTGATATGACTATTGGTAATACTGCTTATCCTACTTTTACCCCCCCCCCACCCCCTACCTTCTTGTTCCCCTCCTCTGCTCCACCCTGTACCTCCCCATTTGAGGGAACCTTTATTGGTGTTTTCTACTGTTTGAGTTAGGTTACTAACACTGTTTGTTGTTTTCCCTGTTATTGCCTTTATATATGCAATAAAAACGAAATAGTTTAAAAAAAAGAGTATAGCCCCCTCTGCCTCTTTCCATTTTGCATTGTTCTTGCTTTGTTTAGCCCTGTAACGTTGATGAGATAATTACCTGGGTGCGTGAGAAAGCCGTTGCATAGTTTCTCACATCTCCTCCACAGGACTACTGTCCTGTGTCTATCCCCAATATTAAGGGGAGATGACATTCTCCGGTATTCATCCCGGAGTTAAAGATTGGGTTTTACTTAACTCTTTGTATACCTGCTAACTACTCCTTAATCCATACATCAGCAAGTGATTGAGGTTGCAATTGCACTAACTATACCTAATCTGTACTCCTTAGTTCTCCATACCCCCGCCTCTATTTTTGCCCCACCCTGCACCTTCTCCTCCTCATCTCCTTTTCCTATGCTCTCCATCTAGTTATTCCCTCTTCCCCTCTTGGATGTTCGTTTCCCCCAAAAGGTGTAGGTCAGAGGCCGGTGTCCTGTTGACCTTCGAGATTGTTGTGTCCCATGAATGGGAACAACCTGTGGTATATATTTCTCTGCATTTTGTATTTCCTCCAATCGGGCAATCCCCTGTTGTTGCTAGGTAGATTTAGACTGTATCGAGTTTGCCTCTGTACAGGATGCCCTCCCTTCTTCACCAGTTTAGGTTAGAGAAGCCATTACTGAAGACGCATGTGTGGAACCCTGTGCAGATTATTCCTTTCCACCTATCGTTCCATTGTGACTAATACAAGATTTAGAGGAAAACCACAGCATTTCTCCTGGTCTTTCTACAGCTGCAGTGACTATTGAGTTGACACTGTCTGTTTGCCCCTGATGGTGTAAGTATGAGCATACAATTATCCAAGAGAGTGGTAATTAGAGCACTCGGGATTTGCAGCCATCAGAAGGGGACAGAATAGAGATGACATCCTCAAACTTCTCAGATTTACACTGTGGATCTATCAACGTCAGGGGCTTAGGCTGTGGTCACAGTACCATTTTTCACATGCATTTTTGGAGACCTGCGTTTTCAAAAACGCATGTAAAAAACGCACCCATAGGCCCCCATGTTAAAAAACGCATGCCCTAATAGCCAAAAAGCATGTGTGACTGTCCCATGCGTTTTTGGAGCATATACAAAAACGCATGCGTTTTTGTAGAAAACGCATGCGTTTTTATAACATGGGTTCCTATGGAAAACGCATGCGTTTTTGAATGGCACTAAAAGGTACTAACTGTACATGCGTTTTTGCATGCGTTTTCCATAGGAACCCATGTTATAAAAACGCATGCGTTTTCTACAAAAACGCATGCGTTTTTCAAAACGCTCAAAAAAATACTACAAGCACTATTTTTAGGTGCAGATTCAAAAACGCACCCAAAAACGCAGGGAGCCATCACACACCTTACAAAACTCATGCTGACATGAAAAAAAGCATGAGTTTTGTTAAATCACTAAAAAAAAACGCATGGCAACTGTGACCACAGCCTTACACAGTCTGGGTGAGAGATCCATACTTGCTAACCTCCTAAGAAGGGAACACATTCAGATAGCTTTCCACCGAGAGACACACCTCAGCTCCCTCAAACCATTTAAATTGAATAGTTACTAGTTCCCTGACGCCTACCACAGCCAATCGCCTGATCTGAGGTCTCTGGGTACAAGCCTCCTTGTACCCCGCACTGTCCCTTGGGAGTTCGTAGACTCCGGATTTGACCATCATGGAGGAATGTTATTAGTAAAGGGATTGATTTCATTGCAGTTTAACTATCTCCCCAACTCTTAATACGGGCCAGTTCTGAGTTTCTGAAGCAAATTGTGGAATTTGCTGAGGGCATGGTGTTGCTGGGGGGGTGACTTCAGTGTTGCTCTTGACCCTGACGTGGATACCTGTGGTTCGCATGCCTTCTCGCTAGCCGCACTACATACTCAGACGTCTCCTCCATGAACACCAATTGATAGATTCCTAGAGCTTACTACATCCAACAGATAAAATTAATAACAGAATCTTTATCGGCATGTTTATAATTTTAAACCCTGGTGAATGAATCACCCCTTAGGGTTGGGATTGCATAATCTCCAAATCAAACATTATAAAACAGGAGAAATATGCTGGAGTATATTGCAGTAAAAAAGTGGTATTTTGATTTTTTAAAATGTGTGATAGCAAAAGTGGATACAAAGAGGGTGTGAGATGCAACTCACCCCTATGGTTACATCATTTTCCAGATCCAGTACTAGTTAGGTTACAGAAATTGATGGACAGGTACATATATGGTATATACAAGTACTAAATGCTAAGTCTGCTTAGTAAAATGCACAGTAATTCACAGATTCAATGTCATATCAAAAACACCAGCTTATATAGCATCAGACTATATAAGTTTACACATGATGTGTCCAGCAAAGACATTTACAAGTAAATACATGGATGAATGGAAAGGATTGATCCTAATAGGTGTTTACAACATACCTATACAAAAACCATGGAGGGAGAGCAGGGCTCAAAGATTAGTCCTGTTTAGAAAGGCCCCTACATATGTTTCGCCAGCATGGTAGTAAAACTTCCTCAGGGAGAGGTTTGTGGAGGTAGTTGACACCAAACTAGAGCAGCAGCGATGTCTTTATAGCGCCAGGGAACCCAGGTGCGGTGTTTCAGCACTTCCGGGTTCTGTTGACTTCACGCGCATGCGCACAGTCACCGCCCGACTTCCAGGGGCGGGCCACAGTCCAGGCAAATCTCGCCCCCCCCCCCCCCCCCCGCCTGGTGATGGGACGTGTTACCAGGCGGAAGGGGAGGAGCCAGGGCCCAGCACCACCCTCCGGAGGAGCAGTGACGTTAGTGCAGCGTTGTGCTGACATTCAGGTTGCCATAGTAAATAGTAAACAGCCACAGAGCAGCGAATGGATTGAGAAAAGCCACAAAATAACACAAATATTGAATAGACTGTAATAAAAGCCTAATCTATAAACTAGGATTCAGTCCTCCTTTGGAAATGGCTAAAATTTCTTTCTCCATAGTAAAAGCTGTCTCCATTGTTGCTTGATTATAGTAATAAGCAATCCTTGGGCAGGGAACTTCAGCAAGGGCCCAGACATCATGAAAAGTGCTTTAGTGATGTGTAAATCTTAAAATCCTGGAAAAAGAGGACCAGAAAAAATGAGACAAAGAACAGACAAGAAAAGAATATCTGAGGTGGTAAGACTAACCATACACTACAAGTATGGACTGAAGGATACATTCTCATTAAGACCATTGGGAGTTAGGGTTGCCAAGAGCACGATCCACTTTTCCATACGTGCCAGCAATTTTTTCTGGTCTCCACCTCTATTGCCACAACATACCATATCAATCCCCCTGACTTTCAGGGAGGCAGGGTTGCATCCATGAAATTTCAAAAAGTGCTTTGGAAGTGTTTTCAAAACTGTGGGCTCTTTTGTGGTTCCTGCAGCAATAATGTCCCGAACGTGCTCACGCACTCTCACCCTCAACTCACGTGATGTGAGTCCCACGTAGACTAGAGAGCAGACACATTGGGCAAAATATACCACATGAGTTGATGTACATGAAATTCTGTGCCTGCTCTCATATCTACGGGAACTATCAGCGGAGTGGAAGTGAGTAGCATGCTCAACATTGATGCAGGAAACGCAATTCCCACAAGGATAACAACCCAAAACAGGATCCCGAGAGCCAAAGGGATTTGGGATGTATGGTACATAATGGCTGTTTACTAGGATGTCACTCGGACTCCTGGCACGTCATGGTGTCATGAGGGGTCTTGCTGGCAGACATTTTTTTCAAAGTCGGATCGGTCAAAAGAACATTCCAATGTCTTTGGAGAATGCTCCTCATAGTGTTCCATAGTGGGCTGGCATAGAACTCTGTAGGGTGAGTGAGGAGCTTCGTGGTTTTCTGAATAAAAAGGCTAAATGCTGGTTGGGAAAATGTAGGTGGCAGTTTTACAAGTTTGGAAACAAGATGGGCAGATTACTGGCTAGAACTTTGAGACAGCAGAGGGCTAGAACATTCGTCTAGAATATAGGGCAGTCAGCAAGAAAGAACATGACCCAACCCTCCACTATAATAGCCAAAGCTTTTAAAAAATATGCTGTCCTATACAATTTAGATTGCAATAACCCTCTAACACGTTCCCCTGCCTTCCTTTCGAAAATTAGAGAATACCTTAAGATGGCCAACCTCCCTAAATTAAACCCAGTAGATGTCAAGGTGCTGGAATGCCCTATCACCAACCAGGATTTATTTTTTTGCCATAAAAGTTGCAAAAAACGAGAAGGTGCCTGGTCGGGATGGTTTCTCTTCAGCCTACTATAAAAAATTAAAGGCCTTTCTGGCGCCTCATCTGCTGGGGTTCTTTAATGAAAAATGGATGTCAACCCCACATAGACTCACTTGGGGCTCACATCTGTTATCCCTAAATCAGGCAAAGACCCAACCCAATGTGCGAGTTACCACCTGATCTCTCCTAAACATGGACATCAAATTGTTTACGAAGATCGTTGCTGCAAGGCTGTCTCCATTGCTCACTGGGGGTGGTTCACTTGGACCAAATGGGTTTTACGGTGGGAAGGGAGGCTCGAGACAATACTATCAAGGCGATCAATTTGGGCCACCATGCGCGGTGTGGGGGGCTTCCTCACTTCTCTCTATGGATGCCAAAAAGACATTTGATACAGCAAATTGGATTTTTATGAGGGATACTCTACTGCACAAGTGTATCGGATCCAACATGATGCACTGGATCATATGTCTCTTAATTGAACCCAACAGCCAGGGTCCAGGTGAACGGCTGCCTTTCACCTGATCACCAACCAGGTATTATTTTTTGCCATAAAAGGTGACCCATAAATGTGATTCGGGGCATATTCATTGGCCTGACGTCTCCGTTTACGCCTTGGAGGTGCTGACCTGCCCTGCTGCTAGTGTCATCTCAGAGCATGTTTTCTGTTACGGGCAATCAATCATCACTGATAGGCGCACATGACTCTCCACGGAAAATGCAGGCAGACTTACTCTGATTAAATTCAAGAAGGACTACATTTATACCTAGTTTGTAATCGAATCCCTCCAAATGACAACACAGCTTAAATTCCACAAAACAGTTACTTTTAAAAATTATGTGAACTACAGATGACTTTTTTTTTTTTTTTTAACAAGTGAATCAGGATTACCAACTTATTTAGAATAATTTTTTATTTTTTTTAACTTTTATTAATACAAATGTTAAAAAGGTCGTTGACCTACAATTTGACACAGTGAAAACCAACATTTACACACTTGGGGAACACACTGTTATAGCCAGTATGGGATGTCCTATATGACCCTACTTCTTACTCCTGCCTAACAGTTGGGAGTTTACACATCCTAAGCATATGATGCCCCCACTCACCGGTGGCTTACCCTAGGAATCCTTTTATTCAAAGACACAGGGTTTGGAGAAGAGAAAAGTCCTGTTTTAAAACTTAGCTTGGAGTCCAAGAGTAGCTTGAATTTCTTTATCGGGGGACTCCCACACGGTCTTTAGTGGTTCCCAGGTTTTCGGGATAAATTCTCCAATCTTGACGCGCTTTGCCCCTTTCTTTATAGTGGGGCTCATCAGAAGTATTGGAGATTGTTTGTCGCTCTGTCTTATGGCTGGTCAAGCCACATATACACATTTCTATGGGCAACCATATCAGGAAAGAAGTAAATTAGCCAGTGGGGTAGGACCAACTTTTTCCTAAATCCAAAGTGTGCAGCCACAGAGCAATCATCCACATTATAAGGCACGGAACCACATGACTGCAGGCATTGGACCTTAATGCAGCTGCCAAGTGCCTGTGGATGTTGTTGTTTTTTTGTTTTTTTATTCTAAATAAGTTGGTAATCCTGATTCACTTGATAAAACCAAAGTATATTACCTTCTAACATTACAAAAATTATAAGTTCAAAATAACTACAGATGACCAAACCTTGTTAAATTTGTTTTGGTTTGCTGAACAGGCATATGTACACCCATTATATCAGCAAAAAGGTCAATGAAATACTGAACCACATTCAAATCAATGTTGTCATGATAATAGTATCGCCAAAGCAGTGTTTCAACGTTAACCAGGAATACGGAGATCAGTAACAGACAGGGGCAGACTGGCCCAGGTGGCAGGGGGGCAAGTGCCCTCCAGGCTGGCTATAATGGCCCTTCCAGGGCCGCCTCCATACTGAATGGGCCGGTCCGACCAAGCTTTGCGGCCGCAGCCGCTCACTTCACACTGCAGACGGTCAGGCCCCGCTCCGCGCAAGAATCCACTAGCACCCCCCCCGCTTCTCGCCAGACCCCACTAGCAACCCCCCGCTCCTTGCAAGACTCCACTAGCACCCCCACTCCTCGCCAGACTCCACTAGCACCCCTCCGCTCCTCGCCCAGACTCCACTAGAAGAACCCACCCCCCCCGCTCCTCGCCAGACTCCACTAGCACCAGCTCCTCCCCCCTCTTTGCCTCTTTGCCAGACTCCACTTTTCCCCACTCCTCACCTAGGGCTGACATCAACTCAATGCCTCCCTGGGCCAAGAGGCCCAGCCCGCCCCTGGTAACAGATGTAGGCATGGTGGTCAGAGAGCTAAAATCACACAACACGTGCACCATAAGAAATGTCTTCCCATTTGAAAAAAAAGCATGCCCAGATTGCTCCAAAGTAGCATCAATTCACCCACAATAAAAAGTGTAATTCAACAAAATACCTCTGTTAGCATTCTGAAAATGCTGACATACGCAGTACTCCATTCGGTTGCTGGAATGCATACAAGCAAAACTGTATGACCGCGAAACCACTGGCACTTCCCCTCTGTTACCTGCTTCCTAATATGTTGTCCAGGAAGTAGGCCCTGATGCCATTTGCACACAACCTACAGTTGCACATAAACAACAAACATTTAGCATTGGACAGTGGGCGTATATTATATATACTCTGGTGTCAAGCAAAATGAGATCCCCTAAAACTGACTGGGAACATTGAATAGTGCGTGGTTTCTACCAAACAGCATTACATGGTAGTAGTACTATAGGACAGTATTAATTTGTGAGCTTTTGGTGGCACAATCCTACTGAAATGTCAGCACTAAAACAGCATGGAAAATAGCCTGGCATGTGCTTTGTAGCAGTAGGAAATATTTGGCTTACTGCTTTGGGGAGGGTAATAACCGCATTTTTAAGTGGAGTATTGTGGACAGCAGAAGCCAGCCTGTTACCACAAAAACAGCGGGTAACATGGCCTGGTGTGTGCTTGGCAGCAGGTAGTACTAAATGTTTGGACTACTGCTTTGTGGAGGGCACTAACCTACTTTTTAAGTGTAGTAATGAGGAAGCAGAAGGCAGTGTGTCACCTGCCTGTGTGATTTGTAGCAGGCAGTAGGAAATGTTTCGACTACTGCTTCATGGAGGGCAATACCCACCTTTTTAAGTGTAGTATTGTGGACAGCAGAAGCCAGCCTGTTACCACAATAACAGCAGATAACATGGCCGGTGTGTGCTTAGTAGCAGGCAGTAGCAAATGTTTGGACTACTGCTTTGTTGAGGGCAATAACCACTATTTTATGTGGAGTATTGTGGATAGCAGAAGCCAGCCTGTCAGCCCCAAAAAACAGCGGGGAAAAATGACTTTCTTGTGTCTTCAGCTCTGAAAAAAGCTATTGTTTTGGTGATATTATGCAGCTACTGAACGGCTCCTTTCAACTGTCCATGCTTGAATATCTCTCCCTATCTACTCTACAGTGACGTAGTATACACTAGATTTAGCCCTGAAAAGGGCTTTGTTTTATGAAGAGGCCTAAACACTCTCGCTAGCAGTTGAGTGATCTCTCCCTATGCTTCTTTAACACTGGTTCTGGATACAATGTGGGCAAAATGGCGGCAGGAGGGCTTAAATAGACCCTATGATGCTGGGTGGCCAGCCAATCACATTAATGCCACAGCCAATTATGTCTGCGGCATTACTGTTATTGGTTAAGAAACCCAGCATGTTTAGTGGCTGCAGAGGAGGCACCAAAACTGCAGGGCAGGACATCTGAATATAGAAAGGCGAGTACACAAATACTCAGAGTAACGAGTAATGCGAATACCGTACTATCAATGTGAATAGTAATTAATACACTCGCTTATCACTAACCGGAAACCCAGAACAGTCACAGAACTGTGGAAGAGACTGGAAGACGAGTGGACATAATCACACCAGAGCAGTGTGAGAGACTAATGATGTCCTGTGGCTGCAGATGTGCTGTTTATAAATTTTGGATATTTTGGAAAACACTGTTCTACTGGCATTCTGTACCCTTTACACAAAACCTTCAAATGTTGATCAATGTAGATTACATTCTGTCTGAAAAAATCAAGAGATCATACTTTGTTCTCTTATTTTGATCACTAATGTATGTGCAGATACAGTGTTAGATTAGTGAGGTGATGTGATAGGCCTGTATAAAAAAGATGTTTTTTAGGGCACCCATAAAACTATGGACACTGTGAATTTAGTTTAATGGGCACTAAGTACCCTGTGTTTTTCAAACATCAAAGTTCAAGAAGAAGCGGCACTCACCGAAGTATTACAGATGGTCCTTTATTCCATGATTCTAGAAACGGACAGGGTGCAGGGAGGAGGCCACGGACCCGTAGAAGCGACAGCTGTCGCGAAACGGCGGCGGCGTCCGCTGGCCCCCCGTGGCCTCCTCCCTGCACCCTGTCCGTTTCTAGAATCATGGAATAAAGAACCATCTGTACTACTTCGGTGAGTGCCGCTTCTTCTTGAACTTTGATGTTTGATTTGCACATTGGCTGTGCTCCACCGGAGGGGAACCTGCCTCAACGGGAAGGGATCCCGAACCTGACTGTCAGCACCGCTCAGTGCCCTGTTTATTCTTCTTTGATTTGATTTTTACCCTGTGTTTTTAACAGCACTAGTTTTTATTTATTTATTGCAAGGTATTTGGTCATAACATGCACATACTTTTTTTCTAGTTTTATGCAATTTGGTGTTTATTATGAACATGCTGTACATGCATGTTCACACAAGTTGGCACTGGCTCAGGTTTTTTGGTATTCCATTTGGTTGCTTGTCTCCTGACAAGCAAGGGGGAGCCACACCCTTCCTTTGGGGGCAAAGCTGTTATAATGCATTCCAATTCTGAGATTCCTTCTTTGGAATTTGGCCACACACAGCATCCAGTTTCTTATGAGGTCAGTTGGCACAGTAGCAGGTCATAATGCGATTAGTGTAAGGACCATACCGAAGTGGGTCCCCTTGGTGAGGTGGGACTGCTTAAATATGTTTTTTGCAAAAATGGTATGTACCAAATACGCTGTGTTTTTAACAGCGCTAGTTTTTATTTATTTATTTTATTTTATTTATTAAAGGTATTTGGTAATACATGCACATACTTTTTTTTTTTTTTTTTTCTAGTTTTATTACAGAAAACTGGTAGAGATGGAGAAAAGCCTGAGATGACTGTAGAATATATTGGTTTATGGATGATGTTTAGTCTTTGACCATTAACAAATTCAAAAAAGGGGAACCCTCAGTCAAAATGTATGGCCCTCCAAAACTTACAGAATTCCAAAAATCACAACCCAGGAGTCAGGCCAATATAATCAAGAATAATAGTTTTATTTATTCATTACATCAAAAACTGGTTAAAATGGAGATACAAAAACACACAAGGCAGGATTACCCCACTTGGTACATCATAATTCATATATACACACATAGAGTTCATCCTTCTATTACATGCATCGTGCACTGAACCTATTAAAACAATATAAAAGGCCCCACTATAAACCTCTAATAAACTACCATGAACTGACAAGTGCCAAAACAAAGACCAAGGGGCTAAAGGTGTATTACCTGCCTGTGACCGCCCCCTAATGCGCGTTTCGCGTTAGCTGCGTCTGACCATTAACAGACTGGAGAGCAAGTTTAATGTGGTAGAAGATGACCGTAAATGTGGGGAGATGTTGCACTGCAGAGAGCTTTGTGAGTGGAATTGAAATGCTTTATACAAACAGAAACAGAGTCTTTGCTATGCTCAACAAATGTGATTTACAATTTATTTACAAAAATGCACTCATTTAAAATGCAAGTTTGGCTGTAGATACAGGTAGTGCGGTTTACACAGCATGGTATTACAGATTACATTTCAGGTATTCAACTTAGCACATTGCACATTGCCACATTAATATATTGCACTTATCCCATACAAGACCATGACATGGTATATAAGGGCCCTTTCACATCAGCGTTTTTTGAAATTCGCGGCAGATGCGGTGAAAAAACCGCATCTGCCGCGATTACCGCATACCGGCTGAACTTGCGGCGCGGTTGCGGTAAACGCCATGCAAAGTATAGGCGTACTTGCGGCAGGTACGGCAAGTGCGGTTTTGCACTTGCGGCAGGTGCGGCCGCGAAAAAAAACGCGGCTGACTGCGGTTTTTTTCGCGGCCGCACCTGCCGCAAGTGCAAAACCGCACTTGCCGCACCTGCCGCAAGTACGCCTATACTTTGCATGGCGTTTACCGCAACCGCGCTGCAAGTGCAGCCAGTATGCGGTAATCGCGGCAGATGCGTTTTTTTCACCGCATCTGCCGCGAATTTCAAAAAACGCTGATGTGAAAGGGCCATAACAGTGTTAACATAATAAGGCCCCATCAGCCCCACATCAATAGCTTAGAGAGAGCGGTGCACATTTGACTAATAATGCTGCATCTAGGCATACCAAATTGTAACTGCACGCTGTGTTGAAAGGAACCCCCACCTAAACCTCCATCTCCTACGCCGTTTCGCTGCACGCTTTTTCTCCTTGAAAAAGCGTGCAGCGAAACGGCGTAGGAGATGGAGGTTTAGGTGGGGGTTCCTTTCAACACAGCGTGCAGTTACAATTTGGTATGCCTAGATGCAGCATTATTAGTCAAATGTGCACCGCTCTCTCTAAGCTATTGATGTGGGGCTGATGTGGCCTTATTATGTTAACACTGTTATATACCATGTCATGGTCTTGTATGGGATAAGTGCAATATATTAATGTGGCAATGTGCAATGTGCTAAGTGCAATACCTGAAAGGTAATCTGTAATACCATGCTGTGTAAACCGCACTACCTGTATCTACAGCCAAACTTGCATTTTAAATGAGTGCATTTTTGTAAATAAATTGTAAATCATATTTGTTGAGCATAGCAAAGACTCTGTTTCTGTTTGTATAAAATGTTGTTTTGAGTCTGCCATAGGGGTGGATAGAAGGGTTATATAGTTACCCTGAGCCCCTTTTTGTAAAATGTATGATCATCAGTGGGAACTATTGTGTATTTATGGAATTGAAATGCGTATTAATAGCCGATGAGCAACCAGTGCAAAAACTGACCCAGTGGCGAGGCATCTTTGTAGTGGTTGGACAGAAATATCAGCAACATAGTTTCTGCTGTTTCGATGGTAAGGAAAGGGTGGATTCTAGAAATGTTTTTGAGTGATGAATGGAGTGAAGAAAAGATCAACTTTAAATATAGCTCCTCATGGAGTTACCAATATTTCCACACATTGAGTAACAAATCACAAGATGTTCAGTTTTGTAGGTTCAATGACAATCAATCACTGGTGTTTTGTAGTGGTGTCATGATGATGTTAATTCCACCCCTATGTGCTTACCTGGACAATTTTCCCATTAAAGGGACACTGTCAGGTCATTTTTCAGTATGATACTATTACCCTTGAATAGGGCCTGGGCAGACCTTTTAAACACACGTAAAATCATTATTGTACCGTTTGTAGTTTCCGTGTTATCAGCATTGTCAGACCCTGCAGTGCGCTCCAGGATTAGTACTCTCCATTATAACCAAACAGGAATAGTCTGTTGTATAATTGGTCATGTCATTATGCACTCCCTCTCAGCAGCTCTCTCCTCCCTCTCTCCACCCTCCCCCTATACTCTCAGTACAGTGTAGTTTCAGTTCCCATAGGAGCTTCTATACTGATGAAGACATGGAGGGAGAGAGCTATTGCCGATCTGACTTATCTAGACTCCATATGTCTCTAAGCAGGAATCCCTGCTGTGACAGTTTCTGTGTTGTATTTCACCTCTTTCTTGGCTGCAGACACAGAGAGCAGAGAGGAGGATGTAGTTCCCCCACACTGATCTTCTGTGCAGTGATGTGGTGTGAGTATGTGACATGCATGTTCAGGCTTATGGGGAGTGGACAGCAGAGAGCTAAGTGAATCATTCACTGTGAATGACAGATGGAATGAATCTCTTTATTTGAAGTTTACAGAAGATAGGAGGGAAATATAAATAAAAGAAATACATCAATAGGGAGAGTTTAGAGTGGGGAATTAAAAAATTATAGCAGTTACATATGGATTTTTGACCTGACAGTTTTCCTTTAAGAACTCTGTAAAGAGGAATACACCTACAAATATACCCTGAGGAACCCCCACTGAAATAAAAGGCATGCTGAACTAACTAAAAGAGGGACATGGCAATTAGTCAGTATAAGAAGTGTTGTATAATTGGAGACAATGGTATGAGGTGGAAAAAAATAATTGCTTGCTTTTGCAACTGTTTTGAAATGGAGAACTGGAATTTACAGGTTATACAGAATTACTTCTACAGAGTTAAACAGTAGACCTCAACCAGTCTCCTTATTTTTTTTTTAACCCTTTCACCCCCAAGCCTGTTCTGACCCTAATGACAAGGCCATTTTTGCAGTTCTGACCAGTGTCACTTTATAAGATAGTAACTCTGGAATGCTTCAACCGATCCCAGACTTTTTTCGTGATATATTGGACATCATGTTTGTGTCATGCCAGAGGAGGCGGTAACATGAAAGGTGGACTCACTAGATCACAGAGACCTCTGCGGAAGCTGAACTGAAAGATGCAGCTGCACTAGGATGTCGGAGAAATGCAAGAATTTTGTTAAAGACAATAGGTGACCTCACAAGAGAGGACCCCCTGGGCCGAGGCACTGAACTCCTGAGCGAGCACCAACGAGTGAACCCTTTATACAGGGGTTGATCTGGTACAGCCCCAGAGGCTCGGAGTGCAATGACTCCAAGACCAAAGGGGCGATCCAAGAGGAACAAAGTTTATGAGGAGGAGCAAAAGGCCCACAAAAACTGTATGGGACAAACCAGCGAGGGACTAGGACAGCCAGGAGGATCTGGAGGACATATGAAGTTGTCACCACAGATGGTGCCAACTGAGGCTTCAGGGATGAAGACCAGAATGGCTTCAGACAGCCGTAAGACCAGGACAGGGACACCAGCATTTAAAGGAAAACCAGGCATTAATAGCAAGCAGTGATAATAGCAAACATGCGCTGATCTAAGGACCTGAGCACAGCAACGTTTGAACCACAGTACAAAGTTGCCCAGGCACCTCCCTAAGGAAGTGAGGGCCTTAGATACACATAAACCTCTCAGCAATTGGCTGAAGCGTGACAACTGAAAAGGGTGCACTGGCCCTTTAAATGCTGCCTATGTGCGCTCTACTGCAACCCAGAAGTAAGAGGAGGTAGAAGAGACGTGACAGTACAGCTGCGGGAAGGCAAGGAGGGAGATCACGGGTGTGCTGACTGGGTGAGTATGAGAGTGGGGAGCAGGTGGGAGCAGCGTCATGACCAGGACCTGGTTTCCCTACCCCCTGGAGATGCGTTCCACAGCTAGGGACATTACAATGTTCGTGGTAAAGTTAGACTGATAATTTTTGCAATTGTGGACAAAAAGCAAAAATTGATAAATTCTGCCATTTTCAAACTTTGAATTTTTATAATGTTAAACTAGAGAGTAATGTGTGGCGCCCCTGCGTCCAGGAGGCCACAAAGGGAACTGCAGCCAGGCAGGTAGGACAACAGTTGAACACCAACACCCTCACGCCCACACAACCCACGTACAGTAGAGGGCAGCACCCAACCCGGAGCCTGGGAACTCTAGGCAGGCAAGGGGTGGTGGGTTTAGAGACAGTGGGTGGGCAAACACGTAGTCAGGTGACAGAAGGTAGAAATAGTGAAGGGGGAGGAGAAAGGAGTCAGTAGGCTGAGGTAGACTGATCAGCAAAGAAAGAGATCACACATCCTGGCAAAGTGGGGTGTAGGAGCGCAGAATCTGAACAGAGCCAGTGTGAGCCGCAGAGAGAAAGCACGTCCAAAGCCAGCACCCCGGGAGTGTGAGAGAAGAGAGGGACAGTGACACTGGTCCCTAGCAACACGGTCGAGATGGCAGACTGCAGGCGGAGTAGCCCTCCTATGATACTTGAAGACACAGTGGAGAGAGCCTGGTAGAGCCTCACACGGGAGGACTGCTGGAGGCTTGGCTGAAGTAGAGTGTCGGCTCTAGAGGGGACCGTAGTTTCACCCGGCATCCCCAGACAACCGACGGGGGACCACAACTACACGTTAGGGTCCCTACTCCAAAGGACAGGCAGCTCAGTGGCAACCCGGAGGGCTCACAGGAGTCCGAGCCACCGCCATACTGCCCGGAGTCACGCACACCAAAGTGAACAGAAAGAGAGAGAATCCACAGCCTGGAAAGGACACAGAGACAGAGTAAGGGGTCACAGTAGGAACGACCTGGCTGCAGGGAGTAAAGGGAACCCGGAGGGGAAAGTGTGCCCGTGTAATTGAACTGAACTGTAAGAACTGTACTGAACGTGAATTGAACTTGAGAACTTGAGAAGTAAAGACGGTGAACCCTGAACACGACTCCCTTGCATGTCTCTGCCTGAACACGACTCCCTCCATACAGGTTTGCAGCAGATTCCCACCTAAAGAGCCACAGCTTGCAGGCTCCATCGCTGAAGGAGGATTCCTGCAGCATCTGGGCAGTAAGTGTACTACACTCAGCACCAGGCCTGCACACTACACAATAGACTTTAATCAACACTGCCCCGGGGAACACAGTTCTGCCTACGGAGAACTATTCCATCCTTGCTGCCATTACATCATCCCCGGAGGTTCTGCGACAGCGGTGGCCCCATTACTGGCTACACACTGTGGGTGGCGTCACGACTGACATCCCCTGTAAATACCCCTTATTATTGCCAGGGCCCGGGACACGGTTCGGACCAGGACCACCCGTGACTTCCCCAGTAGCAGACCCGGTCCGGTACCGAGTACCCCCGTCCCAGTGGGCTCGACAACCGTCTCACAACATAGTTAATAACATTTCCCATATGTCTTCTTTACATTAGCATAGTTTTGGAAACAACATTTTTTTAGGAAGTTAGAAGGGTTCAAAGTTCATCAGCAAATTCTCATTTTTCAAACAAAACTTACAAAGACACTTTTTTTTAGTGACCACATCACATTTAAAGTCCCTTTGAGGGACCTACATGACAGAAAACACAGAAAAGTGACAACATTCCAAAAATTGCACCCCTTAAGCTATTCAAAACTACATTCAAGAAGATTATTAACCCTTCAGGTGCTTCACAGGAACTAAAGCAATGTGGAAGGAAAAAATAAAAATTTTACTTTTTCCAATAAAAATGTTACTTAAGCTACAAATATTGATTTTCATAAGGGTAATAGCAGAATATGGACCTTAAAATTTGCTATGCAATTTCTACCAAGTACGCCGATATGCCATAAGTGGTCAAAAACCAGTAGGGAGGGAGCGTCATTTGACGTCTTGAATGTAAAATTAGCTGGAATTGTTAACTGACGCCATATCACATTTGAAGAGCCCCATCTTAGAAACTTAGACCCCCCCCCGCCAAAGGAATTTATCTAGATGCGTGGTGAGCACTTTGAACCCTCAGGTGCTTCATACATTGAGCCATGAAAATGAAAAAGTACTTTTTTTTTTTTTTTAAATGGTCTTTCAGCATTTAAATAGAACAACACTAGCCCTCTTAAAATGGGACCTAAAAACGGTCTGGTGCAAATTGGTATAGCTGCAAGTAGAATAAACGTCCAATGTTATGGTTTCAAGAAATGAATTAACAAACCATGAATACTACCACTGCACCAGCACCAGTGAATTGAGATTTTCTATCAATTCTTCTTTACCTCTTTATACCTTTTAAACCATCCATCATATAATAAGGTAATAATTGTTTGCTTTATATTGTTGCATTTCTTGTGGGTGCATTTACCCTGATCTATGGGAATGTGTTTTTTAATTTTTACAGGGGCAAGACGCTAAAATAGATTGCAAAATTTGTTGGACAATTTGTCCTGAGTATGCCGATATCTCATATGTGGCGAAAATCAGTGTTTGGGTGCACAGCAGGGCTTTGAAAGGGAAGGAGCGACATTTGACGTTTCAAGCAGAAAATTAGCTGTAATCAATAGCTGACATCATGTCACATTTAGAGAACCCTTAATGTGCCTAAACAGTGGAAAAACCTCCACAAGGGACCTCATTTTGGAAACTAGACCCAAAAGGAATTATCTGGATACAGGGTGAGCTTCTTGAATCCCCAGATGAATCACAGATTTTTATAATGTTGAGCGGTGAAAATGAAAATATTGAGGCTATTAGAACATTGTTCCGGAAAAAGTATATTTTCATTTTTACGGCTAAACGAATGAAGCACCTGGGGGTTCAAAGTGCTCACCACTCATCTAGATAAATTACTTTTGGGGTCTAGTTTCAAAAATGGTGTCACCTGTGTTGGGTTTTCACTATTTAGGCACATCAGGGGCTCCCCAAACACAACATGGTGTCAGCTAATGATTCCAGCCAATTTTCTGTTCAAAAAGCCAAATGGCGTTCCTTCCCTTCCAAGCTCTGTGCCTGAACATTGTTTTCCACCACATATGAGGTATCCACATACTTTGGAGATATTGACCAAGAAATTTGGGGATCCATTTTATCCTGTTGCCCTTGTGAAAATAAAAATATTGAGGCTAAAAAAACATTTTTGTGGAAAAAATATATATTTTTTCATTTTCACAAAGACAACATGATAAAATGGACCACAAAATATGTTAGGTTATTTCTCCTGAGTATGATGATACCCCATAAAACAATTTTTAGGTGTATAGCAGGGCTTGGAAGGGAAGAAATTATGTTTTTGATTGAGGATCTAGTATGTGAATTTTATAGTGTGGTGTATGTGTGTTGTGTACTGTACATCATCAGGTTGTCAACTGTGTGTTGTACAGTGTACCGCGGTTCGTCTGGGTGTTGTGTACTGTATGTCAGGTCACTGTGTGATGTGTGCTGTACATCAGGTCATCATCTCAGTATTGTATGTCAGGTTGTCTGAGTGGTTGTGTAGTGTACATTAGATCATCTGTGTTGTGCAATGTATGTCAGGTGGTTATCTGAGCGTTGTGTACTGTACATCAGGTTGTCATCTGAGTGTAGGGCACTGTATGTCAAGCAATCGTCTGGGTGTTGTGTAGTGTATGTTGGGTCATCGTCTGTGTTGTGTACTGTACATTAGGTTGACTGTATCTTGTGTAATGTACGTCAGATTCTTTGTGTGTTGTGTACAGTACATCAAGTAATCATCTGTGTATTGTATATTGTATGGCTGGTCGTCGTCTGTGTGTTGTGCAGTATACTTCAGGTTGCCGTCTTTATATTGTGTAGTGTGCTTTAGGTCGTAGTTTGTGCGACGCGTACTGTTCGTCAGGTTGTTGTCTGAGTGCTGTGCAGTGTATATCAGATCATCATCTGGGTGTTGTGCAGTGTACATTAGGTCATCGTCTGTGTTGTGTAGCATACGTTAGGTCATATGTGTGCTGTGTAGTGTACAGTTGTGGCCAAAAGTATTGACACCCCTGCAATTCTGTCAGATAATACTCAGTTTCTTCCTGAAAATGATTGCAATCACAAATTCTTTGGTAATATTATCTTCATTTAATTTGTCTTCAATGAAAAAACACAAAAGAGAATGAAGCAAAAAGCAAAACATTGATCATTTCACACAAAACTCCAAAAATGGTTCAGACAAAAGTAGGTGCCTTCTCCAAACTTCCATTTTTAGATCTCTTCACAGGTGTTCTATGGGATTTAGGTCAGGACTCATTGCTGGCCACCTTAGAAGTCTCCAGTGCTTTCTCTCAAACCATTTTCTAGTGCTTTTTGAAGTGTGTTTTGGGTCATAGTCCTGCTGGAAGACCCATGACCTCTGAGGGAGACCCAGCTTTCTCACACTGGGCCCTACATTAGGCTGCAAAATTTGTTGGTAGTCTTCAGACTTCATAATGCCATGCACACGGTCAAGCAGTCCAGTGCCAGAGGCAGCAAAGCAACCCCAAAACATCAGGGAACCTCCACCATGTTTGACTGTAGGGACCGTGTTCTTTTCTTTGAATGCCTCTTTTTTTCTCCTGTAAACTCTATGTTGATGCCTTTGCCCAAAAAGCTCTACTTTTGTCTCATCTGACCAGAGAACATTCTTCCAAAACGTTGTAGGCTTTCTCAGGTAAGTTTTGCCAAACTCCAGCCTGGCTTTTTTATGTCTCGGGGTAAGAAGTGGGGTCTTCCTGGGTATCCTACTATACAGTCCCTTTTCATTCAGACGGCGACTAATGCCCACTTAAGAGTGTTTGCCACTAGTGATGAGCAAGTATAGTCGTCACTATTCGTTACTTGCACGGATATTAAGGTATTCAGGCTACTCATTACTCTGTGAGTGTTTGCCTACTGATTTTGAGCCAATAAACATGCTGGGATAGTCAGTCATAGTAATGCAATGTTTATGTTTCATAATCGCATTACTGTGATTGGCAGGCGCAGTATAATCAAAGGAAAAAAAGACGCCATATCCGAATAGCGATGAGGTCTGGGGGAGGCTGTAAAAAGGCAGAGATAGATGATAAATTGCTCAAACTGCATGGGAACAGTACGCAGACATAATGTAGACTATGTTTGCATGCTATTCTACCATCAACTGTCTGATCTGAGTGACAGGACCTACTGAAGATAGATGGACGGTAGAAAAGGTATATTGGGTTTACCAGTATCCCGCTGCTGCTTACGTGGCCGCCCATTAAGCTTCATGCATATTCACATTGTTTATTGTTTTTATATTTTATTCTTCATACATGGCCCCATTATTTGTTTTTACTAAATTTTGGAAGCGCTGATGTTATTAACATTATTCAAGCTGTACATTTTCTGACCGTGGACAGGTTAATATTTACATCTAGCTGCTCCAGTTTGTTTAATTCTAGGATTAAGAGCAGGGATCATTTTCTCTTCACTTATTGCATCTAGGCAACTATCTACTTGCATCCCCTGTGATTAAATCTGCATTTATCATATGCTACTGTGGCGCCCCTATGGCTAGGCGCCACAGGGAGGTATTACACTTTGCGAACATATGTAGTATCTCTTTAGTTGTGGGTGTAGGGTTTAACCTACGGAGTCTGTTTTCACACACACACAGGACTAGGCCACCTTAGTATAGAGGGACTGATTATTCAGTAGGTCCAAAAGGGGGTGGAGCCTAGGTTAGTGCAGGAAGACTAGAGTGACAGTTAGTGCTGGGAAGGCAGTCAGTGAGGACGCGCCTGACAGCTCTGCGACGGGAAGGCACCTCTCTTCAAGAGGGGACCCAGAACAGAAGGGGACGGACCAAAACCAGTTGGAGCCGACTGGTAACGTCCGGGGAACACCGGCGACATGAAAGCCAAGGTGGTCAGCGGTTTATCCATGGCCGCAAACCGACGAGCAGCGGACCCTCTGAAATCGGGTAGCCGTAGGCGCCACAAGAAGGTACCTCACCCCGCCGGCCCAAAATAGGTCCTAGATTACAGGAGTATCGGTCCGGATTCTGGTGGCTGGAGGATTTGCTGTGTGTCGCTCCCGTCCGTACCGGTAAAGGAGAAACCCGTGCTTTACTGTATGAGACCAGGGGACTGGCGGGAGGTCTCTGCAAGGGTGGTGAAAGATAGAGAAGGACAGAATTAGACCCCGAAAGACTTAAGAAAGGAACATCTGGAGGCTCCATAGGGGGACCCTGAGCCGACAACTCCTACCCGTTAAACCAGACTGTACCGTGTTTTACCTTATCATCTGCCGGTACCCAGTAAAGTGGAGTTGGAGTTGATCTGGTCTCTGTCTTTCTTCTCGCCGGTGCCCAGAGGACTTCAGCATCATCAGCATCTCACTGGAGGGGTAAGGACAACTACTCCCCTCATCCCCCATCACCGCTGCCCTGAGGTAAAAGCTCCACCTGTGGGGAAGTGGACCACTGCACCCATCATCACCTCAGCAGCCGACCTGCAGCGCCGGTATCCAAATTACTGGGTTCCACAGGTGGCGTCACGTACTCTCTTTATCCTTGCAAATATTTCCCCCATCTAACAAATGACAGCCAGGGCACAGAACGAGGAACCCGACCACCCGTGATTCCCCAGTAAAATCCATCAATCCTAGGCCCGGTATCCGAGTACCCCTTGCCCTGGGCTTATCACTACCCTTAAGAGTTAAGATTAAGTTCAAGGAGTTCTGCACATGTATGTACCCCAGCCATTATGTTTTATTGACCATGTTTTTGAGCTTCTATACAAATTGCCTACATGATGTGGACTATATGTAATAGCAATGAGTACAATATCCCCAGAGTACTCTTAAGCACATATTTTGTAGTACTATTTGAATCAAGTAACCAGATCTTTCCTGATATGTACACTTGCCAAGTTCAATTGTGTACTAGGAGCCATATGTTTTGATCTAGATGTTATGGTCTATATGTCATACAGCACATATATTTATGAATCACTTAAGTACCTGAAGCTTCACATGTTGAGAAATTAATTTCATTATATGTGACAAGTACGACCTTCGATGCTGTACCCGTTAAAAAAACATGTAATCACAGGCACCAGATTATCTACATCTCACCAACGATCTCTAAATGATGTCCTAATGACCGCGCACCCATGAGATCCTTGCTGATATCCTTTCAATATTAAAGCGCGTACCTTAAGTCACATGCTGTCCATTTCTTTGTGATCCTCCTTGAGATGGTTCTACTCCTTCACTGGAGTCAAACTGTGTTTAATCAAACTGATAGGACTTGATTTTGAAAGGCACACACTTGTCTATATAGGACCTCACAGCTCACAGTGCATGTCAGACCAAATGAGAACCATAGCTACCGGCTAATTATAGTTAGCCCATAACTATAGTTTGATTAGGGTAATAGAGTGAGGCAGATTAAACTGAATATCACCAGGTTTTTTCCACCTAATTTGAGAACAACAAAATGTAGAGACAGCTCCTGATTTCAGCATGTGTCACTTACTGGGCTGCTTTGTGTAGTTTTAATAAAATCACTGTTTATTTGGTGATTTTATTATCCTGCTAGGTAGTACAGCATAATCATGAACTTTGTGTTTAACATCGGCTTCACACCACGGTTTCTTGCTTTCAGGCTGTGTCCGGTGTTTTGCTGGATGCTTCGGACACGGCCTGACAGCTCCAAACAAAACAGAACTGGAGGGCAAATATGCCCTCCGATTCTATTTTCTGCCGGAATCATCAATGCGCGCTGCTGCCGCTGTCCAAGTTCTTACATTTCAAAATCTCGTCTAGCAGGGAGCTAGCCGTGGTTCTGAAATGTCAGCCGGGAGCTCTCCAAGTGCTGAAGTTCAGCCACAGCCAACGCTGAACTTCAGCACCTGGTGTCCGGTAACCGGATCGTTTTCCTGCCAGATCTGGCGCCCATAGACTTCCATGTTAGCGGGCGCCGGATCACACCGGATCCAGGAGGATCCGATTTGGTTCAATTTTTGCCCCGGACACAAAAATGCTGCAAGCTCCGATTTTATGTCCGGGGTAAATAAAATGAAATGTGCCTGATCCTCCCAGACATCACAAATCCAGATGGCAAATAGCTGCCATCCTGCCCCATAGGGTTACTATGGGGCCAAAATCAGATCACAAATACCGTGGTGTGAAGCTGGGCTAACCCAACTCCCCACCACAGTCTGGTCTTTCTGTGTTCATTGTATATGGGCAGAAAACTGCCAATCCGTTGTGTGGGCGGGATCATAGAGCTCCACATTAAAATAACTGCTACATCTGCCGAAGAAAAAACAGTGATTTTATCAAAATGACAGAAAGCATCTCCATTTGCAACATATTGCTGGAATTAGGGTCTCTGTTAGATAGGGTAGCAAAAACCTTTTAATTCCTTTTAAGACCAGCCAGCATCAGAACAAATTTTGCTTGTAGCTATCAGCTCCAGAGGAAATGGCAACATTTGTTCAAGTTCTATATCTCCATTTATTAGGCTGGGTTCACATTTGCGGACCCCTCCGCAGCGTTCCTCAGAGGGCATCCGCAATGTGACCGCAGCGGCCGCCAGCTCCTATATTTATAATGGGTGTGCACGGTGCTGCGCTTGACCGCGCATGACCGTGCGCACCCAATCACTCCCATATGTGATCTGTGCGCAGGCGGATGCCTGCGTACAGATCACACACTCTCGTCTGCACCAGGAATGCAACATGTCGCGTCCCTGGTGCGGACGAGACTGGGTGATTTGTGCGCAGCCATCGGCCTGCGCACAGATCACATATAGGAGTGAATGGGTGCTCACGGTCATGCGCGGTCAAGCGCAGCACCGTGCGCACTCATTATAAATATAGGAGCTGGCGGCCGTTGCGGTCACATTGCGGATCCCCTCTGCAGAACGCTGCGGAGGGGTCCGCAAATGTGAACCCAGCCCTTCTTTTTGTTCACGGATTATTTGAAATGTTTCATGTAATCTTGCAATAGACCTAATGAGCAATAGTTCAAAATCCATTTTAAAATTTAGAATCTCCTACATACAAATTAAAGTAGGTGACATTTCTCAGTTCTTGAAACTAAAACCCTCTGCAATCTACATTTTTAACGTACATTTACAAAGACCTTGTTCTTTTATGATGGGTCTTGGACAATAAGCACATCTGTTTTTAAGGCCAATTCCCAGCCTCATTCTCTTTGTATCCTTCTGTTTGAAGAGGGGGAGAAAGCCATTGGTATCCCAATTTAAGTCATTGACTGTTTAATTAGTATTAGATCAGATGTCAGGAAGGGCTATGTATACACAGGATGACAATTTATTGAAGGGAGGAAAATTCAAAACCTCTAATATCAGATTACTCTGATATTAATTCTGGTTTTAATACTTTAGATGAATATTGGTACTCTTATTTTAATATTTATACCTGATTTGTATTTTTGCGCAACATCATGCATCTATATTGCTCATTTCGGTTTTGCATATTGTAAGCTAGTGTGAAAAAAAATAAATAAAAGCAAAAGATATTTTAAAACACCAGGAGCAATACAGTAAGGCTACCTTCACATTTGCGTTTCCGGACGCAGCGTCCGATGCGCAAACGCATCTGCATGGCAAAACGCATGCATACTCAAGCATACGCAGCGGTTTTCATCCGCATGCGTATGTGAATACCTTTATTTTAAAGCAGCGTTTATGTGCTTTTGCATGCGTTTTCGACATGCGCATGCGTTTTACATCCGCATGCGTTCAAGAAAGAAGGCTCTTTTTTAAAGGGATCCTGTCACCCCCAAAACACCTTTAAAGCTATTAAAACCTGTCCCTACAGCATATTAACACTTTCCCTACACTCTTTTTAGCTCCTAAATGCAGTAAATGATATTGCATAAAAACGTTTTATAAGTACCTGCTTAGTGATGATAATGAGTGACTATGCTATTCATAGTCACTCATCAAGACTGCCCCTCTGCTTCATAGCACGCCTGAATAGGCGTGATCTACATCCAGGATTCAAAATCGCGCGTCCCTTCTGTGCCCTGTGTCCGTAGGAGGCTGCAGTGTGGCTTGTGACGCGATCCGCGTCATTCCCGGCGCCCTGTGACGTATTTACAGCGGCGCCGCGCTGTGAGCTTCAAAATGCGCACTGCGCATGCGCATTGGGCATGCGCAGTGCACATTTTGAAGCTCACAGCGCGGCGCCGCTGTAAATACGTCACAGGGCGCCGGGAATGACGCGGATCGCGTCACAAGCCACACTGCAGCCTCCTACGACACAGGGCACAGAAGGGACGCGCGATTTTGAATCCTGGATGTAGATCACGCCTATTCAGGCGTGCTATGAAGCAGAGGGGCAGTCTTGATGAGTGACTATGAATAGCATAGTCACTCATTATCATCACTAAGCAGGTACTTATAAAACGTTTTTATGCAATATCATTTACTGCATTTAGGAGCTAAAAAGAGTGTAGGGAAAGTGTTAATATGCTGTAGGGACAGGTTTTAATAGCTTTAAAGGTGTTTTGGGGGTGACAGGATCCCTTTAACTGCTGTAGATACTGGCACACCCATGGGCATTAAACACTTCTCACTGAGCATGCGCAATCAAACGTACGCATGCGTTGATACGCATACATGCGCAATTCCTTGCGTACGCTTGCGTTCTCATAGGTGGTAATGCGTTAATTATCCGCAGACGTGCGCATGCGAACGATGGCGGATTTTGAACGCACCAAAAAATGCAACATGTTGCGTCCCGAGACACACGATTTTTCCCTCCGTCCTACGCATGCGTACGATTAAGCAGCCGTGTGCGACCAAATGCAGCTGTTTGCGGACGATTGCGTATGCAATGTTAAATATAGGTGCGCAATCCGCATGCGGATTTTGAACATCATATACGCAACGTCCGCTGCGGTGCCCTATGCAAATGTGAAGGTAGCCTAACAATACAGTGGCATGATAAAAATATACATAATCATATGCTATACAGTTACAAGTCAAATGTATGTCTGAGATAGCCAAGATGATTGTCTATAATATGAAGATAGTCTCACGCACAAAGCTGTAATAAATTGAGGGATATGGAGACTGGAAGTCAAATGTTCTGAGCATTGTTACCCTTTTGATTACCTTTATGTAGGTAATCAAAAAGGTAACATTGTTCAGAACGTTTGACTTTCAGTCTCCATATCCCTCCATTCTTTACAGCTTTGTGCGTGAGACTATCTTCATATTATAGACAATCATCTTGGCTATCTCAGACATAAATTTGACTTGTAACTATATAGCATATGATTATGTATATTTTTGTCATGCCACTGTATTGTTACTGTTTTGCTCCTGGTGTTTTAAAATATCGTTTGCTTCTGGTAAACTACAAATTACAAAATTACATCCTGTCTTCACATTCCCTAGTAGTTCAGTGTTTTAAAAGGTTGATTCCCGGGCTTCCGGTTCCGGCGCCGCCATGTGCAGTCGCACTTAGAAGAGCTCCGCAGCCCTCCTCATAATATCGGGATTCCCCAGACCCCGGGACATCTTAACCGCCCGCAATGAGTGGCGGAAGGCAGAGCACACCGGCCACCATGGACCGCTACATCACCCGGGGAGGAGAGAGAGAGCAGGAAGGAGCGTTACAAGGACCGGAGGTAAAGCGCGGGAGGCGCGTGATAATGGCGGCAGATGGAACACAGACACAGCTACAGGCTGCCCCAACGGTAATGGAGAGCGGGGGGAACGATGAAGGGAGGGAGAGACCAGATGAACTGGCTGATGAAATCCCTCCAGAGAAAGAGATGGGTGGCAAACAACAAGATCAGGGTCAGAGAGATAGCCAGACACAGAGGGACCCAATTGCAAATACCCTTGTTACACAGCAGATCGATTATAAGCTGCTAGCAAAAGAACTGGCATTACATCTGGCAGATGAATTCAAGCAAGTAGTCTCTGATCTGGTGGCAGCTGCTACAAAAGGCTTGCAAGCTAAAATCAAGCACCATGACCAACAACTGCAGGAGGCAGAGGAGAGAATTGCTGCTGCAGAGGAGAGAGAAATAGAATTGGAACAGCAAGTGCAGGATCTGCAGAAACAGTCAGCTTATGCCCTAAATAAACTTGAGGATCTAGAAAACAGAACTCGCCGCAGCAATCTTAAAATTGTAGGCCTCCCTGAGTCCATTTTACAGAGCCAGCTTATTGAAGTGTTTGAAGTGGAATTGCCTAAGGAGCTGGGTCTCTCCCACAAATGCAGAACTGAGCGTACCCACAGAATAGGCCCCCCAAGAGAAGCTACTAGTGGCAATACAAATAACAGCCCGGCACGTGATAGGGACTCAAATAAGCCAAGGCATGCTATTGCCAAATATCTCAACCACAGAGACAAGGAAGAGATCCTCCGTGCCTATAAAGCTAAAAAACACCCACTCATGATCCTGGGTCACAGAGTCTCACTATTTGCGGACTATTCAATAGAAGTCACTAGGAGAAGGAGAGCATTCAGTGACGCTTGTACCACACTGTTTAAGAAAAATGTACGATTCCAGCTAAACTACCCAGCCACTCTGAGATTCAGGGGCCCAGAGGGTGAGTTGGTCTCTTTCACGGATCCAGTGGAGGCCATGAAGGCAATCAACAAACGACGCACCATGATGGAAGGGCAAGGGCCAAATCTGAACAGCTCGAGATCGGGTGAAGTGGGGGAGACCCTGATACGTGATGAAAGAGGACTGGATTCCGGTTCTGGCACGCCAAGAACATATAGATTACGTTCGGAGTCTTTGCCACGGCGCCCACAAGAACATTTACAATCTCCTAGACAACAACGCCAGCAAATGACCCGATGGAATAGGAAGAAGTGATTGACCCTATTATCCGAAAGGGTCAGAAACCATGATGACTCTATTTCCTGAAGAGGGAGTTTTTCTTTCCCTCTTGCCCCCACCTTCCCCCCCCCCCCCCCCCCCCCCCCACAAATTTTTTTTTTTTTTTTTTTTCTTCTTCTCCTTCGAATTTCCGGAACACGAGATAACACTGAGAAGAAGACTGAGAGACTCATTACCTCATTGCCTGGTTAGACTTTTGGATCCGAGGGGGGGGGGAGGAGGGAGGTAAAATGCTATATTGACTTTTTAATGGTACAGATGAAGAAGAAAAGAGTGGGAGATGAGGGGGACAAAGAGCGTACTACATATGGGAGTTTTACCTTTCACTGTCTGTCGCCAATACGGTGGTGGCCTTACAATTGACCAACATAGCGATATCATATACGCTTGAAGGAAATCATATCTTTGGTATTTAAATTAATGTTTTAGTTCCTGGGGTCTGGGATCAATCCAGAGATGTTATTGATAGTATAGAGAAATATATAGAACAAGGAGGAGGGTAGAGCTTTTTGCTTCAGCCAGGAGGAAAAAAGCGAAGCCGTCTAAAACTACGGTTGGAGAAGGAGAGAATGAAGGGGGGAAATATGTTGGGGTTGAGATTTAGAAAATGGGAAAATTATGCCTTATTAATGTTACTTCAATTTTATGTGATACCTCCGCATTCCTGCACAAGTATAGTAACCACTATCAACTACACTAGCCACTCAATACCAAGTTACATGATCTTCATCTGGTACCTAGAATCTTTTGATCATAATAGCCATGGTTAGATGGATTACATGGAATGTTAAGGGTCTCCGATCACCGTCAAAACGTATGATGGTGCTACGACACCTCAAGAGGCTAGGTGCAGATGTAGCTCTATTACAGGAGACACACCTCATGCAAAGCGACTACTTTAGACTTAAAAAACTGTGGGTGGGGGAAGTGTTCGGCTCAGAGGCTAATGACAGAAAAGCCGGAGTGGTGATCCTTATTAACAGATCCCTTTCTCACAAGATTTTGTCATCGTCATCAGATGACGAGGGACGATTACTTCATATGAATATTCAGATACAAAATACGACATATAGCCTATATAACATATATGCCCCAAACACATTGCAAAAAACTTTTTTTCAAAAATTGGTTGGACAAATTATGTTGGATCAAGAAAACAACAAAATTATAGGTGGAGATTTTAATTGGGTCCTGAACGAACTGGAAGATAGAAGGAGAGAGGATTTGTTGTGTTCTATGAAGGGTGGAGAGGGTCTCCCTACCAGGCCTAACCTTTTAGAAACCTTAATCAATGGTTGCAGTATGGTTGACTCATGGCGCACGCTACATCCCCTGGAAAGGGAGTTTACCCACTTTTCTCATGCTCATAAAACGTGGTCAAGGCTTGACATGTTTTTTGTCTCGACCTGTTTATTTCAGAGAGTGGTGGAAGCAGAACTAGGAGACATGGTGATATCTGACCATAGTCCAATGATCTTAGAAACTAAAGATACATTCCCAAAGGGAACAGACTACCTATGGAGGTTCCCGGACACGCTAACGAGAGATGAGAACTTTGGTAAACTCCTAAAGGAATGGTGGTCTGACTATTATACAAATAATGCGGAACATGCTTCTAATCCGGGACTGTTCTGGGAGGCGGCGAAGACAGTCTTGCGAGGACACATTATGGCCCATAGTATCAGACTCAAAAAGGAAGTAAAAGAAAAATATATTCTAACCAGTCTTAGAGTGAGAGAGACCTACCTCACATATAAAAGCACCATGGACGCTTCAGATAGAGAGAATTGGATGACGGCAAAGGAAACATTTGATAGTTGGGCAGCCAGACGAGAAGACCTTTACAGAAATTATCTAGAAATAGAATTAAATAGATATGGTGATAAAGCGGGACGTTTGCTGGCGAGACTGGCGAGAGGCAGACGATCACCACCCTCTACATTAACAATCAGAGATAAACAAGGCAATCTCTGGTCTGATCCCAAAAAAATATCACAAATATTAGGTAATCATTATGCAACGTTATATAGTGAACAACAGAGAGAGATAGAGCCAGATAAAGCATGGTTGAACTCCATTAAAATGCCTGGGTTGACGGAAGATGAAAAACAATTTCTAAATAGTCCAATTTCGAAAAATGAAATAGAAATAGCAATCAATTCATTGAAGCCAGGAAAAGCGCCGGGACCTGACGGCTATAATGGAGCCTTTTTCAAATCTCTGAAGGAACAGATCTCCCCTACACTGATGGGACTATATAATTCTATATTGAAAGGCTCCCCGATCCCAGAAAGAATGAATATGGCCCATATTAAACTGATTCTCAAACCAGGCAAAGACCCGTCAGACCCATCTAGCTATAGACCTATCTCCTTAATAAATCAGGATTTGAAACTTTTATCTAAAATATTAGCAGATAGATTGGCAACAATTCTTCCTAGACTAATACAACCACATCAATCAGGATTTGTGAAGGGACGATCGACCACTACCAATATCAGAAAAGCAATGCTACTGATAGATGTAACGAGACATGGAGAGAAGAGGGAGGGGGAAGATCCAGCCATGATCACCCTAGATGCTGAAAAAGCATTTGACAATGTGAGGTGGTCATGGCTGGATTGGGTGTTAGACATTATAGGATTGGTAGGCCCCTTCCGCCAGTTTTTGAAATCCCTGTATAACAACCCGAAAGCGTGTGTTAGCATCCCGGGATTCTTGTCACAAACATTTGGACTGATGAAGGGGACTCGCCAGGGTTGCCCACTGTCCCCACTTCTCTTTAACCTGGCGATTGAACCACTAGCATTATACCTAACAACCCAGAACATTTATGAAGGCCTGAGAGTTGGAGGGAGAGAGGTTAAACTGTCCCTTTTTGCTGATGATATCGTCTTATTTGTAAATCATCCCCAAAGAGATCTTAAAAACGTATTAGACACCATAGTAAAAATAGGTAATCTATCAGGCTTTGTACTAAACAAAGACAAATGCGAAATTCTCTTTCTTAAAAATGGAGCACACAACAGAACCACAATATTGCACGGAATACCTGTAGCAAAAAATAATTTGAAATACTTAGGCATCCAGCTGGCTAGATCACCTGACTTGATATATAAATTAAATTTTTTACCAATCATAGAAAAAATAGAAAAGGAATTAGACAACTGGAAAAATCTTCCCTTATCGCTGTTAGGCCGAACTCACTTGATAAAAATGGTTAGTTTTGCGAGGCTTCTTTATCCCCTCCAGACGGTCCCACTATTACTCAAGCATAAAGATGTCAAAAGAATCAATACCGCATTTTCAAAATTCTTATGGGGAGGCAAAAGAGCAAGAATTAAACTTACAACTCTAATGCTCTCTAGAGAGGAGGGGGGACTGAAGGTTCCTGATATTAGGGGCTATAATCTAGCGTGTGTCATGAGAAATGTGCTAGACTGGATAAACTGCACTTCCAAATTCTCTGATGTGGGCCTGGAGGGGGAGTTCTCGAGACCCTGGGATCTGTCGGCCCTGCTGCACTCCTCATTGAAAGATTTACCTATGAAAATTAAATGCACATCTATCTACAGGGACACAATAATGACTTGGAAGGCAGTAAGGAAAAAAATGAAGCTCTCATGGCAGATCTCTAAACACCTGAACCCTTGGGCTGCTCCTTCCTTTCCACAAGGAGCTGACAATCTGTTATTCAACACATGGAAGGAGAGAGGGATAAAAACCCTGGGAGACCTCATGCATATTGGGGAGAGGAGATGGCTAAATGGCGAAGAAATCTTAAATAAATTTAATTTGCCAAGATCTCAATGGCTACAATGCTTACAATTACAACGACATCTCTTGTCCCGGTTGCGTGATGTCTCAAAGGAGATAGAAGGAGGTGAATGGGAGGAAATGGTGAATAATGCACGAGAGCACATGTCTATATCCACTGTATATAACAGGCTACAGCTCACTCTACGACCACTAGGGACTCATGGATTATTTTCATTGTGGAGAAGACATTTCGCAGACCCAGATCTAACTCAAAATATATTGACAGGATGGGGTACAATAAGGAAAAATATTATAAATGAGAAGTGGAGGGATACTCAATATAGACTTATGCACGGAATAATTAAGGGCTTCAATATCCCACACTCTTTGACCAATAATGAGAGATTGTCGCATTGCCCTAAATGCAAGACTCCCTTAACCGATCTCGAGCATGGAATATGGTCTTGTTCGGAGTCAAAAAAATATTGGGAAAGAATAGGAGATCTAGCTTCAGGATTATATCCTGCCGAGAGGAGAAGTGAACCATTGTTATGGCTATTTCACTACTTGGTTAACCCTCCCTCGGATTATCAGTTACATACCCTATTCCACACAATCTCCTTAGTGGCCAAAAGGCTTCTCCTACTCCACTGGATTCGTGAGACTGTCCCCACTATTGAAATGGTACAGAATACTCTCAGGAAAACACTAGACTTGGAATCTATAGAGACACTAAAAAATCCCACTAAATTAACTAAAAAATTCTTCCACAAGTGGAAACCTTTCATACAACAGAATTTCTCAAGAGAAGAGATGGAAAGATTTATGATTCCTTATAAAAATACGGAGTGGTACGCTATTGAGGATTTACAAGGTACTTTAGGAAGCTTGAGATGTGGCACTTAATATTGGCTAATAGTTTCAGGAGCTAATAAATTTCCGATATTATGATTGAATAATGAAAGAAAAGAATCTTTGTGAATAAGGCATAATGGGTGGGGAGGGAGGGGTTTAATCTTTTTGTGAGTAATTGATATTGTGTTTGAGTTTTACCAAAGCTGTCATTACTTATATACTCTGTTATCATTTTGTAAATACGACTGTCTATATTATTTTTTGTAAAGGCTGTAACACTAATAAAAATGATGGTTCAAAAAAAAAAAGGTTGATTCCCAAGCAAAAGGTCAGCTGGAATCAAAGAGGTGCGATAAACATTTTGCAAGAAAAGAGAAACGGCATCTTCCAGCTCATTGATAGCGGTCTCTCGGTCAAGAAAATTGTAAACTACCTCACAACAGCTGGATGGACAGACCTCATTTTATATCCTTCCACTTAAAATTCAAGAAATGGATGTCCAGGCAAAATTTTGGAGTAAGCAAGTCAGCTCACACAAGGTCTATCAGTTCTACCTTGACAAATGTCAGTGGAGATGACTTACATGATTCGTAATAGAGAATTCACAGATGTTTGTGCAAGAAATGTGCGATGCACAATACACAAGTTTAGTGTGGTGGGACGAAAAAAAGTGAAGAAGCCTCAACTTCAACATCGTCATCAGAAGTGTTGGCTTGAGTTTGCTAAGAAGTATAAAAATTGTACAGTAGAAGATTGTAAACAGTTGATTTGCAGCTTTAACACAAAAGTTAATAGACTACGCTTTGATGGGTCTGGGTTTGATGGGCAATTGGGTCTGGAAGAAACAAAGCAAAACGGACTAACTAATCAAGAAAGTGAAGGAACTGTCAAATTTCATGGAGGAAGACTGATGAGTGGGTTGCTTCACAACCAAAGGCTTTGAATACTTGACCAGGATCGATAGTGGTCTCAGTGCTGAGCCATATATAAGTATCCCATAAGACAAGTTACTTTATACATGTGAGTACAATGGGTATGAAAAGGAAGACGTGTAGTTAAAATGTGAAGCAAGGGCGGCTGCTGACCCTACAAAAAGGGCAAGTGAGGTCCAACCATTTTGCCTCTTAAAATTGGAAGCACGGGTGGCCTGATGACCCTCTAAAAGGTAGAGCGATAGCCGCCTTTTTAACTTCTTTAAATTGTTAGCAAGAGTGGCCTGATGAACTTTCAACAGGTAGAGCAAGGGCCGCCCATTTAGCCCAATGACCCTACAAACATTATTTTAGCGGAAACCTTGTTTTTATCCTTTTAAAATTAGAAATATCAGCAATTTACTGGAAAGGAAAAGCAAGATGCACATAGGATTTACCTATGGTGAGACACTTGTGATAAATAAGAAAAATGCTCACTTTGGGCTACTGAAGTTACATACAATATCTTGTGACTTCAAAGATTCACAGTTTCAGCAGTCTCCCCGAGTAAAAATCCAGAAATCCACTGAGTAGAAATAAGGGCTTATATACCGCACTACTGTACAGACAAGTCAATAAATTCACTGACCGGATTTAAACCCTTTTGTGTGATTTACACGTTTCAGGGTCTTCATGTACCTTCATCAGGAAATTCACAGAGATGTACATCTCCAAAAGGTGGTGTGAGGGTCTTCCATTTAGCATATTAAAATTGGAAGCAAGGATGGCCTGATGATGATTCAAAAGGTAGAACAAGGGCTGCCCACTTACCATCTTAAAATTGGTAGAAAGGAAGGACTGATGACATTCCAAAACAGTGTAAAGAAAGCTGCCCGTTCAACCTCATAAAATTGGAAGCAAGTGTGACCTGATGACATTTCAAAAAGGTGGAGCAACAGCCATCTGTTTAGCTTCTTAGAATTGCAAGTAAGGGCAACCTGTTGATACTCCAAAAAGGTAAAGCAAGCGGTGCCCGTTTAGCCTGTTAAAATTGGAAGCAAGGGCGGCTGATGACGCTCCAAAAATGTATAGAGAAGGCGGTCTCTTTAGCTTCTTAAAATTGGAAGCAAGTGCGGCTTTATGACCCTCTAAAAATGTTGAATGAAAACTGCCCATTTAGCATCTTAAAATTTGAAGCAAGGGCCACCTTTTCAGCCTCTTAAAACTGGAAGCAAGGACGACCTGATGACCTTCCAAATAATACAGCAAGGATCACCATTTTAGCCTCTTAAAATTGAAAGCAAGGGTATCCTCATGACCAAACAAAACAGTAGAGCGATGGTAACCGTTTTGGCCTCTTAAATTGGAAGCGAGCCTGATGATGTTTCAAATAGGTAGAGTGGGAGCCACCGGATTAGCTTCTTAAAATTGGAAGCATGTGTGGACAGATGACCATACATAAAGGTGGAGAAATGGCAATCTGTTTAGCCTCTTAAAGTTGAAAGAAAGGGTGGCCTGATAACCCTTCAATAAGGAAGAGAGAAGGGGCAACCCTTTTAGCTTTAAAGTTGGAATCGAGGACAGCATAATGACCCTTCAAAAAGGTGGAGTGAGAGCCACCTGATGACCCTGGTGATATGGTAGAGGAGGAGAAGGAGGAGAAGGAGGAGGAAGAGGAGAAGAAAAAAAAATAAACTGAACCTTATACCCTTTTTTTGGTTGGAAATGGTGCCTGGTAATACACCAGAAAATAGGAACATTTGAATTGGCTTTATTTTTCACTACATTCATCTGTTGGGGTTGAGATGTTGAGGCCAATCCATGTTTTGTTGATTTTGATAACTGTCAGCCTGTCAGCATTTTCAGTTGGATGTGCCTATAAGATTTTATACCCCTGGCAGCACTAAAACTCTGTGTTTTCAGTAATTTATGGTCTTACTCTGAAGCTAGCTATGGGGGTAGATACCCTTAGGCTGGTTTCACACTACAGTTTTTTCCCTGATCAGGCTCCATCTGGTTTGTGTGCCAAAACCAGGAGTGTCTGCAAAACTCAGAACAGGTGTCAATCTTTCAATTATCACAAAGCACTCACTGATCTCAGGGAGACCAGTCGAGGAAAACACTGCGGGCAGCCGGCAAAAGCGCTCAAACACAGTGAAATCCTAGGTGCATTGCCCCCTGGGAATTATGATAATGCAAATAGACTCCGTGGAGCCTCGTTTATGAGTCTCAAACACAGAACTAGCCAGTTATCTCTCCAGGGAAGGACCTAGCCCTGGGGTGGCTCCTTGCGGAAACCACCATATTAAATGGCCCTTTCAGTCAATATCCAATACTTTACGAGTTTAATATATGACAAGGGAATTACCAAAGCCAGGTATCCATCTACATACATCTGTTCCAGGCTTTTGCCTCTCATCAGTGTGGAGTAGGATTCTAGCTAGGTGGGAGCAATGCCTGATACACCAACATCAGAAAGGACTCACTGATCTCAGGGAGACCAGTCGAGGAAAACATTGCGGGCAGCTGGCAAAAGTGCTCAAACACAGTGACATCCTAGGTGTACTGAAAGGGCTACTTAATATGGTGGTTATGGTGGTTTCTGCAAGGAGCCACCTCAGGGCGTAATTCCCAGGGGGCAATGCACCTAGGATGTCACTGTGTTTGGGCGATTTTGCCGGCTGCCCGCAGTGTTTTCCTCGACTGGTCTCCCTGAGATCAATCTTCTTATTTCTTAGGTTCTTTTTTAGGTTCATCTGGTATGGTCACAGGATCTTCTGGTGTCTTCAGGGTTTCAGGACACAATTTCAAATGGTCTCTTGATACTGCTGAGGATGTCTTGCCTCCATTTTTACTGATTAAATATACTTTAGTATTATCAAAGTTTGATGGAGAATGGTGTATGGTGTTGGTTCCCATTGATCATCCAATTAATGAGTTCTTCTGTTTTCTTTCAAGACTTGTTCACCAGGTTGTAAAGGAGCTTCTGAAGCATGTTGATTGAAGGTTCTCTCTTGCTTCTCTCTTGCTTGCTGGAGACTCTTTTCTACACATTCTTGAACTTGAAGGTACTTCTGTTTATGTAGAGTATCACAATTTGTTGAATCTGAATCTTCTACATCTGGTTTGACAATTCCCATATCAAGATCTATTGGCAGCTTACCAGGTCTTGCTCTCATAAGATAAGCTGGGGTACAATTGGTTGAAAACTCTTGCCATTGATTCCGTAAGGTCTTCAAAAGGTTGATCACTATGTGGTTCATTTTCTCACATAAGCCATTTGTCTGTGGATAAGCTGTTGTCCGAATCTTCTTACATCCATACATGTTACAAAATTCTTGGAATAATTGAGACTCAAATGCTGGACCTTGATCTGCTAAAACCTGTTCTGGGTAGCCATGAGTTCTCCAAAAGTATGTCTGGAACGATTTTGCTGCAGTCTTTGCTGTAAGGTCTTTTACTTGTACCACTACAAGGAAACGGGAATAGTGGTCCACAATGGTCAATGCATAGACATAGCCGGATTTGCTTGGTGTTAATTTGATGTGGTCTAGGGATACT
Organism: Allobates femoralis; assembly: GCA_033576535.1. Taxonomy (NCBI): domain Eukaryota; kingdom Metazoa; phylum Chordata; class Amphibia; order Anura; family Aromobatidae; genus Allobates; species Allobates femoralis. Next base: position 426,781,986 of record JARQOC010000003.1, read on the forward strand.
AATTCCAGGGGTTGCTTGGTGATTATGGACTTGAGTGGAGCTCTCTGACTCTCTTGATCCTTCCTCCTCAGGTTGAACAGGCAACACTTTCTACAATATTCCTCGATTGATTTTCTCATGCCAATCCAGTAGAAACTTTCTCTTAAGAGCATTTCCAACTTCTTCCATCCAATATGCCCTGCACCGTCATGGTAAGCTTCTAAGACCATCTTGGTGTCTTTCTTGGGTATAACGATCTGCCAGACCAACTCATGAGTTTTTGGATTCACATGTCTTCTGCAAAATTTTTCTTTATACAGGAACAATCTACTTCTCTCCTTCCAGAGTTGGTGAGCTTCAGCTGGAGCATCTTTATGAGGCCATGCACCTTCATGTGTCAATAATTTCTTGGCTAAGCCAGGTCTTGTACATCAGCCCATCCATGATGTGATAAGGGGATGAGCATTGCCTTTTGATGCTTCTGGTATACACCTGCTGCTTAAGGGCGGTGAAAGGCCGGTAGCTCTATTTCTTCCAGCTCCTCCGGGTCCTCTTCCACATCTCCTAAGTGTGGCATCTGGGATAAGGCATCTGAATTCCCATGCTTGCAATCTGCCCTGTGTTTGATGTCGAAGTCATAATTCGACAGCCGGGTCATCCATCTCTGTTCCAACGCACCTAATTTTGCTGACTCCAGGTGTGATAACGGATTGTTGTCAGTGTAGATGGTAAACTTTGCAGCTGCCAGGTAGTGTTTGAAATGTTCTGTTAGAGCCCAAAATACTGCCAGTAGTTCTAACTTGAAGGAACTGTAATTTTCAGGGTTTCTTTCAGTAGGTCGGAGCTTCCTGCTTGCATAGGCCATGACACTCTCTTTGCCTTCTTGCATCTGCGATAGCACTGCTCCCAGTCCCACATTGCTAGCATCCGTGTACAAAATGAAGGGTTGATGGCAATTTGGGTATGCCAGGATCTCTTCCCCCGTCAAGGCTAACTTCAGCTTCCTGAAGGATTCTTCTCTTTCTTTACTACACTGAAAAGGAGGACTTCGGGCTGAAGACCTCTTAGACTATCCTACCAGGACGTCTTGTAGAAAAGCTGCTAGCTTGGAGAAACCTTTGATAAATCTTCTATAGTAGCCTACCAGTCCTAGGAACTGCCTCACCTCTTTCACGCTGGTGGGTCCTGGCCAATCCCTTATCACTGTATCCTTCTCAGGATCTGGTGCTACACCCTCGGAGCTCGATACATGTCAAAGGTACTGCACCATTGGTTTGAGCAGGTGACACTTAGATGGCTTGATCTTCATGCCGTACCCTGACAAGGCTTCAAACACTTCTGCTAGATGTTGTAAATGCTCTTCATACGTCTTGGAGTAGACTATGACATCATCCAGGTACAGGAGGACAGTTTCGAAATCCTTGTGTCCTAAGCAGCACTCCATCAGTCTCTGGAATGTACCGGGTGCGTTGCAGAGTCCAAACGGGATACAATTGAACTCACAGAGGCCCATTGACATGGTGAACGCTGTCTTCTCACGGTCAGCCTCTGCCACAGAAACTTGCCAATACCCACTAGTCAGATCTAAGGTGGAAAAGTAGTTTGCAGATTTTAATGCAGCTAGTGATTCTTCTATTCTGGGTAGTGGGTATACATCCTTGTGTGTAATGCACATTCTCATAGTCCCATCCTTCTTTTTCACTAGCACTAAAGGAGCTGCCCAGGGGCTACAACTGTCTCTTATTACCCCTGCTTCTTTCATCTCCTTGAGCATGTCTTTTGCACATTGGTAGTGAGCGGGTGGTATGGGTCTATACAGTGGTGTAACTAGAGTCTGAAGGGCCCTGATGCGAAATTTGGACCTGGGCCCCCTCCCCCTTCCCCGCGTGCCTATATTGGTCAGATGTACAGGCCCCATGCAGTGGCGTAGCAACTGTTTGTGGCGCCCGGGGCAGTTGAAAAATTTGCCGCGACTGCCGCCCCTTTGGTCGTTGATAATCCGGAAGCAATGTCTATAATGTTTTAGGATCAAGTCTGTTAAGTTAAAGATTACAACATCCATATGACTACATCACCAGAACCCCCGGCAATACAATAACACATTACTAGAACCCCTGTCAGTATATAGCCAGAACCATTGTCAATACAGTAATACATCACCAAAACCAGTCAATACATCATCCCATACTGTTCACCCCCCATATGTCCCATGCAGCTCATTCTCCATCCATATGTTCCATGCAGTTCATACTTCCCCCCCATACCCCTCCCATATTTCACGCAGCCTCTCTCTCATCCATGTAGCTTCCCCCTACGTTTCATGTACCTTCTCCCCCATCCACCCATCTTCTGCCCCCTTTTCCATGCCCCCTTCTCCATCCATCTTCTGCCCCCTTTTCCAAGCCACCTCGTCCATCAATTAATCCATCCCATTCGGCCCCCTCTTCCAGGCTGCCCCATCTATCCATTCGGCCCCCTCTCCAGGCTGCCCCATCCATCCATTCTGCCCCCTCTTCCAGGCCGCTCCATCTATCCATCTATCCCATTCTGTCCCCCCCAGGCTGCTATCTTTGGCTGTAACAGCGCCTTACCTGACTCTACACTTCTGATTCTAGATCCCTCATCCCAGCAGCTTCTTTCTCTGCTCCCGGTCTCCAGCTCGCCTGCACTCGGTACCAGCACCAGACACCCGGACCACCCCAGTGTACATCCATATCCCTGCACCCCTGTCCCATCCATATCCCTACCCCCCTGTGCCCCATCCATATCCCTACACCCCTGTGCCCCATCCATATCCCAGCACCCATGTGCCCCATCCATATCCCAGCACTCCTGTGCCCCATCCATATCCCAGCACCCCTGTGCCCCATCCATATCCCAGAACCCCTGTGCCCCATCCATGCACCCCTGTGCCCCATCCATATTCCATCACCCCTGTGCCCCAACCCTGTGCCCCATCCATATCCCAGCACTCCTGTGCCCCATCCATATCCCAGAACCCCTGTGCCCCATCCATGCACCCCTGTGCCCCATCCATATCCCAGCACCCCTGTGCCCCATCCCTGCGCCCCTGTGCCCCATCCATATCCCAGCACCCCTGTGCCCCATCCATATCTCTGTGCCCTATCCCTGCACCCCTGTGCTCCATCCCTGCACCCCTGTGCTCCATCCCTGCACCCCTGTGCCCCATCCATATTCCTGTGCTGTGCCCCATCCCTGCACCCCTATGCCCCATCCCTGCACTCCTGTGCCCCATCCCTGCACTCCTGTGCCCCATCTTCGGCTGTTCCCAGCTACTAGAGCACAGCGCGAATCGATGCACAGTGTACCGACATCGGCATTGAAGCTGTACCCGCCCTGCCGCCTGCTCCTCACACACTTATTCAGCACAGCGCTGCCTGAGCCACCACCGCCGTCGGATGTGCTGCCTGGGCCGAAACTTCAAATCCCCGTCTTTGCTGCCGCCCCCATACACGTGCCGCGTGGGGCGGACTGCCTCCCCCCACTCTACGCCACTGGCCCCATGTAATGTTCTAAATCCTTTAAAGACTCACAAATTGACCTCTCTCCCCTTCATTATGTGTTACTGTCCCTCATCCTGCTATATATGGTTCTCCTCCTGGAATATGCCCTTATCCTGGTATATATGGTCCTCCATTATAGTATAACGCAGCCTCATAGCCCTTCATATAATATAATGCAGCCTCATAACCCGTCATATAATATAATACAGACTCCTAGACCTCCAGACAATATAATGCAGCATCATAGATCTGCAGATAATATAATGCAGCCTCACAGCCCTGCAGATATACTGCAGCATCACAGCCCTTCATATAATATTATGCAGCATCACAGCCCTCCAGAAAATATAATGCAGTGTCACAGCTCTCCAGATAATGTAATGCAGCGTAACAGCCCTGCAGATAATGTAATGCAGCGTCACAGCCCTCCAGATAATGTAATGCAGTGTCACAGCCCTGCAGATAATATAATGCAGCATCACAGCCTTGCAGATAATATAATGCAGTGTCACAGCCCTTCATATAATATAATGCAGCGCTATAGCTCTACAGATAATATAATGCAGCGTCATAGCCCTCCAGATAATATAATGTAGCGTCACAGCCCTTCATATAAGATAATGCACCCTCATAGCCCTCCAGATAATATAATGCAGCGTCACAGCCCTTCATATAGTATAGCACAATAATTCAGCCTCATAGCCCTCCATATAGCATACATCTTCCCCACACAGACACACTTCCCCCTGTACAACCTGCCCCACTCACCCAGTTACACTGCCCTCTGTACAGCCCTCCCCCCCACAGACACAGCCCACTGTAAAGTCCCCGCACACACACACACTGCCCCCTGTACAGCCCCCACACACACACGGTCAAACACAGTCATGCACACACACGGTCAAAAACACACACACGGTCAACCACACACACGGTCACACACGCGGTCACACACGCACGGTCAAACACACACACACACGGTCAAACACACACACACGGTCACACATACACGGTCAACCACACACACACACACGGTCAACCACACACACACACGGTCAAACACAACACACACATACGGTCAACCACACACACACACACGGTCAAACACACACACATGGTCAAACACACACACACGGTCAAACACACACACACACGGTCACACACACACGGTCAACCACACACACACGGTCAAACACACACACACGGTCAAAACACACACACGGTGACACACACACGGTCAAACACACCTACACGGTCAAACACACACACACGGTCACACACACACGGTCACACACCCGGTCAACCACACATACACGGTCAAACACACACACACGGTGAAACACAGTCACATACAGTGACACACACTGACACTCCCTGTACCGACCACCAGTTGTGATCAGTCTCTGTGGCCACTGGGGCCCCCGCTCTCCTCCTGACTGAGGTATGTGTTGGTTACAATGCATCGACCCCCAGCTGTAATCAGTCACTGTGGCCCCCAGGGCCCCGCTCACCTCCTGACACTGGGGTATGTGTTGGAGTTGGATACACTGGACTGACCCCCAGCTGTGATCAGTCTGTGGCCCCCAGCTCCCCGCTCACCTCCTGACACTGAGGTCAGTGCTGGATACCGATCCCCCCCCCTCTCCAAAAGATGCAGCTCTTCTGCATTTGTGCTCCCGCCTGCAGCTCCGTTCTGTGTGTGATGAGGTCACATGACCTCATCACAGTGCAGCAGCGGCGGCTCCAGGAGATTTAAAGGGGCAGTGCCTACTAGTCCTCCAGCGGCCGTGATCAGCCGCCTGGGGACCGGCCGGGGAGAGCGCTGCGCAGTGACATAGATGCACATCCATGTAAAGCTGTCACAGCGGTCGGTGGGTTCCGGGCCCCTGTACCTCCGGGCCCGGTCTCACTTGCGACCCCTGCGACCGCGGATGGTACGCCACTGGGTCTATACCTCTCCTTAATTGGTGGATGACTATCTGCGTGTATGTTGTGTTCTACCCCTTTGATCTGCCCAAAGTCTAGAGGGTGTTTGCTGAAGATCTGCTCGTACTCCCTTACTACCTGGTATACTCAAGCTTTTGATGGGATGGTGTAGAACTGGTACCCACATGTAATTTCTGGCACCAATCCTCCAGTTTTCCCTCTGAGCCATTACAATCCGCCTGACTTGTCGGGTTCAATGGTTCAACTGTGGTGAAGGCGGTGTTATCCACAGTGTATAATTTAGCCATGGTAGCATACTTTGGTAGTATTACCTCCTCCTCCCCGCAATTTAGAAGGTGTATTGGCACTCTCCCCCTGTGTACCTCAACTACTCCTCGGTGTGACAACCATCCGCTGTGAAGCTGAGCTGCTGGTAAGGCAGCGCCCCGAGAAACCCCGAGACCCTTAACCCCTATTCAGGGATCTGGAATTATAGCGGAGCCCAGGGGGTAGCTGCCTATTATGAGCAACAGAGCAGGGAAGGTCGCCAGGGGAAAAAATCAAGACCCGAAAAACAAAGTCAGAAGTCCGAGTCAAAACCTAGAGGGCAGCGAAGGTACAAAATCATCAGGCAGTAGCAGAGTCGAGAATCCAGGCAAGGGTCAAGGGCAAAACCAAGAGGGCAGCTGAGGTACAAAATCGACAGGAAGAAGGAGAGTCAGAAATCCAGGCCAAGGTCAGAGACAAAACTAAACATACACTATATCACTGGGGAACCAAAACTATATCTGGCGGCCTGCAAGACAGGCTCCAATGTATTTGAAGGGCGCGGTTACCTCCCAGAGGCTGGAGCTCACAGCCCGATGACCTCATCCGGACCGCCCCTAGATCCAGGCCAGATGGAGATGCACGACTGGCTCCACCCACGCCACCTCTGACAGAAGAACGCAGGCTGCGCCTAACGGACACCTCTGCAGGGCCCGCTCCTCTGCGACCAACACCACCCAGAGGGGAAACACAGCGGCGCTCAGCGACAGAGGCAGACGTCGCGGGAGCAGTTCCATATGAAGACAAGGCCCTCCTGTCACCGGTGCCACCAGCCGAAGGAATCCGGCTCCTCCCAGCCGCCGAGGCAGGAACACCGGCCACCGAGTCCAATGGCGATGTGACACTCGGGCCATCAAGTACAGTGGGCCTACTGTCTGCACTGGCCTGCACTACCACCTGAACCCGTGCAGCAACAAGAAGTCCCAAGATTAGAAGAACTGGAAGTTGAACCCATAGACGAAGAACAGGAAGAACACATTCCTGAGCCCAGTGGACTTGCCAGTCCTATTAGTAGATCCCCATCCCCATCAGAACTAGAAACACAAGGAAGATATAGTTCTGCATATAGTCTAACACTGAGTACGCCCGTTACACTTGTAGTAAGGAGAGCACTACGTAGTACGCAGGGTCAGTTACCAGCTCGCTACAAAGATTAGAAGTTAAAAAGTTAATACCAGTAATGTACATATGTTTTAGTGTAAATACAGTAAGAATAGTAACCGGTAAACACAGTGTACAGAAGGGGTGAGGAGAGAGTGGCGTAAGGTGCTAGTTACGGAGAGTGAGACCTTGGCCACATTATGCAGTGACCCAAGGGCCAAGAGGCCTGCAGCACTTACGGCCAGGAGTGAGACACCCGTAGGGACCTTGTTTGTTTATTTATTTATATGTGTAACATTAAAACAGAAAGCCCAGTACCTACAGAGACTTTCCTGTATGAACTCTTCAAATAATCTTGAACTTTATTTAAAAATGGACCATAATATACCACTGGACTGGTTGTGGTAAAGACATTTGTGTACAGAATATCACCAGCCCCGGAGAGACTACTTTTGAACTCTTTTGGACTATTTTTATATTTTATTGGTTTTTGTAATTTTTACTTTTTAAGACTCTGTATATTTAAATTGTTATATATGTTATTTGTTGAAAAATTGCCACAGTCCCGGAGTACTGTCTTTCACTAAGGGGGAATGTGGCACCCCAGAGTCACAGTGCCACAGTGTCACCATTGTTAGGTGTCACCAGAGAACAGTAAGGGGTATTCCACTCAAGCAATACACAAACAACACCAAAACCTCCAGGCCAGAAGGGTGAGACCAAACTCGGCTTCAGGATGAGCTCCCCTATATATTCTGGTCTGAGGAGGAGCAAGTCAGTGCAGTGCGGGGCAGCACTGTGAAGACATCCTGGTGGACTGTAAGCTGCTTAACTCGTCCCAGGATTGCTAACTTGTTCCAGGCCTAAGGCTAGGGTCTGAGGAAGGAGGAGAGAGACGAAAAACCTTCTGGGAGGCTGCATCACCCATGCTTCCCCTCCGCAGAGGAACACCACAAGAACAGACACCGGAGTCCGAGACTGTGCAGGTTCAGACACACCAGCAGTCAACACAAGAAAGTGGGGGACTCCTGATTCTCCAGCTTCCCAGTGCCAGGGACACAGCAACATATAGAATTCAGAAACACTGACTTCCCAGGTGGGGTGGAAAAGTGAAGGACTTGAGTTTCCTGTCATACTGGTAGACAGAGACAGGGACGCAGACAGAGACAGGGCCGGCAGCCTAGCTGAAGCAACTGCAGGGCCACTACGCAAACACAGTGAGGAAGCCAATACGACCCGCCCGGGTGAGAAATACCCTGAACTGCTCTTCAGACTCCAGGGACAGCTTGTAACAACTACTTCAACTCCAGTAAACAGACTGAGAAACGGCTATCAGGAGTCTGTGTGTGTTAATTACGTCTATTGCACGGTGTTCTGTAACGGAGCTCTATACATGCAGCATGGCAGAAAAGTCCCACCTGAGGAGCCAAAGCCTGTCAGCCCTGCACACTGACTGGAGAAGCTGCAGCAAAGTAAGTGACTGTGTGAATCATCATCCTTCACAAAGCCCCATCCAAACCATCCCTCCTGCCCTGGGGATCCTCCAGCCCTACCCGAGGAGGGCTTTCTATCCACGCTGCCCCCATTCACCGTCCCCAGCAAGAATACGGCAGTGGTGGTTCTATTAACCACATACCCCGGATGGCGTTACGACAAATCCCCTGTAAAATACCCCCTTTTTGGACTGATCCCAGGCCACAGGACCAGGTCATTACTACCATGATCCCTGAGAGAACGCCACCGGCCCGGTTTCCGAGTACCCCATAGCCTCTGGGTGCATCATTTGGTTGTTTGTTACTTTTATTTAACCAGTTCAGTGATCAGAAATCATTAAAAGATTTCATTCCTCAGTTGGTTTCTGCTAGGAAGCTGCTTGTAAAGCGGCCGTCACACGCTACGACATCGCTAGCGATATTGTTAGCGATCACGTGCACGCGCGATCGCTTACAATATCGCTCACATCGCTGGTGAGATGTCACACAGACAGACTCACCAGCGATGTGGACCAGCGAGATCGCTGGTAACTATGGTACACATCGGGTTACTAGGTGCAGCGCATCGCTTAGTAACCCGACGTGTACCATAGTTACCATCTCCCAGCATAGGCTCTGCCGCTGGGAGATCGTTCATCGTGGTGTCATACACCACGATGAAGCAGATCGTTAAATCGTTCATCGCAAGATGTGAGGTCCGGAGCTCAGATCTCGATCTTGCGATTTGATCATGTATCGCTCGTCGTATCTTGCCGTCACATGCACAGACATCGTTCAAGCGATGTTTAATCTGGCGCGTTCAAGCGATATCTTTCAAGATATCGTAGCGTGTGACGGCCGCTTTAGTTATACCTTACAATGTTGGGGAAAAAAAACAACGCTAACTCTGCTGCAAAAATGATGCCAAAGCAGCCAGATAAGCTGCATGGAAAAGACAGCCATTATTTTCATGAGGTGGTTTTCATCTAGAAAAACCTTGGTGGCTCCTCTGCTCGGAATGAAAGGGACATGTGCATGTAAGGCCCCTTTCACATCAGCGGTAATCGCTGATCGCGGCAGTTGCGGTGAAAAAAAACGCAACGCTGTGATTACCGCATAATGGATGCCCTTGCGGTTCACTTGCGGCAAGCCCCATGCAATGTCTATGGGGCTTGCGGTAAGTGTGCGGCAAGAGCGGTTCGGCACTTGCGGCAAATGCGGCCGCAAAAAAAAACGCGTCTGACCGTGGCTTTTTGCGGCCACATCTGCTGCAAGTGCCGAAACCGCAACTATACCGCACTCGCCGCACCTGCCGCAAGCCCATAGACATAGCATGGGGCTTGCTGAAGTGAACTGCAAGTGCGGTTCACATGGGGCTTGCCGCAAGTGAACCACAAGTGCGGCCGTTATACAGTAATCGCGGCAGTTGCGTTTTTTTCACCGCAACTGCCGCGATCAGCGATTTACCGCTAATGTGAAAGGAGCCTAAGCTAAAATGTGGAAATAAAATCTAGTAACATATTTACCTAAGGCTGGGGTCACACACACAGATATTTGTGCAGATATTGTTCACAGATCTCTGGTTGCAGTGAAATCATGGACACATTGTCCCATTTTGTGGCTGTGTACAAATGTAACAATGTGTCCATGATTTCACTGCAACCAGAGATCTGTGAACAATATCTCCACAGATATCTGTGTGTGTGACCCCAGCCTAAGTGAGTTTCATTTTGACCCAGCTGATCCCACCAGTCGGAGGTCCTTCCTGGTTACAAATTGTACGTAATATCGGACATGCTATCAATAATGTGACCACTGACCATTACGGCAAACGTCACAATGGCTAGGGTCACACATGCCAATCAGTTTTTTGCAGCAGTTTTTGGGTCCTGTGAAAAAACACACAACAGAGCATTCACACTTGAGTCCTGGACCCGTTAACAGCATCAGTTTTTGGACTTAGAATTCTAAAGTTGAAAAACTAAAAAAAAGACCAGAGAGAGATCGTGCTTTACTGATCCGCGCTGCCGTCCCACCATACCTGAATAAATGCCAGGGAGGCAAAGAGTATGCAAGCTGCTTCTTTATTTCATCCAACGTGTTTCGGTACAGACCTTGTACTTTCCTCAGGGAATGCCTGGCATCTCTGGTCTTTTTCTTGGATACATCACCACTGTTACGTGGGAGTGCGGATCCAGCAGCAGCTGTCTGAGCTAATTAAGCAGTTGTGGGGAAACACAAATGGATCAGGTGAGCACATACACCTATGATGGTACTACCTTATCAGTAAAACGATAAGACCCATTAGCGCCTCTTTGTCTCCTCCTTTTTTTTTTAGTAAAGTTGAAAAACTGATGCTTTTAACGGATCCAAGGGTTATATGTGACCCTAGGCAATGGCTAGGGTCACACATGACAATCCGCTTTTTTTAATGGCTCCATTAACAAATCCGTTTTTTTAGGCTGATTTTTTGAGGCTCCTTTGCAGCTATGCATTTTTTGGACTTTGCCATAAAATGCTTGAAAAAACGGATCCATTAACGGATGGTGCCTTATTTTAACAGATCCATTTCCCATAGGCCCCTTTGTTAAAAAAAACTAATCCGTTTTTTTACTGCACCCAAAAAATGCTGTAGCATTTTTTGTGTCCTGTAAAAAAACGCATTGCAGAGCAGTCACACTTGAGTCCAGGATGCGTTAACACGAAGAATTCTAAAGTTGAAATATTGATCCAGGACTTATGTGTGACCCTAGGCAATGTCTGGAATCAGAAAAGTTGGTTGGGATCAGGAAGAAAAAACTGGTACAGAATTTTAAAAAGGGGCTGTCTACTGCTTACATAACCGCTTCTGATTCCACATATTTGCCTCGGGTGAAATAAAAGAACTTTATGTGTTCGATCCAGGAATGTATGGACCCGCATGATATTGTGACAGTATTGGGGCCCCGCATCCAATCTCCTTCTGGATCTTTGTCTTAGGACACAGGAGCAATCAAAAAGAAGAGGGCAGCGTCTGCAGCGTCACTTCCTGTTGAATAAATTATTTGTCTAAAATTAATATGAGTATAATTTATTCCGCTCAAATGTGAGCCCTCGCAGACAGGGTCCCATCCCCCCCGGTTTCCTGTTTGTCCGGACTACACGAATATATTGAACGTATCCTTGTCTACCCCCTTATCATGTAAAGCGCCATGGAATCTAAAGGCCCTGTCACACAGAACGAGATTGCTAACTAGATCACTGTAACGTCACAGATTTTGTGACACAACAGCGATCCCGCTAGCAATGTCGTTCTGTGTGACACGCACCAACGATCTGGCCCCTGCTGTGAGATCGCTGATCATTACACACTGCTCTGGGTCATTTCTATGTCGTTGGTCTCCCACTGGGAGCGCTATACTATTGTGTTTGACAAGGACAATGACCAACCATCTCAATGCTATGCTACGGAGTGACAATTCCCAACGACCTCGGTATAATTCTGGATCGCTGTGCGTCGTTTTTCACATCGCTGGTGAGATGCCTGTTTGACATCTTACCAGTGATGTGAAAAACGACGAATCAGCGATCTCTGCACATAGTTATCGTTATCGGGATCGCTGGTGCGTCGTTATGTGTGACTATATAAATTTAAGCTAGGCACACCGATTTGGAAAAAATTTTTTTGAGAAGCAATCTCTTCATGAATAATTTTATTTGGTTACATACGACATTGTCTATGGCACAAAAGAATTTTTGTATAACAATACTAGAAATTGTCTTAAGGAACAATTTTTTCCTCTTTGAGGATACGTTTTATATCCAAAAACAAGGAACCGCAATGGGGTCCAGTATGGCACCCCCCTATGCCAACATATTTATGGGAAAATTTGAGGAGGACTATATCTACAACCATCCATTGGTATTGACACACGTGAAATTGTGGCGTCGATACATCGATGACATTTTCCTATTATGGCATGGGACTACTAATGAATTGACAACATTCTTGGCGGACATTAATTCTCTGGTACCAAATCTCACTTTCACAGTTCACTACGACAAGCATCATATAAATTTTTTGGACACATTGGTGATTTTGGATTCGGGCGGAGTGTTATCTACTGACCTCTTTATTAAGGAGACTGATAGAAATAGTTTATTGCATTATCAAAGTTGTCATCCACGTCACATCAAGAAGTCGAGGATACGACCGCATTGTCTCAGATCTTAATCAGCGTAAAATCAGACACGATGAGATGACTACAAAATTTACAGACAGAGGTTACCCGATGCAATTAGCGAATGGACAGAGAACGAGAAGACCACAAAGACAAGATTCCTCTAGGATACCATTTGTCTCTATGTACCATCCATTTCATCCAATGATTAGAAGCATTATATTGAAGCATTGGTCTTTGTTGCATCGTAGTTATCCTTCTGTTTGCGAGTTTGAGAATCAGCCTTTATTTTGTCATAATAGAGCACCGAATTTGAGACAGAACCTAATAAGGGCCGATATTGGACCTAGAAGCAAGACATTACACCAGTCTACTTTATCTACAACAAGGAAAGGAACATTCCCTTGTTTGAACTGCAATCAGTGTAACAATGTCATTAAAGGAGAATATTTTGTACATCCTAAAACTGGTCAACGGTTTCCTATTCGTGGGTACTTTACTTGCAACTCTACATTTGTTATTTATATCATTAAATGCCCTTGCGGTCGCGTGTATGTTGGGGAAACCACCCAGCATATACGCGACCGCATTAGCAAGCACAAATCTACCATTAGGTGCGGACATACTTTATTGCCTGTACCCTATCATTTTGTGCAACATGAACATAAAGTTTCGCAGCTGCGCTTTCAAGTGATTGAAAGTGTACCTCAAATGAGAAGGGGAGGTAATAGAATCCACAAGCTCAAGGAACGAGAGGCCTACTGGATCCATACCCTGCAGTCTTTGGAACCAGATGGTCTCAACCGTGAATATGAAACAAATGCCTAATTGATTTCTTATATTTTTTTGGAGTCCTTATTATCTATATCCTTCCACCACTTGATATTATTCCTTATATTAGATTGTAATCTTAAGTATCTTATTCTTAAGTCTTATATTAGTATAATAGTATACCTCTATATTAGTGAGTATAGATTCATTTGAGTGTGATACGTATATATACATAGACTATGGTGGACTGGTTACGATAGATAATAAAGTATAACATAGTATATCTTATTCTAGAATCAATCATTTATTCTCCTTTTTACTCTGATTACAGTCCATTATATAGATTAGAATTTGTATTATAGGTTACCATTTTGGTAAAGGATTTAAATTTAATGTTATTTATTATAAGAATCCTGATACATTCGTGAATACTGATGGTTGCTTCTTTGTTCCAGATGCACTACTGAGTTTAAGAAGATTTGGTGACAATATGATCATTCTTCCAGCTTTTGACACTGCATATCATGTTCTGCATTACTGTTTCTTGCTTTAATTCCTCTTTTTCCAATGCGCACGCGCCGTATTGCGGGCTTACTCGCAGACATTTCATTTGATAGGAACGATTTTACACGCATGTGCGAGCTTGCGTGTCAAACTCGCTTGCGTGCCAAATCGCATACATTTTATTTGATAGGAACGACTATACACGCAGACGCGAGCTTGCGTGTCAAACTCGCTTGCGTCTCATAGGCAGGATATGACTGCCTGGCGATGTCCCGCCTTTCCTCTATTCAGACTTGCACATAATTCGTTTGATAGGAACGATTTTACACGCATGCGCGAGCTTGCGTGTCAAACTCGCTTACGTGCCAAATCGCATACATTTTATTGGATTGGAACGATTATGCGAGCTTGCGTGTCAAACTTGCTTGCGTTTCATAGGCAGGATATGACTGTCTGGCGATGTCCCGCCTTTCCTCTATTTAGACTCGCACCTAACTCTATAGCGTGCACACCGATTCGGACTTCAGATTGAACACACAGGTAGTCACTTGGAGACTTTTTTGGTATTAAGGCGATTTTGAGCCTTGTGGATAGTAATAGAAGAACCTTTTATATTTTAGGTTCACTGGGCATTCCCCTAGAAAATTGGTATGTAATGCTATATAGCAAACATTGGCTTCTGCTATACTTGGCCTCTAATGTTTATTATTATTATTTATTTATTATTTTTGACGTTTTTCATTAATTTAATATAACTGATTGGTTATTGGTCTATTTAAGTAGTGAGGAATTATCTCTTTATATACAGACATTGATTGACTACTAACCACCAGGGGGCCAATATTCATTGTTTACTTAGAGATATAGAATACAAAGGTAAATATTGCTTTTGCTCCTCTGTTACATGTGACTTGATTTTGGTACATTCTGGCCCAATTATGACATAGTTGGTGTATACCCCCTCCCCCCTTTTTTCACTATAGGATAATTATCCCTCGTTTCTACTGTGCGTGGCATATGGTGGACATGTAGTGGTTACTATTTAGGTAATACAGCTCACATTCTATTAGTTTACACTACGTTTTTCCTTTTCCACTCCTCCTCTTTTCTTTTCTCCCTTTTTCTTTTCTCCCTTCTTCTTTTTTGAACTTAACCTATCTGTATATTGAAATATGTAAACAGTATGCCTCAATCATGTTTTTCTCATACATCTTGGAGTTAAACTTTTGTGTTATTTTTCTTTTCTCTTTCATTTGTGATGTTATTCTGATACTATGCAACAGAATTGATTGTATCATGTTTGTTCATTTTTGTGATGTGGATAATTCATTTTTTGTATTACTGATACCTTGTATATAATTTTTCTATTTTCATTAAGATAACTGAAGAAGGCAAAAGAACTGCCGAAACGTTAACGTATTATTATGATTTATGATATTGATGGAATCAAATATTTGTTGATCTAGTAACCAAATAAAATTATTCATGAAGAGATTGCTTCTCAAAAATTTTTTTTTCCAAATCGGTGTGCCTAGCTTAAATTTATATAGTTAGTGGTTTTTCTAGAGCACCCTTACACAGGTGAGCCTATCACTATTCTATTAATATGTTATGTGTGACTAGACCTTAAGGGCACTATATAAATAAATTAATTAATTAATAATAATAATGTATTCACTCATCTCTATCTAATAAGTACTGGTCCGGTATAAACGGGTTCCAGTTCTTTAGAGGACCATCCATTTCACAATATGAGAATAGAAAGGCATATCCATAAGAAGAAAATCACAAAATTGTCTTTATTGCATTCCAAAATCCATAAAAACCATGTGATTCCTATGATAACCGTGAATGACAGAAACATTTCTGGTGAGTTTGAATCAAGGAATTATGGGATTATAAAATGACATCGGATCAAAGATGTGAATATGCAAATGAGTTATAATTAATGAAGGGTGTGGTGAATTTCTGCTTAGACCTCCAAACTTAATTCATAATGAAAGCATCCTGCACTGACATGCTAACTATTGAATAAAAAAAAAACCTCCTAATATGGCCGATAATCCAAAAACTGAAAACTTAACTGGTCTGGGAGAAAGGCGACACAAGCATTATATTGTATGGCTACAAACACTATAGATATTAATTTTTCAATATAATCAGCAGTACAATATATGTAAAAGTTGATTTTACACTTTCACAAGATTTTATTTTGTAGGCATAAAAAAATTGGGTTTTTTTTGCATATTTTGGAGGATCTTTTTGAATAACTATAGAAATACAGAGACCAATGAAAAGATGGCTATATCCTAAACGGATTATTAAAAAGATTTCTGTGAGCTTTTTTGCAATCTGCCCTCTTGCCACTAGGTGGCAGCATGTTCTATTCTTTTCTTTCCTATTTGTCTCTCCAGATGCCTTTCTGGCATCAATGTGGAATACAAGGGCTTGGAAGGTCCTGTATTTTGTTCAGCGGCCACAAGATGGCAGCAGAGTTTGTCTTTTGTTGTCACACTTTCATTATCACTAAATCATTTCAAGGTAAAACAAAAAGAAAACCTATAAGGCTTGCTTCACACTGGCGTTTGTGTCTGCATCAGTGGCGTAGCGTGGGGGGGGGCGGTGCGCCCCGGGCGGCAGTGTGTGTGAGGGCGGCAGCAGGGCTGCATTTACAAGGCAGGGGAGTGCGAGCGTTTTTTTTTTTTTTTCTTTACCTCCCTCCCCCAGGCTCCATATGAAAACTGGAGTCTTTGTGGGGGAGGGAGGGTGTCGCCACCGGCTTGCCGCCCGGCCGCGGCACCCGCATGTACTGTGCTCCGCTCCCGGTCAGCCCCCCAGCGCTGAGAGCGATCATCACGCTGACAGGAAGCCGCTGGGAGCTCTGCTGCTTCCTGTCCCGTGATGGCTCCAAGTGCTGTGGCGGTGCGGTGGATGCGGCTGCGGTGCTGGCGGCTCCTCCACTCAGTCGGCTCGGCCCCCCATGGACCCGGAGAGGTGAGGAAAACTCTGCAGGGGGCAGAGGAGAAGAGGACAGAGGGGGCAGAGGAAAAGAGGACAGGGGGGCAGGAGGACATTAACAGGGGAACAGAGCAGAGGAGAAGAGGACAGGGGGGGCAGAGGAGAAGAGGACAGGGGGACAGAGGAGAAGAGGACAGGGGGGGCAGAGGAGAAGAGGACAGGGGGACAGAGGAGAAGAGGACAGGGGGGCAGGAGGACATTAACAGGGGAACAGAGCAGAGGAGAAGAGGACAGGAGGGGCAGAGGACCGGGGGGGGCAGAAGCATAGGAACAGGGGGACGGAGGAGAAGAGGACAGGGGGGGCAAAGGAGAAGAGGACAGGGAGGGCAGAAGAGAAGAGGACAGGGGGGGCAGAGGAGAAGAGGACAGGGGGGCAGGAGGACATTAACAGGGGAGCAGAGGAGAAGAGGACAGGGGGGGCAGAGGAGAAGAGGACAGGGGGGGCAGAAGCACAGGAACAGGGGGGCAGAGGAGAAGAGGACAGGGGGGGCAGAAGCACAGGAATAGGGGGGCAGAGGAGAAGAGGACGGGGTGGGGGGCAGAAGCACAGGAACAGGGGGACAGAGGAGAAGAGGACAGGGGGGGCAGAGGAGAAGAGGACAGGGGGGCAGAAGGACAGGAACAGGGGGACAGAGGAGAAGACGAGCAGCTTGAGTGACAGAGGAGAGGAGGATGGGGGTGCAGGAGGGACAGAGGAGCAGCAGGACAGACAGAGGAGAGGACGACAGGGGTGGAGGAGGACGGGGATGCAGGAGGACGGGGATGCAGGAGGACGGGGATGCAGGAGGACGGGGATGCAGGAGGACGGGGATGCAAGAGGATGGGGATGCAGGAGGACGGGAGCAGCAGGAGGGACAGAGGAGGACGGTGCAGGAGGAGAGGAGGACGGGGGTGCAGGAGGGACAGAGGAGAGGAGGACGGGTGCGCAGGAGGAGTGGGGCTGTGTGTGGTGATAATGGCAGCTGTACCAGGTGTCTCTTCCTCCATGCGGCAGCCTCCACCTTCCTGTGTTGGAAGGGTGTGGCATGCTGTGAATTGTAGTTCTCCTGCCTGTTCTGGCATTACTATATGGTTTCTGGGCAGTGTGTTGGGTGCTGGGAGTTGTAGTTCTCCTGGGCGGGCTCAATGTTCTCCTGCTGCCTGTCTGTGGTTATTGTGCCTCTTCTGGGATGTCCTCAGCTCTGTGCTGTGCACAGACAGTGTACCACCGTGTCCCCAGCTCCGTGCTGTGCATAGACAGTGTACCACCATGTCCCCAGCTCCGTGCTGTGCACAGTGTACCACCATGTCTTCATCTTCGTGCTGTGCACAGACAGTGTACCGTATATTGTCTGTGCATAGCACGGAGCTGAGGACATGGTGGTACACTGTGCACAGCACGGAGCTGGGGACTTGGTGGTACACTGTGCACAGCATGGAGCTGGGGACGTGGTGGTACACTGTCTCCCGCCGCCTTAAAATCGGTCTGTTTCTCATCCAGGAGAGTCGGATGAGTGACATCCGTTTTTTGGTCCATTTGGCAACTGCTGTGCGAGTGTCCGACATTTCTCTCAGATTACATCCGTGTGCAATCTGTTTTTTCCTCAGCAGCTATTACTGTAGAATCATTTACAGGAACATTTTACAGTTGTCTCAGCTACAGAATGAGAATGTATCAGTGAAAAAAACAGATGCCTCTTGGATGATCCGTGTGCGGTCAGTGATTTTGTCGGACCCATAGCCTTGCATTGGTGAGTCTCGTGCGGGAATCACATACTGTCGCAGCATGTTGCAACTTTTTTCTCATCCTGAATCTGGATGAGAAAAAAGCGTCCGACACTCGCCAATCTGCTCTCAGAGATTGATTGCAATGCGAGAAACTCACACATCGCACTCATCAGAGTTTCACGCCAGTGTGTCCGTACCCTAATACTAAAATCCATATAGTAATCCTACTGGTATGGGGAGGGTTTATGGCACAGTTAGTACACTCCATACTTCTCGTTATTAACCAGTTAATGCTCTCTTGTCCACCGCACTGCAGTGTCAAAAGAGGACGACAGCGAGGCAGACAGCAACACGGCATCAGAGAGCCCCTGACCTCGAAATAGAAGATCCTCAGATCCCGGTATTGTGACATAATATTAAGAATAAAGTTTTTTGCATTTTTATTACACTATGAACTCCACAGTACAGCGGCAAAAATTGCTCCGACCCCAGGCCCTCCTTGAGTCCTGCTTGTTGCCATACACTGGGGTTGTGCAGAGGTGGCGGTGCACAGTGACAACCCCAATAGGTGAGTGGCCATTTGGCCCAATACTTACCCCCCAATTGCGCCCCTTCTCTTTGTGTTTTAGTATAGTAGTTATATTCTTGTATATAGGGGCAGACAGTGTATACTATGTATACTTCCGGATTATCAACTTCCAAAGGGGCGGCAAATTTTTCGACCACCCCGGGCGCCACAAACCATTGCTACGCCACTGGTCTGCATGCGTATGGCATGCAGACGCAAATACAGTGCCATACTGATGTGAACGCAGCAGAGAATCTCCGCATGCGTTCACATTAGTATGCAGCCCGGCCAGCCAATCAGTTGTCTCGGGGCAGCCGGGAGGAGGAGATCAGCAGCAGAGATCTCCTCCTCCCGGGCCGCCGCTGCTCTCCTGCCGGTGTTGGTGCGGGAGATTTGAAGAAACAGCTGATTTGACAGCTATTTAAACCTCCCGCGCCGACACCGAATAGGTGATATCGGTGCAGGAGATAAGAAACCTCACCTATTCGGTGTCGGCACGGGAGATCTAAACAGCTGTCAGATCAGCTGTTTATTCAAATCTCCTGTGCCGACACCGGCGGGAGATCAGTGGCTGCTCTAGCTGATCAGTGGCGGCCACTGGGAGAGATTTCAATGTGATCCACAGCGTTCTCCTGCGATGTCATGCGGAGGACACTGCGGATCCATTCACTTCAATGCATGGTTTGTGCGCTTGTGGACAGCTGCAGATAAAACAAGCGCCTGCGAACGCACAAAAAATGCAACAGGCTGCGTTCAGAGTGCGCTCGGAGGGCGCACAAATTATGCGCATCCGTAAGCAAATGCAACCGAATGCAGCCAAATGCAGGCACATGTGTTCCCATGTTAAACAAAGGAACGCAGTGCGCAAGCGTTTGGCTGCGTTCGGTGCGCTGCGTTTGCATACGCCAGTGTGAAACCACCCTTAACTGTGGTAAAGGAAAGCACAGTAGAATCTTACCCAAGGATAGGAAGAATTAGCAGGGAAGCAATATAGTGCTCACCTTGTGTGGCTGTGACCCACAACCAAATGAAAGCATTGAGGTCGCTGCCGCAGGAACTACATGCACCAAGGCAAATAGATTACGCAGGATATCAGGAAAAATGGTATCAAATTTGTGCTGCTGCCAAATAATCCAATTCAAAAAGATTGTTGTAGGATATGGTGGTTCACCCTACGCATTTCAAAGCGATACCCCTCTTCTTCATCAGGACTGGTGTATATTCCTGATGAAGAAGCTGGGTTACTCTATGAAACACGTAGAATAAACCACCATATGCTACATCCATTAAATTGAATTGGATTATTTGGCAGCAGCACGGATTTGATAATATTTTTTCCTGATGATCCGCCCACTGGGACTGTGGGGTACCCGGAACTGGGCCCTCTCGATGTCATCTGAGGCTTCTGGGTGGTCATGGTGACATGACCAGGTTCCGTGATCCTGGGTGGTCAATAAAAGGGGAGATAGTAAAGTAAAAGGGGGAATAAGTAAAGTTTATGAAAGTCATTCGTGATGCCACCCGTAGGTGATATCGGTGCAGGAGATAAGAAACCTCACCTATTCGGTGTCGGCACGGGAGATCTAAACAGCTGTCAGATCAGCTGTTTATTCAAATCTTCTGTGCCGACACCGGCGGGAGATCAGTGGCTGCTCTAGCTGATCAGTGGCGGCCACCGGGAGAGATTTCAATGTGATCCACAGCGTTCTCCTGCGATGTCATGCGGAGGACACTGCGGATCCATTGACTTCAATGCATGGTTTGTGCGCTTGTGGACAGCTGCAGATAAAACAATCGCCTGCGAACGCACAAAAAAATGCAACAGGCTGCGTTCAGAGTGCGCTCGGAGGGCGCACAAATTATGCGCATCCGTAAGCAAATGCAACCGAATGCAGCCAAACGCAGGCACATGTGTTCCCATGTTAAACATAGGAACGCAGTGCGCAAGCGTTTGGCTGCGTTCGGTGCGCTGCGTTTGCATACGCCAGTGTGAAACCATCCTTAACTGTGGTAAAGGAAAGCACAGTAGAATCTTACCCAAGGAGAGGAAGAATTAGCAGGGAAGCAATATAGTGCTCACCTTGTGTGGCTGTGACCCACAACCAAATGAAAGCATTGAGGTCGCTGCCGCAGGAACTACATGCACCAAGGCAAATAGATTACGCAGGATATCAGGAAAAATGGTATCAAATTTGTGCGCTGCCAAATAATCCAATTCAAAAAGATTGTTGTAGGATATGGTGGTTCACCCTACGCATTTCAAAGCGATACCCCTCTTCTTCATCAGGACTGGTGTATATTCCTGATGAAGAAGCTGGGTTACTCTACGAAACACGTAGAATAAACCACCATATGCTACATCCATTAAATTGAATTGGATTATTTGGCAGCAGCACGGATTTGATAATATTTTTTCCTGATGATCCGCCCACTGGGACTGTGGGGTACCCGGAACTGGGCTCTCTCGATGTCATCTGAGGCTTCTGGGTGGTCATGGTGACATGACCAGGTTCCGTGATCCTGGGTGGTCAATAAAAGGGGAGATAGTAAAGTAAAAGGGGGAATAAAGTAAAGTTTATGAAAGTCATTCGTGATGCCACCCGTAGTGTGTGAGAAGAGAAAAGAAGCCTCTATATATAAACGCGCACAACCATTTGCAAGTGACAACCAAGTGATTTATTAATACATATAAAGTGACACAACCAAAAAAAAGGATTCCCATAAGCACAAATAAAAACATTTAAAAACAAATGCAAGTCTCCATCTGTGGCGCCCTGCCAACGCAGGTAACTACATATCTTTCTTCTGCACAGCTGGGTTTCCACAGTAGGTAGTACTACAAACAACACCTTCCACCCCAGCACAGTAGGGGGAGCTCAACCTGCTGCACTTAGGCAGGATCCCCTATAAATACTGCTGCTGGGGGCGGAGTTAGTCAGAGTGTGGCAGACGCTAGAAGAGCTGCAGGGAAGTTCTGGTGCTGGTGCCACGAGTAGGCCCAGGTCAGAGACGCAGACTAGCCGGTCTCACCAGCCTAAGTGAAACTGAAGGCAGGGAGCCTGGAGGAAGAAACAGAGAAAGGGGAGCAGACAGCTCAGATCGCAAAGTTCACCCCAGATGAGAAGCCGGATATTGGGGATCCGCAACAGTGGGAACTCCAAGTCCCACTGAAAACCCCTTTGCACCGAGGAAGCTTCAGCTACCCGGTCTCCTGAGAGAGTCACAGAGAGGGAGCCAGGACTAGCAGGGCACTGCAGTTCAGAGAAAAGGTTGTCCCGGAGACCGCACAGGAGAGAGAGAGTTACAGAAGAAGAGAGTGGAGGCAAGTCCAGATTCAAAAGACTGCGCCTCATCACACACACAGAGGAGGAGGCCTTATTCCCACTTGCTGTGGGAGCCCACTGTGCAGCCCAGTCACCTGTCAGTGCTTGGGACTTCTGCCTGGAAACCATCAGTAAAAGGTAAAGAGACTTTGGCTGCGTTTGTGCATTCTTTCCTATCACCCACCATGTCCCATCCTATAGACTTTCCCTATAACATTCCCGACTCTGCTACATCCTGCCCATCCTCACCACTCTGCCCTGGAGGTCCCAGTCCTGCCTGCGGGGACTATCCCATCACAGCCACAATCCCACCGACCTCCAGAGGACTGTAGTGGCGCTGGTGATCCCTCACCAGACACAGCAGGCGGCGTCACGAAGACAATCTTGTAAATAATTCCTCTTATTCAGCTGACCCCCAGGACCATGGCTTCGGGATGGCCACCCGTGACTTCCCTGACTGAAACAGCCCGAGAGCCGAGTGCCCCGAGCCCTGGGGCGCGTCACCAGCAGGACGCTCTGCCCTACAGAGAGGAACCCTGACAACTACAGCTTGTTCAAGCTAGGGTTCCTGGCTGTGACCGAATGCTTCAAGCACTAGCTGGCTGCAGCAAAATTCTCCATCTACACAGATAACAACCCACTCACCCATCTGGAGACTGCGAAGCTAGGCGCTCTGGAACAGCGCTGGATTACCTGGCTCTCCAACTACAACCTCACCATCAAATACCGGGCCGGGCATAACAATGCCAATGCTGATTCACTATCCAGAATGGCCCATTTGCCAGACACGGGAGAAGACCCAGAGGAGCTGGAAGAGATAGAGCTACTGGCCTTCCACCGCAGAAAAGTCACCCAGTGTTCCCACGAGGTGAGAGACAAGAGGCCTTGGGTACAGGAAACCACCTTTGACCCATTGCCCCATCATAGTTGGGCAGAGACGCAAGACAGTGACTCCGCCATCAGCTTGGTCAAAGGGCTGCTTCAAGAAGCGGATGCATGCCCTGGCCAAGATGCTCTGTCAGAGGCGCAACAGCTGTGGAAAGAGAAAGGCAGGTTGTTCATCTATATGGGCAAGCTGTGCAGGCGGCACATCAATTCCAGGACCCACAAGCTGGTGTGGCAAATAATAGTCCCAAAGAGAAATGCTCAGATGGTCCTAGAAGCCTACCATGATGGAGCAGGTCATTTTGGTTGGAAGAAGCTGGAGGTGCTGCTACGGGAGAGATTCTACTGGGTGGGCATGAGGAAGACCACTGAGACCTGGTGCAGAAACTGTGGTCCATGCAACTTGTGAAGAAAGGATCGTGATAACCAGTGAGCCCCTCTCCAGCCTATGGTCACCAAACAGTCCCTGGAATTGCTGGCCCCGGACCACATGAAGCTGACCCCAAGCAGGTCCGGCTACGTCTACGACCCTCACCATTGTGAACCACTACTCACGCTTCTTGGTTGTGGTGCCAGTAAAAGACCTAACTGCCAGAACAGCCGCAAGAGCCTTCCAAACGCAATTCTGTAGACCCCACGGCTACCCTGAAGGGGTACTGACAGATCAAGGTCCAGCATTCGAGGCTGAGGTGTTCCAAGAGTTCTGCAACCTGTACGGGTGTAAGAAGATCAGAACAACACTGTATCACCCCCAAACAAATGGTATGTGTGAAAAGATGACCAGGTGGTGATGGACCTACTGAAGACGCTCCCACTAGAAGAAAGAAGTATGTGACCAGAGAAGTTGCCAGACCTGGTGGACCAGTATAGCCACATTCCTGTGAACTCCACCAACTTCACCCACGCCTACTTGATGAGAGCACGCCCTGGCAAACTACCTATTGACCTGGAAATGGGGAGTCCTGGTACCTGAAGAAGCATGCTAGACACAGATTATAACGCAGAACGCCAGGAGAGGTACCGCCAAGTGCAGGAATGCGTACAGAGGAACATGTCACGTGCAAGAAAGAAGCAAGAGAGGGCCTACAACCAAAAGGCGCCTGCAACCCCCTTAGCACTAGGTGAGCAAGACCTGAAGAGGAAGCGACGAGTCCATAAGTTGGATGACCAGTGGGAAGCCGAGCCATACCACGTGCTGCCCTCCCACTTTGACAACACTAAAGACTGCCTAATCAGCAGGGATTTAGGAGAAACCTCTGCAGCCGTGTCCCGTGACCACCTAAAGAGGTGCCCAGAGCCGCTGAAGAGCCAGATAAAAACCTCTGACAAGACCCGAACCCCAACCAGCAAAGGAAGAGATGATCCACACCGTACTGGGCAACTTCCCAAAGACATGGACTCATATCAATGGAGCCTGAAGAGAAGAGAAAAGAAGCCTCTATATATAAACGCGCACAACCATTTGCAAGTGACAACCAAGTGATTTATTAATACATATAAAGTGACACAACCAAAAGAAAGGATTCCCATAAGCACAAATAAAAACATTTAAAAACAAATGCAAGTCTCCATCTGTGGTGCCTTGCCCATGCAGGTAACCACAGATCTCTCTGTTGCACAGCTGGGTTTCCACAGCAGGTACCTACTACGAACAACACCTTCCACCCCGCCACAATAGGGGGAGCTCAACTTGCTGCCCTTAGGCAAGATCCCCTATATATACTGCTACTGGGGAGGAGTTAGTCAGAGTGTGTGCAGACGCTAGAAGAGCTGCAGGGAACTCCTGCTGTTCGGTGCTGCGTATAGGCCTGAGCTAGGGACCCAGAGTGGCCCTTCAACGTCCCACAAGCCTAAGTGGGACTGAAGGCAGGGGAGCTCAGAGCAGGAACAAAAGTAAGGAACAGGCAGCTCAAGTTGGGAGTTCGTTCCAGAGAAGCCGGATATTGGGGATCCGCATCGGTGGGAGAACTATAGGCCCGCAGAAAAGCCCTAGCACCGTGGAAGCTTCAGCTACCCGGTCTCCTGAGAAAGTCAAAGAGAGGGAGCCAGGAACAGCTGGACACTGCAGTGCCCAGAGAAGGTCATCCCGGAGACCACACAGGAGGAGAAGTAGACACAGATAAAGGAAGAGAGTGGAGGCAAGTCAGGTCATAACAGACTGTGCTTCAGCAAATTCACAAGGAAAGGAGGCCTTATACCCACTTGCTGTGGGTGCCCACTGTGCAGCCCAGTCACCCGTCAGTGCCCTGGATTATTTACCTGACTAACACCAGTAAAAAGGTAAAGAGACTTCACTTGTGTGCGTGCATCCTTCCCTCTCACTCACCGTGCCCCTCTACAGACTATTCCTACTCTCCCTCCACAATCTCAGGTCTGCTACAACCTGCTCACCCTCACTACTCTGCCCCGGAGGTACTAGTCCTGCCTGCGGAGGACTATACCACCACTCCGCAATACCACCGACCTTCGGAGGACTGTGGCAGCGCTGGTGACATCTCACCAGGTACTGCAGGTGGCGTCATGACTAACTTGTACATAATCCCTATAAATACCACTTTTTCAAGAGCATCGCTCCCCAGAATACGGGATCAGGCGCGGACGCCATTTCCCGTGACAGAGTTAACCCCCTCACTGCCGCCTGATACCCGAGTACCCCATGCCCTGGGGTGCAACACATCCACCACATAAACCAAGATAAATAGTCAAATAGGGCAACACAATTAAGATGCAGATGTGAAAGTGGGTAATTGATATAAAGAGGGGCAGGGGTATAAGGGTACAAGGTGGTAACGATGTAAAATGGTGAGTGGCTTAACAGAGTAGGTAAGTATTCAAAATGGTCCACTTAGTCACTTAAATCACAATATAAACCAGGGGTCTCAAACACGCGGACAGAGGGCCGCATGGGGCCCCTGGGGCTTCACTCTGTAGCCCACGGCACCTTGGACAACTTAATGATTCATCACCCCAGTGCAGTGGGCCTCTACAGTCCCCACTGTGTTATGACTTCCGGCCGCGGCACTAACAAGCTCTGCTACTCAGCAAGTTCAATGCAAGCTGCCAGCCAATGAGAGGCCCGTAGCTGACAGAGGCGTATAATGTCACCAGCGGACCTCTGGCTGGCTGAATGCATTGATCTTGCCGAGCAACAGAGCTTGTGTAAGCGGTGGCTGGAGGTAGTCATAGCACAGCGGAGGCTGGAAGTCAGCACAGTGGGGATCACGGCAGCCCCCTGCACTGGAGCGATGCATCATTAAAGTGATAAAAGTGTGAGTGTGTGGGAGAGGGTGTGTGTGAGTATGTGTATGTAGTGTGTGTGTGAGTGTGTGTGTGTGAGGATGTGTGTATAAGAAAGTGTGTGTGAGGCTATGTGTGTGACTGTGTATGAGTGTCAGTGTGTGTGTGTGAGTGTGTAAGGATGTGTGTATGAGGATATGAGGATGTGTGGATGTGTGAGAGTGTGTGTGTGTGTGTGTGAGTGTGTGTGGGTATGTTTGAGGGTGTGTGAGTGTGTGTGAGAGTGTGTGTGTGACTGTGTGTGAGTGTGTGGGTTTGCATGTGAGTGTGAATGAGTGTGCATATGAGAATGTGTGTGAGTGTGTAAAAAGAAGGTAAACCAGGATGAGGGGCATCACTATAAAAGTGGATCAGGATGGGGGACATCACTACAAAAGGGGATCAGGATGAGGGACATCACTACAAAAGGGGACCAGGATGCGGGATATCTCTATAAAAGGGGATCGGGAAGGGGGACATCACTACTTAGGGGGATCGGGATGGGGGACATCAATAGAAAAGGGGATCAGGATGAGGGACATCACTACTAAAGGGGATCGGGATGGGGACATCACTACTAAAGGGGATCAGGATGAGAGTCATCACTAGAAAAGGGGATCAGGATGAGGGACATCACTACTAAAGGCGATCTGGATGGGGGACCACTAGAAATGGGGATCAGGATGGGGACATCTCTACAAAAGGGAACAAGGATGAGGGACATTACTATTAAAGAGGATCGGGAACATCACTACTACAGGTGATCGGGATGAGGGACATCACTACTAAAGGGGATCGGAATGGGGGACATCAATAGAAAAGGGGATCAGGATAGGGGACATCACTAGAACAGATCAGGAAGGGGACATCACTACAAAAGGGGATCAGAATGGGGTACATCACTACGTAAGGGAACAAGGGTGATGGACATCACTACTAAAAGGGATTGGGATGGGGGACATCACTACAAAAGAGGATCAGAATGGGGGACATCACTACAGAAGGGGACCAAGATGGGGGAGTCACTACAAAAGGGGATCAGCATGGGGACATCACTAGAAAAGGGGATCAGGATGGGGACATCTCTACAAAAGGGAACCAGGATGAGGGACATCACTACTAAAGTGGATCAGGATGGGGAACATCACTAGAAAAGGGGATCAGGATGGGGGACATCACTAGAAAAGATCAGGAAGGAGACATCATTACAAAAGGGGATCAGTATGGGGGACATCACTAGAAAAGGGGATCAGGATGGAGGACATCACTAGAAAAGGGGATAAGGATGGGGACGTCACTAGAAAAGGGGATCAGAATGGGGGACATCACTAGAAAAAGAAACCAGAATCGGGGACAGTACTACATGATGAGGACCAGGATGGGGACATTACTATATGAAAGGACCAGGATAGAGACATTACTACAATATTGGGACCGGACATTACTACAGGATGGGGACTGTTGTGAATTCCTTGGAGCTCCCTCCGGTGGTTGTGTTGCTGGTGATGCAGCTGACTGTGTGGGCTTCACAGGTAAGGGTGATAATTGGCAATCTGGTTCTTGGAGCATATAATGGTTTGAAGAGGATTAATCCTTGCCAGTTGTCTTTTTTTCCTGGAGGAGTTCACATCTCTCTGGTTTCTTCTGCTCTGTGGAGATCTTTGCAAGATAAGTGAATGTTTTTTTGATACTTTGTGGCACACTTTTGTGTGCTTAAGGTTCTACTTATGTTTTGTCTTATTCTGAGCTGTGGGTTTGCTATTTAATTTGTATATTTGTTTATCTGCTCTCAGATTGGAAGTTTTCTTCCTAGGAATTCTACCATTCACTATTATCTGTTATTTCCAGTTCTGCTGGCATTTAATTCATTGAAGTCTGCTGATATAGAGTTCGCTGAGTCTTAGTGACTCTGGGTAATTTTTGTAATATCTGCTGTTGGTGGTTTTTGATAGTGTTTTATACTGACCGCAATAGTATTCTATCCTGTCTTTCCTATATAGCTAGTGTGGCCTCTTTTGCTAAACCTTATACTCTGCCTGTGTTTGTTTTTCTGTCTCTTGTTTCCCAGTTAATATTTGTGGAGACTTGGTATTCTTTTGGGGTTCTGCTCTGAGGGAAGATAGCTTTTCCTACATCCATCTTTAGGTGCAGTTAGTTCTCCGGCTGTGCAGAGGTGTCTAGGTCTGGTTAGTTACATCCCACGGCTACTTCTAGTTGAGGTGTGTAGTCAGGGATTGCGGTCAGTACAGTTACCAACGACTTCTACAGAATCTGAATGCACTCCTGAGTCATCGGTTCATAACAATACAACTGGAAAAAAGAGTTAAAATCGAGATACATGCATCTTAGAAGAAGGGAAGAGAAGTGTTGAGGCTGTTTTTTTCTTTCTTCCCTCTTTTTATTTGGGTGACTGTGGAATCTGGTGCCAGTATGAGTGTGCAGGAACTAGCTTCTCGTTTAGACTAGCTTGCGGCAAGGGTACAGGGAATTTCTGAGTATATAGTTCAGACTCCAGTTTTGGAACCAAGAATTCCTACTCCAGATTTGTTTTATGGTGATAGGTCCAAATTTTTGAGTTTCAAAAATAATTGTTTTTTACTCTGAGACCTCGGTCCTCTGGTGATTCAGTTCAGCAGGTTAAAATAGTTATCTCCCTGCTGGGAGGCGATCCGCAGGATTGGGCATTTTCTCTTACCTCTGGGGATCCGACTTTTCTTAATGTAGACTCCTTTTTTCAGGCCTTGGATTTACTTTATGATGAACCTGACTCCGTAGATCAAGCTGAGAAGATCCCGTTGGCCCTGTCTCAGGGTCAGGAGGTGGCGGAATTGTATTGTCAGAGATTCAGGAAATGGTCTGTGCTGACTAAATGGAATGATGATGCTTTGGCGGCGCTTTTCAGAAAGGGTCTTTCTGACGCTGTTAGGGATGTTATGGTGGGCTTTCCTACGCCTGCGGGTTTGAACGATTCGATGTCTCTGGCCATTCAGATTGATCGGTGTTTGCTAGGGCACCGAGCGGTTCGCTCGGGATTGTCATCCTCAGAGCAGATTCCTGAGCCGATGAAGTCTGATAGGATTCTATCTCGCACTAACCGACAAGGACTTAGACGCCGTAATAAGTTGTGTTTTTACTGTGGTGATGCTTCTCATGTCATCTCTGTTTGTACCAAGCGGGCACCGAGGATTGCTGGTTCCTTTACCATCAGTGCTATACAACCTAAGTTCTTATTATCTGTGTCTCTGATTTGTTCCTTGTCGTCATTTTCTGTTATGGCATTTGTGGATTCGGTGCCGCTTTAAATTTGATGGATTTTGAGTTTGCTAGTCGTTGTGCCTTCCCTATGCAGCCTTTGCGGGACCCTATTCCCTTAAGGGGCATCGACGCTACACCTCTTGCGCAGAACAAACCTCAGTTTTGGATGCAGTTGACAATGCGCATGGCACCAGCTCATCAGGAGGATTGTAGATTTCTGGTGTTGCATAACCTGCATGATGGGGTGGTGCTGGGTTTTACGTGGTTGCAGGTCCATAATCCTGTTTTGGATTGGAAGCCTATGTCCGTAACTAGCTAGGGTTGTAAGGGGGTACATGATGACATTTCCTTGATGTCTATATCATCTCCGCCCCAGGAGATTCCGGAGTTTCTGTCTGAATTTCAGGATGTTTTTGCTGAACCCAAGTCCAGTTTTCTTCCGTCACATTGGGCGTGATTGTGCTATTGATTTGGTGCCAGGCTGCAAGTTTCCTAAGGGT
The DNA here is from genome assembly GCA_033576535.1 of Allobates femoralis. Lineage (NCBI taxonomy): Eukaryota > Metazoa > Chordata > Amphibia > Anura > Aromobatidae > Allobates > Allobates femoralis. The sequence goes on from JARQOC010000003.1 coordinate 426,812,282, forward strand.
CGACTTTTCCACTTGTCTGTGCCTGAACATGCGGCCATGCGGAGTTATATTAAATGGATTTTTAGAACAGGGAGATGGAAGAAGAGCTTGCTCTGTCCACTCCACGCATTGACCTGGTATTGCAGTACCTCCAGGACCGGTGCACCCCTTCCCTAACCCTGTTTCCAAAAGCAGAATTGATTTCACTTGAAGGAATAGCCAAAAAACCAAGCCATTTGCTAGTACAGTGGCTTAATGGCTAGCAGCAGTAAAGCCATATGCTTTTTCTTGATTCAAATCTCCCGCCTTTTTCGAATGTGTGCAATTTCACACGTTTTCATTCAATTTAGTTTTCTGTGATTTTTAGTTGGTTCCTGGGTGTTTTTTGGTTTTTTTTTGGCTTTTCTTTCCAAATTGACCAATTCTACTCCATTTGGCCTTGTTTGTAGGTAATTTGCAATTGAAGGGGGCTAGGTAATAATTTAATATTTTTTCTTTCTGCCACTGCAGGTGCTGCAGCTTAAACATTTAGAGGCCATTGTCTTCTTACTACAATGCCCATTGGGCTTGTCTACAGGAGCACCTACCTTCTTCTGGACCCACAAACCACCAAAAACAAAGACTAAAACAGCCCCCCCAAAAAAGACAAAACCCAAGCTATTCTATGTCCTTTGCATTGACGATGGATGTCCTTTCTGAGCTGCTCTTGTCCTTGATGAGCTGTAGTCCTTTATGAGCTGCTGTCTCCCTCTTGTGGATCATTTTTAGCAAGTCTTTTCAAGCTGTGACTTCCCACCACTTCTCCTTTTGGGTGTCTTTTAAGGAGATTTTGAGCCTATTACATTTGGCTTAGCCAGACTGGTACCTGAAGTTAACTGAGAAGTGCCAGAAGCATGATGGAAATCCTGTTTTGGGGACATTGGAATGGCTCCAAATGTGTAGGCTAAATAGATGGGCGCAGATTTTGAATGTAGATTTTCGTAAATGGGTAGCGTCCGCAATAAGCAGCAATTGTGTGTCTTTTCCTGTGGCTGATATAACTGTGGGGGACACAATATATGTTAATACAATTATATAACTGTGGCGGGACATAATATATTGTAATATAATGATATAACTGTGGGGGACACAATCTATGGGAATATGGGAATATAATCATAATCATATAACTGTGGGGGGACATAATATATGGAATATAATGATATAATTGTGGGGGGGGACATAATATATGGGAATATAATGATATAACTGTGGGGGGACATAATATATGGGAATATAATGATATAACTGTGGGGGGACATAATATATGGGAATATAATGATATAACTGTGGGGGGACATAATATATGGGAATATAATGATATAACTGTGGGGGGACATAATATATGGGAATATAATGATATAACTGTGGGGGGACATAATATATGGGAAGATAATGATATAACTGTGTGGGGACAATAATATTGGGAATATAATGATATAACTGTGGGGGACATAATATATGGGAATATAATGATATAACTGTGGGGGGACATAATATATGGGAATATAATATATAACTGTGTGGGGGACATAATATATGGGAATATAATGATATAACTGTGGGGGACATAATATATGGGAAATAATGATATAACTGTGGGGGACATAATATATGGGAAGATAATGAATAACTGTGTGGGGACATAATATATGGGAAGATAATGATATAACTGTGGGGACATAATATATGGGAAGATAATGATATAACTGTGGGGGACATAATATATGGGAAGATAATGACATAACTGTGTGGGGACATAATATATGGGAAGATAATGATATAACTGTGGGAGGGAACATAATATATGGGAAGATAATGACATAACTGTGTGGGGACATAATATATGGAAGATAATGATATAACTGTGGGGGACATAATATATGGGAAGATAATGACATAACTGTGTGGGGACATAATATATGGGAAGATAATGATATAACTGTGGGGGACATAAATATATGGGAAGATAAATGATATATACTGTGGGGGACATAATATATGGGAAATAATGATATAACTGTGGGGGGACATAATATATGGGAATATAATGATATAACTGTGGGGGGGACATAATATATGGGAATATAATGATATAACTGTGTGGGGACATAATATATGGGAATATAATGATATAACTGTGGGGGGCATAATATATGGGAATATAATGATATAACTGGGGGGACATAATATATGGGAAGATAATGATATAACTGTGGGGGACATAATATATGGGAATATAATGATATAACTGTGGGGGACATAATATATGGGAATATAATGATATAACTGTGGGGGGCATAATATATGGGAATATAATGATATAACTGGGGGGGACATAATATATGGGAAATAATGATATAACTGTGCGGGACATAATATATGGGAATATAATGATATAACTGTGGGGGACATAATATATGGGAATATAATAATGATATAACTGGGGGGACATAATATATGGGAATATAATGATATAACTGGGGGACATAATATATGGGAAGATAATGATATAACTGGGGGGACATAATATATGGGAATATAATGATATAACTGGGGGACATAATATATGGGAATATAATGATATAACTGGGGGGACATAATATATGGGAATATAATAATATAACTGTGCGGGGACATAATATATGGGAATATAATGATATAACTGTGGGGGGACATAACATATGGGAATATAATGATATAATTGTGGGGGGGACATAATATATGGGAATATAATGATATAACTGTGGGGGGCATAATATATGGGAATATAATGATATAACTGTGGGGGGACATAACATATGGGAATATAATGATATAACTGTGGGGGACATAATATATGGGAATATAATGATATAACTGGGGGACATAATATATGGGAAGATAATGATATAACTGTGCGGGGACATAATATATGGGAATATAATGATATAACTGGGGGGACATAATATATGGGAATATAATGATATAACTGGGGGGACATAATATATGGGAATATAATGATATAACTGGGGGACATAATATATGGGAATATAATGATATAACTGGGGGGACATAATATATGGGAATATAATGATATAACTGGGGGGACATAATATATGGGAATATAATGATATAACTGGGGGGACATAATATATGGGAATATAATGATATAACTGTGGGGGGACATAATATATGGGAATATAATGATATAACTGTGGGGGGACATAATATATGGGAATATAATGATATAACTGTGGGGGGACATAATATATGGGAATATAATGATATAACTGTGGGGGGACATAATATATGGGAATATAATGATATAACTGGGGGGACATAATATATGGGAATATAATGATATAACTGTGGGGGGACATAATATATGGGAATATAATGATATAACTGGGGGGACATAATATATGGGAATATAATGATATAACTGGGGGGACATAATATATGGGAATATAATGATATAACTGTGGGGGACATAATATATTGGAATATAATGATATAACTGTGGGGGACACACATAATATATTGGAATATAATGATATAACTGGGGGGACATAATATATGGGAATATAATGATATAACTGGGGGGACATAATATATGGGAAGATAATGATATAACTGTGCGGGGGGCATAATGTAATGATGAAGAAAGATAAAACATGGAGACGTTATGATATAGCTATAGATAATCTGGAGCCATTATGATGAAGGTGTATAAAATATGGAACGCTTCACGAATTTGCGTGTCATCCTTGCGCAGGGGCCATGCTAATCTTCTCTGTATCGTTCCAATTTTAGTATATGTGCTGCCGAAGCGAGCACGAAACACTGGTGTTCACGTACCATATATATAGTCCATCGACTGGTAGAATTGTAGCTTAAGGCGACTTCACTGGTTTCCGTTTCCATGCCTTAGTGGTCGCATTCTCCTCCTTATAATAACTTCTGTGTTACATTCCGTCTCTTATAACTAATGATTGTTTATGACGTTACATGTACTCTTGTTCGCGCAAAGCATCATGGCGAATCCGTTTCCTTGTCATATTAGCATAGCCCCGCCTACTCTCCCACATTGCCTCGCACATTCACTTTCACGGTCACTGCAATGGCTGAGGCCACAGGAAGCGGAAGAGAGACCGGAAGTTGGAGATAATCACAGATTGTGCGACCCCTTCAGCTCCAAGGGGTCCCCTCCCCACAGAGATAGGGGCACGAGCGGGGGCCCCCCCGAATAGGGCACAGGTAGGCACATGGCAGCTCCATAGCTCCTTTACTGTGCAGGATGGAGGGGTTATTGCGTCTGATCATACCATAGTATACACAGTAGTAGCTTGTGCTCACTGTGTTCGGTATCTGCAGTGTATCACTCTGTTGAATTATGTCTTTATAGGCTAAGGATCCATCAAGATGTCTGAAAATCAGGGAAATATTCCTATTAATAACACTAATGGAAACCGGGTTCGGACCCCCAATCTGAACCAGAACCCCCTGATTAATGTGCGGGATCGCCTTTTCCACGCGCTCTTCTTTAAGATGGCAGTCACCTATGCTCGTCTCTTCCCTCCATCATTCCGCAGGATCTTTGAATTCTTCGTTCTTCTTAAGGTCTGTATCCAGCATGTCCTTATTATACAATAGCTGCTTGATGACTTGGGACGCTTTTACATGTTCAGAATTCACTTTCCAAGTACGGTGCCATATCCAGACCGCTGTATCCGCGCCTCCGGATTTGTATTGCCATATCCGTAGCGCTGTATCCGCACGCCATATCTGCGCCGCCATATCCAAATTGCTGTATCTATACCGTCATATCCAGACTACCGTATCCGTAGTGTCGTATCTGCACTGCCATATCCACACCACCACATTATCCAGACCGTCCTATCCAGTCCACCGTCTCTGTACCATTTTATCCAGACCGCTTATCCATACCGCATACCAGATGCTGTACCGCCATATCCAGACTGCTGTACCGCCATATCCGTACTGCTTGATCCAGACCATCGTATCCACACCCCCATATCCGTAGTGCTATATCCAGACCGCCGTATCCACACTACCTTATCCAGAACATCGTATCTGTACCGTCATGTCCAGACCGCTGTATCCGCACCTCCATATCCAGGCCACTGTATCCACACCGCCAGATACAAAATGCCGTATCCGCACCGCCATATCCAGATTGATGAATCCGCACCACCATATCCAGACCACTGTATTAGTCCGGTCATATATCCGTAGCGCCGTATCCAGACTGCTGTATCTGTAGTGTGATATCCAGACTGCTGTATTTGTACGATCATATCCGTAGCGCTGTATCCAGGCTGCTGTATCCGTAGCGCCGTATCCCTAGGCTGATGAATCCGCACCGCCATATCCAGACCGCTGTATTTGTACAGTCATATCCGTAGTGCCTGTTCCAGACTGCCGTGTCCGTAGCTCCGTGTCCAGACTGCCACGTCCGTAACGCCTGTTTTAGACTGTCGAGTCCGTAGCGCCGCATCCAGATTGCCGTGTCCAGACTGCCATTTTTATACCGCCATATCTGACCTCAGCTGAGCAGCCTCCTATGCTCCACAGTCAGGGGATGTCAGATGAGTGGTTTAATATTGTAATGTGTCCTTTCTGGAGCCATTATAAATGCAAGTCTATTTCAAATATAATGGGGCTTTCCAGTGCCGTTCACTTTTCTTTAGAGGTGGACCCTGTGCTGCTAACTGTACTGTGTTCTGAAATGGTTTGTCTGGTGAGAATACAACTGATGAGCTGAGGTCTGATCACTGGTACCTGTAGTGATCAGCAGGATTCCTGTCTGAATACTCGACTGCCACTCCATTCCTTCTCTATAACGCTGCACTTGGACTAATGGTGGGTTTACACGCCGCGATATCGGCGTCCAACTCCGATCCAACTCCGACAAAAAGTCACGTGGTTCGTGAGTTGGACCCGATATCGTTCCTGCATCGTACTGTTTGAAGGTACAATACGATGCAGGAACGATGGTAATCCGATATCGGGGGTCGAATGAGCGTGCTATTCAACCGCCCGATATCGGATGCCTGTTGGAGCCGGATCGCTGCGTGTAAACATCCAACTCCGATGTGTACGCCGACGCTACCCATTAACTCCCATGTTAAATGGTCGTTACTGGGTTGGTGGGCGTACACATCGGAGGGACGTTGTTTCCCGATATCGCAACGTGTAAACCGCCGATGCGATACCGGGAAAAGCACACTAAAAATGCGCGCTCCCGCGCCGTTGTATAGCGATATCGCGACGATATCGCTACGTGTAACCCCACCATTAGGGTATGTGCCGACACTGAGTTTCTTGTTGCTGAAAAACGCACCAAATCCGCGGTGTGTTTTTGGTGTGGTGGTGTGGAAATGGTGCAGATTTGTGCCCTGTATTTTTCATCATCAAGTCGAAGGGTTGAAAAACGCCGCAAAAATTGACACGCTGTAGATTTTCCCACAGCAAAATCCGCACCATTTCTGCAGCAGATAAAAAACGCATAATCGGCATAACATTTCAGAATTCCTCTACACTTTGCTGGCTTGTGGATTTCAGAAAAATCTGCATCAAAATCTACAACAAAAACACTGCAAAATTTGCAGCATGAGCACAGGATCTTACACTACTTTGATCTGCTGATTGGTGCCAGGTCCAGCTATTACACGTGAGCAGTCATTGAATTGCCACCTATACTGCAGATATTAAAGAACTTGTTTTCATTGGACGACTCCTTTGGCAGCATATTAATCCTCATTCAGACGGCAGGCATTTTCCTAATATGCAAATTACAATTCGAGCGTCATCAGTGTTGTTGATCCAATTTTCATCAGTATATTGTCAGTGTTACCATCAGTGATTGTACTTTATTCAAATACGAAGAAACTCCAGACCTCCTCTGCATTACAGTGTTGCAGTCAGTGCTGATGACATTTTGTTGTGTCAGTGGTTTTCAATGGTTCATAGACTTGAATGGATCATTTTCATCTTACTTGGATCAAAAACAGACTTGTCGCCTTGCTTTATTCTTTTTGTTTGCGGACACATGAAACACATAAAATAAGGCCATGGGAACAGCCCCATTGATTATTATGTGTATTCTTTTTGTGATGAACAAGCATCTGATTTGTAGAGATCTGAATGAGTCCTGGCTGTGTAATTGGCTGACTGCCATTGGGGTGGATTTTCTGGAATGATGGCGGCTGTGCCCAAGACTACACACAGCCCAGTGTAATGCCATGGATGGCAGCTGGATCTCCATAGTTTTAAATTGGTCATTTGCTTTCCAAAAAGTCTGTGTGGCCCTAGCCTGAGTAATCCCACAAATAAAAAGTGTACTTAGTATTGTAAAATGTTATGTAATATACTTTCATCAATTCTTTAGGGTTATCAAGATCTCTAGTTTTCTTTAGTTGTTGAGTGAGAATGATATTGGGCAATAAAATCTGTTAACGCCATGTGACAATTGGACCAATGTTTGGCTCCATAGTGGAAATGACCAAGAGACCCATGACCAGATCCATGTGTAACGTGGATTTCTGTCTTTAAAGGTACCTTCACACACAGCAATATTGCTAGGCAATTTCACTGGCAATTTACTGGTTGCAGTGAAATCATGAACACATTCTATTTTGTTGCTGTGTACAAATGGAACAATGTGTCCATGATTTCACTGCAACCAGCAAATTGCCAGTGACATTGCTAGCAATATTGCTGTGTGTGAAGGTACCTTTAAGGGAATCTTTCTGCTGATATGTGATGCTCAAACCATGGGCAGCATGTGTTAGGCTGGTTTCACACTACGATTTTAGCATTTCCGATGCTGTCCGATAAAAATCGGACAGCATCGGACCGATTTTTGCCCCCATGCAGCCCTATGGGCATCGGACCAAATCGGATGTGCACTAAATGCCATCCGATTTGGTCCGATCCGATTCTGTCCGATTTTTTTATCGGTGCAAAAATCGGAGCATGCTCTGATTTTTGCACCGAAAATAAAATCTGACAAACTCGGATCGGACGAAATCGGATGCCATTTAGTGCACATCCGATTTGGTCTGATCAATTTAACATGGGGCCCTATGGAGCAGGGTCCGAGGAAACATCTGATGTGTCCTCGGACCCGATTTTACTGTACTGAGCATGCTCCGTACAGTAAAACTGCTCCAAACTGGGAGAGCAGGGGTTAAAAAAAAAAAAATGTATGCTCGCCTATCCCCGAGGCTCCCGGTGTCCTCGTGGTGTCTGCAGAGGTCGTCTTCTTCTGTACAGGACCTGCTGTGATGTCACAATCACGTGACCGCAGGTTACCATGGTATAACCTGCGGTCACTTGACTGTGACATCACGGCAGGTCCTGTACAGAAGAAGAAGACCTCTGCAGAGAACGTGAGGACACAGGGAGACGGCGGGGGCCTCGGGGATAGGTAAGCATATACTTTTTTATTAATTTTTTAATTTATTTATTTTTTTCTTCTTTTCAGCCCGGAGGCAGCGATTTTTTTTTTTTTTTTTTTTTTTTTTTATGCCAGAATCGGATGCCTATTTGGCATCCGATTCCAGGCATCAGAAGGGAGCTGATGCTGTTCGATTTTATCGGACAGCATCGGCTCCCTTAAAAATCGTAGTCTGAAAGTAGCCTTAGACACTGGCTATATTATCCCGTCAATGAAGGGGGGATCCTCGCTCGCCTGTCACTTTGTGGACGGCAGAAGATTCAAGGTATAGTCCACAAGTTAAGGAGAGGTTCCGGCACCAGCTGGTTGATTCCAAAATCTTTATTCCACAGTTTTAAAATCCCAGGGAAACGAGGCAAAACAATTCAGGCATATGGTGGAGTGACCGGGCAGTGGTTTATGCGTTTTGGATGGATTTGGAGCATCCGGATTAATGGAATCTCTGAGATGCTCATTGATGCGTTGCCGTAGCATTCTGGTCGTACATCCTACATACAAAAGGTTACAGATGTTACATCTAATGACACATCACATATGTACTGTTACAGATGTTACATCTAATGACATATATCGATTTATATCCAATGTCAGCAAGGAATATCATGAGATAAAAAATAATCATAAAAAAATATCTCCCTATGCTGAATGGTGATCCAGTGTTGTGTAAAATTCTAAAAGAAGGCTGCCTCTTTACTACCCCAACCTTATCTAGTCTGTTGTCACCCAGCCTTGTGCAGATGAGAACTAAAAAAAGCTGGTTAAATTTACAAGGTTTTTTAAATGTGGCTCTAATAAATGTGGAATATGCCGATATGCGAGGCCTAAAAAAGAATTCTACATGACTGTAGCATCTAAACCTGTCACTATTAGACAGTTTATTAACTGTAACAGTACATATGTGATATGTCATTAGATGTAACATCTGTAACCTTTTGTATGTAGGATGTACAACCAGAATGCGATGGCAACGCATCAATGAGCATCTCAGAGATTCCAGTAATCCGGATGCTCCAAATCCATGTAAGGCTGTTTTGTGCCTGTCCGTGGGATCCGACTTTGAAGGGGGATCCCACGGACAGGCACGGATCCATACGGATCCCTGCAATCGGATGGCAAATAGCCATCCGATCTGCAGGATCCGTGTGGATCCTGCGGTCCCCTGTCTCTCCCTACTCCTGCCTCCTCCATCTTCTGCCCTCTCCTATTCTATATGCTGTGCCCCCGCTATTCTTTGCTGTGCCCCCTCTTCTCTATCCTCATCTATCCCTATCCTCTTCCCTGTCCTCTCCCTGTGTGTAAAAAAAAATAAAAAAAAACCTCCTCCGGGAGTATACATCACCTCTCACCGGCTCCAACGCTGCACACGATCAGGACTAAAGGACCTGTGATGATGTAAGAACCCGGTCACATGACTCGTCAGCTGACCGGGTCTCTTACATCATCACAGGCTCTTCTGCCCTGATCGTGTGCAGCGTTGGAGTCGGTGACAGGTGATGTATACTCCCGGAGGAGTTTTTTTTATTACATACAGGGAGAGGACAGGGGACAGGATAGGGATAGAGGAGGAGAGAGAAGAGGGGGCACAGCAAAGAATAGCGGGGGCACAGAACAGCATAGGAGAGGGCAGAAGATGGAGGAGCAGAGCAGGGAAAGACAGGGGATACGGAGCCGACATCGTATCTGAGGTGAACTCAGATCCGATGTCCATAGGCTCACATTTTGTGTGCACTCGGATCAGCAGTGATCCGATGCTGTCCGATGTGAGTCACGGACACAAAATCGCAGCAGGCTACGATTTTGTGCCCGTGATTACATCGGATGGGATCGGATGGTGCCAAAATCGGATGCCAATAGTGGCACATCCGATCCCATCCGATTCCCATAGGGGAACATGGGGTCCGATTTCGGATCCGATTGTATCCGTTTTGAAACGGATACAATCGGATGACCGAAAATCGTTATGTGAAAGCAGCCTAATGTGTCACGTCACTTCATGCAGATCCATGGAGGGGAGTTGAGCGGCTTTGAAGTCCACAGCATTGAAAGAGTCCACAGAGGCAGAGGGGCTTGGAGGCAGAGTCTTCTGAATTGGGAGGCTCATTGGATCCTTATGCTAGAAAGCTCCCATCTTATGGGTCTGAATAAGCTGACTGATTTAATCCTATTTTATTGAATTTTCACCCCTATAACTTTGGACGGTGTTCTTTAATGGTTTTAAATATTTCTAACACTTGCACTTTTCTGATCATCATAATGGGAGACCCAGACAATGGGGTTTAGGGCGCTGCCCTCCGGAGGTCACACTAGGTACTACAAGTTTGTAGCACCGCCTCCTCCGCTTATAAACCCCCACCGTAGGAGACATCCTCAGTTTTAAACTTAGTGTGCTCGGAGGATCACGCTTTGCTTGCACTTCACTGCATTCTCACAACTTACGTGATGGCGTATGAAGACAAGGTAAAATGGTCCCATTCGGGACCCTCGACAGCCTCCCCGCTCACCCTTGTGGAACACGCTGGTGGAGGTACCGGAGGGCTTTTAGCCTGGACACTTTAGTGTTCTCCCGGTACGCTGTCGTGCTCCTTTCCTTTCCATCCCTCCATGGAGGCTCTGGATAGGGGGAGCCTGGAGCCTTGCACAGCTCCGCTCCGTCCGAGGCCTCCCTAAATGGTGCTTACAGACCGGACGGAGCCAGCCCAGTCCGAGGCCTCCCTAAATGGTGCTTACACTCCGGACTGGTGCTGTACCCCCGTCCGAGGCCTCCCTAAAGGTGCTTACAGACCGGACCGGCACTGAGGCACCTGGTGTGTCTCCTGTGTGCCTGGGGGTAGTGTCTGTCACTGTGGTGTCATGACACTCAGACCGCGCGGTTACCCTCGGGTCCGCGGTTCTGGCGGTGACCCTGTGCTGGGGTCTCCCTGGCTGACCGCCCTGTGTTTCACAGGGGCTGAGGCTGTAGACTGCGGGTGTTTTTATGTGTACATGCAGTCTGAGAGTGTGTGTGGTGATATTCACTCTCGTTTCCCGCGCTGCGGGCTCCGGCACCTCCATTGCTGAGGCAGTCTGGAGGAGGAGGAGGCAGCCCTTATGGTGACATCACCGCTGGGCGTGTTGTGTGTTCTTCCCGCGTGTTCCTGGCTCCGCCCACATCTTCACTGTCGGCGGCCATCTTCTCCCTCACTTCCCGGCTGGGATCTGAACTGCAGCGCGTGTCTGCACTTGCAAGGGAGACCGGAACTCGCGGAGGTCACACACACACACCGCTTCCTCCTACCGCTTTACTGCGGTCGGTAAGCCACCGGGATTCCCGGTTTGTTTGTGAACTTTGGCTTATATTCCCCTCACTGTGGAGATGTCCTCAGCTGGGAAGCATGCTGCTAAGGCGGCGGTGGCCACCATTGTCTGTACTACATGCAACGGGACACTGGTGGAGGGGTCCTGCAATAACTGCGGACGCCCAGAGGCCCGATCTGCTACTATTGAGTCTGCAAATCCGGGATTATACCCTGAGGTTCAGGTGATCCCAGGGCCATGGGAAACGCAGAATAAGATCAATGAATCTCTGCTGTCCCAGATGTCCTCCATGTCGCAAACCCTGGAGGCACTGCGTAGGAGACTGGAGAACCCAGCTACTCCTCCTAGTTACCCCCGGGTGTCTCTTACTTCTGCTGTAAGACCCCCTAAGCGAGCCCGTGAGGCTTCTCCTGAGCTCCAGACTCTCTCTGAGGAGGAGCGTTCCTCTGATGGTGAGGAAGATGATGGGGGTTCTACTCTTGGGTCTATGTCTGAACCTCCAGATGGGGTGGAGGATCTGGTGTCCTCCATCAATGAGACATTGCGTCTTGTCACTCCTCCTGAGGAGGTGACTGTACACCCCAAGGAGATCTATCAATGGCTGCGGCCAGAGGCTAGACCAAGTGGCTCCTTCATGGACCACACTAATTTCGGAAGGGTGATTAAAGCTCCCAGGTTGCATCCTGGGCGGCGTTATGTCCGTAAAACTAAGGACAATCGCTTTCCCTTTCCCCAGGAGGCGCTCCAGGAATGGTCGCAGTCTCCCAAGGTGGATGCTTCCATGACTAGGATTGCTGCGCGCTCCTTGTTTTCTGCCTCTGATAGCTCCTCGTTGAAGGATGCTACTGATAGACAGGTCGAGCAACTCGCCAAGTCTTCCTATGAGGCTGTGGGGTCTTCGTTTGCCCCTAATTTTGCCGCAGTCTGGACCCTACAAGCGATCACTATCTGTTTGGATGGTATCACTGATCTAGCTAGGTCCAGTCCAGAGGTCCTGGCTCTCACTGAGAGAGCAAGGGCCTATGCGGACTATGCCAGGACGGCATCTTTGGAAACTGCCACTCGCTCTGCTGTGGCCTCGGCCAATGCAATTGCGATCCGCAGGCTATTGTGGCTGCGTCTCTGGGACTCAGATGCCACATCTAAGAAGATTTTACAAAATCTTCCGTTCGCTGGTGACAGGCTTTTTGGCACCGAACTGGACAAATTGATAAAGGATTCTGCTGAGTCTAAGATACCGCAGAATAAGCCTAAGCCACGGTACACCGTGAAAAGGAACCCTAAGCAGTGGTCCTTTCGCTCCGGTTCACAGTCATCAACGGCGTCCACTCGCTCAGACCGAGGGGGCAAGCCTGCTACTCAGTGGCGTTCCAAGAGTCGTCAGAAGAAGCCGGCGGGGGCAGCGGCTGCCACCCCCAAGCCCGCCTCGACATGACTCGCTATCTCATCCTGCCTCCCCACAGGTGGGGGGCCGCCTGTCCCGCTTTCAGGACAAGTGGCTTCTTCACATTCAAGATCAGTGGGTTCGAGACGTAGTCTCAAGAGGTTACAGGATAGAGCTGACGTCACAACCAATACACCGATTCCATCGGTCGGTTCCATCTCCAGAAAAGGCTCAGGCTTTTTACCTGGTGTTGGAGGGACTCCGCAGAGACGGAGTGGTGGTCCCTGTGCCCACGGAAGAGAGGTTCAGGGGTTTTTACTCCAACCTCTTTATTGTCCCAAAGAAGGACGGCTCTTTTCGCCCGGTTTTGGACCTCAAGTTGTTCAACCGTCACGTGTTGGTTCGGAAGTTCCGCATGGAATCCCTGCGCTCAGTGATCGCGGCTGTGTCACAGGGAGACTTCCTAGCGTCCATCGATATCAGGGACGCTTACCTTCACGTCCCCATTGCACCAGCTCATCAGCGCTGGTTGAGATTCGCAGTGGGGGAAGAGCACTTCCAATTTGTGGCACTGCCATTCGGGCTAGCCTCAGCACCACGGGTGTTCACAAAGGTGATGGCCTCCATGATGGCTCTCCTGCATGCGCAGGGACACGCCGTCATACCCTATTTGGACGACCTGTTGGTCAGGGCGCCATCGGAAGACCTTTGTCGGGTAAGCCTGGAGGTGACCATGAAGTCCCTGGAACGGTTCGGGTGGCTTATCAACATTCAGAAGTCGACCCTGGTTCCGACCCAGTCATTGACATATCTGGGCATGGACTTCCACACGGACTCGGCCCTGGTGTCCCTACCTCAAGCCAAGCAGCTGGCGATCCAATCAGGAGTGCAGAATGTCCTCCTGTCTCCACAGTCATCCCTACGGGTATTGATGAGACTGGTGGGTCGCATGGTAGCGGCGATAGAGGCGGTGCCGTTCGCACAGTTTCGCCTCCGTCCTCTCCAGCTGGAGATTCTTCGCAGATGGGACAAGAGGACGATCTCTCTGAATCGGCTGGTGACACTGTCACAACCAACCAGGGACTCTCTACAGTGGTGGCTCCAGCCACTTCACCTGTCACGGGGCCGGTCCTTCCTAAAACCGTCATGGTTAGTGGTGACCACCGACGCCAGTCTGAAGGGCTGGGGGGCGGTGTTCTTGCACCACAGGGCTCAAGGCCTCTGGACTCAGTCGGAGTCGGCGTTGCAGATCAACGTGCTGGAGATCAAGGCGGTCTATCTGGCGCTACTGGCGTTTCAGAAATTCCTGTCAGGACAGCCCATTCGGGTACAGTCCGACAATGCGACGGCCGTCGCCTACATAAATCATCAGGGAGGGACCAGAAGTGCTCAGGCCCTCGCCGAAGTCCACCGCATTCTACTCTGGGTGGAGGAAAACGGCTGCCTGATCTCCGCAGTTCACATCCCAGGGGTCGAGAACTGGGAGGCCGACTATCTGAGCCGACAGGGGATGGACGCCGGAGAGTGGTCTCTACATCCAGACGTCTTCCGGGACATCTGCGGCAGGTGGGGCACTCCGGACGTGGATCTGATGGCCTCACGGCTGAATCATCAGGTGCCCCAATACATGGCAAGATCTTGGGATCCCCAGTCTCTGGGGGCGGACGCCCTGATTCTGAGCTGGTCCAGATTCCAGCTGCCATATGTGTTTCCGCCTCTGGCTCTGATTCCCAGGGTCCTGTGGAAGATCAGGACAGAATGCAGAGTGGCCATTCTAGTGGCTCCAGATTGGCCCAGGAGGTCTTGGTACCCGGACCTGTGGCAACTGTCAGGCGGACACAAGTGGGCTCTTCCAGAACGCGCAGATCTACTCGCGCAAGGGCCATTCTTCCACCTCAATTCCAGGGCCCTCAGATTGACTGCATGGCTCTTGAGGCCTGGCTGCTGACATCCAGAGGTTTCTCTCCTACAGTGGTTTCCACTATGAATCGGGCAAGGAAACCTGTTTCCAGGAAGATATACCACAGAACGTGGAAAATCTTTTTTACCTGGTGTGCCTCTGGTGGCCGCTCACCGTGGCCTTTGTCTATCCCGACATTGCTGGCCTTCCTACAGTCGGGGTTGGAGTTGGGATTATCCCTTGGCTCTCTGAAAGGTCAAGTATCAGCACTTTCAGTGTTGTTTGACAGGCGCTTGGCGCTCCTCCCGAAGGTACGTCAATTTCTGCAGGGGGTGTCTCGGGTGGTCCCGCCCTATAGACGACCTCTGGACCCTTGGGACCTAAACATGGTCCTGACGACACTGCAGAAACCGCCGTTTGAGCCACTGAGAGACGTCTCTCTCTCTCGTCTGTCCCAGAAGGTGGTCTTTCTGGTGGCGATTACGTCTCTGAGAAGGGTCTCAGAATTGGCTGCACTCTCGTGCAAGTCACCCTTTCTGGTGGTTCACCAGGACAAGGTGGTGTTGCGCCCACGGCCTGAATTTTTGCCGAAGGTGGTTTCAACATTCCACTTGAACCAGGAGATTGTTCTCCCATCATTTTGCCCCGCTCCCGTTCATCAGGTTGAGCGCGACCTCCATACTCTGGATCTCGTGAGAGCTGTACGCATTTATGTGTCCAGGACCGCCTCCTTTAGGAGTTCGGATTCCTTATTTGTCCTCACGATGGGTCGCTGTAAGGGGTCCGCGGCTTCAAAGTCGACCTTGGCCAGATGGATCAAGGCTCCCATTCAGGAGGCTTACCGGTCTTCTGGTTTGCCTCTCCCGGTGGGTTTGAAGGCACACTCTACTAGAGCTGTAGGTGCCTCTTGGGCCTTGCGACATCGAGCTTCTGCTCTACAGGTGTGTCAAGCGGCCACTTGGTCCAGCCTGCACATTTTCTCTAAGCACTATATGGTGCATGCCCATGCCTCTGCGGATGCGAGTTTGGGCAGGCGGGTTCTCCAGGCGGCGGTTGCCCACCTTTAAAAGGGAACCATGTGTTATCCGTCTTGTTGAGGAACTCTTCCCGCCCTGGGGTATTGCTTTAGGACATCCCCATTGTCTGGGTCTCCCATTATGATGATCAGAAAAAAGAGAATTTTGTTTACGTACCGTAAATTCTTTTTTCTTGAATCATCAATGGGAGACCCAGCACCCACCCAGTTGTTCCGTTGCATGTTTGCATTTGATCTGTTCTCTGTTGAGACAGTGTTTCCGGGTTGTTACACCGTCTGTGCACGGCATTCTTCCCGATGTTTCGGGTGTGGTTTATTTCTCCTCGCAGCTTATGGACTAAACTGAGGATGTCTCCTACGGTGGGGGTTTATAAGCGGAGGAGGCGGTGCTACAAACTTGTAGTACCTAGTGTGACCTCCGGAGGGCAGCGCCCTAAACCCCATTGTCTGGGTCTCCCATTGATGATTCAAGAAAAAAGAATTTACGGTACGTAAACAAAATTCTCTTTTTTGTATTTTATGTGTACCTATGTTTGATTGAAATGTGTACACCTGGCTAATCATTTGACCGACAGGGTGGGTTCACCCAACCCCAGGGAGATTTAAAAACCCTGAGCACTGGTCACCACACTAGGTTATGATTAAGAGGTAATTTACACCTCGAAACACGTAAACCAGTGCCCGGTCACCCCACCATATGCCTGAATTGTTTTGCCTCGTTACCCTGTGATTTTAAAATTGTGGAATAAAGATTTTAGAATTAACCAGCTGGTGCCGGAACCTCTCCTTAACTTGTGGACTATCTTATCCCAGCCAGGCATCTTTCACTCTTTGAATATTTCAGAGAACATACTTTTAACAGCTGCTGAGGATCGAGCCCTGTTGGGAGACTAGTCACACTGACAGGTCCCTGGTGGCTTCTCCTTGGACTGACGGGTCTCTGCCCATACTATCAGCAGGCAGGGAGAAGCTGTCAGGGACCTGTCTGTCTAATCTATAGTGTGGCTCAGTCACAACCGGATATAAAAAAATATTCTCTGAAACACTGCAGCATTTCGGAGTGAAACTTAGGGCCCTTTCACATCAGCGTTTTTCGTAATTCGCGGCAGATGCGGTGAAAAAACCGCATCTGCCGCGTTTGCCGCATAACCATTCCACTTGCGGCGCGGTTGCGGTTTTTTCCCATACAAAGTATAGGGGGACTTGCGGCAGATGCGGCAAGTGCGGTTTTGCACTTGCGGCAGGTGCGGCAGCGAAAAAAACCGCGGTCAGCCGCGTTTTTTTTTCGCGGCCGCACCTGCCGCAAGTGCAAAACCGCACTTGCCGCATCTGCCGCAAGTCCCCCTATACTTTGTATGGGAAAAACCGCAACCGCGCCGCAAGTGGAACGGTTATGCGGCAAACGCGGCAGATGCGGTTTTTTCACCGCATCTGCCGCGAATTACGAAAAACGCTGATGTGAAAGGGCCCTTACCTGGCTGTGATGATCTGTTCAGTGACTGATGCATGCTGCTCGAACAGTGGGCAGAATATATCAATGGAGGAATTGCTGTAGGTTTGAAAATCTACAACAGTACCATCAAATCTGGATTTAAAAAAAAAAAAAAAAAATTCAGCAGTATGTGAATGCAGCAAAAAATAATAGCAAATCTGTCATGTTATATATACCTTTTTGTAGTCCGGTTCAGTAGTAATTCACCTGTATTATAGGTGCATGTACTTCAGTTAGGGACCTTTCACATCTGCGATTTTGTAAATTCGCGGCAGATCTGGCAGATTCTGGCTTCTGCAGCGTAACGGTCGACTTGCGGCAAGTCCCAATCGTTCTCTATGGGACTTATGGTCAGGTGCGGCAAGTGCAGTTTTGTCGCATTCAGCAAATCTGGGAAGTGTGGCGAAAGAAGAAAAACGCTGCTAGCAGCACTGTCTTTGACGTGCCGGATCCCGGAAAAACTGCACTTGCCGCACCTGATCACAAATTCCATAGAGAATGAATGGGGCTTGCCAGATTGGTGCCACAAGTCGGCCTTTATGCGGCAAAATCTACCGAGAATTTCCAAAATCGCAGATGTGAAAGCAGCCTTAGCTGCCTAGCCCTGCTGGGCTGTACACTGGTTACAACTTGTCAGTGTTGGTTTGATGCCAAGTTTTCAACTTGCAATACTTATCTTGGAGCATATTAAAATAAGTTGAAAAGAATTGTAAGTTCCATTGCTATGCAGCAGATATTTTCTGCAATCAGAATGGCCCTTGGTTCTTTAGTCTTGTTAGGGCACATGGCTGGATACAGTGTATCTATAACCAAAACTTGGTCATGTTAACCTTTACGCTGCGTGATTTGTACATCCGTGTTGTTCCTTGAATTTCAAGGACCACACGGACAGGCACTGATCTGTGCCAACGGATGCCAACTGATGCCCATGGACCATTTTTTTTTATCGGGTCCGTTATCAGTTAGCTGATGGGCTGGGAGGAGCTGTACCTTGCTTCTGAGCATGCTCAGTACAGCAAAATGGATCCGTTTTACAGATCTGTGTTTTTCACGGATCCATACAGATCCGTTTCCATAGACCCCCATGTTATTTGACCCTGACAGCTATGGATCCGTTAGTGTCAGAGTTTTTCAAGGCAGCCCAAAATCGCAACAGTCTCCGATTCTGGGTGCATGAAAGAAACTGACACAAACGGATCAGTGACAAAACTGACATGCTCGTATGGCCACTTAAGACCAATCCGTGCTCATAGGTATACATGGGAGGCCAAAGCTGATCCGTGGCTATCGGTTTTAAAGTGGATAGACATGGATCCCAAATCAGGCGGTGTGAGGGCAGCCTTAGCTAGAATGGAGATCGCTGCCAAGAGGAGAAAACGGCCCATCCTGTTTTATATCCACATTATGTCAATTTGTCAGTATGTGAAATTTTGAGGCGCGTTTTCACCACAGATTTCACCCCTTTTAAGTCTAGAATCCAGATAAGAGTGAAAAGAGCTGGGATAAGATGCTGTGCTGACCACAAAGATAAACACAGAGTTAATCACACACTCTGTTTGATGCCCTGATGAAGTGGCTATGAGCCATGAAACAGGTGTAGGCAAAATAAACAGAGTGTGTGATTAACTCTGTGTTTATCTTTGTGGTCAGCCGCAGCATCTTATCCCAGCTCTTTTCACTCTTATCTATATTCTTCAGTTCTCAGCTGGGAGCCTGCAGCGACCTCCTGTGTGCTTTTATTGTAGTTGTGACACTCACAACTACATCAGGTGAGTTTAACCATTTGGGGTCTGAGGGACCTGTATAATAAAGGTACTACTCTATGTGCGCTTCCTTTCTCTTTTAATTTATACCCTTTTAAGTCTAGGCATGAATTCCACTATGAATTGTAACAAAATCTGCACGTTACACACAAACATTTTGTTGCGGACTTGTAAAATTATCTGCTGTATGGACCCATTTTTACAAGGCAAGTACATGAAAGTTCTTTCTTCATGCCAACACAGGCGAGCCCACAGGTGTCGGGCTTTATTGAGAACTTGATACTTCACATGCTAGTTGTGGTCTGCATTGCTAAGTAATCACAGAATATACTTGGGCTGCTGCTTAGCAAATAGCGAGGTCATATATTCATTAAAAGATTCCCTAATGGGTAATCACTGTGAGTGAAATTATGTCGTTCTTTGATTGTGCCTTTAAAATCATCTACCGTATTTTTGAACTGTAAGGCTAATTGTCCACTGTGCTTCTTTTTTGTGCTGTGTTTTTATATGCACAAACAAATTGCGCTTGTGCTGCGCTTGTGCACATATAAGGCCCCTTTAGCGTTTCTGTCCGGATCCAGCAGATCCGGACAGAAAACCGCATCTGCCGCCCAACGCCCACACTTGCAGTACACTTGCGGCAAACCCCATGTATTCTCTGTGGGGTTGTCCGCATCTGCCGGATCCAGGCAGAAACACTGATGTGAAAGGGGTCTAAATGCAGCACAATTAAGGGGACCCATAAAGACAGACACTTTCTCACCCTCTGGTGATATCTTCATTCTAGGTACTGGGAGAAGTGACTAAAGGACCTGTGGTTTTCATCCAATAAAATAGGTTGAGTCACGTGGCCAGCCTCTGATTGTACGAAACCCACAGGTCCTTTAGTCACTTCTCCCGGTGCCTGCAATGAAGATATCACAAGGTATCAACTTGGGATCGATGGGGAGGGTGAGTATAGGTGCATTTTTGTTTTGGAAATCGCAGGAAAAACGCCCCACAAACAGGCTGGGAATACCCATCCGTTTGAAGTGCTTTTTTCTGCGTGTTAGAATAGAACGCAGCCCAAAAACGGCATGTTAATCGCAGGACATTAAAAAAATTCAGGTGATTTCTGCACCAACAAAATGCACATGTGGGCACAGCTTTTGGGAAATCACATACTTTCATTACAAAATTGTGGGGTGCTGCGTTTTTGGTGCAAGAAACGCAGCAAAAATGCACAGTGAACACATAGCCTTAGGCTCTGTGCATACTCTGGGTATTTGGTGCAGAAATTTTCTGCAGCACAACTACATCCTATGGCAGGTAAATGCACCCCAAAATGCATGCATTTTTGGGTGCTGATTGTGGCCATGCTTTTTTCTCCTTCGCATCATTGGGGGACACAGGACCATGGGTGTATGCTTTCTGCCACTAGGAGGTGATACTAAGTAGAGATAAAAGTTAAGCCCTCCTTCCTGCAGTATACTCCCGGACGTAGGCGTAGTTAGTCAGTTTTTTGCTTAGTGTCGCAAGGAGACACATGCAATCTGTAGCTCAGACCACATCTACCCTCTTACAGCCTCAGGGCACTATCATCCTCCCTACAGCCGTGGCGGCCCCATGCAAGGACGCGCACCACCAGTAAGTTCGGGGCGCGCGTCCAGGGCATAGGGCCGAAGCGCCTACTAAAACCGCCGCACTAGCGCCAATTTCCGGTACCGCAGGCACCCAACGCTGCTTCTGGAGCCCACACTATGTGAGGCCCCGGTCTGGGCCTGTGGCTTACCGCCGCTCACTGTGGCCGTGGTTGGCCAAGCATCGCGTCAATGTCCCGCGTCATAGGGGCGTGCGCGATGGCACGGCCAGTGTTGCCAAGCCGCAATTAGCCACTAGGCATGTCTATCATGGCTTCAGGACACGCGCTCCCAAAATGACATGTGGAAGGGGCTGATATTGCACCCCATCCCCCCTCCAGGCAGTCAGCCAATCAACGGGCAGCCCATACAACATGGACACGCCCATAAAACATGCCCCCAGACCAGCGTGAAAATTAAAACAAAGACTCGTAGGTGCAACACAGCTGCAACCACACTTTGCCACACACTTCTGCTCTGCCTACCTAGACCTCCCTCCCCTCCACAAAGGGGAGCAGCACAAAGCCCACACTTTAACTCAGGGCACATCCTCTCTACAGTCCTTTCTCCCGTTGCCTCTATAAAACAAAAGCATCCTGGCCACCACCTCACCAGACTGCACGACACAGGATCCGGTAAGATCCTCCTCCCTGCAGACTATCACCCCCTGGTCAGTGTCGGCTCCTTTGCCTTCATAGCAATTAGCTTAGTACACTGCAGTACCACTTTTACCCATAATCTGGTACACTATAGCAGATCCCAAACCCTCCAAAGATAAAAAACAAGAACAACACCGGAGCAAAGCATCATGCACTACCTGCCAGACCGCGCTTCCGCGCTAGCACACTTCGCAACTTTGCAAAATTGCACGAAAGTGAGACCATGGACACCCAAGAAATGGTTAACAGCCTCATCGAGGCTGTTAACAAGACACTAAACATCATTGACGATCCCACCACCACCCCAGAGCGCACAGTCTCTGCACAAAGGCAAAACGCTCCCGTTGTGTCTTCTCTAATCACAAGGATTTTAAGGATAAATCCGACGACATTGGACCGGCCAGACAATCGCTTTGCAGGTCGTAAGGCCATTAAAGCCAAATACCCCTCCGCACCAGTCTATCTTAATGAATGGGCTCCGTCCCCCCCCCCCCCCCAGTGTCGCGCCTTGCTAACAAAACACTACTTATACTCTCCAACAGCTCGTCTATCAAGGACGCCAATGACTGCCAATTAGGCAATCTGGCGCGCCCAGTCTTTGAAGCCTCAGGAGTAGCCCTCTCTCCCTTCTTCGCTACAGCGTGGGACGCAAAAGGTATCCTGGATGCATTCTTTATGCACAACACTACAATACCCCAACCAGGACCCAACCAAAGTACTAGACCAACTTAGTGGTCCAGCAGTACTTCTGGCTTGCGTCAATAGACACGGCCGCGTTGGCAGCAGCAAACGCGATCTCCATGAGCCGAACCCTATGGCTCAGAGGCTGGCACGTACACTCCGCATCAAAAAGTTCCCTCCTAGGGGCGTGTCCTGGCACCAACTATGCAGGACGCATAAGACCGGAGCTCCGGAATCGGCACCCAGTTAAAGGCGACCTACAACGTCCACAGCCTCGCTAACGCAGCACACAGGGGCTCATCTGCTGCAGCTCGCCGTGAGGAACCGGAGGATACCCAGACCGTCGCTGAGGAGTAAGGAGAGACCGCCAAAGGTGACGGACTTTTTCTCCCCGGGCTCTGCTTCAGTCCCCAGCCTTAAAATGGCGCCTGCAGAATCTCAGGCGCGCTCTCCCCGGGCTTCAAACAGCCCCAGATCTGGGGGAGAGGAGCGGGAAGACTTTACCCCGGTCACCCTGGGCTCCCTGAAGGGTCTGCTTGAAACCGTCCATAGATCCCTTCAGGCGGACATGCGAGTCTGCATAGGGGAGCTTAGAGAGGAAATGGCCGCCATGGGGGAGCGCACGCAGCATCTCGAATCTAAGATGGCAGAATTCGCTACAGCTCACAACGAGCTGGCGGACAGCTATCAAGAGGTAGACCAGGATATTAAATTGCTAAAGGCAGTGACCTGGGACTTGGAGGACAAACTCAGAAAGAATAACTTGAAAATCAGAGGCATTCCTGAAGTGGAAGGGGAGGAAGACCTCAAAGGAATTGCTCACACATTTTTATGCTCTATGCTACCTGATTACTCTACCTCTGATCTACTCTCAGAAAGAGTATATAGGATCCCAAGATCCCCTAACATCAGGCAGGATCTGCCCAGGGACGTTCTTGTATGCCTCACTTCTTCCAGACCACGGGACTTGATCTTACGACAGCTGAGACAACACCCCCTAAACTCGGGGGAATACAGGGGCTGGCAGGTGTACCCAGATCTTTGCCAGGGCACGCTGGCGAGGCGAAGAGACTTTGCCCCCTACTGCAAAATCCTCCGAGATAGAGGGATTCAATACTCCTGGGGTTCCCCAGTAAATGTAGCCTTTAGGTACAAGGGCAGTAGGCACATTTTTACTTCACCGTCCAAACTTAAAATGGCCCTCGGACATTGGAATCTGCAGCGGTCTTCCACCTCTCCATCGCCTACCTCCCCCTCGGAGACCCCTAGGAAACCACGCAGAAGCCAGGACAACTCCCCTATCTCCCAAGAGGCTAAGGACTGACTCTCAACAACTAATTTCGGTTTGCTGATTCCGTTTATTTTAATTGTCCAGCCCAATCTTCCGGTTGATTGGGCTGTAGAGTGTTGGGCTGTAGGTCACCTTCTCACCTAAGTGACCCCTCTCCACCTCGGCTGAGGTTTGGAGAGCTAGGAAGCTCACACAGTCTTCCCCGCACCCTGATCCTGTCCTGTTTTCAGGAGGGGACCAGGAGAATATTTGTATAAATGTTTGTTGTATATTCTACATTCTTCCTTTTGACACTGTAATTCTTCTTATCTCCCCCTTTTTTGTCTCCCTCTTCCACTTCCACCACTTTCCTTTGTTTGTCTTTCCCTTCGTTTTCCCTAATACCTTTTAACTATTTGACTTATAATAGGTCACACTTGTTTTTGTTGTTTTCTGGGACATTGATTATTTCTAAAGATGAGTATCACAGTGACATCGTTTAATGTTAATGGTCTCAATGTCCCTAGCAAGAGAGCAATTTTATGGCAACACCTTAAGAAATCACAGTATGATGTCGTATTTTTGCAGGAGACACACCTGTTGAAAAAGGATCACCCTAGGCTAGCCTCAGCTCTATACCCGACCCAGTTTTTGGCCGGGGGATCCACTAAAAAGTCTGGGGTGGCCATTCTGATTCACAGGTGTGTCTCATTTCAGCTAATTGAAGAAGTAAGCGATCCGGAGGGTAGATACATTATCTTACAATGCCTTATTAACGATAATCCCTACACGTCCATTTACGGCCCGAATGTAGGTCAGGTGCGCTACATGAAGTCCTTTTTAGCTAAAGTGACTGCACGGACACAAGGAAGCAAGATCATAGCGGGCGACTTTAATATCCCGATAAATAAACGTTTAGATTGCTCAAAGCCAAATATCTACAGATCAGAGCTGGGACACTTAGGCTGGGGTCACACACACAGATATCTGGGCAGATATTGTTCACAGATCTCTGGTTGCAGTGAAATCATGGACAGATTGCTCCATTTGTACACGGCCACAAAATGGAACCATGTGTCCATGATTTCACTGCAACCAGAGATCTGTGAACAATATCTGCACAATTATCTGTGTGTGTGACCCCAGCCTTAGTCTCTGAATATCACCTTCACGACATATGGAGATATATGCACTCTGACGAAAAAGATTTCACATTCTACTCACACCGACATAAATCCCAGAGCAGACTCGACTATTTCTTGATTGACGACTCTTTACTCCCGAAATGCCTAGACTCAAAAATAGGATCTATCACGTGGTCCGATCATGCCCCAGTCGTCCTCAGGATAGCCGATTCTGCTGCATTCCGACCTCCAGCTAGTTGGAGAATTAATGAACAACATTTAACCTTCCCCTCCAATGTTGAGCAACTCACTGAGGCTATTAAACTCTACTTTGAGGAAAATTCTACAACCGACATGCCACCAGACATCTTGTGGTTCGCTCATAAAGCGGTCCTCAGAGGCTTGCTCATCAAAATAGCGGCTATATCCAAAAGAAAGCATGATCAAGCTCTGGTTATGATCCTGGGAAAAATCAGAATCCTAGAGGCGTTGCAGAGAGCCTCCCGGTCCGATGTGCTGCCCCCCGACTTGTTGAATGCTAGACGAGATCTTCGCTCTTTGCTTCTTGTCCGAGCGGAACACCAACTTAAGAAGTCTAAGGCGAGGTTCTACGGAATGGGAGACAGAGCCGGAAGGTTGCTGGCTAGGAGAGTTAAAAAAAAGAGAAACACAAACAAAAATTCCTTTTCTCATAAGAAAAGATGGCACGACAATTCGCAACCCGATAGCAATAGCGGAGGAATTTAAATCTTACTACCATTCACTATATAATTTACGGGATTCTGAGCTGGCTCCTCAGCCCTCGCCTGACTCTATCGGGTCCTTTTTGGACCGTGCCAGACTTCCTACCCTCTCTGGGGAGCAGCTCCGAAGCCTTAATTCCCCTTTCACTGAAAGGGAAGTTCAGGAGGTCATTGCCTCCGCAAAAAAAAGAACTACACCCGGACCTGATGGGTTCTCATTCCAATACTACTCCTGTTTTGCGCAGCATCTATCCAAGCCCTTATTAAACCTCTTTAACTTCTGGCGACATAAGGGAGAGATACGAAAGGAAGGGATGGAGGCGATTATAGCAACTCTCCCCAAGCCGGGCAAGACCCCTGACTCACCGGGCAATTTTCGTCCAATTGCCCTCTTAAACTGTGACGTAAAGTTGTACGCTAAACTTCTTGCCAATAGACTAAAGGAGGTGTTGCCTGCTTTAGTGGGTCTGGAACAGGTGGGGTTTGTCCCGGGGAGACAGGCTAGTGATGGAACAAGGAGATTGGTGGACTTGATGGAGATCATGGAGAGGAGGGGAGCTCCCAGTGCACTCCTGTCACTAGATGCCGAAAAGGCGTTCGATAGGGTGCACTGGGGGTACCTACAGGAGGTTCTCCAGAGGTTTGGAATAACCGGTGAGTTCCAGAGAGCAATTATGGCCCTGTATTCCTCCCCATGCGCTTCGGTCAAGGCTTCGGGGTTTATGTCGTCAGTATTTAACATTTCTAATGGAACCAGGCAGGGGTGCCCCCTCTCCCTGCTGATTTTTGCCTTGATTATGGAACCCCTGGCGGCGGTGGTGAGGGGGGATCCTGACATTCGGGGCGTGGAGGTGGGACCTGTGGAGCATAAGATAGGGCTTTACGCTGATGATGTGATCTTTATGTGCACGCAGCTCCACTCTTCGATCCCGAAAATATTAACTGTTCTGGAGGACTTCTCACGAGCATCTTATTACAAATTGAACATGTCTAAATCTTCCTTCTATCCCATTAACATCCCTGAACTTGAACAGAATCTACTTAGAGGGCAGTTCCCGTTTGCGTGGGAGGGGGAGGGCTTTACCTATTTGGGTCTGTACATTACCAAGTTGAAGGTCATGGCTCGACATAACTGTGAGTCCCTACTCAAAAATATTCAAACAGAGATGGAGAGTCATTCAGGCCTTCTGCTATCATGGATGGCCAGAATCCAAATAGTCAAAATTACTTATTTACCTAAGATACTATACTTGCTGAGATGTCTCCCCCTACCTATCCCGGGGAAATTTCTGAGGGCATTCCAGAGGAAGCTGGGCCGATTTATCTAGCAGGGGAAACCGCACCAAATAGCCACTGGAGTCCTTACTTTGCATGCTTCGGTGGGGGGCTGGGAGTACCGATGTCCAATCATACTATAAAGCCGTGCATATTGAGACGGCTAAGAGTTGGTGGTCACAGGAACAAACTTCCCTATGGCTTCAGATTGAGGCCTTCTTTGCCCCCAGGCAGTCCACTCGGCTGTTATTGGAAATGAATCTTCTGCAACATTTCCCGGTACCGGGGGCCCTTTCTACAATGCACGCTTTACTGGGAGTCTGGTCTCGGGAAAGTGGAGACCTTCTCTCCTTTCTACATCGCTACATTACGCTTGAAGCAGTGGAGGGCTCGGTTGGCTACTTGTCCCTCCAGACCTGGAGGCTGAAGGGAATCCGGTTTCTGAGCCAAATAGGGGAGGGAGGAAGTCTGAAGCCCTTCTCCTTTTTGGTGGACAGCTTTAACATCCACAAACATGACTTTTTTAAATATTTACAGATGCGAAATTTCCTGGCCTCTGTCTCCTTGCCTGTTCCTCCTCACGAATTTACCGACAATACCTTACAGGCGTACTTTAAGTCGGGGGGCACGGGCACCGGGGGCATTTCCGTTGCCTACAAGGCTCTACTAGGCCAATGATCTAGACAGAAACCTGTGTACATGACCAGATGGAAGGGGAGCCTGGCGTTCGAGGCCCCTTTGGAGGCTTGGCAGAAGGCGGCCACTCATGTATCTCCCTTCTCGTCATGTATAAACCACTTAGAACAGGCAAAGAAAATACAGCTCCACTGGTATCTGTCTGACCCCGGACAGGATAGCCAGATTTAGGGGGGGTGGATCTCTTGCCCCTGGGTTGTGCTGGCGGGCCTGCTCTGGAGTGGGCTCCTCTGCTCACATATGGTGGGAATGCCCCAACATAACTTCATTTTGGAAAGAAGTTGAGAAATTAATCTGCTCATTATCAGGACTTCCCCTGAGGTTGGAGGCCCCAGTTGCACTATTGGGCATGGGTCTAGAAACAATCCCTAAGATCTTACGCCCCATTGTAACTAATGTCTTAGTCGCGGCAAGACGTGGCAAGTCGTGGCATCCCATTGGAAATCTCCGTATCCTCCATCTAGAGTAGAACTGATTAATCAAATAAACCTACATTTTCAACACGAGCTTCTTCTGGCTCACGACCTCTCCAAAAGGAATAAAATTCTGTGGTGGTGGGACCCCTGGGTCCAATCTCCGTTTAACACTATAAACACCTCTGGATAAGAGCTCTGTCTAAGTTAAGATGTAAAATGTATACTCCTTGCTAAGTTGTATTACTGTAAACATACGCTACTGCCTATCTGTGTACCCTGTTAAACTTGAAATATATTTGGGAAACTTTGTCCTATCCCTTTCTCTTCCCTTCCCCCTTTTACCATCTGTATTCCCCCCCCCCTTTTTTTTTTCTTCTTTTCTAATTTTCTGTTTGAAATAATTGATATTATATATGTTTTTCATACCTTTGTTTGACAAATATCAATAAAAATCCATTGGTTTAAAAAAAAAAAAGTTCCCTCCTAAACCTTCCCTACCAAGGAGGTCGCCTATTCTGTCAAGAGCTTGACCAGCTCATCTCCGAAGCCACAGGGAAAAAAAGCAAGTTTCTTCCCCAACAGAAGTCCAAGCGGGTTTTCATATTTGCCATTCAGACTGTGCTCTTCTAAAGTAATCTGTTTTTTCACTTTAGGAGAGCTCTGTTCTTCAAAAGGACTTGTCAATTTGTGCTGCGTTTTTCTACAGTGTTTTTTCCCATGGGAGACCTTCAAAATGGAAGAAAAAACGGATCAAAAAGCAGATCTGTTTTTTTTAACCACTCTAAAAAAACATCCAGTTTTCCAGCAGAATATGACAAAAACCCAGACAAAACAAAGGGAAAAGAAAGCACAGTGTGAATGTAGCTTTAGACGCACCAGACCATAAAATGCACCTAGGTTTTAGAGAAGTAAAATAGGAGGAAAAAAATTTGAAACATAAAATGTGGCCCCTTCCCCCTGCCCCACAGCCAGGTACATTGAGACCATGAAATGCATCATCTCCCCCCTCCCCCACCAAACTTTCCCCCCACCCCACTTTTCTCTAAATTGTTTTTGGGAAAAAGTGTTTCTTAATGTCTGAAAAGTACAATATGTTCTTAATGTGCAAGTTGTGGTTCTTCTGGAGTGTGGTTCAGTTATATACCACTGGGCAGTTGATACAACAGGTAGTTCAAGTAGAGACTAAGGCAAATTAATGTAAGTATATGCCAAGGGGCGACTGTGCACAGGATAGATGATTGGAAAATATCAATGTCATATATATATGCCATATTTTTCGGACTATAAGGCTATGTACAACTTTCTGTATCAAATCTGCATCTGCTATTGGCACGTATTACGTAACAAAGTATTGCACTTTTGCTATGTAATATCTGCTCTTTGATGCAGGAAATTCTGCATCAGTTCCTGCTATCCTCACCCTGCAAGTAAGCCACTTATATTACACTAGATGATGGCCCAATTCTAACGCATCGGGTATTCTAGAATATAGAAATAGAGAATGCATGGGGAAGTCGGTGAGAGCTGAATTGAGAGGAACTTTGAAGAAGGAGCGGCGGGGAAAGGACGGCGTGGCAGGGGGGAGGAGGGAGGACAGAGCAGCAGGGGGGAGGAGGATGGAGGACAGAGGAGGTAGCGGCGGGGTGGGGGAGGATGCAGCGGGAGGATGAATCGCCAGGGGGAGGCCGGAGCACAGAGCTCTCTGGGGGGGGGGGAGGAGGATGGAGGACGAAGTGGTGGGGTGGGGGAGGACTTAATGGCAGGGGGAGGATGGAGCACAGAGCGACGGGGGGAGGAGGACGGAGGATAAAGCGGCAGGGGGAGGATGGAGTGGTGGGAGGAGGAGGACAAAGGAAGGAGGAGGAAGTGGTGGAGGATGGAACGGCACAGGCAGGGGGAGGATGGAGTACAAAGTGACGGGGGAGAGGAGGATGGAGGACAAAGCGGCGGGGTGGGGGAGGCTGGAGCAGCAGAGGCAGTGGGAGGATATAGTGTCGGAGGGGAGGCGGACAAAGGAAGGAGGAGGAAGCGATGGGGTGGGGGAGGATGGAGCACAGAGGACGTAGCTGCACAGGCAGGGGGAGGATGGAGTTGCGGAGAGGAGGAGGACAAAGGAAGGAGGAGGAAGCGGTGGAGGAGGATGGAACGGCACAGGCAGGGGGAGGACGGAGCACAGAGCGGGGAGGAGGAGGATGGAGGACAAAGGGGCAGGGTGAGGCAGGATGGAGCACTGTACGGCAGCTCAGTGGTTAGCAGAGTATACAGGGGCTCAGTGGTTAGCAGAGTATATGGTGGCTCAGTGGTTAGCACTGCGCGGTGGCTCAGTGGTTAGCACTGCGCGATGGCTCAGTGGTTAGCACTGCGCGGTGGCTCAGTGGTTAGCACTGCGCGGTGGCTCAGTGGTTAGCACTGCGCGGTGGCTCAGTGGTTAGCACTGCGCGGTGGCTCAGTGGTTAGCACTGCGCGGTGGCTCAGTGGTTAGCACTGCGCGGTGGCTCAGTGGTTAGCAGTGCGCGGTGGCTCAGTGGTTAGCACTGCGCGGTGGCGCAGTGGTTAGCACTGCGCGTTGGCGCAGTGGTTAGCACTGCGCGGTGGCGCAGTGGTTAGCACTGCGCGGTGGCTCAGTGGTTAGCAGTGAGTGCGGGTGGGCAGAGTGGTCAGTGCAGTGGGCAGAGTGGTTATCACACACACACAGCTCCATGCACTGTCTGCTATACTTACCACCGGCCCAACGTCTTCCCGCCTCCGCCTGGATCCTCAGTCCTCCGTTGCGCCGACATGTCGCCGCCCCTGGAGGACTGCATCCAATATGGCGTCCGGGAAGTCTCGCGAGACTTCCCGGACGCCATATTGGATCCAGTCCTCCAGGGGTGGCGACATGGCGGCAGAGGCAAGAGGATCCAGGCGGCGACGGAGAAGACGCAGGGCCGGTGGTAAGTATAGGCGACAGTGCATGGAGGTGTGTGTGTGTGTGTACACAGTGGGTGTAGAGGCTACTTCAGCCAGGATGTGACGTAGCATACCGTTACATCCTGACCAAAGTAGCCTTAGGGTTTTGTTATAATAGATACCAGCAGGCACTTCCGGGTTTCGGCCACATCACACATCACATCGATCACACACACCCCACCCAAATGATGTGTTATGCACTCGACATCTGGAAGTATCGGGAAGTACACAAGATATGATGCGCAAAAGAATTAACATGCTGCATATATTTATAGATCTAAAGAACTGTAAAAATCTGCAGCTGTTGCATGACACCAAAATCCACCATGATGGCACAACAAGCAAAGTCACATTGAGTTTGCTGGTTGACAGCATTTGCTGTGTATTTTTACAAATATGCTGTAAAAATGTGCAGAAAATGCACTCTTGTCAGCACATAGCATAAGACCTGCTCTGCCCAAAATTGGAGAGGTGGAGGGGTTGCGCCTTATAGTCCAGTTGTACTGTACCTGGCTGAGCTGTGGGGGCAGTGGAGCAGGAGCCGGGTGTGGGAGCGCCTGCCAGTGATCACATGTCCTGGCTGTTTAAGTTAATATTCATCTCTCAGTGTTGAAACTGGCGCTGAGAGTTGGGTAGGATGATGGGCGGGGAAGCAGCAGTCACTACATTACTACAAACAGCTGGCACATGTCATCACCCATCGCTGCTACAGCGGGCCTTAGCGTATTTGGATAGTCACTGCTTCCCATAAATAATCATTGGCATGGGAGTAGGTAATATTGGAGTAGGTTATTATACACTCCGTCCGTCGTTCCCCTGCAGCATGCTCACATCCTCCTGTCTTTTTCCAGCAGCTGACTGTGTGGAGCAGGGTCATGACAGTGACGTCATCGCTGCGTGTTCACATGCTGATCACCTGTTGGCATAAGAACACACAGGATGTCGTGGTGCTGCGGGATAACGATGGATGGTGAGTATAATCGATTATTCTATTTAAGTGTGCCCTGTGATGCATATACCGGAATGAAGGACATATACCGTAATGAGGCACATATACCTGGATGGGGAACATTAGTACTGAATTTGGGGACATTGCCCTCATAACAGTGTCGGCAGCGACTCCCCCTTCCCTCCAATAACACTTTTTTGCTTCAAATTGTTTACTCCTCTACAACCTGGGTGTGTGTGCTATGTCTGGAGCGTCTTATACTCCAAAAAATATATATATACTGCCATTTCTATATGCATTGTGACTTATCAATAATTATTTAATCTGAAAGGCATGACTTGCTATCGAGTTCCATATACATCACTCTCCTATTTGCAGTTATGAGGCACATATAGCTACAGATGTGTGGAAGTATAATTACATGTATGGTTGATTAACAACATTTTGTCGTCTTATCAGATTCAGTAGGATTTACTGTTTGCATTAATACTTGCGTAATTTAGCATGCATGTGAATAGATTCCTCACTATATTATGTATGTTGCTGAATGTTCCTGATCAAAGTCTATCAGACAAGCTTGTCCCTGAGGAAGGCGCCGGGTGTGGCGCTGAAACGCGTTGGAGAGAGGAGGAAATAAAGGATGGAATAACTGCTGACTCTTTGGTGAGTTTTTTCATACCACAGCAGCGCGGACCGTGGCACACCAGTACTCCCATCTTTGTCTTGGATCAGACAAGCTTGTCTCTGGAGATGTTTATATATGTATACGCAGTTTTTATAGGTTTACAACCCATGCTACTCAATAGTTGTTTTTTTTTCAACCTAATGGGCTATATTCATATGTAATACTTATGGGTTTTTAGTGCACCTACATACCGTATTTTTCACTTTATAAGACGCACCTGATTATAAGATGCACCCCAAATTTGGCGAAGGAAAAGAGGAAACATTTTTTTTTTAATTTTAAATGGAGTCTGTTTTCTAATCCCAGTGTCCATCTTACAATCAGTATATATGTCCACCAATCTGGTGTACATATCACCCATCCTGGTATATTTGTCTCCAACATGGGCAGCCCCACATTCATTAAAATGAAACCGTTGTGGATCCCACAGGACTTGTCCTTGCCTTTGGCTGACTAGAAAAGTATACCAGTCGCCACCAGCCATTGTTATACTCCACCAAAGTTTTTTGTTCTGTTTGCCATTTCAAATGTTTTGGGGCCTCCTCAAATATGAAAAACAAAAAATAAATGTTGGCTACCTCCTCTGCCTCTTCCACCTATACCACCACGTCTACTTCTCTACTTGGACCTTCACCTCCTGGTTCAAGATTTTTTTTTTTAATATTTTAATTTTATTTAATTCTCTTTATTTATTGTTATTTGAAAGGGGACACTCTTGAAATTGTTGTTCTGTGGGGTAACTCTGCAAAGCCTCACGGCAGACCGCCAGCTCCATCCGAAATCCAACTAGGAGCTTTTTAACTGCAACAACTATAGTGTACACTATTGGAGCTGAAATTTTGTTTCATTTGGTACGGACTGTGAAAACAGGCAGTATAATAATCTGCTTAACACTCAATCTATATACCGTATATACTCGTGTATAAGCCGACCCGTGTATAAGCCGACCCCCCCCTCTTTTGCCCCCAAAACCTGGGAAAACCTATTGACTCGTGTATAAGCCGAGGGTGGACCCCAGCACAGGTATACAGCTCCCAGCAGTGTGGTATACAGCAGCCTCCCCAGTGGTATATACAGCAGCAGCCCCAGTGGTAGTATACAGCAGCCCCAGAGGTATATACAGCAGCCCCAGAAACTAGAAACTAGATTAAGGCTACATTCAGACTGTGTGTTTTTGCATTTTTTTTTAAGATTAGTTTTTTGCAGTGCTCTGCATAGAACAGATCAGTCACATGAATTCCCAGCGAAGTCAATGGGTTTTGACTGGAAATTGTTTGACTGATCCGTTTTACGTAAGTGCACGTTAGTTTCTGTGTGTTATTTTCCACCGTTTCTCCCATATGGCACCATTCTAAATGAGGAAAAAAAGGCATAGTGTGAATGGGTGGTGCTTTTTTTTGGAAAATGGATCAGTTCTCCAGCTGAAAAACGGAATACAAGACCAAAAAAAAAATAACCGGTGTGTCTGAATGTAGCGTAAGTGACACTGGTCAGATTTCCAAAATTTGTCTTGGTCCATGAAGTCAAAATTGCCAGTGAAATTGTTAGCAAAATTGCCGCATGTGACAATACCTTGAGGGGTACAACAAATAAAGCAAAACGTTTTGAAAATGTAACGATAATTGAATTAAAATCTGCTCCCTCCTTTTTCCCCCCTAATAAAAAAAAAAAAAAAACTATTAAAACATACGGTATGTACCCCAAAGCTGGAGATGGAAAATCCTCAGTATTACATAGTAGCACCATGCATGAGATTGGAAGACCATTTCCATTTCCTCTTGCAGCTCATCAAGAGAATGCCAAGAGTGTGCAAAGCAGTAATCAAAGCAAAAGGTGGCTACTTTGAAGAACCTAGAATATAAGACATATTTGCAGTTGTTTCACACTGTTTTGTTAAGTATATAATTCCACATGTGTTCATTCATAGTTTTGATGCCTTCAGTGTGAATCCACAATTTTCATAGTCATGAAAATAAAGAAAACTCTTTGAATGAGAAGGTGTGTCCCATTGGACTGTACTGTAAATAAAATCACATTTACATGGTAAAATATGGAAGACATCTGTATGCCATCTGCTTTTCTATTTCTCAAAGCCATTGACTTGCATTGGCGAGTGTGATTTATGTCATGATCTGTAGTGTCAGCAGATCTCCACACAATAATGTCTCCTGTCTGGTCAGCTTTACAGGGTCTTATGTGTAAGGCCCCATTCACATCAGCGTTTTACACTGATCGCGGCAGATACAGCGGATTTACCGCATCTGCCGCCTAACCATCACACTTGCGGTTCACCTGCGGCAAGCCTAATGCAATGTCTATGGGGCTTGCGGCAGGTGCGGTATAGTTGCGGTCTCGGCACTTGCGGCAGGTGCGGTATAGTTGCGGTCTCGGCACTTGCGGCAGCTGCGGCCGCGAAAAAAACGGTGCTTACCGCAGTTTTTTCGCGGCTGCAAGTTCCAAAATCGCAACTATACCGCACCTGCCGCAAGCCCCATAGACATTGCATTAGGCTTGCCGCAGGTGAACCGCAAGTGTGATGGTTAGGCAGCAGATGCGGTAAATCCGCCGCATCTGACGTGATCAGTGATAAACGCTGACGTGAAAGGGGCCTAAGATGTATTTTTTGGACTATGTGACAGATGGCAGGCCTTTCTGAAAGACTCGGATGAACCCAATACATAAACTGAAAGATCCAGTGATGTCTGTGTGTTGTAATCTGTCCTGTATTTACATAACCTTAGGTAACCCTGTGATCCTGGGTTTGTGCCGCAGTTTGTAGGTGAAAGGTTTGACTATTATTTAGGAAATGCGTCCGTATTCATTAGACACTTCTAATCAATGCTTTTGCTTTGTCTCTTCATTTTAGGCCCTCTTGGTTTTATTTATTCTGGCATATATCCATATTGCATTTTCTCGGTCTCCTATCAACTGCTTAGAGCATGTGCGAGATAAGTGGCCCAGAGACGGCATCTTGCGGGTGGAGATTCAGTTGAATTCCAGTAGAGCACCTATTTTCCTGCAGTTCTACGACAGCGACACTTTTCCTGGCTTGGTAAAAGAGCCTGTAGGGGAAGAAGATGGAGAAGACGACGAGGAGGAGATGAGTGTGGATATGTACCATAACAGCTCCATCAAGGTATAAAATGACTATGCCAATGTATCATGTAAACATGTTTCATGTATACATTGTAAACAATTTTCTAAACAATTTTCCTAGCATTTCATAAATTCCTGGCTTATGGAGTGTATTTTTTTTTTTAAACAAAATGCAGCAAGGGGCAGTGAAATTCTGTGCTGTATATAGTATAAGTAGTCTCCCCATCTCTAAAGGTACCATCACACACAGCAATATTGCTAGGCAATGTCACTGGCAATTTGCTGGTTGCAGTGAAATCATGACACATTGTTCTATTTTGTTGCTGTGTACAAATGGAACAATGTCTCCATGATTTCACTGCAACCAGCAAATTACCAGTGAAATTGCTAGCAAAATTGCCGCGTGTGACAGTACCTTGAGGGGTACAACAAATAAAGCAAAACGTTTTTAAAATATAACGATAATTGAATTAAAATCTACTCCCTCCTTTCTCCCCCTTAATAAAAATAAATAACTATTAAAACATATGTACCCCGAAGCTGGAGATGGAAAATCCTCAGTATTACATAATAGCACCATGCATGAGATTGTAGCAATTCGCATCCATTGTCTATGGCAGGGTTCCCCAAGCTGTGGCTTGCGTGCCTAGTGTATTGGCAGCAGCAAAAGAATATGAAGAGCAGATCTCCAGATGGTGACTTATCAATACCCTTATTCAGGTCCGCTCTCCTATGTGTGGGGATCTTTCTATACTGCCTCTGTGATTTCTGTAGAAAGGCTCTGGGTGTCACTACTGTGAAGAGGCAGAAGCAGGAAATAATTAGTGACCCTCTTTCAAAGCTGAATGTGGCTCTACAAGTCCAAAACGTTGGAGACCTTTGTTGTATGGAATAGCATGCATAGATGTCATGGAATGGTTTCCAATTTTTCCCATTAAGTTTGTAGGGCAACTCTAAAGCCATAGCAAATCCATCATGTTGTGGTTTTTGCCGTGGATTACTGTTAGAAACGGCACATAAATCTGTATACTCTGAACACCCCCCACTTTAAACAAATGTAAAAATAAAAAAAATATTGTCTCCTACCCTGCTGTCTATGTATAACTTGCTGCCTACAATACATGGTCACATGTGAGATGCTGCTGCCAAATACAATGTCCTAGAGACCAGCAGGGAACTAGACAAG
Source organism: Allobates femoralis (assembly GCA_033576535.1). NCBI lineage: Eukaryota > Metazoa > Chordata > Amphibia > Anura > Aromobatidae > Allobates > Allobates femoralis. The sequence continues at coordinate 426,848,981 of JARQOC010000003.1, forward strand.
GAACCTATAGAAGGTGAGTAAGTTTTTTCCATCATCACCACAACAGCACCACCTGAGAGAAGTTCCGCCCATCCAACTTAGGAAACACCTGAAATAAAAAGGCGGTACCCCTCCTATGCTTCAGTCTAGGTTTCCTGTCTTGGAAGTAGGAGACCTCTGAAAGTGGTTCCCTGGCCTGACCCGGTAGCTGGAAGAACAGCTTACCTGCTGTGGGGCTGGACTCTGGATCATATGCACCTCCCCATGGTACCCCCTTTGCGGTGGCGGGCGTGAGGCCTGGTAGACAACTAGAATCGGACTGTCTCTGCCTCAGAGCTGCCTGGGCTGCGCATGCACACAGCTCCTGCCCTGTCACATTGTGCCCCTGGGTGAAAATTCTAAATTCGCACCGCCGAACGCTACTTCTTGGAGCGGCTCTGGGAACCCAAATGTGACGCTTCCGGCACATGCACGCTGGAATTCAGATGGTGGCGCCCAGCATCTGGACACCGGCTTCAGCAGAGAGTCCCCCCTTCATTCCGGAGGTTATATTATGAGGGGTGGAGTGCAGAACAGCTTGCAGGTATGGCACAGGACCCAGCTTGTTCTTCTCCTTTATTCCTGCCATTACAGATGTCTGATGCGGCCACAGAGACACTCTCCATTGCAGAGGGACATCGATCCTCTCAGAAGTCTGAGATACCAGACCCGGACCTCAAACGGCCTCCGAAGTCTGAACACCTGCATTCATGAAGGGGTCAGTGTCTATATGGAATGCAGCTGTGTTGATTTTCCTCTTTTCTTCATACTGTCTCCTAGGATTCCAAAAGGAAACTCGCTAAGAAGAAGCATATGGAATGTGCTATTTGTATACATCTTTCACTGATGATTATCTGAAGGATCTCTGCCCCTGAAGCCTAAGAGACCTAGTTAGGGCAGAATTTAGATCCCTTCAAAACAATGAAGAAAAAAAAAAAGGAAAATACCACATTATTCTGATTCATACTGATATCTTCAGACCATCAATTTCAGGAACCTGTCTTGCCAGGTCTCTCACGAATGGCTCCAACAATTAGTCACAGGTGAGGAATGATGTTCCTAAGGAAGAAGTGTTGTCTTCCTTTCCTCTGGTTCGAACAGCTGCTGTTCTCCTTGCAGATACATCTGCCCACGTCCTAAAGTTAGACGCAAAAGGTACTTCCCTGTCTATAGCAGCTGGGCGGGCCCTATGGCTTGGCCAGGGGATTTGCAGTCAAAGGCCAAGCTATGTACAGTCCCTTGTGAAGGTGACTTCCTATTTGGAAAATCCCTGGACAATATCCTTGAGAAAGCTAGTGATAAGAAGAACCTTTAGGAGTCTTTCCTTTCACAAAAATAGATCTTCCAGGAAGAGGTCTCTCGAGATCAAGGGACTCCTGGTATCACAGAAAGAATAGGAAGTCGGGTTTCCTTTTTAAGGGTCCTTCCCTTGATAAGAGGTCTTCAAAATGATGTATCGCCCCAGGTGGGAGAAAGACCATCTTCCTTTCTCCCAGTCTGGTCCCGTATCAACACCTACACTTGGACTCTAAATATCATCAAGGACGGTTAAGGCTGGAATTTACTTCGACCCCTATGGGGTCCCTCATGCCAACATCTATCAGCACCCCAGCAAAATACATAGCCCTGACAGAAGAAGTGAATTCCCTGATACAGAAGAATGTTGTCTCAGAAGTCCCGGTGGAAGAAAAGAGCAAGGGGTTCTACTCGACTTACAGGACTATCATAAACCTGAAGAGATAAAACAGTCTTTTGATACAAAGACACTTCAAGATAGAGACTTTGAAGTCTGCAATGAATATTCTCTTCAAAAACTGCTTCATGGTAGTACTGCATCTAAAGGATGCATACTACCATGTTCCAATTTATCAGGAACATTAGAAGTACCTGCGATTTGCTGTGTACATGAACAGGCCCTCCCTTTCGGCCAGGCAATGGTTTCTCGTATTTTCACGAAGTTAATGGCAGAGGTGATGGCTCATCTGCGGGAACAGCAGATCCTCATTGTACTGTAACTAGATGACCTTCTGATTGTAGGAGACTCTTTGCAACAGTGCAACTCCGACTTCAGATAATGCGATCCACCTTGTCAGACCTAGGCTGTATCATCAATCTAGAAAAATCAAGATTGGTGCCCACTACATGTCAGACATTCCTGGGCTTCATAATGCACTCTCGGACGAAGCTTTGCCTCCTTCCACAGGAGAAGCCGTCCAAGATTTTGGACTCTGCAGCAGTGCACAGTCCCAACATGACATTATGGGAGGCAATATCTCTCCTGGGTACCCTTACATCCTGCATCTCCCACGCTTCCCTGGGCACAATTGCATGTAAGATCTCTCCAGTGGGAGCTCGTAAAAAGGCACCTGTTACCTGCCCCTATTGGGCCTATTAAAATAAAACAGCCACCTTCAGCACAGCAGCACTAAGACTGCATTCTGTGAGGGTGGCTGTTATGTCTATTATCCCTAGGGACACCGAAATACTGACTTTTATAAATTTCCCCCCCATACCACTAATGAGTCACGTAGGTATGTTCTTTCTCCACGACTCAACTGCCTCTCTACTGTCCATTATCCCTCTCCTTGCTCCGGGCGCCGCCGCCTCTCTTCCTCTGCCTATCATCGGCGCCTGCGCTCTTCATTAAGTTCTTGGGCATGCGTTGTGCGCGCTGCCCCGAAACTTAGATCACATGATCTCCCGAGATCGTGCATGCATAACACACTGCAGGGCGGGATTTGCAGCCTCTGCTGTGTGCATGTGCGTTCTCGGGATATTATGTGATCAAAGTTCCCGGGCAGCACGCACAGGGGTGACAGGTTCCCTTTAAGAGAACAAGATCACTTAGGTTCCTCCTTGAGGGGGAAGGGTGATCCTCTCATCAAGCACCACAGACTCATTGGTATGGTGGCTTCACCAGGAACACTTATCAGTGGGGATTCCTTGGGTTCTTCCTGTAACAGACTTCATTACTACGGATACAAGGTCCTGGGGGTGGGGTGCTCACCTTCTCAATCACTTGATTCAGGGGGCATGGGATTCGCACCAATCTTGAATGTCCTAAAATTTGCGGGAACTCTGGTTAGTAACTGAAGCTATAGAAGAGTTTCTTCATACCTCTGAAGTCGCCAACTGAGAATACAATCAGACAACAGAGTATTCGTAGCATACTTGAATCTCCAAGGGGGAACACGTTCTCTTGCCCTGATGAACCTTTCCCAGGAAATTTGACACCTGTTAAAGGAGCATCAGATATATGTTTCAGTTTTACATATATGGGGGGAAGAGAACAAAATTGCAGAGCAGACTTCCTCAGCCTGGTTCAGTTGAGACAGGGGGAGTGGGCCCTGGATCCCGTTTTTTTTTTTCTTAGATCACAGACAGACAGGTTCCAGAGTTAGATTTTTTTTTTTGCACTCGAGAGAACATTCAGGTGCAAACATTTTGTTCTCTGGATTCCAGAGACAGGCCCTTTGCTGTAGATTTCTTTCCAGATCCCATGGTCCTCGGGTCGCCACTACACATTCCCTCCCCTCGTGTTAATTCCAGCCGTCCTGAGGGTTATCATCATAGGTCCCTTCTGGCTCAGGAGGGCTTGGTTCTTTTGGCTGCGCCACATGTCCTTAGGAGATCCTTGGACCCTACCATTATCCCAGACAATTCTACCCCAGGGACCAGTTTATCATCCACAAGTCTCGGGTCTTACATTGACGGCATTGAACTTGGGAGGAGGGTCCTGAGGCGCAGAGGCTTTTCCACTGGATTGGTTGACATACTTTTCAGGAATAGGAAGCCAGTCACTACCAACATTTATGGTAAGGTGTGGAAAAAATTCTTGTCCTGCTCTGGGGTAAGCCCTGAGAGAGAAGCTCTGTTACAGCCAATCTTGAGTTTCTTCCAGGAAGATTGGATATGGGTCTATCTGTCAATTTCTTAAAAGTTCAGGTCTCGGCTCTAGGAGCCTTATACAACTACGACCTGGCTGGTTCATCCTGGGTATCACATGTTATTCAGGCATGTAAGAGGGCTACTCCTGTTCCCTGTCCAAAGATTCCCTCAATCTAGTTTTAGATGCCCTGACCAAGGCCCCATTTGAACCCCTTTCTGCCTATCCTAAGATCCTTACACTGAAGGTAGTCTTATTAGTAGCATTGACTTCTGCTAGACGATTGAGTGACTTGCAGGCCTTATCAGTGGTAGGACCTTATACACAGATTTTGGATGATAGGGTCATACTTAGGTTAAACCCTTCTTTACTTCTCAAGGTTGCAAAACATTTTGACAGGATTCAGGAAATTGTTAACCTCCTTTTGTGATCATCCTACTAACCCTAAGGGTACCGTCACACTGTGCGACGGCACCACTGATTTTTAGGCGATGCAGGGGCGTGGCCTATCGCCACCGATATCGCACCTGCATCGCCTAATGTAATTAGGCGATGGCGACGCCTTTTAGTGGTCGCCTGGTTTCAGAGCAGAGCTCTGAAACCAGGCGGCCGATCTGAGGCGATGTGTATACATCGCCCCATGTAAACGGCCGACGGCGATCTGCCAGGCGATGGGAGCCATAGGCTCCCATGTTAAGGCATCGCTGCTGGGGTTTTATGAAACCCCAGTGGCGATGCCGCCTGTCAAATCGCCGGGATGTCGCCGGAGGTGTCGCCCCATGTAAATGGGGGACGGCGACGCTGGCGGGGGGCAGCAAAAACATGCGTGCTCCCGCCCGTCGCCGCCGACATCTCCGGTGCCATCGCACAGTGTGACGGTACCCTAAGGAAAAGGTCCTACACATATTAGAAGTCAGGAGAGCCCTGATTACATACTTAGAGGTGTCCAAACAATGGAGATGTTCCCAGAATCTTTGTTTCCTTTCAGGGGACTTCTAATGGGAAAGGGGTGTCAAAGGGTACTTTAGCTAGATGGCTCAGGGAAGCTATAGCCTTAGCCTATTCCTCTAGTGGTGTCCCTGTTCCGGTAGGCATCTGTGCTCATTCTACCAGGGTTGTTGCCACTTCTTGGGCAAAGAAAGCTGACGTGCCTCTAGAATTAACCTGTAGGGGCAGCCACTTGGTCTTGTACTACACTGTGTGCAGAATTATTAGGCAAGTTGTATTTTAGAGGATTATTTTTATTATTGATCAACAACTATGTTCTCAATCAACCCAAAAGACTCATAAATATGAAAGCTTAATATTTTTGGAAGTTGGAGTTAGGGCTGGGCGATTTTGGGAAAAATGAAAATCTCGATTTTATTTAACCCTATGGACGATTTTCGATTTAAATCTCGATTTTTTTTTTTATATATGTATACAGAATACACAGTATATATGTATACAGAATACACAGTATATATGTATACAGAATACACAGTATACACCGTATACACCATACACACACCGTACACACAGTACACACCGTATACACCATACACACACAGTACACACCGTATACACCATACACACACAGTACACACCGTATACACCATGCACACCGTATACACCATGCACACCGTATACACCATGCACACCGTATACACCGTATACACCGTACACACCATGCACACCGTATACACCGTACACACCATGCACACCGTATACACCGTATACACCATGCACACCGTATACACCGTATACACCATGCACACAGTATACACCGTATACACCATGCACACAGTATACACCGTATACACCATGCACACAGTATACACCGTATACACCATGCACACAGTATACACCGTATACACCATGCACACAGTATACACCGTATACACCATGCACACAGTATACACCGTATACACCATGCACGCAGTATACACCGTATACACCATGCACGCAGTATACACCATATACACCATGCACACACCATACACACAGTATACACCGTATACACCATGCACACACCGTATACACCATGCACACACCATGCACACAGTATACACCATATACACCATGCACACACCATACACACAGTATACACCGTATACACCATGCACACACCGTATACACCATGCACACACCATGCACACTCTGTATACACCATGCACACAGTATACACCGTATACACCATGCACACACCATACACACAGTATACACCGTATACACCATGCACACACCGTATACACCATGCACACACCGTATACACCATGCACACACCATGCACACACCATGCACACACCATGCACACTCTGTATACACCATGTACACTCTGTATACACCATGCACACTCTGTATACACCATGCACACTCTGTATACACCATGCACACTCTGTATACACCATGCACACTCTGTATACACCATGCACACTCTGTATACACCATGCACACTCTGTATACACCATGCACACTCTGTATACACCATGCACACTCTGTATACACCATGCACACTCTGTATACACCATGCACACTCTGTATACACCATGCACACTCTGTATACACCATGCACACTCTGTATACACCATGCACACTCTGTATACACCATGCACACTCTGTATACACCATGCACACTCTGTATACACACAGTGCACTGGATACTCACAGAACTCGGCGATGTACACTCACAGGACACAGCGTAGTTCTCCTCACACCAGTCCAGGGCGGAGGTCGGCGGCCCCCGGTGTCCGGGCCTGTCCAGCACCGGCCGGGGAGGAGGCGGAGGTCGGCGGCCCCCAGTGTCCGGGCCTGTCCAGCACCGGCCGGGGAGGAGGCGGAGGTCGGCGGCCCCCTAGTGTCCGGGCCTGTCCAGCACCGGCCGGGGAGGAGGCGGAGGTCGGCGGCCCCCAGTGTCCGGGCCTGTCCAGCACCGGCCGGGGAGGAGGCGGAGGTCGGCGGCCCCCTAGTGTCCGGGCCTGTCCAGCACCGGCCGGGGAGGAGGCGGAGCGCACCGCAGGGTGCACCGGAAGTACCAGGTGACACGGACCGGAAATGCCGCCATTTTAAATCGAATTTCACGATTGTTAATAAAACAACAATCGTGGCCACATCAGGGGGCGAATTAATCGAATTAATTCGATTAATCGCCCAGCCCTAGTTGGAGTGTTTTTTTTTTAGATTTGACTATCTTAGGAGACTATCTTATCTGTTTGTGCAGGTAACTATTACTGTGCAGAATTATTAGGCAACTTAATAAAAACCAAATATATTCCCATCTCACTTGTTTATTTTCACCAGGTAAACTAAAATAACTGCACAAAATTTAGAAAAAAAACATTTCTGACATGCAAAAACAAAACAACAAAAAAAGTGAGCAATATAGCCACCTTTCTTTATTATGACACTCAACAGCCTTCCATCCATAGAATCTGTCAGTTGCTTGATCTGTTTACGATCAACATTGTGTGCAGCAGCCACCACAGCCTCCCAGACACTGTTCCGAGAGGTGTACTATTTTCCCTCCCAGTAGATCACACATTTTAGGAGGGACCACAGGTTCTCTATGGGGTTCAGATCAGGTGAACAAGGGGGCCATGTCATTATTTGTTCTTCTTTTAGACCTTTACTGGCCAGCCACGCTGTGGAGTAGTTGGATGCATGTGATGGAGCATTGTCCTGCATGAAAATCATGTATTTCTTGAACGATACGGACTTCTCCCTGTACCACTGCTTGAAGAAGTTGTCTTCCAGAAACTGGCAGTAGGTCTGGGAGTTGAGCTTCACTCCATCCTCAACCCAAAAAGGTCCCACAAGTTCATCTTTGATGATACCAGCCCATACCAGTTCCCCACCTTCACCTTACTGGTGTCTGAGTTGGAGTGGAGCTCTCTGCCCTTTACTGATCCAGCCTCTGGCCCATCCATCTGGCCCATCTCATTTCATCAGTCCATTAAACCTTTGAAAAATCAGTCTTAACCAATTTCTTGGCCCAGTCTTGATGTTTTATCTTATGTTTCTTGTTCAAAGGTGGTCGTTTTTCAGCCTTTCTTACCTTGGCCATGTCCCTGAGTATAGCACACCTTGTGCTTTTTTTCTCCAGTAACATTGCAGCTCTGAAATATGGCAAATCTGGTGGCAAATGGCATCTTGGCAGCTTCATGCTTGATTTTCCTCAATTCATGGGCAGTTATTTTGCGCCTTTTTTGCCCAACACTCTTAATGCGACCCTGTTGGCTATTTGCCATGAAACGCTTGATTGTTCTGTGATCACGTTTCAAAAGTTTGGCAATTTCCAGACTGTTGCATCCCTCTGCAAGACATTTCACAATTTTGGACTTTTCTGAGCCCGTCAAATTTCTCTTCTGACCCATTTTGCCAAAGGAAAGGCATTTGCCTAATAATTAAGCACACCTTATATAGGGTGTTGATTTCATTAGACCACACCCCTCCTCATTATAGAGATGGACATCACCTGATTTACTTAATTGGTAGTTGGCTCTCAAGCCTATACCGCTTGGAGTAGGACAACATGTATTAAAATCATGTCATCAAAATACTCATTTGCCTAATAATTCTGCACACAGTGTACGTTTTTCAAACATTACAGACTTCACTTATCTTGTACTTATCTTGCTGAGGTGACCATTGGTAGACAGGTACTTCAAGCGGTGGTCCCTCCATAGGTTTTCTGTTTCTTTTCTCTGAAATCTCTCAGGTGGTGCTGTCATGGCGATGATGGAAAAATCTAAATTACTTACCGGTAATGTTTTTTTCGGAACCACGACAGCACCACCGCTTCCCTCCCTTCTTATATGGTTGGGGTTCACATTTGAGGTGTTTATATTATATGGTATTTAGTGGTGGTATGAATACTAATGTTTTTTGGGTACTTCTCTATGAGCTCTGTAAACCAACTGAAGCATAGGAGAGGTATTGCCTTTTTATTTAATTTCCTGCCTTGGATGAGTGGTCCTCTCTCTTCAGGTGGTGATGTCGTGGCTCTGGAAAAAACCCATTACCGGTAAGTAATTTAGATTTTTCTGGTCATCATAATGGGAGACCCAGACAATGGGGTTTAGGGCACTGCCCTCCGGAGGTCACACTAGGTACTACAAGTTTGTAGACACCGCCCCCTCCGCTTATAAACCCCTACCGCAGGGAACATCCTCAGTTTTAAACTTAGTGTGCTCGGAGGATCACGCTTTGCTTGCACTTCACTGCATTCTCACAACTTACGTGATGGCGTCTGAAGACAAGGTAAAATGGTTCCGGTCGGGACCTGCGACAGCCTCCCCGCTCACCCTTGTGGAACACGCAGGTGGAGGTACCGGAGGGCCTAGAGCCTGGACACTTTGTGTTCTCCCGGTACGCTGTTGCGCTCCTTTCCATCCCTCTCTGGGGGGCTCTGGAGAGTGGGAGATGGGAGCCTTGCACAGCTCCGCTCCGTCCGAGGCCTCCCTAAATGGTGCTTACAGACCGGACTGGAGCCAGCCCAGTCCGAGGCCTCCCTAAATGGTGCTTACACTCCGGACTGGTGCTGAACCCCGTCCGAGGCCTCCCTAAATGGTGCTTACAGACCGGACCGGCACTGAGGCACTCTGTGTCTCCTGTGTGCCTGGGGGTAGTGTCTGTCACTTTATGTGTCCTGACACTCAGACCGCGCGTTACTCTCGGGTCCGCGGATCTGGAGGTGTACCCTGTGCTGGGGTTACCCTGGCTGACTGCCCTGTGTGTCGCAGGGGCTGAGGCTGTAGGCTGCGGATGTTTGTTTGTGCATGCAGTCTGTGTGTTGTATTTCACACTACTTCCCGCGCTGCGGGCTCTGGCGCCTTCATACTGAGGCTGCTTGGAGGATGGGAAGCAGCCCGTGCGGTGACGTCATCGATGGGCGTGTGTGTGTGCTTCCCGCGTGTTTTCGGCGCCGCCCACGGTTTCACTGTCGGCGGCCATCTTTACCCCTCACTTCCCGGCTGGGATCTGTCTGCAGCGTGCGTCTGCACTCCAGGGGAGACCGGAAACTCTAGTGGAGGTCACACACACACACCGCTTCCTCCTACCGCTTCGCTGCGGTCGGTAAGCCACCGGGATTCCCGGTTTTGTCTGCACAATTTGGCTTATTTTCCCCTGCTGTGGCGATGTCCTCAGTTGGGAAGCGTGCTGCTAAGGCGGCAGATGCCACCATTACCTGTGCTACATGCAATGGGACTCTGGTGGGGGGTCCTGCAATAACTGCGGACGCCCGGAGGCCCGGACTGACACTGCTGAGACAGCAGCTCCGGTGCTGTACCCTGAGGTTCAGGTGATCCCAGGGCCATGGGAAACTCAGAATAAGATCAATGAATCTCTGTTGTCCCAGCTGTCCTCCATGTCGCAGTCCCTGGAGGCACTCAATAGGAGGCTGGAAAGCCCAGCTACTCCTTCCAGTTACCCCCGGGTGTCTCCCTCTTCTGCTGTGAGACCCCTTAAGCGGGCTCGTCGTGAGGATTCACCCGAGCTCCAGGCTCTCTCTGAGGAGGAGCGTTCCTCTGATGGTGAGGAAGATGATGGGGGTTCGACTCTCGGGTCTGTGTCTGTGTCTGAACCACCAGACGGGGTGGAGGATTTGGTGTCCTCTATCAACGAGACCTTACGTCTCGTGACACCCCCTGAGGAGGTGACTGTACACCCGAAGGAGGTCTATCAATGGCTGCGGCCGGAGGCTAGACCAAGTGGCTCCTTCATGGACCACACTAACTTTGGAAGGGTGGTTAGAGCTCCCAGGTTACATCCTGGGCGGCGTTATGTCCGCAAACCCAAGGACAATCGCTTCCCCTTCCCCCAGGAGGTGCTTCAGGAGTGGTCACAGTCCCCGAAGGTGGACGCTTCCATGACCAGGATTGCTGCACGCTCCCTTTTCTCTGCCTCTGATAGCTCCTCGCTGAAGGATGCGACTGATAGACAGGTCGAGCAACTCGCCAAGTCTTCCTATGAGGCTGTGGGGTCTTCATTCGCCCCTAATTTTGCCACGGTCTGGACCTTACAAGCGATTACTACCTGCTTGGATGGTATCACTGACCTGGCAAGGTCCAGTCCAGAGGTCCTGGCGCTTACCGAAAGGGCAAGGGCCTATGCGGACTACGCCAGGACGGCGACTTTGGAAACTGCCACTCGCTCAGCTGTGGCTTCGGCCAATGCTATTGCGATTCGCAGGTTGTTGTGGCTGCGTCTTTGGGACTCAGATGCCACATCTAAGAAGATTTTGCAGAATCTTCCGTTCTCTGGTGACAGGCTTTTTGGCACCGAACTGGACAAGCTGATAAAGGATTCTGCTGAGTCTAAGATCCCGCAGAATAAACCTAAGCCACGGTACACCATTAAGAGGAACCCAAAGCAGTGGTCCTTTCGTTCCAGCTCACAGTCATCAGCACCGTCCGCTCGCACGGACCGAGGGGGCAAGCCCGCTTCTCAGTGGCGCTCTAAGAGTCGTCCAAAGAAGCCGGCGGGGGCAGCGGCTGCCACCCCCAAACCCGCCTCTACATGACTCGCTCTCCCTTCCTGCCTCCCCACAGGTGGGGGGTCGCCTGTCTCGTTTTCAGGACAGGTGGCTACTTCACGTTCAAGATCAGTGGGTTCGAGACGTGGTCTCGCGAGGTTACAGGATAGAGCTGACGTCAAAGCCGATACCCCGATTCCATCGGTCGATCCCATCCCCAGAAAAGGCTCAGGCTTTTCATCTGGTGTTGGAGGGACTCCGCAGAGACGGAGTAGTGGTCCCGGTGCCTTCCGGGGAGAGGTTTCGGGGTTTTTACTCCAACCTCTTCATTGTCCCAAAAAAGGACGGCTCCTTCCGCCCGGTTCTGGACCTAAAGTTGTTCAACCATCACGTGTTGGTTCGGAAGTTCCGTATGGAATCACTGCGCTCCGTGATCGCAGCTGTGTCACAGGGGGACTTCCTAGCGTCCATAGATATCCGAGACGCTTACCTTCACGTGCCCATTGCACCGGCTCATCAGCGCTGGTTGAGATTCGCAGTGGGGGAGGAACACTTCCAATTTGTGGCGCTGCCGTTCGGGTTGGCCTCGGCACCGCGGGTGTTCACAAAAGTGATGGCCTCCATGATGGCTCCCCTGCACGTGCAGGGGCACGCCGTAATACCCTATCTGGACGACCTGCTGGTCAGGGCGCCATCGGAACACCTTTGTCGGCAAAGCCTGGAGGTAACCATGAAGTCTCTGGAACAGTTCGGGTGGCTTCTCAATATCCAGAAGTCGACCCTGGTTCCGACCCAGTCACTGACATATCTGGGCATGGACTTCCACACGGACTCAGCCCTAGTGTCTCTGCCACGAGTCAAACAGATGGCGATCCAATCAGGAGTGCAAGCAGTCCTCCTGTCACCACAATCATCCCTACGGATCTTGATGAAGCTGGTGGGGCGCATGGTAGCTGCAATAGAGGCAGTGCCTTTTGCGCAGTTTCGCCTCCGTCCTCTCCAGCTGGAGATTCTTCGCAGATGGGACAAGAGGACGATCTCTCTGAATCGGCTGGTGACACTTTCCCAACCGACCAGGGATTCCCTGCAGTGGTGGCTCCAGCCACGTCATTTGTCACGGGGCCGGTCCTTCCTCAAACCGTCATGGTTAGTGGTGACCACCGACGCCAGTCTGACGGGCTGGGGTGCGGTGTTCTTACACCACAGGGCTCAAGGCCTCTGGACTCAGTCGGAGTCGGAGTTGCAGCTCAACGTGCTGGAGATCAAGGCGGTCTATCTGGCGCTCCTGGCGTTTCAGAAGTTCCTGTCAGGACAGCCCATTCGGGTTCAGTCCGACAACGCGACGGCCGTCGCCTATATAAACCATCAGGGAGGGACCAGAAGTGCTCAGGCCCTCACCGAAGTCCACCGCATTCTATCCTGGGTGGAGGACAACGACTGCCTGATCTCCGCAGTTTACATCCCAGGGGTCGAGAACTGGGAGGCCGACTACCTGAGCCGGCAGGGATGGACGCCGGAGAATGGTCCCTTCATCCGGAAGTCTTTCGGGACATCTGCAGCAGATGGGGCACTCCGGACGTGGATCTGATGGCCTCGCGGCTGAATCATCAGGTGCCGCAATACATGGCGAGATCATGGGATCCTCAGTCTCTGGGGGCAGACGCCCTGATACTGGATTGGTCCAGCTTCCATCTTCCATATGTGTTCCCGCCTCTAGCTCTGATTCCCAGGGTTCTGTGGAAGATCAGACTGGAGTGCATGGTAGCCATTCTAGTGGCTCCTGATTGGCCCAGGAGGTCCTGGTATCCGGACCTGTGGCGACTGTTAGGCGGACTCCGGTGGGCTCTTCCAGAACGCGCAGATCTGCTCGCGCAAGGCCCATTCTTCCACCTCAATTCCAGGGCCCTCAGATTGACTGCATGGCTCTTGAGGCCTGGCTGCTGACGTCCAGGGGCTTCTCTCCTACGGTTGTTGCCACTATGACTCGGGCTAGGAAGCCTGTTTCCAGGAAGATGTACCACAGAACGTGGAAGATTTTCTTCACCTGGTGTGCCTCGGGGTGGTCGGTCCCCGTGGCCCTTGTCCATTCCGACATTGTTGGCTTTCCTTCAGTCGGGGTTGGAAATGGGGTTATCCCTAGGCTCTTTGAAGGGTCAAGTGTCAGCTCTTTCAGTGCTGTTTGACAAGCGCTTGGCGCTCCTTCCCAAGGTCCGTCAGTTTCTGCAGGGGGTGTCTCGGGTGGTTCCGCCCTACAGGCGACCACTGGACCCTTGGGACCTTAACATGGTCCTGGCGGCACTGCAGAAACCGCCGTTAGAGCCGCTGAGAGACATTTCTCTGTCTCGTCTGTCCCAGAAGGTGGTCTTTCTGGTGGCGATTACGTCTCTGAGACGGGTCTCAGAATTGGCTGCACTATCGTGCAAGTCGCCCTTTCTGGTGGTTCACCAAGACAAGGTGGTGTTACGCCCGCGGCCAGAATTCTTGCCAAAGGTGGTTTCCACTTTTCACCTGAACCAGGAGATTGTTCTCCCATCATTTTGCCCCGCTCCCGTTCATCAGGTCGAGCGCGATCTCCATACTCTGGATCTCGTGAGGGCTGTACGCATTTATGTGTCCAGGACTGCCTCCTTCCGGAGTTCGGATTCATTATTTGTCCTTACGACAGGTCGCTGTAAGGGGTCCGCGGCATCGAAGTCAACCTTGGCCAGATGGATCAAGGCTCCCATTCAGGAGGCCTACCGGTCTTCTGGTTTGCCTCTCCCGGTGGGATTGAAGGCTCACTCTACCAGAGCTGTCGGTGCCTCCTGGGCTTTGCGACATCGAGCTTCTGCTCTACAGGTGTGTCAGGCAGCCACCTGGTCCAGCCTGCACACTTTCTCTAAGCACTATATGGTGCATGCCCATGCCTCTGCGGATGCAAGTTTGGGCAGGCGGGTCCTCCAGGCGGCGGTTGCCCACCTTTGAGGGGGACCATGTGTTATCCGTCTTTGAGGAACTCTTCCCGCCCTGGGGTATTGCTTTAGGACATCCCCATTGTCTGGGTCTCCCATTATGATGACCAGAAAAAAGAGAATTTTGTTTACGTACCGTAAATTCTTTTTTCTTGAATCATCAATGGGAGACCCAGCACCCACCCAGTTGTTCCGTTGCATATTTTGCAGTTGATCTGTTCCCTGTTGGGACAGTGTTATCCGGGTTGTTGAACCGTTTGTGCACGGTTTCTTCCCGACGTTTCGGGTGTGGTTTATTTGTCTCCTCGCAGCTTATGGACCAAACTGAGGATGTTCCCTGCGGTAGGGGTTTATAAGCGGAGGGGGCGGTGTCTACAAACTTGTAGTACCTAGTGTGACCTCCGGAGGGCAGTGCCCTAAACCCCATTGTCTGGGTCTCCCATTGATGATTCAAGAAAAAAGAATTTACGGTACGTAAACAAAATTCTCTTTTTTTTTGTACACAATGATGTTTCCTACAGGGAAAACATCCCTGAAAAAATGTGAGGTAGGTGTGCTAAAGATATGTTGCAACGTGAATTAATGCAAAAGATAAATATTTTTATAATCTTTTATGTTATGAGTTAGCAAAAAAGTTCATATTTAGAACCATTGTACACATATTGAACCCTACAAAAATAGCTGCATCATTTGTGAACATGAATGA
The DNA here is from genome assembly GCA_033576535.1 of Allobates femoralis. Taxonomy (NCBI): domain Eukaryota; kingdom Metazoa; phylum Chordata; class Amphibia; order Anura; family Aromobatidae; genus Allobates; species Allobates femoralis. The sequence continues at coordinate 426,863,995 of JARQOC010000003.1, forward strand.
TGAACTCCATGGCAGACTGGATTTACTTTCTACTGTTGTATAAATAGATGTAATTCATATTCAGTTTTTTTTACATGTGGCAGAAGGTTATAGTGGTGTGAAAGCTTTTCCCCCCCTTCCTGAATTCTTTATTCTATTGCATGTTTGTCACTTAAATGTTTCAGATCACCAAACAAATTTTATTATTAAAGATAACACAAATAAACACAAATTGCATTTTATAAATGAAGGTCGTTATTAAGGGCAAAAGAAAGCCAAACCTATAGGGCCCTGTGTGAAAGTGATTACCCTCTAAACCTAATAATTGGTTGGGCCACCTTTTATAAGCATCAACGGCGATCAAGCATTTGTGATAACTGGCAATGAGTCTTTTAAAACAGACTGGAAGAATTTCGACCCACTCATCTTTGCAGAATTGTTGTAATTCAGCCACATTGGAGGGTTTCTGAGCATGAACCGCCTTAAAAAGGACCTGTCACTCCCCTGCTGCATGGCAGTCTAAATGCAGCACTGAATGCACCATGTCGGCTACATTCAGGGAAGAGGTCCCCCATGTGTCTTGTGTGCTGTGTACCCAGAGATATAGCCTTTTGTAAAAACGTACAGTTAGAAGCCATGAAGGCAGTCACTGTGGCTGGAGTGAGCTTGATTCACTGTGGCCATTCCATCCCCCTCTGCCTCTCTGTGTGCCGCCTCCTGCTGTGTTTATGCTTTGTCAGGGCAGGACTCTGGAGCTGATGTCAGGACAAATGATTTGCATGCTGTGAGTGACAGAGGAGGAGGGCAGAGCCTGCACAACAGAAGCAGCACAGAGAGGCTGGGCCAGAGATGAATCTTATTATAATATCACACCCATCGGGGCCTGATAAAGGATCATGGAGGCTGCAAATCAACACGCCCAGGGGGACTTTTGCATATAGCCCCCACTTCATTATCATCCTAATGAGTAAGTTTAAAAATGTTTTTTTACTTCATTGAAAGCAAGCATTTAGCAGAGAGAGGGATAGTTATAATGGTAATAGGAAGGTGCAGGAACATGTATTGATAGGTTAGTGGCTTTTAGGAGGTGACAGGTTCCCTTTAAGTTCATGCCATAGCATCTCAATTGGATTAAAGTCAGGACTTTGACTAGGCAACTTCAAAGTCTTAATTTAGTTTTCTTGAAGGGAACCTGTCAGGTTGTTTATGCCCCCTAGCTGTAGCTGTAGCTTTATAATACTATTCTAATCATCCCTGTTTGAGCTCATAGTGTAATGTTAAACATTAAAAAAACATTTTTACTTAAAAAACACCTAAATTTTCTTATGTAAATGAGGCAGTCAGTCTACGTCTTGGAGGAGGTAGACTGTCTGGCAGATTAATAGTTAACTCACTAGTAACTTGCACGTCTAAAGGACTTCTGTGATGTCCGCATGTCTAAAGGACTTCTGTGATGTCCTGATCATGTGACCATAGTGGGCAGAGCTAAACAAGTAAACTCATGTCCCATGGGGACTTAGCTCTGCCTATTGTAGTCACATGGTTGTGACATCATATCAGGTCTCCCATAATGTTCTGACATTCAGCTGAAACTATTAACCTGCCAAACAGTCTATCTGCTCCAAGATGTAGACTGACCGCCTCATTCACATAAGAAAATGTAAGGGTATAAATACTTTTTTCATCATAACACTACGTTATGAGCTCAGACAGGGATGCTTAGATAAGGACTATGAAGCTGCAGGGACAGACAGTGATAGCTGGTAGGGCATAAACCACCTGGCAGGTTCCCTTTAAGCCATTCGGAGTTGGACTGGCTGGTGTGTTTTGGATCATTGTCCTGCTGCATATCCCAAGTGCGCTTCAGCTTGAGGTCACAAACAGATGGTCGAACATTCTCCTTCAAGCTTTTTTGTGTGGCAGCAGAATTCATGGTTCCATTTACCACATCAGGTCTTCCAGGTCCTGAAGCAGGAAAACAGCCCCAGACCATCACACTACCACCACCATATTTTACTGTTGGTATGATGTTCCTTTGTGAAATGCTACGGTACTTCTATGCAAGATGTAATGGGACATACTCCTCCAAAAAGTTCAACTCTTGTCTTGTCAGTCCGCAGATTATTCTTCAAAAGTCTTGGGAATTTTCTTCTGTCAAAACTGAGACGAGCCTTTATGTCCTTTTTGCTCAGCAATGGTTTTCGTCTTGTAACTCTGCTATGTGGCCTTTTTTCCACAGTCTCTTTCTTATAGTGAGTCATGAACACTGACCTTAACTGAGACAAGTGAGACCTACAGATCTTTTGATGTTGTTGTGGGGTCTTTCGTGACCTGTGGATGAGTCATCACTATGTCTCGGGGTAATATGTCAGCCGACTACTCCAGGGAAGGTTCGCCACTGTTCCATGATCACCATTTGTGTATTGCCTCTCACTTTGGCTCGCTGGAGTCCCAAAGCTTTAGAACTGGCTTTATAGCCATTTCCAGACTGATTGATATCAATTACTTGGTTTCACATTCTGTTACTGAATTTCTTTAGATCGCAGCATAATGTCTAGCTTTTGAGGATATTTTGGTCTACTTCACTTTGTCAGGAAGGTCCTATTTAAGTTTTGATTGAGAACAGGTGTGATAGTAATCGGACCTGTGTGGGGCTAGGGAAATTGATGTCCGCTTCCCAAAGATGTGATAAACCACAGTTAATTTATGTTTTGAGGTGATGGGACAATCACTTTTTCACACTGGGTGCTATATGGCTTGGATTTTGTTTTCCCTTAATAACAAATACCTTTAATGTATAAATGGCATTTTGTGTTTAAATGAATTTGTTTGGTGATCTGATACATTTAAGTGTGACATACCTGCAAAAGAGTAAGAAATAAAGAAGGGGGCAAACGCTTCTTCACACTACTGTATATGTGAAAATTCTGGATAACCGTAGCAAGTCATTTGAAAGACCAAACATAAGCGAACGTAAACAATTTTGAAATACTTATTTATTGAATTCCTTTCTCTTTTTAGTTCGAGCTCGACATTGAGCCCAAGGTATTCTTGAAGCCATCACTTGAGAGAGTGACACAAGCCTCTGATAATCAGAGTCATGGATTATCTTTTAGTGATGCTGCAAGTAAAGGTGAGTGAAACCCTACTTCACAATAAACTAGTTGTAATACAATAATTTAACAAAAACATGTACCATATATATTCGTGTATAAGCCGACCCCCCTACTTTTGCCCCCAAAACATGGGAAAACCTATTGACTCGTGTATAAGCTGAGGGTGGACCCCAGCACAGGTATACAGCCCCCAGCAGTGTGGTATACAGCAGCCTCCCCAGTGGTAGTATACAGCAGCCTCCCCAGAGGTAGTATACAGCAGCCTCCCCAGTGGTAGTATACAGCAGCCTCCCCAGTGGTAGTATACAGCAGCCTCCCCAGTGGTAGTATACAGCAGCCTCCCCAGTGATATACACACTCCAGTGGTAGTATACAGCAGCCTCCCCAGTGGTGTATACAGCAGCCTCCCCAGTGGTATATACAGGCCCCAGCAGTATATACAGCAGCCCCAGTGGTATACAGCAGTGGTATACAGGCCTACAGTATATACAGCAGCCCCAGTGGTATACAGGCCCCAGTGGTATACAGGCCCCAGCAGTATATACAGCAGCCCCAGTGGTATACAGCAGTGGTATACAGACCCCAGTGGTATACAGGCCCCAGCAGTATATACAGCAGCCCCAGTGGTATACAGCAGTGGTATGCAGACCCCAGTGGTATACAGGCCGCAGCAGTATATACAGCAGCCCCAGTGGTATACAGGCCCCAGTAGTGTCATATATGGCCCCCAAATGCTGGCACTCGCCCCCCCTGCCTTGCTGCTTAACTTACCATCCCTGGTCTTCTGCACCGCGCCGGTCCTCCGTGCTCCGGTCCTCGGCTGCATCCGGGGTCCCCGGCCGTCACAATAACTATGACCCCGAATTCTGCCGAGGACGGGAGCACGGAGGACCCTCGCGATGCAGAAGACCAGGGATGGCAAGTTAAGCAGCAGGGGGGGGGCCTTACAACGGAGGGGGGCGAGTGCCAGCATTTGGGGGCCATATATGCAGATATACACTGCTTCCCCCTGCCGCTGATTGACAGGGGGAAGCAGTGCATATATAATAAGCGGCCCTACGTGACGGGGCGCTCATACAGCAGCCTTCCCCAGCCCCCGACACAACCCCCACCACAGCCCCTACCGTATTGAACCGTGTATAAGCCGAGGGGGGGGGGGGGGGGGGACTTTTCAGCCCAATTTTTGGGCTGAAAAACTCGGCTTATACACGAGTATATACGGTAATCTTTTAAGATTTGTGTCATCAGTATTTAACATACTCCTGCATGTTAACTGCAAACATTTTTAATTAACCAGATTCCAAAACTAGTACCTATAAAAGCTACAGCTTATGATGCAAAAAAAAAAGTAGTTAAGGCTGCTTTCACATCAGCGTTTTACGCTGATTGCGGCAGTTGCGGTGAAAAAACGCAACTGCCGCCATCACCGCATAACGGCCACACTTGCGGTTCACTTGTGGCAAGCCCCATACAAAGTCTATGGGGCTTGCGGTAAGTGTGCGGCAAGTGCGGTTTCGGCACTTGCGGCCGCGAAAAAACCGTGGTATGGCGCATTTTTTTCGCGGCCGCACCTGCGGCAAGTGCCGATACCGCACTTGCCGCACCTGCCGCAAGCCCCCATAGACTTTGTATGGGGCTTGCCGCAAGTGAACCGCAAGTGCGGCCTATATGTTTTTTCACCGCAACTGCCGCGATCAGCGTAAAACGCTGATGTGAAAGCAGCCTAAGCTGGAATTTTTTTCTAACCCCTAAACAACTTTCGATATACATAATCACGGCATTAGTTATTAAGGGGCCTTTTTCCACTCATCGCTGTTTTAACCCCTTCACGACGAAGGGACCAAGGACGTATAGGCACGTTGTTGGTAGTGTCCCTCCCTTTGAAAGTGAGCTCACACTCCGAGCTCGCATCATTCCCTGCCCATATCGGCTGACCTGATCAGCTGACATGTTTTGCTAACAGGTGCCGGCAGATCAGAGATCTGACAACCGCTTTTAACTCTTTAGATCACGCTGTTAAACGACAGCACGCTCTAAGACACCACAGCAGGGATCGCGCTGCTTCCTGCCACCATCGCCAATCATGGGGCGCGATGTGTTGCTATGATAGCGAGGGTCAGCTGGTGTCCCCTGTCACTGACATAACTCATTTCCTGTGAACACTGCCTGAGCACCGGCGTTCACTGGAGATGATCATTTATGCAGTTCAAAGTGATGCAGAAGCATTGCTCTATACAGCAGCAGCAATCAGACACTGCAGTGTTTAGGTGCTCTAAGTGGCCAAGCAAGGTTGATTTCACACAACTGCATCCGTTTTCGGCCTTGTTGACTTTCAATGGAGCCACAGGAACTTGTGTGTGCATCCAGTTGTATACTATTCCCCCTGATCCGGGTGAGACCACAGTTTTTACACTGAAACCAAAAACACACTATTTTGGTTACCGTTTAAAAGTTCCAAACACCTGGATCCAGGGCAATGCGTTAAATTATAGTGGTTCTCTATGGAACCCGGATATGGCAGAATCCGGACCCTACTGGATCCTGACACAAGATCTGAGTTTTTTGACTGGGCAATGTCAGAACCCATTTTAAAACACACCCATTAGTAGGCATGTCATTTTCCACCAGATCAAGCAAAAAAAACGATCAAAACCTGATGCAAACGGGATACTTGCGCATCGGTGTTCTAACTGATCTGTGAGAGGGAATAGTGAGCATACCGTTGCAGGTGCATCCATTAGCATCACATCTTAGAATTGAGCGGGAGGACAGGTTTTACCCTCATTCCCCCGGATTAAAAACCCAGTAGTGTGAAACCAGCCTAAAATAAAGTAAAAATGGGGGAAAAAAAGTTTTAAAAAAAATAAAATGTCTAAAGTTCAAATCGCCCCCTTTTTGCCCCATTGAAAATAAAACTATTAAGAAAATACACACGTTTAGTATCGCTACATTCAAAAATACCCGATCTTTCAAAATATGACATCAATGAATCTGATCAATAAACTGCATAGCAGGAAAAAAAATGGGCAGGGGAGAACCCCCCCCCCCCCTACCCCTTCCCCCTCCAACAACCCTGTCAGGGGATCCTGTGCACTCTGTATGACCCCACACAACCCTGTCAAGGGGCCCCTGTGCACTGTCTGCCCCTCACCTTAGCCACCCACTTCCCTGACTTGGGGACCATGTGGCTGTTTCTCGCCTCACCCATTGGCGCCGACACCCGGCCGCTGTCTCCTACCTCACGGCTGTACGATGTGTGCTGACTGCTGGCAGCTTATGAATTAGCTGGCAACAGATCGGCGTCACTGTTTCCGGGCGGCATTGAATTTCTTCACCACCCAGGTATAGTTAAACAGATTTGCTACTGGCTAATTCATAAACTGCCAGGAGTCTGAAGCTGTGCACTTTGTACAGCGGTGAGGTTGGAGCCAGCAGTTGGGTGGCATCATCGGCTAGTGAGGTGAGAATCATCCACAGAGGCCACCTGTCAGGAAGGGGGATGGGGGGGACAAAGAGAGCACACATGAGCCCCCTGTCAGGAAGGGAACAGACATTCCCTGCACATTGGATCCCTGTCTAGGGGATGGGGGTAGAAAGAGGTACAGTCAGAGCACACAGGGGTCCCTATTGGGGGAAGTGGGACACAGCACACAGGGGGAAGAGACAGTGCACAGGGGGGAAACCTACAGCACACCCGAAACCACCGCCGGGAACTCACTATACGCTGCTTGCTGCACACACCGCTGTAATAAGGAACTGTGCAAACCTGGCACGCACAGGCGCAGTTTCTGAGACTGCCGCTATCTTTGGACACCTGGGTGTCCAAACATGGTGTCGGCCTCAGAAACTGCGCTCCATGCCCCAGATTTGCAAAGCCGGAGTTCGTCACATGGTCTCTATCTTTGTACACCACAGGGGAAACAGCCAGCAAAGAGCAAGGAGGGTCACAGTGAGTGCACAGGAGTGGCAGAGCGTGACGGGTTTGCAAATATGGCACCCACTGGTGGTACTGCCACATTGTGCAGTACCACCAGCGGTGTCACCGCGAGCACATATCTGGCACTCATGCACACCAACTCAGGCGGCCGCCATCTTTAGACGTATTGGTAAACAAAGATGGCGGCGTGACTCTGTGCACCCATGAGCACTTACTCGTGCCGCTATCTTTGGACACCACAGGGAGGAAAGAGCGCAAGGGGGAAGAGGAAGCACAGAGGGGCCGAGAGCACACTGGGGAGACGGCTCAAAGAAGAGAGCACGTGAGGGGAGAAGACAGCACATGGGGGAGGGAGAGAAGAGCGTGCACAAGGGGGGACAGGTCAAAGGATAGAGCATAGAGGTGTGAAGACATCACAGGAGAGACGGGGCGGGGGTGCGGCTTTGTAGAGGGGTGTGGATGTGAGGGGGCAAGCTTGGGAGGTGACATGACACAGAATTTTTTTTTTGGGGGGGGGGGGGCAGGGAGAGTTTTGAGGGTTACATGTTTTGGGGGGCTTTTATTGGGGATGCAGGAAGGGCAGGGGGCATTTTTTTGTGGGCTCTGAGTTTGGTGGGGTGTTTTTGGGGGGGTGTAGGTTTGTGGGGGGAGGGTGTGGATTGGGGGTTCGGGATTGGGGGCAGGCATTTTTTGCAGGGGTGCGGAATTTGGGTGGGTAGATTTGGGGGTGGGGTGCAGGTTTTGGAGGATGCGGGTTTGGAGGAGGGGCTTTTTTGGAGCGGTTTGGGTAGGGGCATTATTTGGGCGGGTGCGGATATGAGGCACATTTTTTTGGGTGGGGAGTACTGGTGTGAGGGGTAATTTTGGGGAAAGGCAGGTGTGGGAGTTGGGTTTGTTTGGGGGGCAGTTTTTGGGGGATGCAGATTTGAGGGGCATGTGGGTTTGAAGGGGCAGCGGGTTTGGGGGGCAGGGCTATACAGCAGGCAGAGCTATGAAGAGGGTGGGGCTATGTGGAGGGGCCAGTTCTATGAAGGGGCAGGGCTATGTGGATGGAACGGAGGCACATGCACACCCACATACACTTAGATATTTATATACTGTATATAATCATATATAATCTAATCATAGCCCCGTCCACTCTACATAGTCACACCGACTCCACACAACCCTGCCCTGATACTGTGGAGGGGTGGAGCTATGAAGGGGCAGAGCTATATGGAGTGGGCTTGGCTATGTGTATTGCCAATCATGATTGTAATTGCGGGTGCTGATCACTGCCATGGTACCCTGAGATCATCAGATTACCCCAGGGGACAGTGGACTATTAGATTCTGCCAAACAAGGTCCAACAGCACAGTCACCAATTACTGTCTCCTATGTACAGGGGCTGCCATATTTGAGGTAACTGTCGCTACACACCAGTGGCTGCAAATAAATTAAAATTATTTAATAATTTTTAGCACAATAAGAAAAATCGCGGCACTTTCCCTTTAAAGGCATTAAAATTCACAAAGTTCTAAAATTCCACATTTTTCACATTTTTCCCCCCCATATTTTTATACATAAAAATATCAAAGATAATTCAGTGACCTAACTTTACCACAAATGTGATGTACAATGTGTCATGAAAAAACATTTCTAAAATGATTGCGATATGTGGAAACATTTCAGAATTATTAACTGACACAGGCAGGATTATATAATATTTGGCCTGGTCAGGAAGGTGATAACAGACTTAGGGTGCTTTCACATCAGCGTTTTTCGTAATTCGCGGCAGATGCGGTGAAAAAACCGCATCTGCCGCGTTTGCCGCATAACCGTTCCACTTGCGGCGCGGTTGCGGTTTTTTTTCTATGCAAAGTATAGGCGTACTTGCGGCAGGTGCGGCAAGTGCGGTTTTGCACTTGCGGCAGGTGCGGCCGCGAAAAAAACCCCGGCTTACTGCGGTTTTTTTTCGCGGCCGCACCTGCCGCAAGTGCAAAACCGCACTTGCCGCACCTGCCGCAAGTATGCCTATACTTTGCATAGAAAAAACCGCAACCGTGCCGCAAGTGGAACGGTTATGCGGCAAACGCGGCAGATGCGGTTTTTTCACCGCTTCTGCCGCGAATTACGAAAAACGCTGATGTGAAAGGGCCCTAAGGCTGCTTTCACACTGGAGTTTTCACCAAAATGCATCTGCCCCCTAACAGCCGCACTTGCGGCACACTTGTGGCAAGCCCCATGCGTTGTCTATGGGGCTTGCAGTACGGTGTGGTTCCTGCAGTTGCGACCGGGAAGAAAAACACTGCTGACCGTGATTTTTTTTTCGCGGTCGCAACTGCATCGGCTGCACCATACCGCAAGCCCCATAGACAGCGCATGGGGCTCACCGCAAGTGCGGCCATTAGGCGGCACTTGCGGCAGATGCGTTTTTTTGTCTGGATCCTGGCAAAAAGGCCTATGTGAAAGGTGCCTTAGAGGTGATGGGGTTAAATAGAATGTTGCTACTTTTCTAGAAAGCTGCCCTTGTCTTATCCTGCTGCATCTCATACAGCTCTTCAGATAGTCCCTAAAGTTATATTGCAGCTTTAGGGACATGAAGTTGCCTTATGTCTTGGAAAACTGATTTTAATCCTTAACTTTGCGATTTTTATGTTTTTAAATATTTATGTTTCTTTACCTAGTTTGGCCCCAAGAGGAGTACATAGTGGAATATTCCCTTGAATATGGGTTTCTCAGGCTTTCTCAGAGTACGCGACAGAGACTTAACATACCTGTTATGGTGGTAACGCTAGGTAAGTGATTTTGCTCTGTTTGATAGCTTTAATGAAAAGGTTTAGACCGGCACTCCTAATGTTCAAAAGGTAATACATTTATTCAGAATAAAATAAAACGGCATAGACATACAGTAAAGGAAATAATTAATTGATTCCTTGCTGATTTTGTAAGTTTGTCTACTGATAAAGACATGAACAGTCTATAATTTTAAGGGTCGATTAATTATAACAGTGAGAGAGAGAGAATATCAAAAATAAAATCTAGAAAATCATTGTCTGAATTATATAAATGTATTTGTATTTTGAAGAGAGAAATAATTATTTGATCCACTACCAACCATTACGGCTAGCTTCACGCCACAGTTTTTGCCTGTCCGTTTGGATCATGTCTTTTGCAGGAGCACCCGGGCAGAAACGGACAGGACAGGATGTGTGGAAAGTGGTGTCAAATATGGTCCCGGATCCGTTTTTTTTTGCAGGATTCGTTTTTTGTACAGAAATGCAGAGAGGGTGAGAGAATTTCCTGCACAGATTTAAGCTTTCAGGACCATGGAAAGCATTCTGAGCAGGTGCAATGCAAAAAAAAACGGATCTGGGAAACGATTCTGTTTTTCCCGGATCATGTGCCCATAGACTCCCATGTTAAGTGCAACAGACCGCAGTGGGTTTTTTTTCTCTCGGTTTTGTCTGGATTTTTCACCGGAGCCCAAAAACGTTGCAGTCTCCAATTTTGGGGACGGTGAAAAAAAAGACAAAAACAAATCCGGCACAGAATACACAAAAACAGAAGGCCAAATAGGACCAATCCGGCAGCATAAGGCCACGTGCACACGGTGAGTATGTGATGAGTTTTTTACCTCAGGATTTGTAGCCAAAACCAGGAGTGGAGCAATCAGAGGAAAAGTCTAATAGAAACACCTGCACCACTTCTGTATTTAATCATCCACTCCTGGGTTTGGCTACAAATCCTGAGGTAAAAAACACCAAATACTGAACATCTGCACATGGCCTTACAAATACTGAGGTAAAAACTCACCAAATGCCTCGTTCAGACGTTCAGTATTTGTGAGTTTTCACCTCAGTCAGTGTCAGGCCACGTGCACACGGTGAGTATGTGATGAGTTTTTTACCTCAGGATTTGTAGCCAAAACCAGGAGTGGAGCAATCAGAGGAAAAGTCTAATAGAAACACCTGCACCACTTCTGGATTTACTGTAATTATCCACTCCTGGTTTTGGCTACAAATCCTGAGGTAAAAAAATCATCAAATACTGAATGTGTGCATGTGGCCTAAGGCTGGCTTCACACAACGGTTTTTGGAATCCTGTTCTGTCCGGTTTTAATAAGATAGAACAGGATCCCGTTTTGCCTCTTATGTATTCCTATGGTGCTGGATTGGTCAAAAACGAATCCTGTAAGAAATGGTGTTAAGCTAGCCTAAGGGTGCCTTCACACTGCGATTTATGGGGATCCGTGGCTGTCCGTTGTAAAACTAATGTGCACTGCAAATGTTTGGCAACAGTATTTGTGAAAGCTGCAATGCCATCCATATCGGTTGTCTCTCAGCTTTCCTATGAAATAATAATGAAATTTATAACAACAATTGGTTGTAAGGAATTTTTCAATAACTGCTATAAAAGATGAGATCAGAGTACCACTTAAGGCAAAGCTCCCAAATTCAATACTGTGACATGACGATTTAGCTCCTCATGACACCAGTGCTGTTCTTTTATGTTACGGAAATTAAAGGAAGCAATTAACTCCCCAGGGTTCTGGAGTAAGGTGACATTATTCACCCTTTCCAGTGTTGGCTAATTACTAACTAGTTTTAGGGCCCCTTTACACGCTGAGACCTGGCCTAGCTTAGAAGGCATAGCTTCAAGTTGGGGACCACTTTATTTGGCAGAAACAATACATGAATAATGAACACTGATTAACACTTCCATAATAAATTATTGTCCTGTTATATAGATAAATGAGTAGGTGAAAGGGTTTATGGTTATGCTAATTAGCTGAAGAAAACTGTCCCTCCAGTAAATGAACCTGTCATCAGCTTCCAATGCGGTGTGGTAATTGCACTACGTTTCTAAATGCGTTTGCATTGAGTTACCACAGACTGGGATACCTGTAAAAATAGACATTACTCTAGTCTTGCGATGAGCAGTTCAATGGGTCAGTCCTGCGCTCTCCCTGCATTCCCTTCAATTAAAGTAGCCTTGACTGATGGCCTACATCAGTGGAACACAACTTGAAGCCTGTGTGCCATGTGCAGCCCACTGACCCTCTGGTGATGGGCATGCTGGTCTGATGTCATGCAAAGCAAGGCTAGATACGTAACTATGGTTCACAATGAGTTCTTTGCTGGAACCCCTAAATATTAGCAGATTGCGTGTTTCCTCCTGTGTAGCACTCCAAAAAGGAGTAGATAACTTAAAAGGAGGCCATACATGAAATAAGGAACCTCTTTTTGTTCTTTTATGGGAGCTGTGAAACACATTTTAACAACTTACAATAAAAGGAACTTGTCGTGTCCTTTTTGTTATTAAACCACACCAATGTTATTTAGATCATGTAGTCTTCATTAATAACCTTTAAAAAAATGTTGTATTCATCCCACAGAATAATTTTAATAACTTACATATTTTCATTAGTTACCTGGGCAACAAGTCAAGCAGTCATCTGGCAGGTTAATAGTTAACAGTGCAGCCAAATTTCAAAAAAAATGCTACAGGACCTGTGTGCTGTCATGGCCATGTGACTTTAATAGGCAGATGTAAGTTTACATAGACCTTCATGATCTTGCTTGGTCATGAAATCACACAGGCCCCTTTATGCAGAGAATTTGGCATTGAGTTAAAGGTAAACTACACACACACACACACACACACACACACACACACACCAAAGCTACTAAGAAAATGTAAGTTTAAAGTGCTTTTTCTCAACTTTAACATTACACTATTCACTCAGACAGGGATGGTAAGGAAAGTACTATGAAGCTACAGGTGCAGATTGTGATAACTTGGGGGGCATAAACTAGCTGACAGGTTTAAAAGGGGGTTTCTTTGAGGTTAATCATTTTTTTTTTTTTTTTTTTTTTTTTTTTTTTTAATATGCTGGTAAATATTTTGTTGCTTAAAGAATAAACTATGACCCCTGCTGTAATGTCTGTATACTCTTTTGCGTCCTCCCCTGCCCAGGAGATGTGGTATGATCAGACCATGTCCCTGTACAGTCAGACACATCCATTACACAGTACATAGCAGGGACACATATACAGTGCCTACAAGTAGTATTCAACCCCCTGCAGATTTAGGTGGTTTGATAAGATGCCAATAAGTTAGAGCCTTCAAACTGCAAACGAGAGTAGGATTTATTAACAGAAGCAGAAATCTTACAAACCAAAAAGTTATGTTGCTCAGTTGAATTTTAATAAATTTTAAACATAAAAGTGTGGGTCAATTATTATTCAACCCCTAGGTTTAATATTTTGTGGAATAACCCTTGTTTGCAATTACAGCTAATAATCGTCTTTTATAAGACCTGATCAGGCCGGCACAGGTCTCTGGAGTTATCTTGGCCCACTCCTCCATGCAGATCTTCTCCAAGTTATCTAGGTTCTTTGGGTGTCTCATGTGGACTTTAATCTTGAGCTCCTTCCACAAGTTTTCAATTGGGTTAAGGTCAGGAGACTGACTAGGCCACTCCATCACCTTGATTTTTTCCCTCTTGAACCAGGCCTTGGTTTTCTTGGCTGTGTGCTTTGGGTCGTTGTCTTGTTGGAAGATGAAATTACGACCCATCTTAAGATCCTTGATGGAGGAGCAGAGGTTCTTGGCCAAAATCTCCAGGTAGGCCGTGCTATCCATCTTCCCATGGATGCGGACCAGATGGCCAGGCCCCTTGGCTGAGAAACAGCCCCACAGCATGATGCTGCCACCACCATGCTTGACTGTAGGGATGGTATTCTTGGGGTCGTATGCAGTGCCATCCAGTCTGCAAACGTCACGTGTGTGGTTGGCACCAAAGATCTCGATCTTGGTCTCATCAGACCATAGAACCTTGAACCAGTCTGTCTCAGAGTCCTCCAAGTGATCATGAGCAAACTGTAGACGAGCCTTGACATGACGCTTTGAAAGTAAAGGTACCTTACGGGCTCGTCTGGAACGGAGACCATTGCGGTGGAGTACGTTACTTATGGTATTGACTGAAACCAATGTCCCCACTGCCATGAGATCTTCCCGGAGCTCCTTCCTTGTTGTCCTTGGGTTAGCCTTGACTCTTCGGACAAGCCTGGCCTCGGCACGGGAGGAAACTTTCAAAGGCTGTCCAGGCCGTGGAAGGCTAACAGTAGTTCCATAAGCCTTCCACTTCCGGATGATGCTCCCAACAGTGGAGACAGGTAGGCCCAACTCCTTGGAAAGGGTTTTGTACCCCTTGCCAGCCTTGTGACCCTCCACGATCTTGTCTCTGATGGCCTTGGAATGCTCCTTTGTCTTTCCCATGTTGACCATGTATGAGTGCTGTTCACAAGTTTGGGGGGGTCTTAAATAGTCAGAAAAGGCTGGCAAAAGAGATAATTAATCCACACATGTGAAGCTCATTGTTCTTTGTGCCTGAACTACTTCTTAATACTTTAGGGGGACCAAACAGAATGCTGGTGGTTTGAGGGGTTGAATAATAAATGACCCTCTGAATTAACTTTTAACGCTTTAAAAAAAAAAAAAAAAAATTTAAAAATCTTTTTGGCTGCAGTGCATTTCCCACTTCCAGGCTGATCTACAGTCCAATTGTCACAATGCCAAGTTAATTCCGCATGTGTCAACCAGCTAAATCTGCAGGCGGTTGAATACTACTTGTAGGCACTGTATAAGATCATCTCAGCCCAGGAGATGTGGTATGATCAGACCATGTCCCTATCCAGTCAGACACATTCATTACAGAGTACATAGCAGGGACACATATATAAAGAGTACCTCAGCACAGGAGATGTGGTATGATCAGACCATGTCCCTATCCAGTCAGACACATTCATTACACAGTACATAGCAGGGGCGCATATATAAGATCATCTCAGCCCAGGAGATGTGGTATGATCAGACTATGTCCCTGTATGGAAAGACACATCCATTACACAGTACATAGCAGAGGCACATATATAAGATTATCTCAGCCCAGGAAATGTGGTATGATCAGACCATGTCCTTGTATGGTCAGACTCATCCATTACATAGTACATAGCAGGGGCATATATATAAGATTATCTCAGCACAGGAGATGTGGTATGATCAGACCATGTCCTTGTATGGTCAGACACATTCATTACACAGTACATAACTGTAGAATCAAAACACTTGTTCAGTCTGTTTGTGGTTGCTTCAAAGTGATTTTTTTATTTCAAACACAGGTGTAGAATGTGACAAGCAGATTAACGTTTCAGCCAAAATTAGGCCTTGATCACAACGTCACTGCTGGTGCTACAGACGAAGGGGTTCCCACTTGTTTGGAAAGTTAAATTGTGTAAAGGTACAATCAAGAGAGACCTGGAAACGGATAGTACACCAAGTGTGTATAGGGAGCCCTTATAGTATTTGGGACTATGCTGAGACATAGGATATGAGAATAACCCAAAAACGGGGTTAGAGCTGGAATTGTATAGTCTAAAATTAAATTCAGGTTCCTCTAGTGTTGAGGTACATAGTGATCCTCCAAGTAATCTCAGTTGTGCTCGCTATCCACTGAACAACATCCATACCAGATCTTCACCTACTATAGATGTAGATCAGATACTTTACAGCAGAGGGGAACACTTGGGTATTACAGAAACTCTCCCAAAGGAGATTACTTGGAGGATCACTTTATGTACCTCAACACTAGAGGAACCTGAATTAAAATTTGGACTATACAATTCCAGCACTTACCCCATTTTTGGGGTTTTCTCATATCCCATGTCTCAGCATAGTCCCAAATAATATAGGGAGCTATACACACTTGGTGTACTATCAGCTTCCAGGTTTCTCTTGATTGCACCTTTACACAATTTTACTTCCCAAACAAGTGGGAACCCCTTCGTCTGTAGCACCAGCAGTGACGTTGTGATCAAGGCCTAATTTTGGCTGAAACGTTAATCTGCTTGTCACATTCTACACCTGTGTTTTGAAATAAAAAATTACTTTGAAGCAACCACAAACGGACTGAACAAGTGTTTTGATTCTACAGTTATATATAGAGGATCCTAGGATCCGTTCCAATAGCACCGTCAACACTCACATATATTGAGTGCTGGTCATCAGCCATTTGATAATTACACGGTACATAGCAGGGGCACATATATAAGATTATCTCAGCACTGGAGATGTGGTATGATCAGACCATGTCCCTGTACGTTCAGGCACATCCATTACACAGTACATAGCAGGGGCACATATATAAGATTATCTCAGCTCAGGAGATGTGGTATGATCAGGCTATAATCCTGTACGTTCAGACACATCCATTACACAGTACATAGCAGGAGCACATATATAAGATTATCTCAGCACTGGTTAATTTTTTTAATGCCTCCAATTGTGGAACTTATTAATATGCTAAGATTTTTAAATTAACATGATCTTTAAAACTTTGTTCATGGGAAAACCCCTTTACGACCTTAGACATATTAATACGTCCCGGTTGGGAGGTAGTTGCCGACCTAGGACGTTTGGATATGTACTTTATAAAATGCGGGACCATAACTAAAGCAATGGCCCTTGGAGCAGCCCTGCCCCACATGGTCAATATCACTAAAGGCAAGATGGCTAAATTCTCAACATTGTCTAAGATGCCAAGGAATGGACTAAAACAGTTGATGAGGATTCACATGCAGTATGAGATGAGGATAACATCCAAATTTTTACAGGTATGCCAGGTTGTAGTGTTCAAATACACATTTAGAATGCAGATTACAATGAGAACATGGTGGGCACTATGTAGATTATAGAAACCTGATGCAGCCCTCATTGTTTTAATTCCTGACCAATTATAGACCCCTGAAACAAGACTGGGATTATCAGCCAAACCAGAAACGCCAATCTTGACAGCCTAAAGCTCCCGTCACACACAACGACGCACCAGCGATCACGATAACGATCCTGTAGGGATCGTTGGTGCGTCATTACCTGGTCGCTGGGGAGCTGTCAAACAGGCAGATCTCCCCAGGGACCAGGGAGCCACCTCCACATAGCTGGTGACTATAATAAACAATGGGTATCTAGGCAGCGCGCACTGCCCAGACACCCGGTGTTTATCATAGTTACCAGCGTCCTCCCTGCTTACAGGCAGCGCTAAGCAGGAAGGACGCTGGTAACTATGATATACAGCGGGTATCTAGGCAGCGCGTGCTGCCTAGATACCCGGTGTTTACCATGGTTACCAGCCTGTGAGATCGCTGGTCTCTCGCTGTCACACGCTGTGATGCGTGCTGACCAGTGGGAGACTAACGATCAAAAAATGACCCAGAGCACTTAGTAACAATCAGCGATCTCACAGCAGGGGGTCTGATCGCTGCTAAGTGTCACACTCAGCGAGATTGTTAGCGAGCTCACTGTTACGTCATAAAACCTGTGATGTTACAACGATCTCACTATCTCGTTATGTGTGACGGGGGCTTTAGACCTTGTCCAGGGTTCCTGACTGATAGCCCTAGTCTTTGTCCTGGGTTTCTTACCGATGGCCTTAGTCCTTGTGAAGGGTTTCTGACTGATAGCCTTAGGTTCGTTTCATACTAGTGTGTGTTGTGTAGGCATGCGTACAAGTGTGCATGCCTACGGATCCTCCATGCGTCCCTATATTTAACATGGGCACGTGTCCCGTCTTTTGAATGTGTCCACCAAACGCATCATGTTGCAATTCGAGGAAGCATGAGACTGCATAAAATCAGCGCATGCATCCTGATGAGCTGAAATAACACATGGAGTGCTATGGTGGCACATCATCCTCCGGATGTGGAGACGGATGCATTAACATGCAAAAGTGTTCTCTCTTTTTCTTTCTTTGTCATCATTTTCTATTCATTTCAGTTGAATTCTTGAGCATGCGGATCAGGATAAAAAAACGCACTGCTGACATGCGTTTGTGTGTGTTCTGGCATGCAGTGCACACATACTGATCTGTCCAGAATGCTAGTGTGAAACTAGCCTTAGTCATTGTCCAGGGTTCATGACTGATGGCCTTAGTCCTTATCCAGGGTTCCTGACTGATACCCTTAGTCATTGTCCAGGGTTCATGACTGATGGCCTTAGTCCTTATCCAGGGTTCCTGACTGATAACCTTGGTCATTGTCCAGGGTTCTTTTTTGGGTCTTGCTTTGCTTTACAGGGTAGTTACTTACAGATATCACTGCAGACAGTTTTCTTCCTTCCAGAGCAGATCTGGTTTGCCCACTTTCACATAGAGCATTGTCTTTTAAGATTCTGGTTCTTGTTACAGAGAATTGATGCCAGTTCTATGCAAGTATGGTCTGAAGAATTATCATGTACAAGATACTTGTAAACCAGTCTTGACTAATAATCTTACATTTTGTACCAGATCCAACCCGTGATTTGTGCTTTGGAGACCGATTTAGTCGTTTTTTGTTGGATGAGTTTCTTGGATATGATGATATTCTCATGTCAAGTGTCAAGGCTTTGGCTGAAAACGAAGAAAACAAAGGTTTGTAACTAACTAGACACGTTAGGACAATTCTTCTTTTTCTTTTGCAACATTCATTTTTTTTTCTTGGTGCCCTGTTTTTAGGTTTCCTGAGAAATGTTGTTTCAGGGGAACATTATCGATTTGTCAGTATGTGGATGGCTCGCACATCATACCTTGCTGCCTTTGTGATCATGGTTATTTTTGTGAGTTTAAATCTTTAATTTTGTTGTACTTGTAATGCTAAAATGACTATTTTGAGTAATACAAATACTCTAATGCAATACCTGTGTTATGTAGCTGTCATCTGCATCCAGGAGCGGCGAGTTAGTAGAACCCTCCTGTTGCTTTTAACTACCAATATGTTGTCGATCTTACAGTGGCATTTAAAGCATGTGGACTAGGTGGTGCGCACATCAAATTTACACTCCCAACACCAACTGCACCCCCACAACATGATTGTGGTGAACTGATGGGTTGCCATGACAGATGAGTCTTCTGAACCTCGCATGCCTGACATGACAGTATTCCCATGAAGGCCAGCCTGTGGCCAGACTTTGGATTTCCTAACACGGCAAGCACAGCAGTTGGCAATCTGGCAGCAGTTCAGTTGAGTTCACAGCTGTAGCTTCCCACATTTTCAACTCTGTTGAACCTGCTGCCAGAATTCCAGACAGCTGTGCCATCATGTCCTGCAATCCAGCAGCGGGTGCAACTGACTTCACGGAGGGCAACCACAGCAGTCCAGCAATCCGGCAGTCAGGTCAATGAAGTTTACACTGGGGACTCCCCGCTGCTGTCAGTGAACTCAGTTGAACCTGCTGTGGGACTGTGAAACATGGCAGCACATCAATCCAACAGCAAGTTCAACTGAGTTCACTGAGAAAAGTGGGGATCCCTCAGTGTGAACTCCAGTAACCTGACTGCCAAATGGGTTACAAGACGCCATTCTCCTGATGTATAAGGGTACCTTTACATGCGGCAACTTTTCTAGGAATTTCACTGGCAATTTGCTGGTTGCAGTGAAATCATGGACACATTGTTCTATTTGTTGCTGTGTACAAATGGAACAATGTCTCCATGATTTCACTGCAACCAGCAAATTGCCAGTGAAATTCCTAGAAAAGTTGCCGCGTGTAAAGGTACCTTAAGTCATTCAGAGATGTCTATACCCAGTGCAACATGAGTGCCTGCCAGTCCCTCCTCCTCACTTTGCCACTACTCATGCGTGCGTGTATTTCTGTTTACGTATAGTAAAAATTGCCATCATTTTTTAATTTGCGTGACATACAGTGCCTTGTGAAAGTATTCTGCCCCCTTGAACTTTTCAACTTTTTGCCACATTTCAGGCTTCAAACATAAAGATATACCGTAAATTGTAATATTTTTTGTGAAGAATCAACAAGTGGGACACAATCGTGAAATGGAACGAAATATATTGGATATTGTAAACTTTTTTAACAAATAAAAAACTGAAAAGGTTTTGAAACATTCAAGGGGACCAAATAATTTCACAAGGCACTGTAAATCATTAGAACTAGTGAAAGGAAGAAACCTTTGTTTTAGATCTTATCAGAGACATCCATTTTTCTCCTCCTAAACTAATCTTTCATTTTTAAAATAATTTCATGTGGGGAAATTCTGGTTTCAATGAAGACAAATTTATACATCACTGAGCTAAGATTAGTTGTTTCTAATAAGATGCTATGCAATGAGCTAGAAGCAGAGCTCCTGCCTCCTCCTGCCCCCTACCATTAGTTTACTATCTTATCAGTAGTAACTGCCTTACTTTTCTTCAAGACATATTCTACCCTAGAGATTGAGAGGTCAGTCCAGGAAGACTGTCCTTATTTTTACATTTACTATTGATTTTTTTAAATAAAAATGCAATTGATAGTTTAGTAATTAACCTGTCAGACAAACATTTTCTTATCCACATGGATGGGGTTACACATAGTGGCATCGTGGGCCACATGTGACCCCAGGCTGTAGTTTGTGCAACCGTGCCTTAAACAAATAGGCATTTTTAACATGATACTTCAGTGCGTTGCCTCCTGGAAATGTATTTGAGCTTGTTTTTTTTTGAGTAATGAGTTTATTGCAATGGATAAGTGGCTCATAAGTGGAGGAAGAATCAAATTTCGCTGATTGGATATGTCAGAGTTTCTTATTTTTATTTGTAGTATTGATTTATACAAAGTTTGTTGAAAGACGTTGACTTTCATTAGTGAGCAATATTTATATAGCTCAAAGAGTTAACATTTACAGCTCACATCATTCCCTGTCATTCCTTTGTCAGCTGATTAGTTGATTAAAAAAAAACTTTTCTGGTCGTCATAATGGGAGACCCAGACAATGGGGTTTAGGGCTCTGCCCTCCGGAGGTCACACTAGGTACTACAAGTTTGTAGACACCGCCTCCTCCGCTTATAAACCCCCACCGTAGGAGACATCCTCAGTTTTAAACTTAGTGTGCTTGGAGGATCACGCTTTGCTTGCACTTCACTGCATTCTCACAGCTTACGTGATGGCGTATGAAGACAAGGTAAAATGGTCCCGCTCGGGACCCCCGACAGCCTCCCCGCTCACCCTCTGCGGAACACGCTGGTGCAGGTACCGGAGGGCTTTTAGCCTGGACACTTCAGTGTTCTCCCGGTACGCTGTCGCGCTCCTTCCTTTCCATCCCTCCATGGAGGCTCTGGTAAGGGGGAGCCTGGAGCCTTGCACAGCTCCGCTCCGTCCGAGGCCTCCCTAAATGGTGCTTACAGACCGGACGGAGCCAGCCCAGTCCGAGGCCTCCCTAAATGGTGCTTACACTCCGGACTGGTGCTGTACCCCCGTCCGAGGCCTCCCTAAAGGTGCTTACAGACCGGACCGGCACTGAGGCACCTGGTGTGTCTCCTGTGTGCCTGGGGGTAGTGTCTGTCACTGTTGTGTCATGACACTCAGACCGCGCGGTTACCCTCGGGTCCGCGGTTCTGGCGGTGACCCTGTGCTGGGGTCTCCCTAGCTGACCGCCCTGTGTGTCACAGGGGCTGAGGCTGTAGACTGCGGGTGTTTTGTGTGTACATGCAGTCTGAGTGTGTGTGTGGTGATATTTCACACTCTTTTCCCGCGCTGCGGGCTCCGGCACCTCCATTACTGAGGCAGCCTGGAGGAGGAGGAGGCAGCCCTTGTGGTGACATCACCGCTGGGCGTGTTGTGTGTTCTTCCCGCGTGTTCCAGGCTCCGCCCACGTCTTCACTGTCGGCGGCCATCTTCTCCCTCACTTCCCGGCTGGGATCTGACGGCAGCGCGTGTCTGCACTTACAAGGGAGACCGGAACTCGCGGAGGTCACACACACACACACCGCTTCCTCCTACCGCTTTACTGCGGTCGGTAAGCCACCGGGATTCCCGGTTTGTTTGTGAACTTTGGCTTATATTCCCCTCACTGTGGAGATGTCCTCAGTTGGGAAGCATGCTGCTAAGGCGGCGGTGGTCTCCATTGCCTGTACTACATGCAACGGGACACTGGTGGAGGGGTCCTGCAATAACTGCGGACGCCAGAGGCCCGGTCTGCTACTACTGAGTCTGCAAATCCGGGATTATACCCTGAGGTTCAGGTGATCCCAGGGCCATGGGAAACGCAGAATAAGATCAATGAATCTCTGCTATCCCAGATGTCCTCCATGTCGCAAACCCTGGAGGCACTGCATAGGAGACTGGAGAACCCAGCTACTCCTCCTAGTTACCCCCGGGTGTCTCTTACTTCTGCTGTAAGACCCCCTAAGCGAGCTCGTGAGGCTTCTCCTGAGCTCCAGACTCTCTCTGAGGAGGAGCGTTCCTCTGATGGTGAGGAGGATGATGGGGGTTCTACTCTCGGGTCTATGTCTGAACCTCCAGATGGGGTGGAGGATCTGGTGTCCTCCATCAATGAGACATTGCGTCTTGTCA
This sequence comes from Allobates femoralis, assembly GCA_033576535.1. Classification (NCBI taxonomy): domain Eukaryota; kingdom Metazoa; phylum Chordata; class Amphibia; order Anura; family Aromobatidae; genus Allobates; species Allobates femoralis. The sequence continues at coordinate 426,886,387 of JARQOC010000003.1, forward strand.
CTCCTCCTGAGGAGGTGACTGTACACCCCAAGGAGGTCTATCAATGGCTGCGGCCAGAGGCTAGACCAAGTGGCTCCTTCATGGACCACACTAATTTCGGAAGGGTGATTAAAGCTCCCAGGTTGCATCCTGGGCGGCGTTATGTCCGTAAAACTAAGGACAATCGCTTTCCCTTTCCCCAGGAGGCGCTCCAGGAATGGTCGCAGTCTCCCAAGGTGGATGCTTCCATGACTAGGATTGCTGCGCGCTCCTTGTTTTCTGCCTCTGATAGCTCCTCGTTGAAGGATGCTACTGATAGACAGGTCGAGCAACTCGCCAAGTCTTCCTATGAGGCTGTGGGGTCTTCGTTTGCCCCTAATTTTGCCGCGGTCTGGACCCTACAAGCGATTACTATCTGTTTGGATGGTATCACTGATCTAGCTAGGTCCAGTCCAGAGGTCCTGGCGCTCACTGAGAGAGCAAGGGCCTATGCGGACTATGCCAGGACGGCATCTTTGGAAACTGCCACTCGCTCTGCTGTGGCCTCGGCCAATGCAATTGCGATCCGCAGGCTGTTGTGGCTGCGTCTTTGGGACTCAGATGCCACATCTAAGAAGATTTTACAAAATCTTCCGTTCGCTGGTGACAGGCTTTTTGGCACCGAACTGGACAAATTGATAAAGGATTCTGCTGAGTCTAAGATACCGCAGAATAAGCCTAAGCCACGGTACACCGTGAAAAGGAACCCTAAGCAGTGGTCCTTTCGCTCCGGTTCACAGTCATCAACGACGTCCACTCGCTCAGACCGAGGGGGCAAGCCTGCTACTCAGTGGCGTTCCAAGAGTCGTCAGAAGAAGCCGGCGGGGGCAGCGGCTGTCACCCCCAAGCCCGCCTCGACATGACTCGCTCTCTCATCCTGCCTCCCCACAGGTGGGGGGCCGCCTGTCTCGCTTTCAGGACAAGTGGCTTCTTCACATTCAAGATCAGTGGGTTCGAGACGTAGTCTCAAGAGGTTACAGGATAGAGCTGACGTCACAACCAATACCCCGATTCCATCGGTCGGTTCCATCTCCAGAAAAGGCTCAGGCTTTTCACCTGGTGTTGGAGGGGCTCCGCAGAGACGGAGTGGTGGTCCCTGTGCCCACGGAAGAGAGGTTCAGGGGTTTTTACTCCAACCTCTTTATTGTCCCAAAGAAGGACGGCTCTTTTCGCCCGGTTTTGGACCTCAAGTTGTTCAACCGTCACGTGTTGGTTCGGAAGTTCCGCATGGAATCCCTGCGCTCAGTGATCGCGGCTGTGTCACAGGGAGACTTCCTAGCGTCCATCGATATCAGGGACGCTTACCTTCACGTTCCCATTGCACCAGCTCATCAGCGCTGGTTGAGATTCGCAGTGGGGGAAGAGCACTTCCAATTTGTGGCACTGCCATTCGGGCTAGCCTCGGCACCACGGGTGTTCACAAAGGTGATGGCCTCCATGATGGCTCTCCTGCATGCGCAGGGACACGCCGTCATACCCTATTTGGACGACCTGTTGGTCAGGGCGCCATCGGAAGACCTTTGTCGGGTGAGCCTGGAGGTGACCATGAAGTCTCTGGAACGGTTCGGGTGGCTTATCAACATTCCAAAGTCGACCCTGGTTCCGACCCAGTCATTGACATATCTGGGCATGGACTTCCACACGGACTCGGCCCTGGTGTCCCTACCTCAAGCCAAGCAGCTTGCGATCCAATCAGGAGTGCAGAATGTCCTCCTGTCGCCACAGTCATCCCTACGGGTATTGATGAGACTGGTGGGTCGCATGGTAGCGGCGATAGAGGCGGTGCCGTTCGCACAGTTTCGCCTCCGTCCTCTCCAGCTGGAGATTCTTCGCAGATGGGACAAGAGGACGATCTCTCTGAATCGGCTGGTGACGCTGTCACAACCAACCAGGGACTCTCTACAGTGGTGGCTCCAGCCACATCACCTGTCACGGGGCCGGTCCTTCCTAAAACCGTCATGGTTAGTGGTGACCACCGACGCCAGTCTGAAGGGCTGGGGTGCGGTGTTCTTGCACCACAGGGCTCAAGGCCTCTGGACTCAGTCGGAGTCAGCGTTGCAGATCAACGTGCTGGAGATCAAGGCGGTCTATCTGGCGCTACTGGCGTTTCAGAAATTCCTGTCAGGACAACCCATTCGGGTACAGTCCGACAATGCGACGGCCGTCGCCTACATAAATCATCAGGGAGGGACCAGAAGTGCTCAGGCCCTCGCCGAAGTCCACCGCATTCTACTCTGGGTGGAGGAAAACGGCTGCCTGATCTCCGCAGTTCACATCCCAGGGGTCGAGAACTGGGAGGCCGACTATCTGAGCCGACAGGGGATGGACGCCGGAGAGTGGTCCCTACATCCAGACGTCTTCCGGGACATCTGCGGCAGATGGGGCACTCCGGACGTGGATCTGATGGCCTCACGGCTGAATCATCAGGTGCCCCAATACATGGCGAGATCTTGGGATCCCCAGTCTCTGGGGGCGGATGCCCTGATCCTGAGCTGGTCCAGCTTTCAGCGGCCATATGTGTTTCCGCCTCTGGCTCTGATTCCCAGGGTCCTGTGGAAGATCAGGACAGAATGCAGAGTGGCCATTCTAGTGGCTCCAGATTGGCCCAGGAGGTCTTGGTACCCGGACCTGTGGCAACTGTCAGGCGGACACCGGTGGGCTCTTCCAGAACGCGCAGATCTACTCGCGCAAGGCCCGTTCTTCCACCTCAATTCCAGGGCCCTCAGATTGACTGCATGGCTCTTGAGGCCTGGCTGCTAACATCCAGAGGTTTCTCCCCTACAGTGGTTGCCACTATGAATCGGGCGAGGAAACCTGTTTCCAGGAAGATATACCACAGAACGTGGAAAATCTTTTTTACCTGGTGTGCCTCGGGTGGCCGCTCACCGTGGCCTTTGTCTATCCCGACATTGTTGGCCTTCCTACAGTCGGGGTTGGAGTTGGGATTATCCCTTGGCTCTCTGAAAGGTCAAGTATCAGCGCTTTCAGTGCTGTTTGACAGGCGCTTGGCGCTCCTCCCGAAGGTACGTCAATTTCTGCAGGGGGTGTCTCGGGTGGTTCCGCCCTATAGACGACCTCTGGACCCTTGGGACCTCAACATGGTCCTGACGACACTGCAGAAACCGCCGTTTGAGCCACTGAGAGACGTCTCTCTCTCTCGTCTGTCCCAGAAGGTGGTCTTTCTGGTGGCGATTACGTCTCTGAGACGGGTCTCAGAATTGGCTGCACTTTCGTGCAAGTCTCCTTTTCTGGTGGTTCACCAAGACAAGGTGGTGTTGCGTCCACGGCCTGAATTTCTGCCGAAGGTGGTTTCAACGTTTCACCTAAACCAGGAGATTGTTCTCCCATCATTTTGCCCCGCTCCCGTTCATCAGGTTGAGCGCGACCTCCATACTCTGGATCTCGTGAGAGCTGTACGCATTTATGTGTCCAGGACCGCCTCCTTTTGGAGTTCGGATTCCTTATTTGTCCTCACGATGGGTCGCTGTAAAGGGGCCGCGGCTTCGAAGTCGACCTTGGCCAGATGGATCAAGGCTCCCATTCAGGAGGCGTACCGGTCTTCTGGTTTGCCTCTCCCGGTGGGTTTGAAGGCACACTCTACGAGAGCTGTAGGTGCCTCCTGGGCCTTGCGACATCGAGCTTCTGCTCTACAGGTGTGTCAGGCGGCCACTTGGTCCAGCCTGCACACTTTCTCTAAGCACTATATGGTGTATGCCCATGCCTCTGCGGATGCGAGTTTGGGCAGGCGGGTTCTCCAGGCGGCGGTTGCCCACCTTTAGAGGGAACCATGTGTTATCCGTCTTGTTGAGGAACTCTTCCCGCCCTGGGGTATTGCTTTAGGACATCCCCATTGTCTGGGTCTCCCATTATGACGACCAGAAAAAAGAGAATTTTGTTTACGTACCGTAAATTCTTTTTTCTTTAGTCATCAATGGGAGACCCAGCACCCACCCAGTTGTTCCGTTGCATATTTTGCACTTGTTCTGTTCTCTGTTGAGACAGTGTTTGCCGGGTTGTTGAACCGTCTGTGCACGGCATTCTTCCCGATGTTTCGGGTGTGGTTTAATTTCTCCTCGCAGCTTATGGACTAAACTGAGGATGTCTCCTACGGTGGGGGTTTATAAGCGGAGGAGGCGGTGTCTACAAACTTGTAGTACCTAGTGTGACCTCCGGAGGGCAGAGCCCTAAACCCCATTGTCTGGGTCTCCCATTGATGACTAAAGAAAAAAGAATTTACGGTACGTAAACAAAATTCTCTTTATTCTTGGCCAATATTAAAAAGGCAGTCTCTTAAATCCAAAAAATCTATAGGTTAAATGAGTTTTCAGCTAAAACATATGATATAAATAAAAAAAAATTGGATATTATACTTTTTTTTTTTAATAAAAACCACACACTCCTTGATTTTATTTGTACAATCCCAAGATATAGAGGCCAGAATTAGGAGTGAATATATTTGTTCTAATTTTACACAATTTTCACCTATTGATTTGGTGAAAGAATCCTATTTCTCCAGACAGGTTATACATTCCTATGGTTTGATCCCGTGTTATTAATTTGAGTTTGGTCATTCACTCTAACCTTGTATCACTCTCATTATTATTTATTTGCTGCACCTGTTTTACTCACTATTTTTTTTACACTGGTTTGATTTATCTTATATTTTTACTTGATAATTGTGATTTACACTTTTTTAAAATTTTAATTTGTGGCTATCCCTCACTAAATGGGTTTTGCTGCCCTCCAGTGGACATTCACCGCCATAGGCTCCCAGCAGTTATCACTTTCTCAATTATTAGTATCCTTTTCACTAGCATACATTTATATTCACTACTAATTCTGGCCTCTTTATCTTGGAATTGTACAAATAAAATCAAGGAGTGAGTGTGTGTGTTGTTGTTTTTTTTTTGTTTTTTTTTTTTTATAATAACCAATTTTTGTTTCTCATTAGTATGTGATATACCTTCTTGTAATTCCACAAATTGGGATTGTAAAAATGTAAAAGGGTGGGGGACAAGAGGCGCAATAGTGCCCTATCACTAGTGACACTGATGGTAATGGGGTGATGCCGAGAAGCCACTCACCTGATGCAGTTGTGATCCCCACAACTGGTTTGAAGGCGTTTTGGAAATATTATTCCAAGCTGCTGCAGGACCTCCACCGACCACTGCACAGTGGTTTAATCCAGAAAGATGATGGGAGTATAGGTGTATCACGGTCCGCGCTGCTCCAGGACTTAAAAAACTCAAAGAGACAGTCAGATTTCCATCCTTTATTCTCCTCCTCCTATGTGTTTCGGCGCCTAGCCTGGCACCTTCATCAGGGATCCCTGATGAAGGTGCCAGGCTAGGCGCCGAAACGCGTAGGAGGAGGAGAATAAAGGATGGAAATCCGACTGTCTCTTTGGTGAGTTTTTTAAGCCCTGGAGCAGCGCGGACCGTGGCACACCTACACTCCCATCATCTGAGCTGTTTGGTTTTTCTGGGACCTGCCCATGTGATTCATCATGTGACTGAGTCACATGGTGCAGTGCAAGGTCCTTGAAGCTCATAATTCATAATTTACATGTCCTTCCGCGCTGCCCGGGATGAAGACATCACCAGGGCTTACCGTGGGATTGCGGGGAGGCTAATGAAGTGTGTGTATGTGTCTCTGTCTGTGTTTCTTGTTTGTCTTTTTGTCTGTGTCCCCCAAATATGGAGCAAAAAGGCAGCAGAAAAGGATGATGCATTTATGATGAATTTTTTCCAAAAGAGAATCCATTTTTGGTGCAGAAACGCTCTATCTGAACGTAGCCTTATTCTGTGAAAAGAGTAATGAAATTGTATGTGCACATGCTTATACTGTGGCGGGAACTGGTGAGGGGCAGCACGAGGGGTTTCTAACCACATCTGTATTATAATTAGTGATTAAAGTCCCCATCAGCTTTTGTGCTGAAGTTAGATTTCTTCCTGTTCTGACAGTCACCTACATAGAGACCTGGCGTAATAGCCTCATCCAGCGGCTACAGTAGAGAGGCAACCTCTCGTGCTGGAGTGGGACATACGCCAGGTCTCTGTAGGTGACTGTCAGAACAGGCATAAGTCCCACTCTAGCACAGAAGCTGATGGGGACTTTAATCATTGATTATAATACAGTTGTGGTTTGATTCCACTTGTGCTGGTTGCCCCTTACCAGGATCCCCACAGCTTGTGTGTGCACTTACATTTTTATTAACCCTTCCACAGAATAAGATGGGGCACAAGCCCTTCTTGTGAGCTGTCTCTTTCTCACAGCTGAACTGAAAGCTGACATGCAGGACAAAAATCAGCACCTTCCCGCACCAAATACGTAGCCTAAAATGTGCGTGTGGATGTTTAGCCAGCTCACCGGTCAATAGCCCTCAGAGGGTAGCAATTCTGGTCAACGGAGCAGGAGACTCCTTGGTGGTAAGGCAAGCACACTAAACTTCAGAATTCTAGAATGTCCTATTGTATAAAATCCAAAATTTACTAGTGACTTTAAAATTCCATCAGTATTGACATGTTTCAACCATAGTGCTGGTCGTAATCATAATACCATGGTATTATGGTAGTATAATAAATGGTATTATGATTAAGACCAGCCCTATGGTTGAAACATGTCAATACTGATGGAATTTTAAAGTCACTAGTAAATCTTGGATTTTATACATGACTTCGAGCTGGACATTCTATAGTTCTGAAGTAGTCTAAAATACCTTCTTTTATGCATATTTTTGTTCGAAAGGTGCAGATTTTTGGAGACAAAAATCTGCACTTACATTTTAAGGCATAGTAGAGAGTAAAGAACTGCTTGGTGGCTCTATAGAGTTGGAGCTATTTCTTCACGACTACCAAACACTGACACCTACTAATAGATTTGAGCAAAAGTATGTGAAGGACCCTGGTCCTGCAGACACATCTTTAGTCTGTGGACTGCCATATCAGAGCCAGTCCTATCTGCTTGAACTCCTTCTGATTAGTAGCTCCAGTGTGACTATCATTGTGGTGTAGTGGCTGTATGTCAACTGCCTATTAATCAGACGACACTGGAGATACCTGCAAGTAAAATGAGCTTCACAGGGCTCTGGTTCTGCAATAATTTTGCTCAGATTTCCTTGGGTATGCTGCTGCTTGCCAGGATTAATGCCTGTAAATGTAGTCAATATAAAAGAAAAAATGGTTATTCCAGCACAACAAAATAGTAAAAAAGACAATCTTTATACCATGATTGTCTCAATCCAGAATAAAAATGCCATAGTGTACATTAATTTTTCTTTATGCATTTTGAACTCTTCAGTTCTTATTCATAAAAGTGATCAGTCTATATTACCATTCAAAAGAAAAGCAAATCTTTATACACTCAGAAAGTAGAGTTCATTAATCAAATCAGCACCTGAAAAGTATAATAGAAACATGTCACCACTTCTGGATTTATCACCCACTGCTGGTTTTGGCTGCAAAAACAGACCAAAAACGCACAGTGTGAATGGAGCCTTACTCGTCACAAATACTTGCTACTGCGTGTTGGTATGCCACATAAAATCCCTGTAAAGTACATTTGTATGTGAGTATAACATGAAAAAATTCACAGAGTATGAATATTATGTCTGTCTGATCTACACTACCATTCAAAAGTGTGGGGTCATTTAGAAATTTCCTTATTTCTCTAGGCCCTTCCACGACAGCACAAAGGAGGTTGCCGCTCCACGCCCTATTTGGGACAGGAAGCAAAGAGAGGTTAAAAGCCCCCTCCCACCTCCCACATGCCAGTGTCTTTCCTGTCCCCCATGGGACATGGAGAGGTTGGTGTGCTCTGGGGCCAGCAGCCGAGCATACCTGTGTGTGTTTTTTTCTGCTGGGCGGCGTTGGTCGGGCTGGGCCTGCTGCTCCCACCACTTTTGATTTTTTGGCGGGACCGCGCTCCTGGTCTCCCAGTGCTCCCTTCGGCAATGCGGACCGGGGGCTCCCCTGGCCGGCAGCCTCTCTGAGCCTGCCAGCGTTCCCCTGCCTCCGCACGCTGGCCGCGCGGTCCGGAAGTGATGTCCGGCGGGCGCTGCGTCACTTCCGTCCCTCCGCGTCACTTCCAGTCGCGCGATCTCGCGGCGGCTCCCGGAGGTACAGCGTGCAAGGCACGCCACAGATGCTGCGGCCTGCCTAGGACCCCGTCGGGGGGATGGGGCGGGGTGCACTCCACCTTAATGTGCTGCAGGTGGCTTCTGTCTACTTAACCACTGTGGACGTCGGTCAGGTAAGATCTGCCTGTAACATGGCAGACATTGCGGCTGATGTTAGCACTGCCCAGGCCCCGGTGAGTGGGGTGCCTGGGAGGGGGGTCTGCTGCCAGGGGCTTTACACTAACTTACAGGGTCCCTGTCTCTCCTTTCTTTCAGGGGGAGAAGCCAGGCCCTAAAAAGACCTCAAAAACCGCCAGATGTCCTATCTGTGCTAAAAAGCTCTCTGTCCCTTGGGACAAAAAGTTATGTCAGGACTGTACCGAGACGGTTGTCAGGGCCGAACATCCCTCTCTGGTAGATGAGCTGAGGTCTATGGTCCAACAAGAAATACGGGCTACCTTGGCTACCCTTCCTGTGGGGCCCCCCGGTCCTCCTCCTGGCCCCCCCTCCCCCAAAAAACGGCGGCTCCATGCTGTCCAGTCTGACCCTGAGGATCCGATGGAATCTGAGTCTGATCAGGGGACTGATCCCTCTTCTTCTCAGGCTCCTGATTCTAGGAAATTTTTATTTTCTTCGGAGGGGTTGGGGGAGCTTATTGGTGCCGTGCGTAGTACCATGGGATTCGAGGAGGAGGAGGTCCCCCAGTCAGTGCAGGATGAGATGTTCGCTGGCCTTCGTTCAGTTAAACAGCCGGGGTTCCTGCTCCACTCTTATATTGTGGATCTCATATCCAGGAATGGGAACTCCAGATAAGCGAGTTAAGCCTCCGCTTAGGAACCGGTTTTCCCTGGAAGACACCGGGTTCATTGGGAGGTCCCGAAGGTGGATGTGCAGGTTACCCGTGTTACTAAGAAAACTGCTCTCCCCTTCGAGGATACCTCTCAGTTGAAAGACCAACTGAATCGTAAGATTGAGGGTCTCATGAAGCGATCTTGGGAGGCTTCTTCGGTAACAATGCAGGCTAATATTGCATCCACTTGTGTGTCCCGCTCCATTCTCAAATGGTTGGACCACTTGGAAGGTCTTATTTCGCAGGGTACTCCAAGAGAGGATCTGTTGGAGTCCCTGCCCTTACTTCGTCAGGCCTCTTGTTTCCTGGCGGATGCTTCTGCTGAGTCGGTTCGCATGGGGGCTCGCACTTCGGTCCTTGCCAACTCTGCTAGGCGTGCCCTTTGGTTGAAGGGGTGGAGCGGGGACTCCACTTCAAAAATGAGGCTTTGTTCTATCCCTTTCACCGGCGGCTTGGTTTTTGGTCCAGCTTTGGACGAAATCCTTGAGAAGGCGACGGATAAAAAGGCGCTGTAGGAACTAAAACCGGCTAAAAAGCCGTTTTTTCGTCCCTCGCTGCCTCTGGCCTCTCAGCCTAGGGGCCGGGGGAGGGGTAGGTGGTCCTCCTCCCGTGGTAGAACCAAGAACCTGCTTGTCACCCCTCAGTCCCGTTCCCACGGGATAAGCAGTGACTCGGGCCGGTAGGGGGTCGTCTCTCGGACTTCCTTCCCCGCTGGCGGGAAATCTCCCATTGCCAGTGGGTGCTCAATGTCATTTCGGAGGGTCTTCTGATAGAGTTCGAGCCCCCTCCTCCTCCGTTGCTTCGGGTCACTGCTTTGCTGACTCCGGGAGCTCAGGATCTCCTGTTTTCAAGTGTTACAGTTGCTCCTGAGCTCCCGGGTGGTCTCCCCGGTACCTCCGGGGGACCAGGGCTGCGGACATTATTCCCGCCTTTTTCTGGTGAAAAAGCCTTCGGGAGAGGCCAGGGTTATCAATCTGCGGCAGCTCAACAAGTACATCAAGTACCGCAGATTCAAGATGGAATCTGTCGGGTCCGCGGTCCCATTAATTGGTCGCAATTTACAGATGGCGACTATCGATCTGAAGGACGCTTATTTTCACGTTCCAATCCATCCCCGACACCGGCAGTTTCTCCGGTTTGCGGTCTATTCCCAGGGGAGGGTTCATCATTTTCAATTCAACGTCCTCCTGTTCGGCCTCCCCTCGGCTCCACGGGTTTTTTCAAAGCTGATGGGCGAGGTAGTGGCCTTCTTGCGTCAAGAGGGGATTTGTCTGGTTCCCTGATCTAGACGATTTTCTTCTGATTGCTCCGTCGGCTGAGACGCTCAGGACAGACGTCCGACAGACCCTACTGGTTCTCCGGTCCCTGGGGTGGATTCCGTATTTGAGGAAGTCTCACCTCCAGCCTTCCTCCACCAGGAGGTTCTTGGGGGTGATGCTGGATTCCGAGAGGCAGATGTCCTTTCTGCCGGTCGATCACCAATCTACTCTCAGGTTGAAGATTTCCATCCTCAGGTCTCGGCAGGCTCCTACTCTCCGGGAGGCCATGTCGGCCCTGGGGTCGATGACCGCCTGCATTCCTTTGGTCATGTGGGCGCAGGCGCATTCCCGTTGTCTTCAGGCTCTCATTCTGCGGCACTGGCACGGCCTTCCCTCCCACTTCAACCATCGGGTCCGTCTGCTGTACCCAGTCTCCAGGGCTCTGCAGTGGTGGCTGTCCCCTGTCCACCTGAGGAGGGGGGGTCGCGTGGTCTCGAACTCCCCTTGTTACCATCAAAACGGATGCCAGCAAGCGGGGCTGGGGTGCAGTCGTGGGTCGTGTTCCGTTTCAGGGTCTTTGGAGTCCGTCGGTTCTGTCTCAGTCCTCCAACTTTCGGGAGTTTAGAGCGGTGGAAGAAGTTCTTTGGGCGGCTCAGGATCTTGTTGCGGGTGCCCACGTGCTAGTCTACTCCGACAACGTTACCACCTGGCGCACCTGCGCCATCAGGGGGGGACTCGGTTCGCCAGCCTTCAGTCGGTTTCCCACAGGATCTTTTCCTGGGCGGAGAGATACCTTCGGTCCCTGTCCGCGGTTCATTTAAAGGGTGTTCTGAATACTCAAGCCGATTTCCTCAGTCGCCGGGATTTTCACCCGGGGGAATGGAGTCTGGATCCGGCGGTTTTCTGCTCTCTGGTAGGACGCTGGGGTCCCCCGGAAGTCGATCTCTTTGCCTCCAACGGCAATCGAAAGGTCCGCAGGTTCTTCTCCCTCAACCCGTGGGACGAGGCGCTCGGGGTAGACGCCTTTTCCCACGTGTGGGACTTTTGATTGGCTTATGCCTCCCCCCCTCTGCCTCTGTTGGCGAGGGTCCTCCAGAAGATCCGGGATGGCAGGGTCCCGACGATCTTAGTCGCTCCCCTGTGGCCGAAGCGCAGCTGGTTCAATCTGATCATGTCCCTCAGGGTGGATGGTCCCATCCTTCTGGGTCAGGATCCGAGTCTGCTTTCCCAGGGCCCTCTCTTCCACCCGGATCCTCAGAGGCTCAGCCTGGCTGCTTGGTTGCTGAGGCCCGGACCTTGAAAGCCAAAGGTCTTTCAGATCGGGTTATAGCTACGTTACAACAGAGTCGTAAGCCGATTACTAACTCTATCTATAATAAGATTTGGAAGAAATTCTCTTCCTGGTGCGGGTCTAGGTCTCCCGACCCCTTGTCCCCTGATGTGGCCCAGATCCTTGATTTCCTTCAGGGGGGGTTGGATTTGGGCCTCAGGCCGAGTACCCTTAAGGTTCAGGTGTCGGCCCTGAGTTCTGTGTTCGATGTCCGATTGGCGGATCATCATTGGGTCTGTCGTTTCATGGTCTCTGCTGCACGCAAGTGTCCCCGGCAGCTGAACCTGGTACCGGCTTGGGATCTGAATGTGGTTCTTACGGGTCTCTCTCGCCCTCCGTATGAACCTATGGACTCCTGTCCGCTTCGGTCGTTGGCCCATAAGACTGCTTTTTTGGTGGCCATTACTTCTGCACGTCGGGTGGGGGAATTACAGGTCTTGTCTATCTGGGAACCTTTCTTAACGGTCAGTAATGATTCTGTGGTTTTTCAGTTGGATCCTTCTTTTTTGCCTAAAGTTGTTTCGGATTTTCACCGGTCTCAGTCCATTGTTCTTCCTTCGTTCTGTCAAAACCCTGCATCTCCGAAGGAAGTGGCCTTTCATTCATTGGATGTCCGGCGCATTGTGTTGTGCTATCTGGAGGTGACTTCCTCCTGGCGGGTGGACCACAATTTGTTCATCCAACATTTTGGTCCCAATAAAGGAAAAAAGGTGGCTAAGTGCACTATCGCTGCCTGGATCAAGAAGGCTATCTCTGAAGCTTATGTATGCCAGGGCCTTTCCCTGCCGTCGGGATTCACAGCCCATTCTACCAGGCCCACTTCCGTCTCCTGGGCTGAGCGGGCTGGGCCTTACCGGAACAGATTTGCAGAGCTGCAACCTGGTCTTCTCTACATACCTTCACTAAGCATTATAGCCTGGATCTCCTGTCCACCCGGGATTTGGCCTTTGGGCGGAAGGTTCTGCAGGCTGTGGTCCCGCCCTAGGTATGAATTCGTTGGCATGTCTCCTTTGTGCTGTCGTGGAAGGGCCTAGTGAAAATAGAATTATTCTTACAGTTAATTCGGTTTCTAGGTCCCTTCCACGACAGCACCTCATTTCCTCCCTTTTCCTATGTTTTTTCTTGGGATTTGTTTCTTCTGCTATGCTAGGGGTTCTTTGTAAGACACTGGGAGGTGGGAGGGGCTTTTAACCTCTCTTGTGCTTCCTGTCCCAAATAGGGCGTGGAGAGGCAACCTCCTTTGTGCTGTTGTTGAAGGGACCTAGAAACCGAATTAACGGTAAGAATACTTCTATTTTTTTAAAGAAAAGCACATTTATTTTCAATGAAGCTAACATTAAATGAATCAGAAAGACACTCTATACGTTGGTAATGTGATAAATGACTATTCTAGCTGTAAACATCTGTTTTTTAATGCAATTTCTACATACTGTAGGTGTATAGAGGCCCATTTCCAACAACCAGCACTCCAGTGTTTTAATGGTACATTGTGTTTGCTAACTGTGTAAGAAAGCTAATGGATGTTTAGAGAACCCTTGCACAAGTATGTTAGCACAGCTGACAACGGTTTGGCTGATTAGAGAAGCTATAAAATTAACCTTCCTTTGTGCTAGTTGAGAATCTGGAGCATTACATTTGTTTGTTCTATGAAACTCAAAATGGCCAGAAAAAGAGAACTTTCATGTGAAACTCGACAGTCTATTCTTGTTCTTGGAAATGAAGGCTATTCCATGCGAGAAATTGCCAAGAAACTGAAAATTTCCTACAACGGTGTGTACTACTCCCTTCAGAGGAGAGCACAAACAGGCTCTAACCAGAGTAGAAAGAGAAGTGGGAGGCCCCGCTGCACAACTGAGCAACAAGACAAGTACATTAGAGTCTCTAGTTGGAGAAATCAAAGCCTCGCAGCTCCTCAGCTGGCAGCTTCATTAAATAATACCCACAAAATGCCACTGTCAACGTTTACAGTAAAGAGGTGACTGCGGGATGCTGGCCTTCAGGGCAGAGTGGCAAAGAAAATGTCATATCTGAGACTGGCTAATAAAAGGAAAAGATTAATATGGGCAAAAGAACACAGACATTGGACAGAGAAAGATTGGAACAGAGTTTTATGGACTGACGAATCAAAGTTTGAGGTGTTTGGATCACACAGAAGAACATTTGTGAGACGCAGAACTGAAAAGATGCTGGAAGAATGTCTGACGCCATCTGTCAAGCATGGTGGAGGTAATGTGATGGTCTGGGGTTGCTTTGAGGCTGGTAAAGTGGGAAATTTGTACAAGGTAAAAGGGATTTCTCCTTCGCCTCATTGGGGGACACAGGACCGTGGGTGTTATGCTGCTGTCCACTAGGAGGCGACACTAAGCAGAATCTGCAAAAGAGTTAAGTGGCTCCTCCTCTACAGCATATACAGCCTAGAGCAGGAAGTGCTTCTCCAGTTTTTGCTTAGTGTCGAAGGAGGCACACGTACATTTTTACTCTCTACTTTTTCTCATCTATTTTTCTTCCAATGAAGAAAAGTGGGTCCGGCGTGGCCCCCGGCATGCACCTTCCTCGGCCACCCACTGTTGGGGCGCTGGGTTGAAGTTGAGAATCGTTACATATGCCGTACTCCTTTCTCTGCCTCCCACTGTTGGGTTGCTGGGTTAAAGTTGAGACAGCCCAGCATAACATCCACCTTCCTCACTCCCTCGGGGTCCTGAGTTGAAGCCAGAGCTGGACTGCCTGCCAGATGACGTCCCCCTAATCACCCTCTGGGTGCTTAGGCTGAGGCACCACAGGTATCAGCAGCACATGCTGCATTCTGGGCTGGGATTCTGGATGGATGCCTGCAGAAGCACAGGCTCAGAGACGACCCCCTAATCACCCTATGGGTCATTAGGCTGGGCACCACAGGTACCAGCAGCACATGCTGCACTCTGGGCTGGGATTCTGGAGCAGTCACCCCTAATCACCCTGTGGGTTATTAGGCTGAGGCACCCGGCTGCCTGCAGGAGCGCAGGCTCACAAGCTTCTCAAACAAGCACAGCAGTCCCCTAATCACCCTGTGGGCTATTAGGCTGAGGCACCATAGGTACCAGCAGCGCAGCTGCACTTATCTACCCCAGGATCCTGGTGGGGTCCGGGTACAGCCCCACTCAGCCCTGCAGGGCCAGTGGTGTCTACCTGTCCCCCTTCTCCCTGCACAGCTTCCACAGCCCAAGGCAGGGGAGAAGAGGTACTCAGCTTCCCCTACGCTGCCCCTGCAAGAGCAGGCAGCAAGGTACCTGGGGTGGCAGGGACCCGTCATGGCCCCCCTCGCTGCCAGACCGGCGGTTCTGGATCCATCCCGGACCTCCGCGCCGACCCCCCCCCCCCGCCATTGCGGGGCCGCAAATCACGCTAGGCCCCGGCTTCAGGCCTAGCGTGGAAGGCACCGCCTATCCCCGCCCACCGCCCGCCCTCCGAATAGCGTCAAATGACGCGGCGCCGCATCACGGAGAGGGGCGGGAAGTTCCTTTGGGCGCTTGTATTGCGCGCCCATTCAGGTTCCCGCCCCCTCCTTGTTCCTCCTGGCGGCGCCAAAAACGCTCTGGGCGCCATTAGGATGTGGGCACAGCACACTGTTAGGCACAGCGGCCATATACAGTGTGTAATGGCTATGGGGGCATACAGGTTATGGGGGCATATATCAGACCAGCAGGGATTGTCTCCCTGCTGCAACTCTCTGCCCCCTGCACACCATGAGTGACAAGCTGGGGGGGGCAGAAGCAGGGCTGTCAGCAGGGATATGATTCCCTGCTGCAGCCTCCTCTCCCCCTGTACACCATGTGCAGACTATGCCACGTGTGACAGGCTATGCCACGGGTCACAGGCTATGCCATGTGTGACAGGCTACATAGGCATTTACGAGGGCCAGTACAGCAAGTGGGCTGACCGACGTGTTCTGCCCTGAAATACTCTGTGCTGCTGTGAATATTTCAACTTCATCAACTGCTGCAGCATGGTGTTGTCATCACTAACATCACAATGAGTGTACCGTGCCCTACAAGATCTCTCTTGACATACTCTGTGCTGCTGTAAACCTTTTTGTCAGCAGCTACACATAATCTCAGTGAAGAAATTAGGCGTCAGACTATTCTCAGTACGCACAGGGGAGAAGTGATCCACTCACTGCCCTATGGATGTAATGTGTTTATTCTGTGTCGTTACGATGACACGGCTTCGCCTATGTTCACATCCAGCGAGCAGAGTTCCTCTGCCTAGTGCGGGTGACACACTAATAGGCACAGCCTAACTTTCCTTGCATCGTGTCAGCCAATGATGCCAGTACCTATCAGTGCACATAATGCTACATCTAGGTAGACAGTTTTTACGTCTGCGACTATGTCGCAGCTTATGGGAAACTAGCATGCAGCAGGATGATGGCTCCGACGTCTGATGGTTTTCGCAATCCAACCCCAGACTCGGACCTTTATGCATCTCCAAAATCAACGTCCCATCTCAAAGGAAGCTAAATGTCGATAATTCGAACATTCAACTGTGTCTCGCAGGACGCAAGATCGTACCCATGGGACCCTCAGCGCCCCACTTACCATAAGGGAGTTTTGTTGGATTTGGACTCCATGGCAAGGCTCGTACGGTACCCTATCTGACAACAGGTTTTCCCTAGGGTCACAGTTCTGCTGAACAGAACAGTGAGCATCAGAGTCCGCTACCATACCTTGAGGATGCCAATCGCAGCACCAGACGGTGCCTCACTCGCAGTCAACAATCCAAATTGCAACCTCTTGGGATTTCATTTAACGGATCATCGTCTAGATCAACCCAAACTCGATCAACGCACATGTAGCGATCACAGACAACCCCCAGTTCAGGGAGTCGTTATGCCTGTGCTACACGCAGAGCGTGTTTAAAGGTTCTATGCCTGTGCCACACACACAGCAGGGTTTTAAAGGCTCTATCCCAAATATCTTGTAGCCCATAAACAAGAACGTGCAGTACGTCCCGTGCTAGACTGACACAGCTAGACAAACATACCTGGGACAGATTTTTCCGCACAGATTCTCTCCGCTCCATAATAATGTTTCATGGAACACGGAGAATACCTTGTATCCTTAGATATACAGGTTGACTACCTGCATGTTCCACTTGCAGCCACTTATCATATTTACAATTTGCAAAGGCCATTCCTAAGTGTGGCGTTTCCGTGCACACTTGTTACAGTTCCCTAAGTGGTCACAGAGGTTATGGCAGTTGTCTGGGTTTTTCCTGCATTCCAGGGACGAGGTCCCTCTTCCATACCTGGAAGTTTACTCCTCAATACACGACCTTCAGGGATTGAGAACGCAGCGTCTCTATTACGGTGAACACTTTATTAAGACTTGGTTGGCTGGTCACCCTCCACAAGTCTACGCCAGTTTTCACTGCCGTCTTTAGTATTTTCGAAACGCAGTTCAATATATTCAAAACACTAGTCAGACCTTTCCGAGACTAGGCATAGGCACTTCAACTGGAAGTCCGCACTCTCCTTCAACGGTCACCTCAGCCTGTCAGAGCTGACATGACGGTCAGAGGCAGGACGGTGGCAGCACTGGTAGTTATTCCTTGACACAGCTGCTCCTCAGGCCTCCCCAGTTATCCATGCTCACGTCATGAGATGAGATGGTACGATCACGTATCAAGAGTTGTCATCTTCCAGTACCAGCAATATGGTATCTTCTGTGGTGGCTCTGCCACTCACTAGTACGCAGGGAAGTATCTTCTTCCACCAAGTTGAAGGGTACTATTCACGGACGTGACTCGGACAGAGTAAGGCGCGCTGTACCTACATCTCAACACTCGGAACAATTGGTCCTGATCGGAATCAACGATACTCATCGTCCTTTGGGAGATTTGGGCGAGATTCCCAACACTGAAGTTTTTATCCCTTCTTCTGGCGTACCGCAATTTCAGAAGGCAGTCTGACGATGCCATGGCTGTGGCATATGTCGATTCACTTGAGCGAATCCCGAAGTTCTCAGGCAATGACGGACGTTTACCACATTCTTCACTAGGCGGGATTCACAAACTCAGTATTACCGGCTACTATTCTACGCTCGTAGATGATTAGAACAAACAGTTCCTCCGTTGCCAAGGGCTTACCTCAGAATAGGGTTCCTACATCCAGGTGTCTTCAAAGAACTCTGGCATCGCTAGAGAACTCCGGGAACATCCGTAGTGGTGTCACACCTCATTACCAAGGTTCCTAGCTTCATAGCCAGGTCCCACGACCCACAGTCATAGACGGCGGAAGGTCTAATCTTAGACTGGACCAAATTCCAACTCCACTCCTTTTTTTCCCAGACTACCACTATCCTAAGGTAGTGAAGATAATCAAACTGGACTGTCGACAAATCGTCCTTGTGGCCACACACACTAGCCCAAGCGCGCTTGGTATGCCGATCTCGGTCACTTCATAGCTGACGTGCTATGCCACCTACTTGATCGTCCAGATCCACTCTCGGAAGACCGTCTTACCATCATAATCCATCGGCTCTGAATTCGACAACGTGACCCTGGACACCTGGGTGTTCACATACTGTTGTCGCAACCTCAATCAGAGCGCGGACACAGTTTTTCTGAAGAGATATTCCATCAACATGGGAAATCATTCTCTTTCCTTTCTTCTTGTGCTTTTTATCACCTCAGCACAGTTTCCACCCAAGGATTCCCAGTCCCACGCAATCGGATCTGCACTCGCGCCTGTTCCTTAGGTCCTCTCAAAGGACAAGTTTCAACCCTTTTCATACCCCTATCGGCATCGCCTTGTTACCAGAACTCAATTTTTATCTTTTCTTCAAGGAGTCTGCCGACTTGTTCCTCCCTTTCAGTCTACTAGACCCAGGGGTCCTGACCCTCGTCCTCGCAGGTTTACGCTACCCACATTTTAAGCCATGGGGGACAAATCCCTTTGTTTTCTCACACAGGGAGTTGTCTTTTTTCTGGATGGCAATTGCCTCTCTCCGCAGAGTCTTTAAATTTGCAGCGTTTTCAGGTAAACCGCCTTTTTTGTTTTTTTCTGGTCTCCCAGACAATGTTGTCCTACGTCCGGTTGGTTTTTTCCTCAAGATGATGGTGTCCTTTGTTGTCCGCCTACCTGAATATATATTTCTGACGGCCTAAGCCCAGCGCCAGTTCGTCCGGTCAGAATTACACTACATTACTACACCTTGGTCAGAACCCTACGCATATACGCGCCCAGGACAAGTTCCCTTTAGCAACCTCTTTTCCTTCTTCCAGAAGGATAAACACAGCAGGCAGGCCAGGTTCTACAAATACTTGATCAAATGGCTTAAATCCACCATCCATGCTTGTTGCATTGTTAAAAAAAAAAAAAAAAAGTGAAACATAAATTAATATCGTTTATATTATTAGTACTCTTATTATATTATTAATTTTTAGGTAGCACCATTCATCCATGGTGCTGTATCCTTCCGGCTGCGGGCACAGCACATTCTACTATGACTGCTGGGGTCTCCTGGGCTACTGAGCTATTAGGCACCAGGAATTACCACAACAAGTGTGTAAGGCATCCACGCGGCCAGCATGCTCATGCTTGCCAGACGCTTTAGGTTTTCACTCAGTCCTCTGCAAATGCAAGTCTGGGAAACTGTACCCTCCAGGTGGCAGTAGCCCACCTGTAGGTGCATCGTTATTTTTATCATTAGTGATTTTCCATTGCTGTTCCCACCCAGGGACTGCTTTAGGACGTCCCACGGTCCTGTGTCCCCCAATGAGGCGAAGGAGAAAAGGAGAATTTTGTGTACTCACCGTAAATTCCTTTTCTCTTAGCCTCTAATTGGGGGACACAGCACCCACCCTGTTGCCCGTTTCGGGCCGTAACTAGGTTCTCATCTTACTCCTGAGAGGTTATATAGTTGCCTGTTTATTTACAGGCCTGCTTATACTGTTATTACGTAGTTGCCTGTTCGGTTACACGTTTTACCTTACTGTTATTATGTGGCTGCCTGTTTACTTAACAGGCCTTATTTTACTGTGATTCTTGTCTTTCTTCTGTTAATTCTCCTACTGCTTTAGCACAAAACTGGAGAAGCACTTCCTGCTCTAGGCTGTATATGCTGTAGAGGAGGAGCCACTTAACTCTTTTGCAGATTCTGCTTAGTGTCGCCTCCTAGTGGACAGCAGCATAACACCCACGGTCCTGTGTCCCCCAATTAGAGGCTAAGAGAAAAGGAATTTACGGTGAGTACACAAAATTCTCCTTTTTGAATAAGGAAGGCTATCGCTCCATTTTGCATCGCCATACCATAACCTGTGGACAGCACTTGATTGGAGCCAATTTCATCCTACAACAGGACAATGACCCAAAGCACACCTCCAAATTATGCATGAACTATTTAGGGAAGACGCAGGCAGCTGGTATTCTATCTGTAATGGAGTGGCCAGCTCAGTCACCAGATCTCAACCCCATTGAGCTGTTGTGGGAGCAGCTTGACCGTATGGTACATAAAAAGTGCCATCAAGCCAATCCAACTTGTGGGTAGGGGATCAGGAAGCATGGGGGGGGAATTTCTCAAGATTACCTCAGCAAATTAACAGCTAGAATGCCAAAGGTCTGCAATGTTGGAATTGCTGCAAAGGGAGCATTCTTTGAAGAAGGCAAAGTCTGAAGGAGAAAATTAATATTTCAAATAAATATTATTTCTAACCTTGTCAATGTCTGGACTATATTTTCTATTCATTTTGCAACTCATTTGATAAAAGTTTGAGTTTTCATGGAAAACACAAAATTGTTTGGGTGACCTCAAACTTTTGAACAGTAGTGTACCTCTATTCAAAATATGGTTATTCAGTTTCCCTTTGCTAAATATTACATTTTGCTGAAGGATCAGAAACAGTTCAGTGGGACACATGTCATCTGGCTAATGGGGGCATGCTTTTTAACTTTTATGTGGTAAATAAGCAGCACACTTCTAGTAGGTTTTTCACACTTTTTTTGCAATTGTATGTTTTTCTGTGACGTGATCAGCCTGTTTTGTTTCCTATAGACTCTCTCGGTCTCTATGCTCTTGAGGTATTCTCACCATCAAATATTTGTTTTTATTGGTAAGTGAACATGTTCTTGAAATGTAATTATTTTCATTCATTGGTCTAGGAAGATGACCTCTTAATATTTTCTTTACTTGTTTCCATCTCTACAGTGGATTTGCTGCAAATGTTGGAGATGAATATGAGTATTGCTTTTCCTGCTGCCCCACTGCTCACTGTGATCCTGGCACTTGTAGGTAAGTTAGCTGCTCAATATCTGAAAGGCTTTGAAATAGTTTTAAATTGAATCTTAATGACTCTTTCTCTGCCTCCACAGGAATGGAAGCCATTATGTCAGAGTTTTTCAATGATACAACTACTGCCTTTTACATAATCCTCATTGTGTGGCTTGCTGATCAGTATGATGCCATCTGCTGCCACACCAACACCAGCAAGAGGCACTGGCTAAGGTGAGCTGTCATGCCAACCTTATTCAAATTCTTTGTATTGGCGTTTTGAAGATGTATCTTTTTAATTTCATAATGAATTCTTAGTTATTCCTTGCTCAGCCCCTCATAGATGATATGTGATTGACACTGACCTCTCTGCAATCTTGGATGCAGAGTTATCACTACAACATAGCTCAGCAGTGTCTGTTGCCGTGAAAGGCTAAGATGGGGATAATCCTTAAAAAATGATTCATTGCTTCTAGAGAGGTTTTCTGGTCTGAGAAGAAAACTGTATCTTGACAGTATGCGATGTGCACTTTGTCACAATTTCCTTGTATTTCACTAACAGGTGGGTGAGTACATTCTCCAGCGCCTTCTCTGAATACTCTTCTTTGAGAAAAGCAGTGTGAGAATAGTCGGTTGGTGACTACAGTTATGCTAATCAAATACATGTGCTCACATGTCCAACCACCTCCATAGGAAATACAGAGAAATTGTGAGCATGTGAGCATTACACACTGTCATGATTCAGCTTTTTGCAGTCACACTATGCAACTGCAGACTTTCCTTATTAAACTCCCGTCACACACGATGACGCAACAGCGATCCCGACGACGATAACGATCCTGTAGGGATCGTTGGTGCGTCACTTTAAGATCGCTGGTGAGATGTCAAACAGTCAGATCTCACTAGTGACTCAGCAACCATCCGGAATAATACAGAGGTCGTTGTGAATTGTCCCTCTCGGGCGTAGTATTGAGGTAGTTGCAGCGTTCCCAGTGGGAGCGCAACGACCAAAAATGACCCAGAGTACTTTGTAACGATCAGCGATCTCACAGCAGGGGCCTGATCGCTGCTAAGTATCACACATAACGAGATCATTAGCAAGATCGCTGTTAGGTCACAAAATCTGTGACGTTACAACGATCTCACTAACGATCTCGTTATGTGTGACGGGGGCTTAAGACTGGACAAGCTCTTTAGTTGAAATCTTGCAGCAGGTTTTTGCTATGTAATCTAAGGACAGCATGAAGTAGGGGGAATTCAACCATATGTCACTTATCACTGTGTGTTATTGTTTATTTGCAATTAAGGTTTTATCACCAGGAGTTTATCACACCAGGACTACAGGGCTTGTGAGCAGTTGTCTACACAAATCCCTGGGTTGACTTTGTATCAATGAGTAGAATCTGGCTACTTGTGTGGGTGAATTATTCTTAATTATGCCAGTCATACTATTCATTTGTTTTAAAAGTCAACAGACATTAGCCATTGTTTAATATGAGACTATCTTTTTGTCTGCTATTCTGTGGATTGCCTGATTGTGGCAGATAGAATCAGCCCCCTGCAGTGTATTAGAATGCATCACTTTGAAGACAGTCATGCAGTAGGATTGAATCAGTGAAGGAACCACTATGATTATCTCCTGTCAATACTGTGGGGCACAATGCCCTGAAATGGGAGCTAAACAATGTGAAAAGGGGCTTATGTCCCGGGTTATGTATACAGGACTTCAGCCTAGGGGCCGTGGTTTCAGCTGGTGGATTATAGAACTGCTCTGCTGCCTAATACTGAGCCAACAAATTCTTTTGGAGAACCCAGGTTGGAACAGTTAGGTCACCTGGTCACATGCCTAGCTCGGCATGTTTGGCTTCCTACATTTGCTGCTACCTCCTTTCAGTGTGTACCTGCCAAAAGTGGGGTGCTGCTTGGGTGGGTAGTTAGTCCTAGATCCCCTAAAGTCTAGGAGATTTGATCCCTGGCAAGCCAGCAGAAGAGTGAGATTGTCACTTGCACCATTTTGGGTCCTTGCTGGGACTGTACTATCTGTTTACTGCTGGTGACACAATAGTCTTACTGGAGTATGGTACCTTCACCCTTTGTTGTCTGGGTAGTGTTCTGCCCACTGTAAAGGAGTTGGGAGGTCAGTGTAATGAACCCCAACCCTGTGCTGTCTCCCTAAAGAGAGCCAGGCCAGCGGACGAGAGCAACCACAGACCCTTGTGTCTCAACAAGCCCTTCCTCTGATATGCAGCTTACTGTCCATAATTAGACAATGTACACAGTACCTGGTGTGGGTGGGGTTAGCTTTCTCAGCTCTGTTACATGTCAGAAATCATCTTGTGTCACAACTGCTTCACCCAGTAAACTAAGTGATACATTGCTGGAATCGGGATTTATTTTCCTAAATTATGCAGCTCTCAATTGAGGTTGCCAAAACCTAGTGGAATATTCTCTTTAAGTGCCGTTGTCTGCAATTCCATGGTTTCGGCTTGTGATACTGCCTCTCATTTCCTACTTTTTAATGCAAGTTAATTGGTCCTTTAATAGAATACTTAGAAGTCATAGTAACTATTCAGTCACACACAGAAAGGTAACAATGGAACATGTTTTATTGGCATCCTTGTAAAATGTGTTTTTGCTCCAATATGCCAAAGGAAAGGCATTCCATTGAAAAGTCCATTTTCATTGTGTGATCTAATTTGTCATTGCTCTTATTCCATCCAGATTCTTCTATCTCTACCACTTTGCATTCTATGCCTACCACTATCGCTTCAATGGTCAGTACAGCAGCCTGGCTCTAGTCACGTCATGGTTATTCATCCAGGTAATGATTTTGTTTCTTCTGCAGCTAGTCATGTTCTATGTGATATCTCAGAAAAGGAATGTTAGTGTTCATAGGCTTTGTTCACATTTACATTAGGCGCTCTGCTTTTAATCCGATTACACACAGGACATCATGCATAGTTGGCAAAATGACTGAAACCAGAATACACTGTTCTAGTTTATTCAGACACCGCTGGGATCCTTCTTTGGGTG
The DNA here is from genome assembly GCA_033576535.1 of Allobates femoralis. NCBI lineage: Eukaryota > Metazoa > Chordata > Amphibia > Anura > Aromobatidae > Allobates > Allobates femoralis. The sequence continues at coordinate 426,910,238 of JARQOC010000003.1, forward strand.
TAAAGGCACACAATCTAAATCCTGTGCAGAAAAGGCACTATATCATGTTTCCACTAATGACCCCCTTATTACATTGTGTGTTTTAGATGTGAACAAAATGGCAGAGGCTTTCATTTCTAACACTCTCACTGTAGACTTGTTAATAACCACTTTAAAGCAGATGTGTCGGGATACTATGCTCTTCTCTTTAGGACAACATTTTTGAGGGCAAGTCTACTATATAAGACCAGATTGTCAACAAAAATATGTTCGTATTTAAAATAAAAAAAAAAAAAAAGCTCCTGAAGTATACAGTGGACGTTCTGCATTTATGAGTGTAGTACTAACCCTGCCCTTTCAGCCCGTCATTGACAAGCTGCTTGTATACACGACAGCTGTGTGGTTTGTTTGTTTTTTTGTATTCTCATTAGTAGAGAATAATACACTTGCCTCTCTAATCTTATAGTGGGTATATTCAGAACCTGGATGGTTATTTAAAGCTTCCTGGGTACAACAGCTGATAACTGCCTACAACATGGTGACATCCACAGTCCGTACATTGGATGGCCTGTTTCATATGGTCCTGGATTGGACTCCCCAGCTAAACCGCTAGTTTTCCTAACCTCAGTTAACTGCCTTGTTTAGGACTATAGAATGTTTGCTTCAGGAGACCTGTCAATAAATCCGGGTATTCTCATCTGATCACAAACATGTGAAACCAACCTATGGAATCTAATGGCTGTGATTTCAGCTAGCTCTGTCATGACATTTAACCTTCACAACATCTGCCATACATGTATGGTGCCGCACGTTCTAGTCACCACACTGCATCACAAGGTGATAGAGTTAAGATGGCTGATGACAGCACATGATCCCTGCTCATGTCCCAGCTCCCCCAAGTCGACGATTGCTTATATCGGCCAGTCGGAACTGACCAGCCAATCACCGCATTTTACAAAAATTGTTAATAAAAAAATTGTGACAAGCTGTGATAACCCATGCGTTTGATAACTGTTTTTGGCACCAATTTGCTTATAAATGGTTAGTGACCATTCGGCGACAAAAAGGTTAACTTAAAATGTTGGTCACCCCTGTCCACTCCTTCTTTACCTCATAACCAGCATGCAAAGGGGTTGTATGACCTCTATGGGCAGCTGAGATCATCATTGGTGACCAGTGTAATCCTGCTGTTTCTCCTGCAGTCTGATCCATATCCTTCTGCCAGATTCCCCACTTTTAATCCCCCTCTAAAGATCATTATATGAGAAAAAAAGGTATTTTTTTGCTTAAATAAATTACTTAGAATCATAGGCCATTTTAGCAGTTGAAAAAGGGATTCATGTATGCATGTATTCATGGATTCGTGTATTCATGATACAATTACCGTATATACTCGTGTATAAGCCGACCCATGTATAAGCCGATCCCCCTACTTTTGCCCCCAAAACCTGGGAAAACCTATTGACTCGTGTATAAGTCGAGGGTGGACCCCAGCACAGGTATACGCAGCAGTTAACAGCAGCTCCCAGTGGTATATACAGCAGCCCCAGTGGTATATACAGCACAGCCCCAGTGGTAGTATACAGCAGCAGCCCCAGTGGTAGTATACAGCAGCAGCCCCAGTGGTATATACAGCAGCAGCCCCAGTGGTAGTATACAGCAGCACCCCAGTGGTAGTATACAGCAGCCCCAGTGGTAGTATACAGCAGCAGCCCCAGTGGTAGTATACAGCAGCAGCCCCAGTGGTAGTATACAGCAGCAGCCCCAGTGGTAGTATACAGCAGCAGCCCCAGTGGTAGTATACAGCAGCAGCCCCAGTGGTAGTATACAGCAGCAGCCCCAGTGGTAGTATACAGCAGCAGCCCCAGTGGTAGTATACAGCAGCACCCCAGTGGTAGTATACAGCAGCAGCCCCAGTGGTAGTATACAGCAGCAGCCCCAGTGGTAGTATACAGCAGCAGCCCCTTGGTAGTATAGCAGCAGCCCCAGTGGTAGTATACAGCCAGATAGCCCCAGTGGTATATACAGCAGCAGCCCAGATGGTATATACAGCAGCCCTTAGGTAGTATACAGCCCCAGAGGTATATACAGCCCCAGTGGTATATACAGCAGCCCCAGTGGTATATACAGCAGCCCCAGTGGTATATACAGCAGCCCCAGAGGTATATACAGCAGCCCCAGAGGTATATACAGCAGCCCCAGTGGTAGTATACAGCAGCCCCAGGGTAGTATACAGCAGCCCCAGAGGTAGTATACAGCAGCCCCAGTGGTAGTATACAGCCAGCCCAGTGGTAGTATACAGCAGCCCCAGTGGTAGTATACAGGGCCCCCCCTTGGGTAGCAATCCTGTAAAGGAAGAGATTAGTATACTTTCATCCGCTGTCCGCTGCTGTCCCGCCGCCTTCATCGCGCTCCTCCGTCTTCATCAGTCTTTTTCCGGCTTCCTCTGGCGCGCAGACAATGACGTCATTGCCTGCGCCCACCGGAGGGAAGCCAGAAGAAGACGGAAGACGCTGGATGAAGACGGAGGAGCGCGATGACGGCAGCGGGACAGCGGAGGGATAATATACTAATCTCTTCCTTTACAGGATTGCTAAACAAGGGGGGGCCCTGTATACTGATGGGGGGGCATTGTATACTGTATACATTGTATACAGTATACAGTGACTCGCGTATAAGCCGGGAGGGGGACTTTTCAGCCCAATTTTTGGGCTGAAAAACTCGGCTTATACGCGAGTATGTACGGTATTTCAAAATGTAAAAAATATTTGAAGTGCTTTAAAAGAAATTTATAAATATATATTTTTTTCTTAAGCCTCCCCATAAAAGAAGTCCTTATACAAATTTTTAATAAAAAGTAAAGTTATGGCATTCAGAAAAGTGTGACACAAGCCAATTAAAAAAAAAAACATTTTTAGTGAATTATATAGTAAAATGCTTATATTCACATGCAATCATTTAAATTATGGATGCTTTATTGAACTGTTTTTTGTATGAATTCACAATTTGCTATCTGATTTCTATACGTATAAGGTTATTAAACTAGATTTATGCATATGTCCAATCATTGTGACATGCTGACTTAATTATTTTGCTTGTCTTCCCATAGCACTCTATGATTTATTTTTTCCATCACTATGAGCTTCCCGCCATCCTTCAGCAGATTCGTATCCAGGAAATGCTTCTTCAAAACCAGCAGGCTGGTCAGAATCAAACCAGCCTTCAGGACAACTTGAATAATAACACTACATCAGAGCCATCCATTGTAACGCCTCCCCCAGGCCCCAGCTTCAGTCTCCAGCCACCAGCAGCTAGCTTAGTGGCAGCAGGTGTTATGTCAACTGATTCAGATGGAGTTCTAGCTCCTACACAACCCGTGGAAGATGTTTTAGAGCTTCTGACGGCTCTGTCGGAAGAACCACCACGTGAAACAGCTGGAAGTCAACCTGTTGAAGCTGGCACAGCAGAAATGACGCAAACTGGTGACCCTCTTCCTGTTATGTCAACTCCTACACCTAGTAATAGTCCCAAAAAACTCACAGAGCCCCAAGTGCAAGTAACAACCCTTCCCACAGACTGTAACCCTGTAAGGTTTTCAATTACTAGCACTGAAGTTGAGCAAAACAGTCTCTCAGCATCGCATCATCAGGGTTGCTCTCGGATGCTAGTGTGCCACAGCCGAGTACAGATGCCGAGCCGGGGTTCGATTAAAAGCGAGCTGAATCTCTTCTTTAGACGTTCAGCCCACACATCCAGGAGATTAATTTCTCCTGTGAAGGAGCTCTGTGGACCATTTAACCAACTGAGTGACTGGTTTGCAGCACAAATAAGCAAAATAATTGTGCATGTGTGTGTCGTGTACACGCACCCAGACTGACCGCAACTGCTTTACTTCCGTCTTTTACTCAAGTCAAATAAATGCCACGTATCTGCCTAGGAAAAAGTGAAATGGCTAATGAGACTTCTAGTCTTTTCTAAAACTTTAGATCAGGGCGCAGTACGGACATGTGTACACCATCTGTATACACCAAGGTGCACTCTGCGGTTCCTTTTCTGACCGATTTAATAGCCATACTTCAGAGAGGATATTCTTATTTTAGCTAGTCTAATAGGTGTTTCCAGAGGCTTTATTAGAGGCCCTATGGGCAATCTAGATTTTTCAGAAGTTCACTCCACAATCCCTGGACCAAGAATGAGTGACCTAATGATTTCATACAACAAAGAAGTCTGTCCCACAGATATTTGCAGACTAGCGTTTTCTACTTTTCCCTTGTGTTTCCAGTGCTTACTGTATCCTCAAAGCTATGGAATGTAAGTGCATATACGGGGACAGATGTGTTTGTGGAGCTGCATCTGGAGATCCCATAGCTTCTGCCTTGGTTGTGGCAGGAGGTATTTATAACATGTATTTGTGCCTTTCCACCTGTGACTGCAGAAAAAGGCTGTGCACGAATGTGTAAAACCTGTTCTAATATTATATTGCACTTTTGTTTCATATGTAAAAGTGAAAGCTATATAAATTTATATAAGTGTGTATGTTAATATACACTTATTATGTAGATTAGAAGTGAATAGGTATCAACAAATCAGATTCATTCCCAAAGCTGTGCTCGTGAATAAAATTGGATCGGTGCTCCTGGGAAATTCTGCATATAAAGTTCTTTAAATCCACTGAACGTCAAGTTCTAAACACCCATTTGTTTATTTCATATATGTAGGTTTTGGCTACTTAATTTCTTATCTAATTTCAACAATCTAAACCTTGATTGCCCGATACCAACTATCCTTCACTTCCTGCATAGAATGTGATCAAAATGTAATATGCAGCTGCCAATATGGGGAGCTCACTGCATACTGATACATTGGACTTAATAATAACACAGAGAGTTACATCCCTCTAATGGCAGTGGCTAGCAGCCAGTATGTGATCTTTTAAATCAATGGGGTTGGGGGGGATGGTTAGCCATTAATGTTGTTTTCAGACTAGGGCATGTCCAATAGTTGTGCAATAATTTGACTATATTTCCCCTCACCACTTTTGAAAAGTGGTGGAGAAAGTGTGAAGGGTTTAGAGGGATGGTATGGTTGACAATGGATTAGTATTAAAGGGGTTGTCCAGTCTAAAGCTGGTAATTCTGCAGTTATTCTATGTGACTGCTGACTTCTCAATCCTCCCAGCGCCTGCACTGTGAGGATTCGCCAGTTTCTAAACTGGAAACTGACAGCATTATGCATGTTCCCCATACCAACACAGACTATTGGCATGGCCTCACTCAATAAAAGTGTATGGAGCTGGTTCGTCCGACTAGTGGACACGGCCTTGCTCCTTACACTTGTTCAGAGCAAGACCACACTACTTGTTGGGGGCTTTGGCTGGGAACATGCATACCGCATAGGTAACTGCTGTTCGTAACCAGTTTAGAACCTGCAAATCCTTGCATCGCGTCCTGCAGGTGCTGGGAGGATTGTTAACTGTACAGTCACATAGCGGGACGAGAATTATCAGTTTTACACCGTAGAACCCCTATAAAATTAAAGCAAGAATAAAATGCAAAAACAGGCCAAAACTGTCTTCTCTTGGCTGCCGTAAATCTAATATTTTTGCTTTAAATGGAATCTATCACCCTTTGACCTGTCTAAAATATTAATATGGCCATACAGGTTATAGAATGCTAAAAATAATCATACCTGTCTGCCTTGTTGTGAGAATTTTTTAACACTTGATATAAATGAGCTGCTCCAGGCCTGGGGCAGATGCTGCCTTGATAGCCCTGCCTCCAGATCTTGTTTTAAATAAATGGGGGAGTTACCAGTGTGAGAGAAGTAAATGACACAACCGGAGAACTGAAATTTGACTTCTTGGGCTGCTTTCACATCTGCGTTTCTCGGCATTTGCGGCAGATCTGGCAGTTTTGCCTGATCTGCCAGAGCCGGAACACTTGCGACAAGACTGCGTTCTCTCTAATGCATTCCCGTATGGGACTTGCGGAAATGTGCGGACCTTGCAGTTTTGCACTTGCGGCGAGTCAAAACAACTCTGCTAGTAGCGTTTTTTTTCTGGTGCCGGCTTGGACCGATTGCGGCAAACGCCACACATGTCCGCAAGTCCCATAGGGAACGTATTAGGCAGAACACAGTCTTGCCGCAAGTGTTCCAGCAGATCAGGCAAAAACTGCCGGATCTGCCGCAAATGCTGAGAAACACTGATGTGAAAGTAGCCTTACAAAATCACTTTTTTGCTGTACTGTAACCTGGCTGACTGGGATGACAGCTTAAGCTGAGAGGAATCTGCAGTGAGATCAGGAGGGCAGAGGGCAGGTATCACACTGGTAAACTCCCCCTCTATTTATAATAAGTCCAGGAGGTGGAGTTCTTTTCCAAGCAGCATCAATCCCATAGTCTTGAACAGCTCATTTACATAAAGTGATAAGTTGATTTCTCCACAACAAGGCATCTGGTAAGAGGCACACATGTATGATTCTTTTCAGCATTCTATAACCTGTATGCCTATATTAATAGTTTAAATAGGTCAAAGCGATGACAGATTCCCTTTAAGACCACTGCATATGCATATGCCTCTTGATATAGATCATAAATGTTACTCCAACAATCATCAGTCTTGGTAAATGTCAGACTATAGGAGAAAAATTGATTTTCAACACCTTTCTGGATTACATAAACATAGAATTTTGGACCTCCTATATGAAATGGTGGTAAAATGCAGACATTTGAAAGCCGCAGTGCTGATCCAAAGTAATTTATACATCATCCTACCTTTTATCCTATAACCTAAATCCAAAAAAAAATCAAAAAAATTATTGATCTTTAGTAAGGATATAACACCATTCTCTAATTGTAAAATGTGTCTTTTTCCAAGGGTGCTTGGTAGGCTGAAGGCACCTTCCTCATATTTTCTTTGTCTGGTTGGTATAGTGCAATATTCCTGTTATTTTTACAGCCCAAACGTGCCCAGCATACATTTATAAGGTCTGGGCAGATAGGCACGTCAGTCTGCAGTCTACTACATGAAAAGTGCCAATATTTATTTATTTTTTATTCCAAATGCATATTTTTAATAAAAGTAAAAAAATGGTGTTCTCCTCCTTAAAGGGAAACTACAGTTGGAATACAAGTCTCAATTTAAAGAACTTGCCCTTTTTTTTATCTTTTGTTTGCATCTTTAGGGTTTACTCCATATAAATTGAAGGGATTTTTCCACAATCCAAACTGTGGGTCGTTTGTTGTTGTGCCCTCTGGGTAGGTGATGAATCTGTTGGTTTGAGGCGGTAGTCAGCTGTTCGCACTGCCACTGCATTCGAAGTTTATGGCTCTGACAAAGATAGCCGAGCACTTTAACTGGTCATCTTTGAATGAAGCGGGAGGTCACATGCTCAACCGCTCCTCCATTCATTCAAGGGGATACCCTGCTCTTATGTCAGTAACCCGTCATCTGTCCTGTATGGTGTGATTGAGGGACAACCCTTTAACAATGTATGAAGCTGCTCAGGACTTTGATGACTAAATTACAAATGTATTACTAGATTCTTGGCTTTTCAGTACATATTACATTCAGATATGCTTTGTAATCAGCATATGCACCATTGCTGTACAACAATGGCACCAATAATCAACATAGTAGCTACAGATCTTTAATGTCTTTCATGTTTGTGACTGTCTGGTTTGTGGCAACATACCATTCAAATTAAAGGGGTTGTCTGCTGAATACTCGTGGAAAAGTGATATCGTATTGATAAGTGGAGGTCCAAGCACTTGGATTGGCATATCACCTAATATATGTTAACTTCTTTTCATTGGACAGCCATTTAAGTCCTGTCTAACTCTGTGGTTTTTCTTTTGTGTTTTTTGTGTGTTTTTACATAATATGGGTAATGCATACAAAGGCTATTTTTAATGAGCATTGCTCACTGATTTGCAGAGGAAACTAATTTTGGAACACTTGGGTTGTTGAGGAAATCAGCCTTTTAGATAAGTGTCGAGAATAGTAAATTGTGAATTTTGGTTAGTCTCTAAAAATATAAAATGTCTCTTTCCAAGTAGGAGAGTACACTAATAGAACATTGCTTGACATAATGGGAGCACTTGGGATGATATTTGAGTTGCTGTCTATGTTGGCGTTAAAGGGGTTGTCTGGGTGCAAACTGACCTGACCTGATCCTGGGTGCTGCAAGGATTCGCTGGTTTTCTAATCTATGAACGGACCGCAATTATGCAGTATGTATGTTCCTGGTAACAACACAATTAGTGGGCTCAATACAAGGGTATAGAGCTGGCACGTCCGACTAGTGGGCGCAGCCTTGCTCCATACACTTTTATTGAGCGAGGTCGTGCCCACTAGTTGGGTTCTCTGGCCACAGTGGTTGGGAACATGCATACCGCATAACTGTGATCCATTCCCGGTTTAGAAACTGCAAATCTTTACAGGTGCTGTGAGGAATAATAAGTCTACAGCCACATAGAGTAACTGCAGAGTTATCATTTTAGACCAGAGGTCCCCAATGTCAGTCCTCGAGGGCCGAACCAGTGCAGGTTTTCAGGATCTCCTTAGTATTGCACAGCAGGCAATGATTCTAATGCCTGTGCAATAGTAAGGAAATCCTGAAAACCTGCACTGGTTCGGCCCTCGAGGACTGACATTGGGGACCTCTGTTTTAGACTGTACAACCCCTTTAATGTGAGGCGTTCTGCACTTTCAGCTTTAGGCATAGACATTTATACAGAAGCCATGCTTCCTTACACTTCTAATGGGGTTAGAACAGGTAAGAGAATAAGAAGTATAGGCAGCGAGATCTATATTGATGTCTGTTATTATCACATTTTTCTTAGTGATCGTGGGATCATTTTACTTCCAAATATACTTCCAGTGCTAAATAAAACAAATTAAATAAGAACTATACCGAAGAGAAGACTTTTTGTATTCCAACAATAGTTTTTCAGAAACGTGATAGTCATAGGTTGGCACTGACTTAGTTCTGAGACAGCGACCACATTACTTAATCCAATGATTATACGTGTTCTAAGAGAATCTGACGGGAGAGGCAAGTTGGCTCAGTACCCAGTGCATATGCAGCAACCCCCTCTATGCACAGCTTTGTGAGAGCTTAGTTTTTTTTTGTTTTTTTTTTTAATTAAGAAAAATAGGTTAATTATTGGGGTGAGACGGACCTGCACTCATCACCCCATGTTTTATTTAATTGTACCTCAACAAATTCATGAAATTGATACATTGTGTTTGTATATATGTTAATAAATATATCTTAAGCACTCTGCGTGCAAAAGTATACAAGCAAAGTCCTGTTTTAATGTACGATATTTCAAGTATGAGAACAATGAGCTGTGTGGCCACTATGTGGTGTGAAGTTCTGATTGTTTTTATTTATGTACTTTTTTTTTTTTTTTTTTTTTTTTTAAACCCAGACATGAGGAAATTAATCCAGAAAAATGTTCTGTAACACTATGCAAGCTGTATATAAAATACCTCAGGTTCGCTGGTGCACATTACACTTTTAGATGCATTATTCTAGGGTGATATTGAAAACTCCAATCAATTTTAATTTTTTGAAAGATATTTAGTGACATAGAGCAGGTTTAAATATTGCAGCATCCATTGACGCATAACAGTATGACACGTCTAGGCTTCTTCAGGAGTCGAGTCAATTATTTTTTGTAAGAACACAAAAAGAAATATTATTGGACCTATGATATTGGCTTCAATTTAGTTTTCCACACATGCTTAAAGGGGTTGTCCGACTTACAGAGGACCTGTCACCCCCCTCCCCCCTCAAAGATTTCAATCTAAAGGCAGCACTGAATGCAGCATGTATGTTTGTGATGTTTTTATCCCTAAATACAGCCTTATGAAAATGTGTAGCAAAAAGCCAGGAGGGCATTACCAGCTCCAGGGGTCAACTCCTTCCCGGGAACTATTCCCGCCCCCTGCGGCTATGTTCCCCCCCCCCCTCCTCCCTCTCCTCGCCGCCTACTTGATGCTGTCGGCTTTCCTCGCTCTGCGCCTCCTTGTGCTACCTCACGCAGGCGCAGTGCGAGGTGTTGCTACCATCGGCCCCGCGTTCCTGACCCGCCTTTCGCCCTGACATCAGCACTTGTTCCCGCCCTGCTCTGTGTTACACATGGAGCAGGGCGGGAACAAGTGCTGCTGTCAGGGTGGGAGGTGGTTCAGGAGCGCGGGGTCGACAGTAGCAACACCTCGCTCTGCTCCTGTGTGAGGTAGCACAAGGAGGCGCAGAGCAAAGAAAGCAGACAAGGCATCAAGGAGGCGGCGAGGAGAGGGAGGAGGGGGTAACAGAGCCACAGGGGGCAGGAATAGTCCCCGGGAAGGAGCTGACTACTGGAGCAGGTAATGCCCTCCTGACTTTTTGCTACACATTTTCATAAGGCTATATTTAGGGATAAAAACATCACAAACACATGGGGGACCCTTGCCTGCTGCATTCATTGCTGACTTTAGATTGAAATCTTTGTGGGGGGTGACAGATTTAAAGAGGACCTATCTTTGCACTATTGGGCTACACAGATACAAGAAGGTAGATGGCAACTACCGTATATATTAGAGTATAAGCGAGGCCCTAATTTTACCCTCCAAAACTAGGGAAACTTAATGACTCGAGTATAAGCCTAGGGGAAGAAATGAAGCAGACTCATCACGGTATACAGCCCTCTCATCTTGATAAATGGCCCCCCCATTACTGGTATATAATCCCCATCACAGGTATATAGGACCTCCATCACTGGTATACAGTCGTCCCGTCCCCCCCTTCCCATCAGAGGTTACAGCCCCCATCAGTGGTATATACAGATCCACATCGTGGTATATACAGCTCCACATCAGTGGTATATACAAGCCCCCCCATCAGTGGTATATACAGCCCCCCCGTCAGTGGTATATACAGCCCCCCCGTCAGTGGTATATACAGCCCCTATCAGTGGTATATACAGGCCCCACCCTCAGTGGTATATACAGGCCCCACCCTCAGTGGTATATACAGGCCCCCCATCAGTATACAGGCTCCCCCCGCAGTGGTATATAGGCCGCCCCCCCCCCCCCGTTGGTATACAGGACCACCGCCCCCCCCATCAGTGGTATACAGGGCCCCCTTGCTGCCGCACACCTGTAAAGTAATACATCATTATACATATCCCTGTCGCTGCTCTGACACCGCGCTCCTCCGGGTCTTCATGCTTCTTCCTGCTTGTGACCGGTGTGCGGCAGCAAGGGGGGGCCCTGTATACCACCTATGGGGGGGGCGGGCGGCATGTATACCACTGCGGGGGGAGGGGGGGTTGGGGGCGGTATCTGTATACCTATGGGGGGGGGGGCGGCATGTATACCACTGCGGGGGGGGGCGGGCGGTATCTGTATACCGATGGGGGGGGGGACGGGTGGCCTATATACCACTGCGGGGGAACCTGTATACCGATGGGGGGGGCCTATATACCACTGCGGGAGGGGCCTGTATACCGATGGGGGGCGGGTGGCCTGTATACCACATGGTGCAATGTAATATGCACCACTCCCCTGCCGCTGATGGACAGGGGGATGCAGTGCATATTGCATTGCACTAATGAGCAGCCCCACGTGACCGGCCGCTCATAATACAGCCTCCCCCGCCTCCTCCAGCCCTCGGACACCGCCCCCCCCCCCCCCACTGAGCCAGTACCACTGACTTGAGTATAAGTCGAGGGGGGATTTTTCAGCACAATTTTTGTGCTGAAAAACTCGGCTTATACTTGAGTATACACTGTACCTACCTGATTTGCTGTAAGCCCTTCTCTCCTGTCATCACCTGGCTCAAAGTGATCACTTGACCACTCCAGCCGTGATTTTGCTGCTTCCTGTAATGTCCCGTCTCCAGGGCAGGAGTTTATCCCCACCCTGTAGACACACATCACAGGCGACGTCACTGTGAGTGACAGCCGGCTCCCTGCTACGAAGTCAGCTCATGCGTGCTGAATTAGTCACGAGATGCTGTTTGAGGCTGCATGCAGGGACACCCAGCAGCTCCCGGACAAGTGGATATCTGGGGGTCTTTATGCACTGCCTGCTCTCATCCAATCTCCCCTTCCCTGCACTCTCATTTCCACTACAGTCAGAGCTGTTTGCTGAACCTGTGTTCCCCGACACTTCCCTGATTCCTCCCCCAGTGCTTCCAGGGATGTCAGGCGATATTAACCCATCTGCTGCTGGATTACTGCTAGCACCACTGGAAGGAATCGGTGAAGTGTCAGGGAACACAACGTCTAGCAAGCAGCACTGACTGCAGTGGAAGTGAATGTAGGACACAGGATCACTATTTGTGTTATTTCCAATGCTGGAATGATAGCGATTAGCTTACTGACCGCGAATGAGTGTGCAGTGGGCGGTGCTGGGCACTGAGACTGGTTGTGGTCAGCCCTGGCTGCGAGTTAGGCAACCAAGCTCAGTGAGCTGCTGTCATTGTTTACTTGTGGCTCAACCAAACTTGTGTGTGCTAGGAATGAAGTGATAATTAGAAACAAAAATTTTACAAAGGGATGATGTCTATAACAATGCAGCACAGATTAGCTTAAAAAAATGTTTTGATTTTGGTGTCGGATAACTTCTTTAATCTTCATACCTACACTGATGCTACTGGACAAAGAAAAAGCAGTCCAATTGGAGTGCCAGGGAATAGTCAGGACACTATTAGTCTACCCAGTGTAACAAATCTTTATTTACCACGACACATTTCATTAACGGCCTGCAACCTTCCTCGGGTGGTACTGAAATAAGAAGGGGGAGTGACACAATTTATAGGGGCAGTGCGCCAATTGATTAACAGCAGTTTTTTTAGATCTCATAACACCCTTTGTGTGCTGGTAGCAAGCCAGCAAACCAATTAAAACAACCGCTAAATAAAAATGACCAAAATATATGTATATCAATATAAAAATTACCAGTGTAAAATTAGAGCCTATAAAACACACAATTGTCAATAAGATATAACTGTACAAAAAAGTTAAAACACCTACATCACAAAAGACACAATATAGAAAATAAATTCAATATGAAAAATCATCATTAACATCTGTAGTCACTTAAAAAAATATACAGTGAGTTCAGAAAGTATTCAGACCCCTTTACATTTTTCACTTTTTCATTGCAGTCATTTGGTAAATTCAAAAAAGTTAATTTCTCCTTCGCATCATTGAGGGACACAGGACCATGGGTGTATGCTTTTCTGCCACTAGGAGGCGACACTAAGTAGATTAAAATTAAGCCCTCTTCCTGCAGTATACACCCATACGTAGGTGTAGATATTCAGTTTTAGCTTAGTGTCGCAGGAGGCACATGCGGTCTGTAGCTCAGACCACCTTTATTCTTACTTTTTACCTCGTATTTTTACCATTTGATTACTTATTTTTGGCATAACAAAGAAGCAGGCGATGTAGAACATTCAGGCCCTGACCTTGGCGTTCAACCTAAGCCCCGCCATGCCTACGATGGGCAGCTGGGGCTACCAATCACGGGCGCGTTACCGGCCTTGCTTCACACCCACCTAATATGACGTGAGGCAATGGCCACCCCCGTCCCCCAAGGACACGGTCACATAGACAAGCCACGCCCCCAAAACAGCGCAAATTTAAAACAAAACACAAAGGACTACAGGTGAGGCAGTCAGGCAACCCCCCACAAAGGAGAGGTGAGAAAAGTAAAAATCTATATACACTAGCTCAAACCATCTAGCACAGGAAACAGACATCGCGGAGTCCTGTCTCCATTCTTCCCTAGTGCAAAAGCTCACCTTCCCAGCATCTGGGCAAGACAAAGGGAGGCTTACGTCTCAAAAAAAAAAATTGCCATTATCAGACGCTTTTCCCACCAGCATTCCCCCACCAACCATTTAATAATACGCTGCGGTATAACTCTGCTTCTAATTTGGGACACCATAACAGATCCCAAACAATGCAAACATAAGGAGGCAACGCATTAATTACCAGCTAGCGAACTGCGCTCCCATGAGGACACGCAACCCGACTTAAATAGTGACTCCCAATTCCTCGTGGAGCCTACCACCGACGCAGCACCCAGTATCACCCCTGCTTGGGCCCGATCACTGGCGGAGTCAGACTCATTAGCCGAAATTAACCCAGTCTCTTAAGCACTCACACACAGATATCTGAGTCCAATATCTAACAGATCTCTGTTGCAGTAAATCATGAGTACATGCCCATTTGTGGCTGTACAACATGGAGCAATGTATCCAAGATTCACTGCAACAGAGATTGTTCAGATATTGGACTCCGAACTGTGTGTGTGAAGTGGCCTTACGTCACTCGAGTGGCCAAGGCCCCAACAACACCACATACTTCTTTAAATATAGACGATGTGTGAGTGACTATGCAGGCATATTTAAGAGGGTAATTTGGGCTCCGCAAAAAAGAGCAGGCAGTGTGATGTGCGCTGTGGTAAAGATGATAATCACAAAACTCAGGTTTGAATCCAGACTAAGCCAATCCACAGTCTACGCGGGTGTAAATTAAGTTGATTCACAATATACCTGGGGCAATGATCACTGCTTAATCAACTTGACAATCTCATGGGCTCAATGTCTGCAACCTCAAAAGCAGCCCTTCCTTCGTTTGCTATGCCATGAGTAGCCAAACACAGGTACCCTGGATCCATCCCTCACGTGAACAGTGCAAGAACCTCAGCCCACCTGCCCTAACCGCCCAGCAGCACTTCCTGTTGTGTCCATAGACGCAGACAACTGCGCGGCACTAGCAGCAGCAATGGCCTCTCCTATGCGCCAAACCCTCTGACTCAGGGCTGACATGCAGACTCAACTTCAAAGATATATCCATAAGTTATCTTACCAATCAGGTCGCCTATTCAGCAAAAAAAAAATAACGAAGGTTCAAGCGGCCTTCTTCACCGCCCACAGTCACATTCACGCTCTTAAGAGCCCCACTGAACTCTGAGGTGGCCCATCTCATTGGTTAATGCAAATGTCGATCAGTCTGCCCGTGGGCCCAACAGCTCCCCGCTCTTGTTCAAGACCAACCAAACCTGGGAAAACCGCCCTGAACAAACACTGTAAGGGTGCAACACCACAAAGGTCCAACACACGACCCCCAACTGCCTGACACCAACATTCCAGGTCTCCAGTTCGTACACCACTCATGGCCCGCTGCCGCGCATGACAATTAGGTCAGAGAACGGGTGTTGTCAAGTTACAAGATAAAGCTGGCATCTTGACCCCAATAATTTTCCCCTTTCGCAACTCCTGAATGCAGACGCTTAACCGTTCTTCGAGGCTATCAAATGACTACTCACACCGGGTCATAAAACCAGTACCAGAAGTCGAACAGCTGAAGGGTTACTACTCAAACCTGTTCGTCCTAAACCTCAAATTTCTCAACAAGCTTATAAAGATCTGCCTAAAATACCTGCGGTTTGCGGTACAAAAACGCCGCTTTCAATTCGTCGTCCTGACCTTCGGTTGGCAACCGTGCCCAGACTCGTCACAAGTATGCAAATAGAGTCTGTGTGTGGAGCCTCGGTTAGGAGTCTCAAACACAGGACCAGCCAGATTTCCCTCCAGGGAAGGACCCAGCCACGGGGTGGCTCCTTGCGGAGAACACCATAACCACCATGTTAAGTGGCCCTTTTAGTCAATATCCATATCTTTTACAAGCTTAGGGATATGACAAGGGAATACCAAGGCCAGGTATCCATCTACAGACAGCTGTTTCAGGGTGTTGCCCCTCATCAGTCTGGAGTAGGATTCTGGATAGGTGGAAGCAAGGCCTAGTAGACCAACATCACAAAGCATTTACTGATCTCAGGGAGACCAGTCCAAGAAAACACTGTGGGCAGCTGGCTAAAGCGCTCAACACAGTGAATTCCTAGGCGCATTGCATCCTGGGAATTATGAATATGCAAATAGAGTCTGTGGAGCCTCGGTTAGGAGTCTCAAACACAGGACCAGCCAGATATCCCTCCAGGGAAGGGCCCAGCCAAGGGCCTCAACCACATTTCCGCCCCCCCTACAGCTCCTCCGCCTCTAGTCCAGGACACCCAAAAAAAATAAATAAAAGGCCCTTCCGCCCAGATTGCGAAACACGCTTATCCGTAGCGGACGCAGCCATCTTCACTCTCACAGGGAAAAGTCTTCCTCGCACCCCAGTGACTGGTTGTACCGCCGAGGCCAGTCTACTCAACCAGGTGGCTGACTATCGTCAGCACACGGCACCTGGCCGCTAGATTCCCTAGAAGCCACCCAATCGACTGCCTGAAGCTGAGAGAAATTCGCTTAGCACTCCAACATTCTCTTCACTTTCTGGCCGATAACCCGTCCAATCGAACAACGCCACGGCAGTGGCATACACCAATAATCAGGGTGGGACGCGCAGAAAATCAACAAAGCACGAAGCGAAACACACCCTACATTGGACCGAAAAAACCCAATCAATCATATCAGCAGTCCACATCCCGGGGGTGGACAACTGAGCAGCATAGTTCCTAAGCCGACAAGGACTGGACTCAGGAAAACAGTCCCTACATCCTGAAGTCTCCCTACAGATCTATCAACAATAGAGAACCCCGACGTGGACCTCATGGCACCAAGAATAAACGCAAAAGTCCCAGCCCTTTGTAGCCAGGTCCCGAGACCAGCTTGCTCTAAAAGTGGTTTTCCTGGTGCTCCCTCGGCACCAGCCCCAACCCCTGTACATCTCTACCCCACAATATCAAGGCGAAAGAGGCTCAAGTAATCCTCACCGCCCCAGACTGGCCACAACTGCCATGGTATGGTCGCATAGCTCATACAACTCCTCGCCGACACGCCCTGGCCACCCCCTAGCCAACCGGACCTCCTATCCCAAGGCCCCTTTCAACACCAGAACTCAGGAGCCCTGTCTTTAACTACATCGAGATTAAAGCCTAGATCCTGACCCAAGCAGGATCTACACCAGTGGCCATAACCACCAGGGTTAATGCCCCTACAACCAACAGCCTCACGCAACTACCACCGCACCTGGAAAACCTTTTCTTCCAGTGGTGCAAGGACAGCAACCGTAACCCACTCTCTTTCTCCATCTCCACAATCCTAGAGTTCCACCAAGAACGGCTTTGACGCTGGCCTAGCTCCGAACTCCAGCAAAAGACCAAAAATCTCAACCTTAAGGGTCCTCTTCCAACGCAGACCGGCATCCAAACCACAAGCAAAACATTCATCCAGAGAATTTCCCACACACTGTACCCCTACAGGGCGCCTGTGGCTGTCTGGGACCTAAACCTAGTTCTAGGCGCTCTCCAAGAGCTCTTGTTAGAACCTCTGAAAGAGTTACCACTATTCCATCTCTCAATCACGCCAATTCGGCGCATGTCCAAGCTAGACGCCCTATCATATCGGCTTCCCCCACCTATCCTTCCACAAGAATAAAGAAGTCCTCAGGCCTTCTCCATCCTTCTTGCCTAAAGTGGTATCCGACTCCCACAAAGACATCTGTCACGCTTGCGGGGGAAGGCGCCCTAGAGTGGACCCACTGGGCCGTGGTACCGAACTCCCCTGAGTGAGCTGATCCTAGTTTACCCAACCCCTATACAGGGATTGTCAGGGGCAAGCCCAGGGTCTAAATACACAGCAGCTAGTACCAGGGGGCAGCTCGTAAAGTTAGCCTATACTAAGGAACGGAGACGTATTCCAGGTAACAGGGTACAAGGCTGGAGGACAGGAATGGTGCTACTGGGGTAGAGCACAGCAAGGGTTCCTGGACACAGAGCACAAGGAAGGCCTGACCAACGGCAAGGCAGACGCAAACTGACTTAATAATCAGGCACCTCCCATAAGAGGAGGTAGCCTGATATACCATGGGAAGAGCAGCTATTGGTCAAGGGGAGTGTTAGGTTCGACCTTGCCAGCCCCTAGAGTCACAGGGAAGGAATGCACCTAGCGCACCGCTGAGTAGGCTCATGAAAATGACCATAGTAGTGTTCTCATGTGCGAACCCGGCAGTCAGCTGACAGGAAGGAAACATGGCGACGGCTCCGAGACACAGCACGCCTGGATGCCGGACGCCCGTCGGCAGAGGAGCAGGAGATGCCGACCTGGGAGAGGTGAGCTGGGAAGCAGTGCCAGGGGGCCTAACAACATCTTTCTCCCGGCCTTCTGCCCAACTTAAGAACACTGCGTCAGAATCCAGCTCCATACCCTGGACCAGAAGGGTCCCTCAGAGACTACATCCCATGAACAGCTACTGTCTGCAAAACAGAAAAGCTGTTTGTCATCCCCAAGGGACCTAGAAAAAGGAATGGCTGCGCCTAAGTCCACATCAGCAAGATGGATCCGCTACGCGATCCAAGAGACCTACTGCATCAAAGGCATATCTATTCCAGAAGGAATCAAAGCCCACTCAATACAATTAGCAGGCGCCTCATAGACCATTCGTCGCTAAACCACAGCAACTCAAGTATACAAAGCCGCAACCTGGTCCAGCCTACATGCGTTCACCAAATACTACAACACTCACACCCAGGCCTCTGCAGAGACAAGCCTACGTGGGAAAAAAGCCGGCAGGCAGCAGTCACGCATTTGTAAGCAGCTAGCGCATAATGCCCGACCACTATTTAACTAGTACCCACCCAGGGACTGCTTTAGGACGTCCCATGGTCCTGTGTCCCCAAATGATGCAAAGGAGAAACAGGGATTTTTGTGTACTCACCGTAAAATCCTTTTCTCCTAGCTCATCATTGGGGGACACAGCACCCACCCTCTAACTCTTCTATAGCCTGCACAGTACATTGTCATACGCTAATCATACCTAGTCGGTACCAAATCTTACATTACGCCATTTGTACCTGATAATTTTACGTGCTATCCTACTGCTTTAATGCTAAACTGAATATCTACGCCTACTATGGGTGTATACTGCAGGAAGAGGGCTTAATTTTAATCTACTTAGTGTCGCCTCCTAGTGGCAGAAAAGCATACACCCATGGTCCTGTGTCCCTCAATGATGAGCTAGGAGAAAAGGATTTTACGGTGAGTACACAAAAATCCCTGTTTTGTTCTCATTATTGTACACTCTGCACCCCATCTTGACTGAAAAAAAACAGGAATATAGAAATATTTTCAAATTTATTTAAAAACTCTCTCTTATTTAAGTCATATGCTGTCCATTTCCTTGTGATCCTCATTGAGATGGTTCTACTCCTTTGGAGTCCAGGTGTGTTTAATTAAACTGATAAGACTTGTTTGGAAAAGCACACACATGTCTATATAAGACCTCACAGTGCATGTCAGACCAAATGAGAATCATGAGGTTAAAGGAACTGCCCAAGGAGCACAGAGACAGATTTTGCCAAAGTTACAAAAGAATTTCTGCAGTGCTCAAGCTTCCAAAGAGCACAGTGGCCTCCATAATCCTTAAATGAGAGACATTTGGGACCACCAGAAGTAGTATTCCTAGACCTGGCCATCCAGCTAAAGGCCCGGTCAGACGTAACGACCGCAGTAGCGATCCCGATAACGACATGGCTCCCGGGATCGCTGATGAGTCATTATCGGTATCGCTACTTGGTATTCAAACACGCCGATCTATACAACGATATGTCCACCCTAGCGATTTCTTCAACGATATTGTTCAGTCGTTGTATTTCCTTCTCACATGCGTGCACGCCTACGTATCTCATTATGTGTTGCCAACGATATCGTCGGTAAGGTGTCAAACACAGCAATACAGCGTCTCCAGCGGGAGCGCAACGACCAAAAAATGAAATAGGAGGCTGTGTAACGATTGCCGATCTCGCAGCAGGGGACCAGATCGTTACACCCTGTCGCACGTAGCGATGTCGTTGCTGAGATCGCTATTGCGTCACAAAAGTAACGATCTCGTTAGCGATCTCGGTATGTGAGACATACCCTTAAACTGAGCAATCGTGAGATAAGAGCCTTGGTGAAAAAGGCAAAAAAGAACCCCAAGATCACTGTGGCTGAGCTCCAGAGATGCAGTGGGGAGATGAAAGAAAGTTTCACAAAGTCAACTATTGCTGCAGCCCTCCACCAGTCGGGCCTTAATGGCAGAGTGGCCTAACTGAAGTCTCTCCTCGGTGCAAGACATGAAAGCCTGCATAGCGTTTGCAAGAAAACACATAAAGAACTCCCAGACTATGAGAAATAAGATTCTCTGGTCTGATGAGATGAAGATATAACTTTTTGGTGATAATTTTAATTGATGAGTGGAGAAAACCAGGCACTGCTCATCACCTGCCCAATACAATCCCAACAGTGAAACATGGTGGTGGCAGCATCATGCTATGGGGGTGTTTTCTCTGAATGCATGCCAAGTACAGAGATATCCTGGATGAGAACCTCTTCCAGAGTGCTCTGGACCTCAGACTTGGCCAAACGTTCACCTTCCAACAAGACAATGACCCTAAGCACACAGCTAAAATTACAAAGGAGCGGATTCAGAACTACTCTGTGACCATTCTTGAGTGGCCCTGACATGAACCCAATTGAGCATCTCTGGAGAGACCTGAAAATGGCTGTCCACCAACGTTCACCATCCAACCTGACGGAACTGGAGAGGATCTGCAAGGAAGAATGACAGAGGATCCCCAAATCCTGGTGTGAAAAACTTGTTGCATCATTCCCAAGAAGACTCATGGCTGTACTAGCTCAAAAGGTGCCTCTACTCAATACTGAGCAAAGGGTCTGAATACTTATGACCATGTGATATTTCAGTTTTTATTTTTAAGTAAATTTGCAAAAAAGTCTACATTTCTCTTTTATTTCAGTCAAGATGGGTTGCAGAGTGTACATTAATGAGAAGATTTTTTTTTAATTTACCAAATGGCCACAATGAAACAAAGAGTGAAAAATTAAAAGGGGTCTGAATACTTTCTGTACTCACTGTATGAAAGAAAGTACTAACTAACCACATTATCTATAGTTAAATCTAACCCTTCAGGGGCCAATGTGCCAAGATTTAAGATCCAGAAACTTTCTTTGTTAATAATACCACCATAACGGTCAGGGGCAAGGGCGTAACTACAATAGGTGCAGGGGTTGCGATCACATCTGGGCCCTGCAGCCTAGGGGGGCCCCGAAAGTCCCTTTGGCCTATAGAAAAAGACTAATGCTATTAAAGATTTGCAATAATTGGGGGCCCGCTGGAGCTTTCGCATCGGGGCCCCTGGGCCTGAAGTTACGCCACTGGTCAGGGGCAGTATCTGCCAACTGACCATTTCTGGTGAGTTTCAGTAATTTCGGATCTTTTTTGGTGAAATGTTTACCTAAACTGTGCAATTGATATCTGATGCATATCTTGTGACGATGCTTGTTGAGGTGGGAATGGGTCGTCTCCATCGTGCGGCCCACATATCGCTTGCCGCACGTGGACTGCAACATACGTGGATTGACAACTGACTTAGCAATTGATAGTAAAAATGTTGCCTGTTGTTTGGGATGAGAAGGTTGTCAGTCTATGTATGTTGCGTATTTGTTGCAGCATTGGGTATCAGTTGCACAGTTCATCTAAACATTTCAGTGTGGTTCACCAAAAAGATCGAAAATTACTGAAACTCACCACAATTGATCAGGTGGCAGATACTGCGCCTGACAGTTATGGTGGTTTTATTGATAAAGTAAGTTTCTGGATCCTTAAACTTGGCACATTGGCCCCTGAAGGGTTAGATTTAACTATAGATAATGTGGTCAGTTAGTGCTTTCTTTCATGCGTATGTATATATATTGCTGCAATGTGCACCCTCAATGAACCTACAGGTGATCGAGGGTCTAGATGGAGTCTGCCCACTGAGAAGGGGGGGGTGGACAAGGAGGATAGGGATTTCAGCGTAGGACTCATCAGACCTGAAGTCACTTTGTCGCAGTTGATGAGCAAGCAGACATTGGCCAATGTGTGTACTAAGAACTTCAGAAATAAAAAATTAGAATTTTTGAGTTTTTTGAAAAAAACGTAAGTTTTTAAACTTTTTTCCTCAAATACATATAGCTTATAGCATTTGTACATCATTGGTAGTAGCTGTGTGCTGCAAGAATTTTTTTCAAATTATCTATCTATCTACTTATCTATCGATCTATCAAACTATCGATCAAACTATCTATCTATGTATCTTTGTATGTATCTATCCATCCAACAGACCACACCTTGCGATGGAGATGTGGTGAACAGCCGTCCCACCCATCTCTCTAGCTGTTCAAAAAACCCAGCCCTCTTAAAAAAAATTAAAGTTCTCAGTATCTACAATACTGGAACATTACTTGACATCTGGATTCATATCACCAAATTTAACATTTTGATGATACACATTTCCCATCTTATACTTA
Organism: Allobates femoralis; assembly: GCA_033576535.1. NCBI lineage: Eukaryota > Metazoa > Chordata > Amphibia > Anura > Aromobatidae > Allobates > Allobates femoralis. The sequence goes on from JARQOC010000003.1 coordinate 426,932,566, forward strand.
AATGTGTGATCACCTTACTATATAAAATATCTAATCTTTTATTACACTAATTTATTTATCTATCTATATATATATATCTATATATATATATATATATATATATATATATATATATATATATATATATATATATACACTATCTCTTGTCTCACTATTATCTATGTATTTTAAATTTATTTTTTTGTGCATTTTTTTATATATCTATATAATAAAGAGATTATACGATACATCTTTATCTATCTATCTATCTATCTTATCTATCTATCTATCTATCTATCTATCTATCTATCTATCTATCTATCTATCTTTCTATCTATCTACAGCTGCAATTCTGTCAGATAATACTCAGTTTCTTCCTGAAAATGATTACAATCACAAATTCTTTGGTATTATTATCTTCATTAAATTTGTCTTCAATGAAAAAAACACAAAAGAGAATGAAGCAAAAAGCAAAACATTGATCATTTCACACAAAACTCCAAAAATGGGCCAGACAAAAGTATTGGCACCCTCAGCCTAATACTTGGTTGCACAACCTTTAGCCAAAATAACTTCGATCAACCGCTTCCGGTAACCATCAATGAGTTTCTTACAATGCTCTGCTGGAATTTTAGACCATTCTTCTTTGGCAAACTGCTCCAGGCCCCTGATATTTGAAGGGTGCCTTCTCCAAACTGCCATTTTTAGATCTCTGCACAGGTGTTCTATGGGATTCAGGTCTGGACTCATTGCTGGCCACCTTAGAAGTCTCCAGTGCTTTCTCTCAAACCATTTTCTAGTGCTTTTTGAAGTGTATTTTGGGTCATTGTCCTGCTGGAAGACCCATGACCTCTGAGTTTACAGGAGAACTTGTTTGGATGTTAGTCGAGGTTCTTTATCCACCATCCGCACAATCTTGCGTTGAAATCTCTCGTCAATTTTTCTTTTCCGTCCACATCCAGGGAGGTTAGCCACAGTGCCATGGGCTTTAAACTTCTTGATGACACTGCGCACGGTAGACACAGGAACATTCAGGTCTTTGGAGATGGACTTGTAGCCTTGAGATTGCTCATGCTTCCTCACAATTTGGTTTCTCAAGTCCTCAGACAGTTCTTTGGTCTTCTTTCTTTTCTCCATTCTCAATGTGGTGCACACAAGGACACAGGACAGAGGATGAGTCAACTTTAATCCATGTCAACTGGCTGCAAGTGTGATTTAGTTATTTTCAACACCTATTAGGTGCCACAGGTAAGTTACAGGTGCTGTTAATTACACAAATTAGAGAAGCATCACATGATTTTTCTAAGGGTGCCAATACTTTTGTCCACCCCTTTTTTATGTTTGGTGTGGAACTATATCCAATTTGGCTTTAGGACAATTCTCTTTTGTGTTTTTTCATTGAAGACAAATTAAATGAAGATAATAATACCAAAGAATTTGTGATTGCAATTATTTTCAGGAAGAAACTGAGTATTATCTGACAGAATTGCAGTGGCGTCAATACTTTTGGCCACAACTGTATCTATCTATCATCTAACTACCGTGTTTCCCCGAAAGTAGGGCGCCCCCGAAAGTAAGACATGCTTGGGGGGGCGCCCTACCTTCTAATATAAGGCACCCCCCCGAATGTAAGGCGTACCTGAGGACTGTGCTTGTCCCCCGCTCCTTGGTGGTCCCCCGCTCTCCGGTGGCCCCCTCCACTCTCCAGAGGCCCCCTCCGCTCTCCGGTGGCCCCCCACTCTCCAGCGGCCCCCCGCTCTCCTGATTCCCGCTGTGGCTGCCAAACTCCGCCCAGGTCAGGAGCCCTGCGCCAATTACAGCGCAGGAACCGTGACTCAATCACAGCCCAGGAACCGCAAGCCAATCCGCGGCCAGCTGACATCGTGCATGGCCTCTGATTGGCTAGCGGTTCCTGGGCTGTGATTGGCTCATGGTTCCTGCGCTGTAATTGGCGCAGGGCTCCTGACCTGGGCGGAGTTTGGCAGCTACAGTGGGAAGGAGAGCGGTGGGACGCCGGAGAGCAGAGGGGGCCTCCGTAGAGCGGAGGGGGCCTCCAGAGAGCGGAGGGGGCCACTGGAAAGCGGAGGGGGCCACCGGAGAGCGGAGGCCAGCTGGAGGACGGGGGACCACCGGAGAGCGGAGGCCAGCGGGGAGAGCGCAGACACCGGAGAGTGGGGGCCACCGGAGACCGGTAAAAAACTGTTTGTGTGTATGGGTGTGTGTGTATGGTTATGTGTGTGTATGGGTATATATGGGTGTGTGGTGTGTATGTGTGTGTGTATGGGTGTGTGGTGTGTATGGGTGTGTGTATGGGTGTGTGTGGTGTGTATGGGAGGCTGCAGTGGGATTTGGCTAATATAAGACACCCCCCGAAAGTAAGACATGGCGGTCTTTTTGGACCAAAAAAAAATATAAGACAGTGTCTTACTTTCGGGGAAACACGGTATGTATTATCATCTATAGATTTAAATCTATTCTTCTTTTTTCCTTTCTAACTATAAATTTACCTATCTATGTGTAAATCAACCTAACATATTTTTGTAGACCACATTTTTGGTGAAAACTTTTGGACTGTCTTTAATCAAGTGTCCTTGTAAAGGGGTCTCGATGACTTGTACCTTCACATTGCACCTCCTTTTCACCCGAGAAAATGCAACATACAGTTGTCCATGACCAAAAACTGGCTCTGGTAAATATATGCCAACATGATGTAAAGTTTGGCCTTGTGACTTGTTTATAGTCATGGCAAAAGCTAGTTTGACTGGAAATTGCCGACGTCGAAACCTAAATGAAAGACCTGTATCTGAAGGACATAAGTCTATGCGTGGAATGAAGACATCATGTCCTTTTGCTGATCCACTGATGACTCTTGCTTGAATTACATGGGAATGGAGTCCAGTAACAATAAGGCGAGTTCCATTACAAAGACCACTCTTTGTATCAACATTCCGCAGCAACATCACAATTGTCCCAACTTTAAGTTGAAGTCTGTGGGATGGCATTGCTGATGGTGTAACACTATTTAAAAATGCAACCGGACAATGCTCTTGTTCTTCTTCATTATCTTCATCCACTGAATCATCACTTGTGTACACAGTATACTCTCCAGACATTCTATCCATCACACGGGCATTTAGCAAACCACATCATCGTTTTTGGGACACAGAATTGCATGGGTAGAGGCTCTGTCAACACTGCTTTGGTCATTTACATCAATTTCAATACGTTGTCCAAAAACACCAGTTACAATGCAGGCAGTTCACAACATGTCTTCCGGTATTTCAATAATATCTTCTCCAAGGTTGTATTCATTGGTAAGATCACCATTACCAAGCTTGAGAAGCCAATTGCTATACTCTGGGTCTGAGGATCGCATGTTGTTAGTGAGTTGTAGTTTAGTAAACTGTTGCCAAAGATCAGCCATTTTTAAGCTGGACTCAATCATATCTGTTCTTGTTCTATTTGTTATAACTCTAAGACATTGCCTAAAATCTCCACCAATAACAAAAACTACCTCCAAATGTCATTCTTTTCTGCAACATTTGAAGTCATAACTTCACGAAGAAGTCTGTCAATTACAGTCAAAGCGTATTTGGGTGCCATAGTACACTCATCAAGTATCAACAGATGTGCATTCTGTAACTGTTTGCCAGCCAATGTATCTTGTTTGATTCTGGAAACAGATATTTCATTGACAGGAACTGGTATCCCAAACAGGGAATGTATAGTAAGACCTCCTTGTAACAGATTTGCTGCAATACCTGTTGTAGCTGACGGCAATACAACTTTTCCCAACCCTCTAACATCATGCATCAAAACTTCATATAAGTAGGTTTTACCACTCCCTCCTGGACCATCAATGAAGAAACATTTTGCCCTTCCATCGGCTTGATTTTCTATGGCAGTTACAATTGTATCATAAGAACACGTTGTTCTTCATTTAAAGAATTGACTTTCTGTGCTTCCAACAATAGTTCATTTACTTCATCATACTCTTGAAGTTGTAAAACATGAGTAGAAGGCTTTGACAAATTAAAGTCTGAAAATGTTTTTCCATGCAGTAATAACACATTTTGGACATTACGCATAGCATAAGACTGACAATTTTGACAATCTCCACTGTTATTATGAAGACGTAAGCAGTAATCCTCAATTAGATGTTCCTCAAAATTTGTCCAAAGTTCTGCGGGATTTGTAGGTGCTCCAAATACACATATGTATGCAAACAATTGCCGAAGTTGATAAGGCATATTTAAGGAAACTGCATCTTCTAAGGCTGTGGTCCAAACACTATCATCTAATAAAAGTCCTAAAGCCAAAGCTGCAGCTTTAAATGTATTGTGCACTACATTAACTGTTTTCAAAAACTCATAACTCGTAGCACCTTTCACATGCAGCAGTAACAGACGAAGGCAATATCTTTCTTGATCTTTGACACTTACAGTATACATACGTCTAATAATTTTACTAACTCCTCGTTGTCTTAGCTTCCAACCTTTATTCCAAACATAATGCTCTGGAATCTCACAATAGAAATACTGCCTTGCATTGTTGTCATGTTGGTTCAGCAAAAACCATTCTATTAATGTTGATGTTGAACCTAAACTTTTTGACACATCTTCAACTGCAGAATTTTCATGAAAATAAACCTGATGTTGATTTGGTAAATGGACAGCTAAACGTATAATAGCATGGGACTGAGCATGCATAGGAAATGCAAATATTCTCCAAGCAGCTCCTGGAGCACTGACATATCTTGAGTCAAGAAAACGTGTTCATTCATCATGACTCACTGTTGTTTTCTGTATTTCCACATTAGCTCTGTCATGGCCCTTATAGATATACTTTAAGAGATATTTCACACTTTTTATTGACGCACAAATTTTAACATTGATGTGACAATTGTAGCGTTTAGATAAATAAGGATTATATGGCACTACCCATGAGTTGTTTATAATTCTTTTCTTGTGCACAATGTTCTCAATGTGTGTTCGCCGATATGAAGGATACCCATCCAAATATTTCACAGTGTGCTCTTGTAACTGTTTTGGAAATCCTTTCAAACACTTCCCATTTTCCATACATGGACTTTTTGGATTGGCCTCACCACATGGACCATGAACCATATGATTGATGACAATATCATATAGTTCAGAGAATTTTTCTTGGTCTGGAATTTCAGCCCACACTATGTTGTCAATATCTTCCTCTGTCCGAAACATAGACTCCGCATCTAAGATGATAAGTATATGTGCATGTGGGAGACCTCGTTTCTGAAGCTCAATGACATGTACCATTGCTACCACTGTCCCAAAAAGGCCATTTTTCAGATCTTTCAAAAGGCTGGTGAGCTTCAATCGAAATATACGGGCCATTAAGTCTGGCCTATGTTCCACTTGCTGCCAGGGTTCTAGATTTTCTGCAATTTCTGGCCATTTTGGATTACACATCATTGTTACAAAAATACCAGGTCTTCCGTACTGTGTCACTATCGCCATTGCGTCTTGGTAACGTTGCTGCATGTGCCGGAGACTAACTTCAAATGATGATGGCAGAATACCGTATATACTCGAGCATAATCTGACCCGAGTATAAGCCGAGGCCCCTAATTTTACCCTCCAAAACTAGGGAAACTTATTGACTCGAGTATAAGCCTAGGGGGGGAAATGAAGGTGACTCTCATCACGGTATACAGCACCTCTCATCATGATAAATGGCCCCCCATTACTGGTATATAATCCCCAATCACTGGTATATAGGACCTCCATTACTGGTATACAGTTTCACCCCCATCAGAGGTTACAGCCCCCATTCAGTGGAATACAGCCCCCCATCAGTGGTACATACAGGCCCCCCTCAGTGGAATATACAGGCCTCCCATCAGAGGTTACAGCCCCCATCAGTGGTATATACAGCCCCCATCAGTGGTATATACAGGCCCCCCATCAGTGGTATATACAGCCCCCCTCAGTGGTAATATATAGGCCCCACATCAGTGGTATATACAGGCCCCCCTCAGTGGTATATACAGGCCCCCCTCAGTGGTATATACAGCCCTCATCAGTGGTATATACAGGCCCCCCTCAGTGGTATATACAGGCCCCCCAATCAGTGGTATACAGGTCCCCCCGCAGTGGTATACAGGCTGCCTGCCCCCCCATCAGTGGTATACAGGTCCCCCCCCGCAGTGGTATACAGGCCGCCCGCTCCATCAGTGGTATACAGGCCCCCCCACACAGTGGTATACAGGCCACCCGCCCCCCATCAGTGGTATACAGGTTCCCCCTTGCTGCCGCACACCTGTAAAATAATATCTCATTCATACGTATCCCTGATGCTGTCGCGTCCTCCGCTCTTCTTCCTGCTTGTACCCGGCGTCATGGAACCGACGCACAAGCAATGACGTCATCGCTGCTGCGCCCGCTGGGTACAAGCAGGAAGAAAAGTGGAGGACGCGACAGCATCAGGGATAAGTATGAATGAGATATTATTTTACAGGTGTGCGGCAGCAAGGGGGCCTCTATACCACTGCGGGGGGCCTGTATACCACTGCGGGGGGCCTATATACCACTGCGGGGGGGGGCGGGGGGCCTGTATACCACTGCAGGGGGGGGGCCTGTATACCTGTATATCACTGAGGGGGGGCGCATACATAGTGCAATGTAGTATGCATCGATCCCCTGCCGCTGATGGCCAGGGGGATGCAGTGCATATTGCATTGCACTAATGAGCGGCCCCACGTGACCGGCCGTTCCTATTGCAGCCTCCCCACCTTCTCCAGCCCCCGGACACCGCCCCCCCCCCCCACACTGAGCCGTCACTGTGACTCGAGTATTACAATTTTTGTGCTGAAAAACTCGGCTTATACTTGAGTATATACAGTAACTGTTTTCCCAATAGGAATTCCTTTTTCAATGGATTTCTTTACTAAATGTTCTTGAAGAACACAGTAATCCTCCACTTTCAGATTTTTTTGGTTCATACGTATAAAATTGAGTTGATTACCTGCAATTTTAACATATGCATCAACAAAGTACTGCTGAGTAAGTTTACCACCGTTTAGAATAGGGTTAAACTCAGGTCGCACAGACAAAAGGAAACTGTAATACTGCATTTGAGTAATAGGTCTTACAGTACCTTGCTGCTGTAGATTTTCATGACACCCTGGATCACCTCTTAGAAAAAATAATGGATACAGAAGAGCATCAAGGTTGCTATGCAAAATACTGATGTTTTAGGAAGCAGACGATTGTTCACATCTGACTTAAGATGGACTAATATATCCCTTTGAAAAGGTGGCTCTCCATGATCATTTTGGAAAACAACGGCAACCTCACTTACACGTGGTTTATTATAACGTCGAGGATCGTGGGTACGTTCTTGTTTAATTGCCATAACAATGGATGGCATTTCAGTCCCATTTTGTATAGCCGTCTGTTGCTCCTCAGCTTCAACATCCATTTCATGTGATATGCAGCAGCAAATGGATTGATGTCTTGTAAATGTATAGCAATCAGATTCATGAGTTCCACATTACACTTTTCGTTTTCTTTCACATTCATCCTTTCTTCTGTAGCCTCATTTGCATCAAGGATGTATAAATTTTGGTGGTTCTCCTACTTCTGGGTACAGTGTTCCAGTACAATGATAGATCTGGCCATGAATTTTGAAACAATATGGTCTAAATCCAGGTGGTGGTGCAATGTTGGCACCAAATTAAGCAAATGCATGTGAACTGTTGATGCTTCTGATATTATCCATGAAATTTCGACTATATTTATGCTGTCCTTTTATCAATTCCTCAAACAGATCTGAGTGTTGAGATCTCGGTAACATTACTTTCCTTTTTTGACAGCATTGATTAAACTGATTATCAGAAGGTTTCTCATCCATAAAATTCAAAGAGTTGCATTTACAGCAAACAGCATCCATTTTACCACACTAATGTTGAAGAATCTTTGTTTCATCATTTGTGACATACTTAGCAAATTTATGAATACTCTGCTGAGCTTACCTTGCTTTTCAGTTTATATGAATGGCACGAACATATCCTTTGTCTCCCATAGCTAATAAAGATTCACTTAGCCGATATTGTGATTTACATACGGCATTTTGTGCTTTTCTGCCAGCAGTTTCTTGTACTGTTTCCTGTTGTTGATAACGTCTGCGATATTCCGCATCCAGGCCTTGTCTCACAGCAGTTTCTTCTCGTGTCTCTTGGTCTCTACGTTGTCGTCGCATTGCTGCTTTTGCAGCTTTTCTGTCATCACTATTCGCATATTTGCGCTTACGACCGACTAAACCCATTTAGTAATCGTGAATAAATTAATTCAAACTGTGAAAAACAGACTAACTTAAGTACGTGCAGAAAGAAAAAGAAAAGGGCGCATGTGTAGACACACAGGGCTATTTGAATAAATAAAAAGTGCCAGTGCACTCACCTATAATGGTTGTGTACTTCTACACAACCAAGATTAAACGTGTGGGTGATGGGGCTCCGTGTCGCCTCTTTCTATTAGTGCTGCCGTCCTGCCGGTGTTTGCGTTCACAACTCTGTGCTCCGCGAATTTCACGTAATCCTACCGGACCGGATACCGCATCACCGCAGGTCCTCAGTATGTTTATCCCGGTAATTAGGTAACCACAGGTCCTCAACACTCCAGATATGCCAGGCTGCTCCTGCCACTTTGGCTCCGTAGAGAGAACTCACATAAAAACAATAGTACAGCGGTCTCAGGGAGCGTCAAAGGAATACTGGACAAATTAGTGGATAAGAACCAACCTTTATTCTTCCTCCAATACCACTGCCACAACGCGTTTCAACGGTTTAAGCCGTCTTCATCAGGTGGGGTCACCCACCTGATGAAGACGGCTTAGACCGTCAAAACGCGTTGTGGCAGTGGTATTGGAGGAAGAATAAAGGTCGTTCTTATCCACTAATTTGTCCAGTATTCCTTTGGCGCTCCCTGAGACCGCTGTACTATTGTTTTTAACTGAAGTACGTGACACTATGGCTGACTGCCTTCTAAACAGGAGTAAAGTTCATCAGACTATAACTGACAGCCTTGTAGACGGGAGTGTAGGATATCACTCTGACAGCTTTGTAGACAGGAACAAAGTTCGTCACACTTACTGACAGCCTTGTAGACAGGAGTTAAAAACGTCACACTGACAGCCTCGTACAAAGGAGTGAAGGACGTCACACTGACTGACAGACCTTGTAGACAGGAATAAAGGACGTCACACGAACTGACAGCCTTGTAGAAAGGAATGAAGGATGTCACAGTGACTGACAGTTGTAGATAGGATGGAAGTTTATCACACTGACTGACAGCCTTGTAGACAGGAGTACAGGATATCACACTGACAGCCTTCTAGATAGGAATGAGGTTCGTCTCACTGACTGACAGCCTTGCAGACCGCAGTGAAGAACGTCACACTGACTGAGAGCCTTGTAGAGAGGAGTGAAAAACGTCACGCTAACTGACAGATCTAGTAGAGAGGAGTAAACTTCATCACACTAAGACTAACAGCCTTATAGACAGGAGTGAGAGATGACATACTGACTGACATACCTTGAGGACAGGAGTGAAGGACATCACTCGAACTGACAACCGTGTAGAGAGGAGTGAAGGATGTCCCACTGACTGATGGCCTTGAAGACAGGATGGAAGTTTGACACACTGACTGACAGCCTTGTAGACAGTAGTGAAATTTATGACACTGACTGACAGTCTGGTAGACAGGAGTACAGGTTATCACACTGACAGCCTTGTAGATGGAAATGAAGTTCGTCTCACTGACTGACAGCCTTGTAGAGAGGAGTGAAAGACGTCATGCTGACTAACAGATCTAGTAGACAGGAGTAAACTTCATCACACTATGACTAACAGCCTTGTAGACAGGAGTGACAGATGACACACTGACTGACATACCTTGAGGACAGGAGTGAAGGACATCACTCACACTGACACCCTTGTGGGGAGGAGAGAAGGATGTCCCACTGACTGACAGCCTTGTAGACGGGATGGAAGTTTGACACACTGACTGACAGCCTTGTAGACAGTACTGATGTTTATCACACTGACTGACAGTCTTGTAGACAGGAGTACAGGTTATCAGACTGACAGCCTTGTAGATGGAAATGAAGTTCGTCTCACTGACTGACAGCCTTGTAGAAAGGAGTGAAAGAACTCACGCTGACTGACAGACCTAGTAGACAGGAGTAAACTTCATCACACTATAACTGACAGCCTTGTAGACAGGAGTGAAGGACGACACATTAACTGACATACCTTGAAGACAGGACTGAAGGACGTCACACAGACTGACAGCCTTGTAGAAAGAAGTGAAGTTCGTCACAGTAAATGAAACTCTTGTAGACAGGAGTGAAGGACGTTACACTGACTGACAGCCTTGTACACAGGAATGAACAACGTCACACTGACTGATGGCCTTGTAGACAGGAGTGACGTTTGTCACATTGACTGACAGCCTCGTAGACAGGATTTAATGATGTAACACAAACTGACAGCCTTGTAGACAGGACTGAAGTACGTCTCACTGACTGACAGACCTTAAAGACCGGTGTAAACTCTGTCACACTGGCTGATAGACAGGAGTACACTATCACACTGACTGACAGACCTGATAGGACTAAACTGTGACACAGTGACTGACAGACCTAATAGGACTAAATTTTATCAAATTAACTAACAGACCTAATAGGACTAAACTGCGTCACACTGACAGACAGACCTACACCTGACAGAAATAAACTATGTCACACTGGCTGATAGAGAGGAAGAAACTGCGTCACAATGGCTGACAGACCTTCCTGACAGGATTCAACTACGTCACACTAAGAGCGGCAGTTCAAATTGCGCGCCAATATCGCAATTTGCATACCGCGACGCTCATTGGTTGCCGCGGCTAGCAACGACCAATGAAAGATTTGGCGCGCAGTTTACATGCCGCTCCTCTGATTGGTCGCCGCGTTCAGCGCCGACCAATCAGGATAGCGGCGCGCGCCATGGCGCCATATTTCAAATACACTGAGTACAGTGTATTTGAAATATGGCGCCATGGCGCGAGCGGCTCCTCTGATTGGTCGGCGCTGAACGCGATGACCAATGAGAGAAGCGGCGCGCGGTTTAAATGCTGCTCCTCTGATTGGTCGCCGCTTTGAGCGTCGACCAATCAGAATAGCGGCGCACGCCAAGGCGCCATATTTCAAATATAATATGGCGCCATGGCGCGAGCCGCTCCTCTGGTCGATGCTAAACGCAGCGACCAATCAGAGGAGCGGCATTTAAACCACGCGTCGCTTCTCTCATTGGTCACCGCGTTCAGTGCCGACCAATCAGAGGAGCGGCTCGCGCCATGGCTCCATATTGTATTTGAAATATGGCGCCATGGCACGCGCCACTATTCTGATTGGTCGGCGCTGAACGCGGTGACCAATGAGAGAAGTGGCGCGTGGTTTAAATGCCGCTCCTCTGATTGGTTGACGCTGAACACGGCGTCCAATCAGAGGAGCGGTATTTAAACCGTGCGACGTTTCTCTCATTGGTCACTGCGTTCAGCGCCGACCAATCAGAATAGCGGCACGTGCCATGGTGCCATATTTCAATTACAATATGGCGCCATGGCGCGAGCCGCTCCTCTGATTGGTCGCCGCGTTCAGCGCCGACCAATGAGAGAAGCGCACGCGGGTTAAATGCCGCTCCTGTGATTGGTCGCCGCGTTCAGCGACGACCAATCAGAGGAGCGGCTCGCGCCATGGCGCCATATTTCAAATATAATATGGCGCCATGGTGCAAGCCACTCCTCTGATTGGTTGACGCATTCAACGTCGACCAATCAGAGGAGCGGCATTCAAGCCGCGCGCCAAGCCGCACTACTTCCGTAGCGACCAATCAGAAGAATACTGTGGCTTGGCGCGTGGTTTGAATGCCGCGAAGGGCACCACCACTGCGAGCAGCCTGGAGATGACCGGCTAGCTCCGGTCATCTCCAGGCTAGCTCGCCACTGACCGGAGTTTAGACCGGAGCTCAGCCTCGGCTACTGCGGCACAGAGGTCAGCGGCACGCCAGCAGGTAGCCGCGGCTGAGCTCCGGTTAGCGGCTCGCCAGCCGGTAGCTGCGGCTGAGCTCCGGTTAGCGGCTCGCCAGCAGGTAGCCGCGGCTGAGCTCCGGTTAGCGGCTCGCCAGCACATTGTTCCATTTGTACACGACCACAAAATAAAACTATGTGTCCATGATTTCACTGCAACCAGTAAGTTGCAAGTGAAATTGCATGCAATGTTGCGACGTGTAAAAGGTACCCAAAGAGTAAACTCACTAGCCACAATGATGTAGTCACTCCTTGTTATGCTGGTTTCACACTGCAGTTTTTTTCCTGATCAGGTTCCATCCGGTTTGTGTGCCAAAACCAGGAGAAGAACTAGCAGAGAAAAACTATAATTGAAAGATTGACACCTGTTCTGAGTTTTGGAGACACTCCTAGTTTTGACACACAAACCTGATCAAACCTGATCAGGGAAAAAACTGCAGTGTGAAACCAGCCTTAGGCTGGTTTCACATCTCAGTTTTTTCACTGATCAGGTTTATGTGTCGAAACCAGGAGTGTCTCCAAAACTCATAACAGGTGTCAATCTTTCAATTATAGTTTTTCTCTGCAACTTCTTCTCCTTTTTCCTTTCCTGGTTTTGGCACACAAGCCTGATCATACCTGTTCAGGGAAAAAACTGTGTTGTGAAACCAGCCTTACACTTTGAAACCAGTACCAACAGCCTAGACTGCTCCCACAAGCATCAAAAAGACAGACCCATACTGGTCCGTCCCAGGAACCAACATTCCTCCTAGATGATGTACCTTGCTCAAAGTCACCCGAGAACCAGCCCGAGTTACTCTCTGAAGGGGAACTCTTCGATCCAGAGTCATCACAGGACCTGGACACGTCAACATATACGTGACCGTATAAGTAAGCATAAGTCCACATATCGATGCAAAAAACACACTTCTGACCATTCCTTTCCATTCCAGTCTTGAGTCATAATCACAACGTATGTCAATTATGGTTCCAAATTATTGGGGATGTACCTCCACAGAGGAGGGGTGTGGACCGTATACAGAGGCTTAAAATGCTGGAAGCCTTTTGGATCCACACCATTCAAACTCTTGAACCCCTGGGACTCAATCGCGAGTATGAACAATTTTGATTATTACCCCATCATCGCATATTCCTCAGGTCCAATAGTCAATGGTTATCCCTCATACAAAATTATAAATATTTCTGTATGTATAAATACGTAGTTCCTACAGATTCTCATTTGATAAAGGTTCTTGTTGAAACTTTATGGTGTTCTTAAACCCCCCCTTTTTTCTCCCCTATTTATCCTATTCCATTGACTATAAATGACCTCATACCAACGAGGGTCTATGTTCCCTATCCATGGAATTACGGATGGATAAGGAGTTTCCTATTGATGTATATATGTCATATATATGGTGGTTCTACCACCCTTGTGCGGCGTTTACTGCTGCAGAAATAACCTACATGACCTATGCTATTTAATGCCTTCACGTTCTATTCATGTATAATCATGCATATTGTGCCATATTATTTCTACTGCTGCTATTGTATTACTAACTTTGTTCTTTTTACATTTGTAGATGCACTATTGAATTAATCTCCTCAGTGACTGGCACAAGCAGCACCCACGGCTGAAAAACGCACTTTCGCTTTAGAATTCGGCACCTCAAGCACTATGACAACCATTCTCTCCTATTTCCATGTGCGCATGCGCTACAATACTTTACACAACGCACGCGCGGCTTGCGGTCCGCCGCACATCCTTTTCGAACTTCCGTGCGGTTCATAGACAGGAAGGGAAGTCACAGCGTCCCGCCCCACTCCCTTTATAGAGTGGCAACGCTCAGACGATCGCCGCACATCACCTCCCACCCTGCAGGGACACACATCATGTAACTGCGCTCTCTGGGCTCATACTCTAGGGCATTTACTTTACTTTTCTTTAATTATTAAAACTGCTCCTCTTTTTTCCTTCTAGGTTCCCTATACCTTTGAGCCTTGTCTCAGTTCCATGTAGGTCTGTATTCCCATAAGACCTCTCACTCTATATTTACTCTTTATGCTCTCCACCCTCAAGCGTGTCTCTCTTTGTACCTTTAGATGTGCCCAAGCCCTTTTCAGGCTCCTTAAGGTAACATATAGTTTTTTGCATGGATGCTTCCATCCATTCTGTACTGATTCCCATTGTACTGATACATATAGTTTTATTTTATTTTTGCATAGATATTACCCCCAGCAGGCACCAGTACCGGTCTGCGATTGTTTAACTGGTCTGGTGCTCACTCTAGATTACTCCTTATGAATATTTGCATATCTTTAAGGTATTTTTTCACTATATTCTGCCTCTTTGGGCTGTTATGACTCCCTTTTCCATACAGGACTTATTCTTGGTGACCTTCAGAAAACTGTTTCTTGTGTCAGCTCTTTTGACTATGTTATTTTCCTTATGTATAGTGTCTTGTACCCCCTCCTGTTTTCTTCAGGAGTCTTTCAGATTTTTTTTCCTAATTCATGTAAACCTCTTCCTTTTTCTCTTTATCCCTCTCTGACTCCAGGGACTGACAATCCTATAATGCCTGAAACCCTAGCACTGATTCACTCAATCTGTTGCACCCTATTCTCAGTCTTCCTATTCTTATCAATTCCCTTGGTATCCCAGTTTTCTAACTTGTTCTTTATTCATAGAATTGTCTGGAGTATTTATCACCTGCTATATCAATCCCTGCATATCCTTACCTTTCAACCAGTACTACTGCGGGTAATTATGTTCCCATGCCTATATGTATATTCTTATCCTCCAGTTTTGTTACCTTAGCAAATTTGCCATAAAATCAAATCCTATATGTGGACGCCTTCTGAATATAGACCTATATTCCCTCTCACTTGCACCGTGTTTTAGCATTAGTTGACTACACTCGTCTATACCCACGACCCACAATTATTACACGAAGACACCGCGTGTTACTTGCTTTTTTGTAACCACACGTTTAGGTCACCCGGATTCACCGTATACAGCAACACCGAAACCTTTTTATGTGTTACTAACATGTTTTCATTTTCTGTATTGTAATTCTTATGTTTATTAGACCCTGAAGAAGGCCTGTTGGCCGAAACGTTGGTCTATGTACTGTGTGGCCAAATAAAGTAACACAATTTTTTGCACCCTGATCTACTTGTGGACTTGCATTTATCTCATCTGGTGTGCCCAGTCTATGCTACACTTACTGGACACGTCAGACACCCAGGCAATGGTCGACAGCCTCATCAACACTGTTAACAAGACTCTAAAGTGAATGATGACCCTATCACTGCCCCAAAGCATGCAGTGTCCTTTACAAAGGCAAAGCGCTCCTGCAGAGTCTTCTCAAATCATCCCAATTTTAAGGGCTTAATCCAACAACATTGGTAGCGCCCAGACAGTCACTTCGCAAGCCACAGACCTATCTAGACTAAATATCCCGTCACGTCAGACCTAAATAAAACATGGACTGAATCGCCAGCCATCGATCCCCCCGTATCGCAGCTAGCTAGCAGAACCCTCCTAACACTCTCAGACAGCTCCTCTATCAAACACCCCAACGACCGCCAAATTGATAACCTAGCGTGATAATATGTGACTACAGATGTTAATGATGATTTTTCATAGTGAATTTATTTTCTATGTTGTCTTTTGTGATGTAGGTGTTTTAACTTTTGTACAGTTGTAAAACAAAATTGTCATTAAAATTTATGCTGTCATTTTACAAAGGTAATTTTTATATTGACATACATTTTGGCATTTTTATTTAGTGGTTCTTTTAATTGGTTTGCTAGCTAGCTACCAGCACCCAAAGGGTGCTATGAGATCATAAAAAAACTGTTGTTAATCCATTGGTGCACTGCCCCTATAAATTGTCACTTCCCCTTCCCCAAAACGCGTCATGGTAAATAAAGGTTTGTCAACTTGCATAGACTAATAGTGTCCTGAATTTTGCCTGTGCCCTAGTGCTCCAATTAGGGGTGCATTCACGTGCTGTGTATTTGCTGCATTTTTTTACGTGTGTGCTCATCACAAACCTGCATTGGGTGATAAATACAGAAGTGGAGCACTTGTTTCTATTATACCTTTCCTCTGATTGTTCCACTCCTGGTTTGCAATGAGCTCGCGCTTAAAACAAATGCAACAAATATGCAGCGTGTGAACGCACCATTAGACTGCTTTTTCTTTCTCCATTACCACATCCCCTCCGAGGGTGCGTGGCAGAAGCTGCTCTGGACAGTTTCCAATTACCTGATCCTGTGTAAAGGACCTGCAGTGACGTAGTTCCAGTGTATGCAATCAAGTGATCGGACTTAGGACCATGTGAACGAATCCAGGGAGAGCCGCACGGAGCGGAAGCGGCGGCATCCTCATCTATGAGCAGTCTACTAGGGTTGTGCAGGGGTACACTACTTGAAAAGGTGAGAGGCACATTGACCCCAACATTTCCTTATCCCACTAGACCTCTGCGTCCTGGTGCGGGCGGGCGTGTGTG
This sequence comes from Allobates femoralis, assembly GCA_033576535.1. Taxonomy (NCBI): domain Eukaryota; kingdom Metazoa; phylum Chordata; class Amphibia; order Anura; family Aromobatidae; genus Allobates; species Allobates femoralis. Next base: position 426,949,155 of record JARQOC010000003.1, read on the forward strand.
ATTTGTGCGCAGGCATCCGCCTGCGCACAGATCACATATGGGAGTGACTGGGTGCGCACGGTCGTGCGCTGTCAAGCGCAGCACCGTGCGCTGTCAAGCGCAGCACTGTGCGCTCCCATTCTAAAGATAGGAGCTGGCGGCCGCTGCGCACACATGGCGATTCCCCTCCGCAGAACGCTGCGGAGGGGAACGCCAGTGTGAACGCACCCTAAGGGCAGCATGGTGGCTCAAGTGGTTAGCACTGCAGCATTTGCAGCACTGGGGTCTTGAGGTCCTGGGTTCAATTCCCTCCAAGGACACCAAGGACAACATCTACAAGGAGTTTGCATGGGTTTCCTCTCACATTGTAAAGACATACTGATAGGATATTTAGATTGTGAGCTCCAAGAGAGACAGCATTACTCATGTATGTAAAGTGCTATTGAATTAATAGCACTAATTATATTATATAAATATTATTATTATTATTGTTATTATTATTATATCATGAATAAAAAAATACCTTTTTCTATGTTTTTTGTGTGCTTGTTCCCCCTCCATGCCGAGCTGAACAGGAGAGATTGTGGGAGGGGTTTATAAAAAAGACCATGTGACTAGGGATGGGCGAATCTACTCGCTAGGACTCGTTACTCGGCGAGTAGTAAGGGACTCGCAGGACTCGGTACTCTGCGAGTTTCCCAGTGATTACTCGCACGAGTCCAATGCAAATCAATATCAATCCTAGTTTTGTCAGAAACGCTGACAAAACTAGGATTGCCATTGTTTGCATTAGACTCGGCTACTGTGCCAGTGATAGCAGGGAAACTCGCAAAGTAACTGCTGTTTCTTTGCGAGCCGAGTCCAGCTGTCTTCTCTGTGCAGCTCCAGGGTCCTAGAGCCCGCCTGCTGCCTGATGTAGCAGAGCTGAGATTGTTCTCAGTCTGCTCATTCCCTGTGCATAGACATCTATATTTATGCACAGGGGATGTAGCAGAGAGGACATCGCGTTTTGGACTGCGTCGGACGGAAGAGGATTTTTTTAATTAAAGATGGAGTCCCTAATGGCTTTTTTTTTTATTTCAAATAAAAAATTTTCTCTGTGTTGTGTTTTTTTAACCCTTTATTGGAGATTCTTAGTGGCTGGGTCAAACGTGGCCTGACATTAAGAATCTCGGGCTTAATACCAGCTTGTATAACAAAGCTGGTATTAACCCCTTTATTACCCAGCGTGCCTCCGCCACCAGGGCCACTGGAAGAGCGGGGTTCAGCGCCAGAGGATGGCGCTTCAATGAACGCGCCATCTTCTGGGGCGGCTGCGGGCTGCAATTTGCAGTGGGGGGTGCCCAGAAAGCTTGGGCATCCCTGCGCTGCGGATTCCAGCCCCCAGCTGCTTAGCTGTACCTGGCTAGACATAGAAATTGCGCGGAGCCCCACGCATTTTTTTTTTTATTATTTAATGAATTTCAGAGTCAGAGGCTCAGAGTCAGAGTCTCGGAGTCGGAGTCTCCTCAGAGTCGGAGTCTCAGAGTCGGAGTCTCAGAGTCGGAGTCGCCTCAGAGTCGGAGTCGCCTCAGAGTCGGAGTCGCCTCGGAGTCGGAGTCGTCTCGGAGTCAAGTCGGAGTCGTCGTCGTCTCGGAGTCGGAGTCGGAGTCGTCTCGGAGTCGGAGTCGAGTCGGAGTCGTGTCGGAGTCATCTCGGAGTCGGAGTCGGAGTTGTCTCGGAGTCGGAGTCGGAGTCGTCTCGGAGTCGGAGTCGTCTCGGAGTCGTCTGAGTCGGAGTCGTCTCGGAGTCGGAGTCGTCTCGGAGTCGAGTCGGAGTCGGAGTCGTCTCGGAGTCGAGTCGGAGTCGTCTCGGAGTCGTCTCGGAGTCGGAGTCGTCTCGGAGTCGGAGTTGTCTCGGAGTCGAGTCGGAGTCGGAGTCGTCTCGGAGTCGGAGTCGTCTCGGAGTCGGAGTCGTCTCGGAGTCGAGTCGGAGTCGTCTCGGAGTCGGAGTCGTCTCGGAGTCGTCTGAGTCGGAGTCGTCTCGGAGTCGGAGTCGTCTCGGAGTCGGAGTCGTCTCGGAGTCGGAGTCGAAGTTGTCTCGGAGTCGGAGTCGTCTTGGAGTCGGAGTCGTCTCGGAGTCGGAGTCGTCTCGGAGTCGGAGTCGTCTCGGAGTTGGAGTCGTCTCGGAGTCGGAGTCGGAGTCGTCTCGGAGTCAGAGTCGTCTCGGAGTCGGAGTCGTCTCGGAGTCGGAGTCGTCTCGGAGTCGGAGTCGGAGTCGTCTCGGAGTCGGAGTCGTCTCGGAGTCGGAGTCGTCTCGGAGTCGAGTCGGAGTCGGAGTCGTCTCGGAGTCGGAGTAAAAAAAATGCGTGGGGCTCCGCCCAATTTCTATGTCTAGCCAGGTACAGCTAAGCAGCTGGGGGCTGGAATCCGCAGCGCAGGGATGCCCAAGCTTTCTGGGCACCCCCGCTGCAAATTGCAGCCCGCAGCCGCCCCAGAAGATGGCGCGTTCATTGAAGTGCCATCCTCTGGCGCTGAACCCCGCTCTTCCAGCGATCCTGGTGGCGGTGGCACGCTGGGTAATAGAGGTTAGGGCCAGCTTTGTATTATCAGCTGGCCCTAAGCCCGAAATTTATGGCGGTCACGCCAATATTAGACATGACCGCCATGAATTTCTATTAAATTGTTTTCAAAAAAACACAACACAGAGAAATTTTTTTATGAGAAATAAAAAAAAAGCCATTAGGGACTCCATCTTTAATTAAAAAAATCCTCTTCCGTCCGACGCAGTCCAAAACGCGATGTCCTCTCTGCTACATCCCTGTGCATAGATATAGATGTCTATGCACAGGGAATGAGCAGACTGAGAACAATCTCAGCTCTGCTACATCATCTCTGTGCACAGACATTCATGTCTGTACACAGGGAATGAGCAGACTGAGAACAATCTCAGCACTGCTACATCAGGCAGCAGGCGGGCTCTAGGACCCTGGAGCTGCACAGAGCAGACAGGACTCTTCTCTTATCTGTGCGAGTTTCCCATCGATTACTTACAAAGTAAACGAGTCCAATGCAAATAAATGACAAAACTCGGATTGCTTCAGGCTGAAGCTTCCGAGACACATCTGCGATTTGTAAATCTCACACTACTCGCTATTACTCGCTTCCCCATTCATTAACATTGGACTCGCTAGACTCGCAACGAGTAGCGAGTCCTGGGCTCGGACTCGCTAGAGTCAAGCGATTCCGAGTAATTTAGGATTCGCCCATCACTACATGTGACCACAACAGCAACTTTCCTGCCTTCACTGTATCCCTCCGCACTGCTGGATACAAATAGTCCTCTCACCTACAATATCCTGATCACTCTTCACCTTTTTATATATTACTGTTTAGTCTGACATTTCTGTGGTACATTCCAGTGTCCTGCACACATTTTATTTTCTATATATTTATTCATGCACCATGGCATCTTTCACCTGTGCATTCCATACGCACATAAATTATATATATATAAGGCTGAGTGTATGTGTGTATGTATGCCCACTAAAGGAATCCGCACCATTGTATTTTACAAAATTTTATGAAATTTTGCACACACCCCATTAGACTCAGGGAACGTTATAGACAATGTTTTGAGAGGAAATTTTAACCCTGTGCTTTACAGTCAGTTGCCCAAAAAAATACCTATTTACTGTTTGTATGTGTGAGCTAATAGATACTGCACTGCCTGTTCGGCATTTATAGTATAACACAGCTTATGCGGGTCTGTGTAACATTTAGGGAAGCTGCTGAAGACAAGGACGTCTGGAAAATGGCGCACACTGGGACATGACTCTCAATGAAGCAGAGTCACACAAACCCCAAAGCGACTAAAACACGTCTTTACGATTCTTTTAACAACCTCCTGCACTCAGCCCTCAGCACACAACCTCCAGTATACAGCAGGAGGCTGCATACAACCCCCAGTATACAGCAGGAGGTCACACACAGCCCCCAGTATACAGCAGGAGGTCACCTACAGCCCCCAGTATACCGCAGGAGGTCACACACAACCTCCAGTATACAGCAGGAGCCTGCACACAACCCCCAGTATACAGCAGGAGGTCACACACAGCCTCCAGTATACAGCAGGAGGTCACCTACAACCCCCAGTATACAGCAGGAGGTCGAACACAGACCCCAGTATACCGTAGGAGGTCACACACAACCTCCAGTATACAGCAGGAGGCGGCATACAGCCCCCAGTATACAGCAGGAGGCGGCACACAGCCCCCAGTGTACAGCAGGAGGCGGTACACAGCCCCCAGTATACAACAGGAGGCGGCACACAGCCCCCAGTATACAGCAGGAGGTCGCACACAGCCCCAGTATACAGCAGGAAGCTGCACACAACCTCCAGTATACAGCAGGAGTCCACACAAAGTCTCCAATATAAGCAGGAGGCCGCACACAGCCCCCTTTATTACACCAGGAGCCCACAAATATACCCTGGATTACACATGCAGCCAGAAAGAAAACATTGTTAATGCTATTCTATTTTCTTATGACTAGGACCAGTAAGTTACTATCCCAGGCAATGCCAGGGTCTACAGCTAATAAATATGTACAGTATACAGTATAAACCATTAAAATATAAGATCAGTCAGAAAAGATATAATTAATCAATGTGCAGAATCGTATATGAAGGTGCATATTCATCGCAGAAACCGATGCACGTTTCAAAAAAATTTTTTTTCCAAGGGCACCATGTCCAGCTAAGCAGGCACTTATACAGTGTTGGCCAAAAGTATTGACACCCCTGCAATTCTGTCAGATAATACTCAGTTTCTTCCTGAAAATGATTGCAATCACAAATTCTTTGGTATTATTATCTTCATTTAATTTGTCTTCAATGAAAAAAAAAAAAAAAAGAATTGTCCTAAAGCCAAATTGGATATAATTCCACACCAAACATAAAAAAGAGGGTGGACAAAAGTATTGGCACTGTTAGAAAAATCATGTGATGCTTCTCTAATTTGTGTAATTAACAGCACCTGTAACTTACCTGTGGCACCTAACAGGTGTTGGCAATAACTAAATCACACTTGCAGCCAGTTGACATGGATTAAAGTTGACTCAACCTCTGTCCTGTGTCCTTGTGTGTACCACATTGAGCATGGAGAAAAGAAAGAAGACCAAAGAACTGTCTGAGGACTTGAGAAACCAAATTGTGAGGAAGCATGAGCAATCTCAAGGCCTCAAGTCCATCTCCAAAGACCTGAATGTTCCTATGTCTACCGTGCGCAGTGTCATCAAGAAGTTTAAAGCCCATGGCACTGTGGCTAATTTCCCTATATGTGGACGGAAAAGAAAAATTGACGAGAGATTTCAACGCAAGATTGTGCGAATGGTAGATAAAGAACCTTGACTAACATCCAAACAAGTTCAAGCTGCCCTGCAGTCCGAGGGTACAACAGTGTCAACCCATACTATCCGTCGGCGTCTGAATGAAAAGGGACTGTAAGATAGGATACCCAGGAAGACCCCACTTCTTACCCGAGACATAAAAAAGCCAGGCTGGAGTTTGCCAAAACTTACCTGAGAAAGCCTAAAACGTTTTGGAAGAATGTTCTCTCTTTTTGGGCAAAGGCATCAACATAGAGTTTACAGGAGAAAAAAAGAGGCATTCAAAGAAAAGAACACGGTCCCTACAGTCAAACATGACGGAGGTTCCCTGATGTTTTGGGGTTGCTTTGCTGCCTCTGGCACTGGACTGCTTGACCGTGTGCATGGCATTATGAAGTCTGAAGACTACCAACAAATTTTGCAGCATAATGTAGGGCCCAGTGTGAGAAAGCTGGGTCTCCCTCAGAGGTCATGTGTCTTCCAGCAGGACAATGACCCAAAACACACTTCAAAAAACACTAGAAAATGGTTTGAGAGAAAGCACTGGAGACTTCTAAGGTGGCCAGCAATGAGTCCAGACCTGAATCCCATAGAACACCTGTGGAGAGATCTAAAAATGCCAGTTTGGAAAAGGCACCCTTCAAATATCAGGAACCTGAAGCAGTTTGCCAAAGAAAAATGGTCTAAAATACCAGAAGAGCATTGTAAGAAACTCATTGATGGTTACCGGAAGCGGTTGATCGCAGTTATTTTGGCTAAAGGTTGTGCAACCAAGTATTAGGCTGAGGGTGCCAATACTTTTGTCTGGCCCATTTTTGGAGTTTTGTGTGAAATGATCAATGTTTTGCTTTTTGCTTCATTCTCTTTTGTGTTTTTTCATTGAAGACAAATTAAATGAAGATAATAATACCAAAGAATTTGTGATTGCAATCATTTTCAGGAAGAAACTGAGTATTATCTGACAGAATTGCAGGGGTGTCAATACTTTTGGCCAACACTGTATATAGGGAAATAATAGTGATCACTAAACATGCCTTCAAGCAGGAAGTAAATAGGCTGGGACCAAAAATAAAGTGCTAATAATTAGGCTGTGTCCCCTTGTGCGCTCTCTCCACTCTGTGCTCATTGGCTGACCGGAGCGAGATTCAAATCACGCGCCAAGAGCGCTGAATGGTCGCCACCTATGGCGGGGACCAATCAGCGCTCTCGGCGCATGACCCCGGCTTTGGCGGGGGATTAGAATCCCAGCTGCCATATAGGAATACCCGTAACTTGGGTGTTCCAATATGGCAGTCGGAGAAATGATGGGAGTGTAGGTGTGTCACGGTCCGCGCTGCTCCAATGCAAAAAAAACTTACCAAAGAGTCAGATAATCATCAGTCAGATTTCCATCCTTTTATTACTTCTTCCAACGCGTTTCGGCGGCCCACCTGGCGCCTTCCTCAGGGACTAGCCCTGAGGAAGGTGCCAGGTGGGGCGCCAAAAGGCGTTGGAAGAAGTAATAAAAGGATGGAAATCTGACTGATGATTATCTGACTCTTTGGTCAGTTTTTTTGCATTGGAGCAGCGCGGACCGTGACACACCTACACTCCCATCATTTCTCTGGATACAGCCACTGGTTGGTGGTTGGTGGAGGTCCTACAGCAGTTTGGAATATCTTCAAACGCCTTCAAACCAGTTGTGAGGATCACAATTGAACCAGGTGAGTGGATCTTCAGCACCACTCCATTACTCTTAGTGTCACTAGTGATAGGGCACTATTGCGCCTCTTATCCCCGTCCCCCACCCTCTTATATTTTTGCAATATGGCAGTCGGGGCACTTCCGCTCCATGCAGCCGGGAGATGAGCGCCGCGGGCGGCGCTCATTTCCCGGCTGCTTCGGCGGAGCGCTCCGAGGCGCGGGAGGTGACTGGTGGCTACTGTCGGGAGATCAGCGGCTAGCGCCACTGATCTCTCGACGGTAGCGGCGGCGCCGGTGTCACTTTCTCCCGGCGCCTGTGTCGCTATCCCACTATGGCACCGTGGTGCATTGTGGGATATTGACATAAGCCCCGGAAGTCTGTGACAACCATTATTGTTGATTATATAGTACAATATACTAGCTGTAGAGCCCGACGTTGCCCTGGCATAGTAACTAACTGTTCTTAAGCTGCTTTCACATCTGTGATTTTTCATAATCGCGGCAGATCCGGCAGATTTCCCCGTCCTTGCTGCATCTGCCACGTAATGGCCGACTTGCGGCACCTTTCCGGCAAGCCCCATTCATTCTCTATGGAACTTGCGGTCCGGTGCGACAATACCGCACTTTCCACACTGGACCGCAAGCCCCATAGAGAATGAATGGGGCTTGCCTGAAAGGTGCCGCAAGTCGGCCGTTACGTGGCAGATCCGACAGATGCGGCGACATCTGCCAGATCTGCTGCAAATTACACTAAACCCGCAGATGTGAAAGGAGCCTCCTGCTGTATACTGGGGGTTGTGTGCGATCTCCTTCTGTATACTGGGAGCTGTGGGTGACCTCCTGCTGTATACTGGGCACTGTGTGCGACCTCCTGCTGTGCATTGGGGGCTGTGTGCAGCCCTCTGCTGTACATTGGGGGCTGTGTGCGGCCCCCTACTGTACATTGGGGGCTGTGTACGGTCTCCTGCTGTACATTGGGGGCTGTGTGCGGACTCCTGTTGTATATTGGGGGCTCCTGCAGTATACTGATATCTACTGCTTGGGGCAATATTCCCACTATCACCATGAAAGGACACAGTTCTATTACCATATACACATGCAAAACACCACACACACACATATTCACAAATTCACAAACATGCATATACACAAGCACCACACCACACGCATATGTACACAAACATATTATATATTTATATACAGTTAGGGCCAGAAATATTTGGACAGTGACACAAGTTTTGTTATTTTAGCTGTTTACAAAAACATGTTCAGAAATACAATTATATATATAATATGGGCTGAAAGTGCACACTCCCAGCTGCAATATGAGAGTTTCCACATCCAAATCAGAGAAAGGGTTTAGGAATCATAGCTCTGTAATGCATAGCCTCCTCTTTTTCAAGGGACCAAAAGTAATTGGACAATGGACTCTAAGGGCTGCAATTAACTCTAAAGGCGTCTCCCTCGTTAACCTGTAATCAATGAAGTAGTTAAATGGTCAGGGGTGGATTCCAGGTGTGTGGTTTTGCATTTGGAAGCTGTTGCTGTGACCAGACAACATGCGGTCAAAGGAACTCTCAATTGAGGTGAAGCAGAACATCCTGAGGCTGAAAAAAAAGAAATAATCCATCAGAGAGATAGCAGACATGCTTGGAGTAGCAAAATCAACAGTTGGATAGATTCTGAGAAAAAAGGAATTGACTGGTGAGCTTGGGAACTCTAAAAGGCCTGGGCGTCCACGGATGACAACAGTGGTAGATGATCGCCGCATACTTTATTTGGTGAAGAAGAACCCGTTCACAACATCAACTGAAGTCCAGAACACTCTCAGTGAAGTAGGTGTATCTGTCTCTAAGTCAACAGTAAAGAGAAGACTCCATGACAGTAAATACAAAGGGTTCAGGGGCGTAACTACCGGCATAGCAGACGTAGCAGTCGCTTTGGGGCCTGGCCCTTGTGGGGGGCCTGGACCCAGCGCCGCTACGCTGCTATCCGGTCAGCTACAGGCCCCCAGTGTGTATATACAGGTCCCCCACTCCTCCTCTGCTGCACACGTCACCTGTAAAGGAATACATCATACTTACTTATCTCTGCCGGCTGCCGCCGCTCTGCACCGCGCTCCGTCTTCATCCAGCTTCTTCCTGGTTGTGACGTCATTTCCTGCGCCCGGCGGTCACAACCAGGAAGAAGCTGGATGAAGACGGAGCGCGGTGCAGAGCGGCGGCAGCCGGCAGAGATAAGTAAGTATGATGTATTCCTTTACAGGTGACGTGTGCAGCAGAGGAGGAGTGGGGGGCCTGTATATACCCACCAGGGGCCTGTATACTACCACCAGGGGCCTGTATACTACCACCAGGGGCTCTGTATACTACCACCACCAGGGGCCTGTATACTACCACCAGGGGCTCTGTATATACCACCAGGGGCTCTGTATACTACCACCACCAGGGGCTCTGTATACTACCACCACCAGGGGCTCTGTATACTACCACCACCAGGGGCCTGTATACTACCACCAGGGGCCTGTATACTACCACCAGGGGCTCTGTATACTACCACCACCAGGGGCTCTGTATACTACCACCACCAGGGGCCTGTATACTACCACCAGGGGCTCTGTATACTACCACCAGGGGCCTGTATATACCACCACCAGGGGCTCTGTATACTACCACCAGGGGCTCTGTATATACCACCACCAGGGGCCTGTATACTACCACCAGGGGCTCTGTATATACCACCACCAGGGGCCTGTATACTACCACCAGGGGCCTGTATATACCACCACCAGGGGCTCTGTATACTACCACCAGGGGCCTGTATATACCACCACCAGGGGCTCTGTATACTACCACCAGGGGCTCTGTATATACCACCACCAGGAGCCCTGTATACTACCACCAGGGGCCTGTATAAACCACCACCAGGGGCTCTGTATACTACCACCAGGGGCCTGTATATACCACCACCAGGGGCTCTGTATAATACCACCAGGGGCCTGTATATACCACCACCAGGGGCTCTGTATACTACCACCAGGGGCTCTGTATATACCACCACCAGGGGCCTGTATATACCACCACCAGGGGCCCTGTATACCACCACCAGGGGCCTGTATATACCACCACCAGGGGCCCTGTATACCACCACTGGGGCCTGTATATACCACCACTGCGGAGGCTGCTGTAATACTGCTGGGGCCTGTATATACCACTGGAGAGGCTGCGGTATACCACTGGGGCTGCTGTATATACTGCTGGGGCCTGTAAGGGGGTGTGTCTTGAAGGGGCGTGTCATTGGGGGGGCGTGTCTTGGAGGGGCGTGTCATTGGGGGCGTGTCTTGGAGGGGGCCCCGTTCAAAAGTTTGCTATGGGGCCCTGCCAGTTCTAGTTACGCCCCTGAAAGGGTTCACATCTAGATGCAAACCATTCATCAATTCCAAAAATAGACAGGCCAGAGTTAAATTTGCTGAAAAACACCTCAAGAAGCCAGCTCAGTTCTGGAAAAGTATTCTATGGACAGATGAGACAAAGATCAACCTGTACCAGAATGATGGGAAGAAAAAAGTTTGGAGAAGAAAGGGAACGGCACATGATCCAAGGCACACCACATCCTCTGTAAAACATGGTGGAGGCAACGTGATGACATGGGCATGCATGGCTTTCAATGGCACTGGGTCACTTGTGTTTATTGATGACATAACAGCAGACAAGAGTAGCCGGATGAATTCTGAAGTGTACCGGGATATACTTTCAGCCCAGATTCAGCCAAATGCTGCAAAGTTGATTGGACAGCGCTTCATAGTACAGATGGACAATGACCCCAAGCATACAGCCAAAGCTACCCAGGAGTTCATGAGTGGAAAAAAGTGGAACATTCTGCAATGGCCAACTCAATCACCAGATCTTAACCCAATTGAGCATGCATTTCACTTGCTGAAATCCAGACTTAAGACGGAAAGACCCACAAACAAGCAAGACCTGAAGGCTGCGGCTGTAAAGGCCTGGCAAAGCATTAAGAAGGAGGAAACCCAGCGTTTGGTGATTTCCATGGGTTCCAGACTTAAGGCAGTGATTGCCTCCAAAGGATTCGCAACAAAATATTGAAAATAAAAATATTTTGTTTGGGTTATGTTTATTTGTCCAATTACTTTTGACCTCCTAAAATGTGGAGTGTTTGTAAAGAAATGTGTACAATTCCTACATTTTCTATCAGATATTTTTGTTCAACCCTTCAAATTAAACGTCACAATCTGCACTTGAATTCTGTTGTAGAGGTTTCATTTCAAATCCAATGTGGTGGCATGCAGAGCCCAACTCGCGAAAATTGTGTCACTGTCCAAATATTTCTGGCCCTAACTGTATACACACACGCACCACACACATACTCACACACATATATATACACACCTCAAGCACACACACTCATATATACACAAGCACCATACCCATTTATACACACACATACATATATTTACACACCACACACACACACAAGCACCACACTCATATATACACATGCCCAACACATTTATACACACACAACATATGTACACTCACACACATATATACACACAACACACACTTATACATATATACACACACAAGCACTACACCCATAGATATAGGTACATACGCACCACACACATTTATACACACATATATACACATGAATCACACACATACATATATATACACATACGCACCACACACACAGAAATACATATACACATGACCACAGCATACACATATATACACATATACATATATACACACATACGTATCAAACCACACATATACACAATCACACACACTTAAGACTCACCGTAAGCCGAGTTCTCAGGTCTCAGGTGCTGGCTATGGTCACGGTTCTGTGCCTGAGGCTGTGGAGGCCCGGTGGTCAATAAAAGGGTTAAAATATAATGATTTCTGTTTCGTGACGCCACCTGTAGGGGTCCGGTGATGGCACCGGCGCTGCTTTGGACCTCCGGGGGATGGGCTGCAGCTAGATGGATCCGCTCCCTACAGGATGAGCGGGAGTCCCCGGGGTCAGGAGCTGTAGTGATGGAATACGGAAGCTCAGTTGATTCTGTAGGTGAATCGGTAACAGTTCTGAAATAAGGCTCGGACACAATGCTCCTCTGCATGGGTCTTTACTTAGTTCACACACGTAACTGGAATAACGGGTTTCACTTTCAGGTAACGGACCGGGTGGTCCCTGTGATGAACAGTGTCCCTTCAAGGCTCCACAGTGTCTTTCTTTAAACTGACTGTCCCTTTTACTCTTCTGCGGCTTCTAACGACCAGGTCGAGATACAGAGGAACTTCTGTGGGCACCCGAGCCGTTGGCCTAGCACTCCCGATGGGTCCCTGGACCTCAATGGTGGGTACCCCACCCGATACAGCGGCGATGATGGAGATTTGTGTATTGTGCTCCTATGAAGCCCTCAATCACTCCGGTTCTGTAGCACAGCGATAGATATCTGCACTACCTCGGAGCCGTACTCCGGGTTGGAATGGGCTAGGGTCGTTTCTTCGCCCGTTACTGCTTCTCTTGGCCCCCTTCACTTCTGGGTCACCAGCTCCTGGTGCCCTCCCTGTTAGCTGTCCTGTCACTTGGTCCTTGTTCTTGTCTCTCCCACTTTCTAACTCTGTTCTCTCTTTCCCCACTGCTATACATATAACTCTCCTCCCACCAGGACCGGTTGCCTGGGAAACAAGCCTCTAATTGGTCCTCTGTCTCTAGATGTTGCAAGTGGTACATGAGCCTTGGGATTAACCTGTTCACCACTGAGACGGAGAATACTGCAACCTTCGGTCAGGGATGCAGTACCCTCCTGTGACGCACTCGTTGCGGGGCGCCACACTACATACATTTGCCAAAATCACTACACCAAATTACTGTCAGAAACCACTTTCTTCCTGAAAACGATTGCACACACAAATCTTTTATATATCTACTTAATGTCTCAAACAAAAAACACAAAAAATGTCATAAGCCATTAAGACTAAGGTCCCACCACAACATAATAAAGTGTGGAACAAACAATATATGCAACACTAACACAATACAAACATACCCAGAAGCACTCCAATCTGCTATTAACAGTTAGGTCGTCTTACTGTGACCTACAATGTTGCCATAACTACTCCTACTCTGCAGCCCTCCGACATAGGACTTGAGAGTTGAGCATAACATTTGTCACAGAGGTTGTTTCTCTTGTGTGGGGGTTGGATCCTTCCCCACATGAGGGAATTACAGCCAGACATGTCGGGACTGGGGAACAATTGAGGACAGGAATCACCTGGCTCATGGCCACCTCCATGCTTGGGTTTCCCATGCTCACCGAGCCAGTCACAAGGGGAGAAGCAGGGACATGTGAGTGTAACGTCATGTCTTGTACTGTACATATACAATGTGACGTTCAACTCACAGACGTGTCGTCAGAGTGATAAGAACTCAGACAAGCACACAATGCTGCTCCACGAAGCGGGGCACAGTGTATTTCAACTGACAACATTGGGCATCTTAATGAATAGGGCTGTGTGGGGTGTCACCAGTGTATGCACCAGTTAGCTCAGATGCCAGCAAAGACAAGCTGGATTCACATTACCTGATAAGAGCAAATGGTCTTGGAAAAGGTGTTCAAGTCATGTTGGGCCAACTTCAATCAGAGAAGAGGTCTACAGGAGAACGAAAACGATGTATGTTGGCAGGCCACCAGTATGCAACCCAGGGGGCGTATCTAACAATTAGGGCCATTCTTTTTAGGGGCTCAAATTTTAATGAAAATCAATATCTTTATTTACAAGGGTCTACATAGCACTTGTACTCATGGCAAAGCCTCTAAAATCACAATTCATTTCCTTATTATTCTATGTATAAGCATGAATTGGAAAACATATGAAAATTTGCTTTTTACCCCAAAAAAAATATTCTTAAAATAGCAGTTCGCATTCATAAGTCAGGGAGTATACCTATTATTTGGTTTGCAAGTTCTGCCCGAGTATGGGTGTAGGACAAATGCATGATTGATGAAGTGTGAAGACTAGCAACAAATTTGCCAGTCAATTTTGAGTGCTGTGGTGAAAAGAGCAGTCCCTGCAGTGTTACGGTCCCCGATGACATGAAACCAAAAACCTTTCAAAAGTGACTGTAAATGGTTACAGAAACAATGAATATTTAAGGTTGGGGGAGCACCTGATCCCAGCGCTGCACACCAATAATAATGCTGGCAGAAATAAAAAATGCAATTTGGTTGCACACTCGATTTTTGGCCCCAATGTAATTTTCCAGTAAGAGAAAATGAACTAAAATTTCCCCAGGAATTGTAACCTGATTTCGATGTGTTGAAACTTATCGCAGTAATTGTGGTGAAGGGTGAGAGAAGGAGCGTATTTAATGTCGAGCGCCATTTTTGACTGGACCAAGATTAGAGTTTTTGCAATTTGCAATGATTGTGCTTAACTGCTAACCACTTTGTGTTTTTTCATTGAAGACAAATTAAATGAAGATAATAATACCAAAGAATTTGTGATTGCAATCATTTTCAGGAAGAAACTGAGTATTATCTGACAGAATTGCAGGGGTGTCAATACTTTTGGCCAACACTGTATATACTCATGCACCACACACAAATATACATACAAGCACCACACATGTACCGCAAGACGCACACACACACATATATACACACACACACACCTATATAGACACACACACGACACACCAACAGTCATACACATGTAACACAAGACGCACACCACACATAATATACACATATACACACCACACCAATATATATACACACACATAACACATACACACCATACCACACAAACACACACACACACCTCTGACCTATGTTAGGTCTGTCATGCTGGCAGATCTCACTCCATGTCTCCTGCTCTCCTTGTCCTGTGTCTGCCGCCCCTCCCCCTCCTGAGCCGACACTTGAGAGTTGAGGATACATTTGTACAGAGGTTTAGTTTCTCTGCTGTGGGGGTTGGATCCTCTCCCCACACTGAGGGAATTACAGCCTGCAGACATGGTCGGGCAGGGGGGCGATAGCGATCAGAGAGCACAGGAATCACCTGGCTCTCTGGCACCCCCTCTGCAGTGTGGCGGCTGGTGCCCTGCGCCATCGCACAGCTCACCAGACACCAACCTGGGGAGAGGCAGGGACATGTGGAGCTGGATCAGTGCACTTCCTTGTCCTGTCATTCACTGCTGACCGTGCTCACTCACAGTCCAAGTCTCAGCAGTGAGTGAGAGGGCAAGGAAAAGCACTGCCTGCTGCACTGTCCACCGAAGACGCCGGGCCGCAGGTGTAATCTTCAGGTGACAACAACGGGAGATGTTCCTGCTCTGGTG
The DNA here is from genome assembly GCA_033576535.1 of Allobates femoralis. Lineage (NCBI taxonomy): Eukaryota > Metazoa > Chordata > Amphibia > Anura > Aromobatidae > Allobates > Allobates femoralis. The sequence goes on from JARQOC010000003.1 coordinate 426,964,556, forward strand.
GCCTGTGCTGGGAGCGTCACTATGTATTGTACACAGTAGCTCAGATGCTCCAGCACAGGCCCCATACTGTACATCAGTCAGCTGGATAAGATCCGGCTAGCTGATGTGCGGAGTGATACAGAGCAGAGTTGGCCACTTCAAAGAGGGAGAACTGGGCATGCGCGACCTGTAGAACGCTGTTATCAGGTCGGACAGGGCAGCCAGTACTGCTGACACTAGGGGGCGCAATACCTAACATCATTAGGGCATATCTTTTTAACGGGGGATAATTTTTAATATGATTACATTACAATAACATTTATTTAAAAGAGGTCTACAACATTAGCAGTTTATTGCTTCATGACACAACCCCCTTTAAAATCACAATCAAGATGTTTATTATTCCTTTATGTAAAGTAAAGCAATGTGGATGGAAAAAATATGAAAATTTTGCTTTTTCCCCCCAAAAAATATTGCTTAATCCTCAGATTTTGCATTTTCATAAGGTTAACAGGAAGAAATGGACCATACAATTTGTTGTGCAAGTTCTCCCGAGTATGTGTGTGTAGGAAAACTACTGTTTGTGGACATGGCAGGGCTTGGAAGGGAAGGAGCAGCATTCAATTTTGAGTGCATGTTGGCTGAAATAGATAGCAAATGCCATGCTGTGTTTACGGAGCCCCTGATATGCCTAAACAGTGGAAAACCTCTACAAGTGACTGTATTTTGGATACCACACTCCTCAAGAAATTTATTTAGAGGTGTGGTGAGCACCTTGAACCCCCAGGTGCATCACACAATATTATAATGCTGAGCAGTGAAAATAAAAAAAAACATTTTTCCCACATACATGTGTTTGTTTTTGCCCCCAATGTTTAATTTTATCAAAGGTAACTGGAGAAAATGAACCGTAAAATTTGTTGTGGAATTTGTACGCTGATTTCCCATATGTGGTTGAAAACTACTATTTGGGTGCATGGCAGGGCTCGGAAGAGAAGGAGCGCTATTTAAATGCTACAGCGCCATTTTGACTGAAAAAGATAGACGCCATGCAGCATTTGCAGAGCCCCTGATGTGCTTAAACAGTGAAAACCACCCACAAATGATCTCATTTTGGAAACTACACTTCTTAAGGAATTTATCTAGGGTGTGTAGCATTTTTCACCCTCAGGTGAGGCATTGAATTATAACATTGGGCCGAGTAACTAAAAATGTGCAATTTTTGCCAATACAATGTTGCTTTAGCTCCCTTATTCTGGTACATGCCCCACCCCATCCTTGATATGGCCCCCTTCTCCTGGCACATAGCCCCCTTTTCCTTGATATGCCCCCCATCCTGCAAATACTCACTCCCCCTTCATCTTGAATATGGCCCCCTTGCCCTGGCACATAGCCCCATTTTTCTTGATATGCCCCCTCCTCATCTTGCATATGGCCCTACCATCCTGGATATGGCCCCCATGTCCTGGTACATAGCCCCCTTGTCCTGTATATGCCCCCCCACTTCCTGCATATGCCCTGCCTTCCTGGATATGGCCCCCTTGTCCTGGCACATAGGTACCCTCATTCGAGATAAGGCCCCCATACAGCTGCACACACCAAAACAATACACACTTTGAACTTACCCTCCAGCGCTCTCTTCTTGCTGCACTTCCCGATTTCTCCTGTGCCCTGGGGCATCTGATCATGTGATCGTAGCATGCAGTGATGACATCACTGTGTTGTGTCAGGTCACAAGACAGCAGGGGCGGGCTGTGCCGGGGGGCATGTATTCATTTGCCCCTTGGGCTGGTCATTTATCAACAGATCAGGGCCGCCGGCTACCGTGTGTATTATCAATGCTGTTAGCCTGTCTGTACAGTTAATTCTCCTGCGCCACGGCTATTCTAATAGTTCAGTATGCGACTGCAGGAGAATTAAGTGTACAGGCAGGCTGACAGCATTGATAATGCACCCAGCGGCTTTAACTGTGCTATTTACCTTAAGGCTGCGGCAGGGTCCTGACTCGAGGCGTGCTGACGTAGTACTCACCTTCCAGAGTGCGGGAGCAGAGTGCTTGTGGAGAAAGGCACAATGAAAGGCTGGCAGACCATGGGCCGATCCCTGCCTGTATGTTCCCCCAGCAGCTGTTCACCCATATGGACCTCGGACGGCCAGCAGGCACTGCACCTAATACTGTTTATGTGCCGGGCCAGCTGCGTGACTGCAAGCAGACAGGGCTCTGAGCATGGCTGTGATGTCATGCAGTGCGCCTGCTCCATCACATACCCACCGAAGAGGAGCAGAATGGGAGACCAGAAAGGGAGAGGTGAGCAGCCGCTGGAGAGTTTTACACTGTGCAGTGAGAAGGATGCTGCTCCCCTCCTGACAAGTCCCTGATGTATTATTATGTTGTGTCTGGTACGCTAGTTATTAGTTAGTTAGACATTCAAGAGGAATGTACTAAGATGGTACAGATATATTGATGATGTGTTTTTCCTCTGGACAGGCTCACAACAGGAGTGCCAAAAATTCATCTTTGACCTGAACACCAACCCATGGAATATTCATTTGACATCTGAGATTTCTGACATCATGGTGAGTTACCTTGATCTGCGACTATCTTTGAGTGTAGACAGGATTACATCTACTTTGTTTCGGAAACCTACAGCTACCAACAGTGTACTACATTTTGGCAGGTCACACCCCCTGCACCTCCGTCAGAGTATTCCTAAAGGTCAATTCCTGAGGATTCGTAGGAATTGTACTGATTTCAATGATTTTAGACAGGAAGCCTCGAGCCTGACGAAGAGATTTTTAGCACGAGGATATCCACGGAAAGTAGTGTCAGGGGCATTTCAGCATACCAGTAGCATTACTAGGGAGGAGGCATTTAAAACAAGAACAAGGGAGAGAAGGATGGTTTTGAACATCACTACCCCCTATAATAATCAATGGGAGGATATAAAAAGGATATTGAATAGCAATTGGAACCTCTTGACAAGGGATGACAAATTGAAACCCTTTTTGACTGATAAGCCTTGTCTCACGGCTATGAGGAGTCCAAATCTGAAGGATCAGATTACAAGCAGCCACTTTACGAGGCCCACTACACGGACAGGTAGAGGTAGTAGATTGAAAGGTTCCGACGCCTGTGGTGGCTGTAACATATGTCCATTCATGATTGCTGCAGAGGGTTTGACACTGCCTATCTTTCCCTTTGATTTAAAGAGCAGGTCTTACTTCAATTGCCGCTCCAAAAACTTGGTGTATGCCATTGTGTGTGGGTGCCAGAAAATATACGTGGGTCAAACTACGCAGGAGCTGCGGCGTAGAATCCAGCAGCACATTTCAACGATCAATTTGGCGAAAAAGGATCTGGATACAGGTAATGCCTTAACTTCCATAGCGAAACATTTCTTGTTGAAACACAACAGTAGCCCAGTGAGCATCAGGGTATTAGGTCTACAGGGTATACGACAGAATATAAGAGGAGGAAATATTACCTCAGAATTACTTAAAATTGAATCGAGGTGGATATATGATCTGAAATGTCTGGCGCCAGGAGGCCTTAATGAAGAACTCCTATATAATGGTATAAACAAACTTGATCCCTTTTCATCATCAATTTTTACCTCACTTTGACCTATTTATCCGGTTTTTACATTATTATTCCTTTTGGGAAATTTCAGAGAGTTGGCCTTTGGTGCTATCTGGGATATAGTTTGGACTGTTTGGATCGACTTTTCCTCCTTCCTGCTATTGATTCCTTGATATCTTTTTATACAGGATATGGTCCCAGCGGGGACCTTTCAAGCTTTGATACTACTAAGATGGTCTGTTCAACGTTTTTTTATAAATCATTTGGATGTTGTGAAATTTGAAGAAAAGATACAGAAGTGGACATCACCATATACCACGTTCAAGACTCTTTCATATACTGGTCTACCTCCAATTTGGAATATGTATTTGGCTGTATTGTAGAGTATATAACCATTAATGAGATTGATTATGAAAGTTGACTATATTTAATATTTGACAATATCTATTGGGATTGTCTTTTTTCAACCATCTATCGGTTTTCTATGTTACTAAATGAATTCACGTTTCCTATTTGATTACATCATTGTCCGTTCATGGTTGACGATGTAATAACCTCATCACTGGCGTGCTTAACATGGTCTTGTATTATTATCATAGGCTTCTTCAAACCATGAGAGGGGACTGACAATTGTTAACGAGTTGTGACTTTGATGGGTGGTTTTTGAATTACTGGAATTTTTGAGGCATTATTGTAATACACGGTGGGGGTGGATATGTTTTGGAACATTTGTTTGGCGGTAATTGGATTATAACTACATTATTGAGTATGGATGATACTTGAAGAGGAAATACTGGCCTGGCAGGTTTTCCATAGGATATTAAATACTTGTTTGTATAAATTTTAAAAATCATATAATTTTGTGTTGTTGAATATTTCCAATAAAGAATTCTGGATATTACTAATACTAATTTATTTATATGTTTGTTTATACCAAAATTATACCCTAGATCAGGGGTCTCAAACTCGCGGCCCCCGGGCCGCAAGCGGCCCGCCACGCTCCCCAGTGCGGCCCGGGGCACCATGAAAGAAAAATGCATGCCCCGGACCATTATACATGCAGCCGCCGCGGTACCGCTTTACTGTGACTACTGTGACGGGTACCGCGCCGGCTCAGCTCACACAAGCGCCTTCCGCCTGTACATTTATGAAAGCAGGCGCCCGGTGGACCAATCAGAAGCCGCCTGTGACGTCACAGGCGGCTTCTGATTGGTCCACCGGCCGCCTGCTTTCATGAATGTACAGGCGCGAAGGCGCTTGTGTGAGCTGAGCCGGCGCGGTACCCGTCACAGTAGTCACAGTAAAGCAGTACCGCGTCGGCTGCATGTATAATGAGCCTGGGGCATCAGGTGTGTATGAGTGAGTGTTAGAGAGAGAGTGTCAGTATGTGTGAGTGTATATGTGAGTGAGTGTGTATGTGTATAATAGTGAGTGTATTTGTGTGTATATGTGAGTGAGTGTGTATGTGTATATGTGTGAGTATATGTGTGAGTATTTGTGTGTATATGTGAGTGTGTGCATGTGTATAATAGTAAGTGTATTTGTGTGTATATGTGAGTGAGTGTGTATGTGTATATGTGTGAGTATTTGTGTGTATATGTGAGTGAGTGTGTGTGTATTTGTGTGTATATGTGAGTGTGAGTGAGTGTATTTGTGTGTATATGTGAGTGAGTGTGTATATGTGTGAGTGTGTATATGTGTGAGTATTTGTGTGTATATGTGTGTATATGTGTGAGTATTTGTGTATATGTGAGTGTGTGCATGTGTATAATAGTGAGTGTATTTGTGTGTATATGTGAGTGTGTATGTGTATATGTGTGAGTATTTGTGTGTATATGTGAGTGAGTGTGTGTGTATTTGTGTGTATATGTGAGTGAGTGTGTATGTGTGAGTGTATGTGTGTGTATATGTGTGAGTGTGTATATGTGTGTGCGTGTATATTTGTATGTGAGTGTGTATATGTGTGTGAGTGTATGTATATGTGTGAGTGTATTCCCGCGCCGCCTGAGCGGCACATCGCCGGCGGCTGGTGCCATGTGCTGACTGGTGCCGGCTGCCGGGTGCAGGCTGGTGCCGCGTGCTGGCTGGTGCCGGCAAGCGGAAGACGGGGAGCCACAGAGGAAGAAGCTGCCGGAATGAGAAGAGTGGAGTCAGGTAAGGCGCTGTTACAGCCGAAGATAGCAGCCTGGGGGGGGAGGGGAACGTGACTGCTGAAAGTGCCTAGGGCGGCAGGAACTCCAGATATGGCCCTATGTAAGTGTGTCAATGTGTGAGTGTGTATGTGTTTGTGTGAATATGTCTGAGGATGTATGTGTGTATGTATGCGAGTGTGTGTGAATGTGCGGGTGTGTATATATGGGCTTGTCCACACACCTGCGCTCTCAGTATTTAAGCGCTTCTGCGCTAAATACTTAGGTTTTGACAGAGAAGCAGAGGTGCGTGTATGCGGCCGCTTTCAGCAGACGCTGTCCCTGGTTACCCGATGTGTATCGTGGTAACCAGTTCATACAGCAGGCTGCCCACTGTCCGCTTATCTCGAGCGCACAGGGAAACGCTGCTTGCAGTGTTTCCCTGTGCGCTCTGGATAAGCGCACACTATGCAGGCTGCTGTATGAACTGGTTACCACGATACACATCGGGTAACCAGAGACAGCGTCTGCTGAAAGCGGCCGCATACACGCACCTGCACTTCTCTGTCAAAACCTAAGTATTTAGCGCAGAAGCGCTTAAATACTGAGAGTGCAGGTGTGTGGACAAGCCCTATGTGAGTGTGTGAGCGAGAGAACAAAAAGAACAGAGACCCAGGACATTACTACAAGATGACAAGGGAGGGAACATTACTATAAGATTGGGACATTACTACAAGATGAGGACCAGGATGGGAGACATTAATATAGGATGGGGACCAGGATGGGGACATTACTACAAGATGGAGACCAGGGTGGGGACATTACTACAAGAGGACCAGGATGGGGACATTACTACAAGAAGAGGACCAGGATGGGGACATTACTACAAGAAGAGGACCAGGATGGGGACACATACTACAAGATGTAGACCAGGATGGGACATTACTACAAGAGGTGGACCAGGATGGGGACATTACTACATGACAAGGACCAGGATGGGGACATTACTACATGACGAGGACCAGGATGGGGACATTACTACAAGATGGAGACCAGGGTGGGGACATTACTACAAGATGATCATAATTTGTACTTTACTAGATTGAGCAAAAAATTCTGGTATTGCTAAAATGTCACTTAGGGTACCATTACACGTCGCAACATTGCATGCAATGTCACTGGCAATTTGCTGGTTGCAGTGAAATCATGGACACATTGTTCCATTTGTACACAGCAAGAAAATAGAACAATGTGTCCATGATTTCACTGCAACCAGCAAATTGCCTGTGACATTGCATGCAATGTTGCGACGTGTAACGGTACCTTTAGTCCTACAAGCAATGCGGCCCCCCGATATCAATTTTTTTCTACGTGCCGCCCACCAACCCAACCGAGTTTGAGACCCCTGCCCTAGATGAAACCTAAGGGAACTCAAATTTATTGACATATTTAAATTTTTTTTTGTGCATTTTTGCACATTTTTTTATGCATGCAATAACATTTAAATGGGATCCTAGAGCCTGAGAGCTGGCATGTTTGCCGCCTCCAGGCTATAATTAATATTCATGAATTTATTTTTTGCACGTAATTTTGTTTTAATTTGCTTTTGCTTCAATTAAAGGGATCCTGTCACCTCCAAAACGCCTCCTAAGCTAGCAAAACATGTCCCTGCACCATCCTATCACTAATCTCACACTCCTTTTGTCTCCTAAAAGCATCCTGTGAAAGTGCATAAAAACGTTTTAATACTCACTCATTAGTGATTATAATTAGCAGTGACTATATTCTTTAGTCACCAAGGCAGGCTGTTTTTAAGCTCCAGGGATCCACCCTATCTCTGTGTGTTCTGCTGTGATGTGCAGGCATTGCCCTCCCCCTCTCTATCACTCATAGAATGCAAATCATTAGTCCTGCCTTCAGTTTCAGTTTCACAGCAGCACAGACAGTGAGAGGCTGGATCCTCGAGGCTGCAAAACAACACCCCCTGGTGACTAAAGATTAGCCCCTGCTAATTATAATCACTAATGAGTGAGTATTAAAACGTTTTTCTCCACTTTCACAGGATGCTTTTAGGAGACAAAAGGAATGTGAGATTAGTGATAGGATGCTGCAGGGACATGTTTTGCTAGCTTAGGAGGCGTTTTGGAGGTGACAGGATCCCTTTAAACTGATGTGAAAAAATTATTAAATTATTCCGTGACTTTGAATGGAAATTTCCTGCTTTTGGCCAGATAATTAGTTCCTCATATATTCTTCTAATGTACTAAGCAATATTTCCAGGATTATCCTCTTAACTAAGTACAACAAGAATAATTACAACTAACTCCTTCCCAATGATAATCTTTAAAACATGCTTTTTGCTTCTTAAATAGATTCCTCCTGTTTAGAAACTGCTTATTCTTCATTCTTTTCTCATCACACTATTTAACTTTCTAACTCTCTTTACTCTCTGGTGCTTTTGTGCCTATTGAACTATTCATGCGACGCTGCGCGATTGCTCATGCGCTAAATACGCCATCTTATGTTAGACCTTTTAGTGATTCTCTTCTATCTGGCAGATATGGCCACTGTGCGTTCTGCGCCTGCGCCATTGCCGCCATATTGCAGCACCTTGGGAAGCCAATACTCCTCCTTGTGTGTGCACCCTATACAGGTCCCGGTGACGCACTTCCGGTGACGTAATTCCGGTTTTCGGCGGCTGGGATAGAGGAGGCACAATGCATCCGTTCGCCTGTTACACAGCTGTTCAGGATAAACTGCAGAGGTAATTTTTGTATATATAGCAGTGCTTTAGCGCACTACTTGTTACCCCTGAAGAAGTTGCCCTTTGAGGCCACGAAACTGGTTGGGCTGCTGAGGGAGGTCCATATATGGCTGGGCATGCTGACACTAATTCTCCAAGGAGCACAGTGGTAATGTGGGTTAGTTTAGGCACAGATTACAGGTTGCATTATAAGCTCTTTCTGTACGATATTGGCTTGTGAGACTATAAGACAGGGGCATTGTTGCCCTCAGGGAGTTCTTTTATTGAAGCCTTGTGTTGGATTGTTGATTAATATAGTGCCTATACATTGATACCCACTATATACACTGATGACAAGTTGTATGCTCAATAGGGATTGAAATGAGTCATAGGTGTCATTGATTGGTGTAATGGTGTTTTTTGTTTTATGATTATTTATGATATATCTTTACTTGTGTTACATATCTATTGACACTACACTGTGTTCCAAATTATTATGCAAATTGGTTTTAAGTGTCATAGGGTTATTTTTTTTTTTTTTTTTCAATGAAACCCATTGATGGTATTGTGTCTCAGGGTTCTTTGGATCATTGAAATCAATCTCAGATATCTGTGATAATTAGTTTGGCAGGTGAGCCCAATAAAAGGAACACTGGATGTTCCACAATATTACGCAGGCCACAGTTTTCAAGTAACATGGGAAAGAAAAAGGATGTCTCTGCTGCCGAAAAGCAACAAATAGTGCAATGCCTTGGACAAGGGATGAAAACATTTGATATTGCACAAAAACTTAAGCGTGATCATCGTTTTGTGAAGAGATTTGTGGCTGATTCTGAGCACAGATGTGTTCGTGCAGATAAAGGCAGAATGAGGAAGGTTTCTGCCAGGCAAGTTCATCAGATTAAGAGAGCAGCTGCTAAAAAGGCCTTACAAACCAGCAAACATATATTTGCAGCTGTTGGTGCCTCTGGAGTCCTTCGAACCTCAAGGTGTAGGATCCTTCAAAAGCTTGTTGTGGTGCATAAACCTACTATTTAGCCACCCCTAAACAGTGCTCAAAGCAGAAACAGTTGCAGTGGGTCCAGACATACATGAAGCCTAATGTTCAACCAGTCTTGTTTACTGATGAGTGCCGAGCAACCCTGGATAGTCCAGATGAATAGAGTAGTGGATGGTTGGTGGATGCCACCATGTCCCAACAAGGCTGCGACATCAGCAAGGAGGTGAAGGAGTCATGTTTTGGGCTGGAATCATTGGGAAACAGCTGGTAGGCCCCTTTAAGGTTCATGAAGGTGTGAAAATGACCTCTGCAACGTATATAGAGTTTCCAACTGAGAACTTTCTTCCATGGTACAAAAAGCAAAAACGTGCCTTTAGGAGCAAAATCATCCTCATGCATGTCAATGCACTATCTCATGCTACAAAGAATACCTCTGTGCCATTGGCTGATATGGGCATAAAAGGAGATAAACTTATGGTGTGGCCACCATCTTCCCCTGACCTCAACCCTATAGAGAACCTTAGGAGTATAATGAAGCAAAAGATCTATGAGGGTGGGAGGCAGTTCACATCAAAACAGCAGCTCTGGGAGGCTATTCTGACATCATCCAAAGAAATACAAGCAGAAACTCTCCAGAAAAGGAGATTTTTGTGTACTCACCGTAAAATCCTTTTCTCTTAGCCTCTAATTGGGGGACACAGACCGTGGGTGTTATGCTGCTGTCCACTAGGAGGCGACACTAGACAGAATCTGCAAAAGAGTTAAGTGGCTCCTCCTCTGCAGTATACACCCCTGGAGTAGGAAGTGCTTCTCCAGTTTTGTGCTAAAGCAGTAGGAGAGTTAACAGATAATAACAGTGACACAGGAAGTCTACGCAGGCAACCTATGTAAACAAATATAGTCAACAAGGTAATAAAGTGTAACAAGGCCTGAACCAAACAGGCATGTGTGTAAACAGTTAATAATTAGCAGAGCAATACTAGTACCACAAGGCCTGTAACTAAACAGGCGCATGTGGAAAACTGTGAAGAGTTAACGAAGCAATAATCGTACAACAGGGCCTGTAACTAAACAGGCTCACAGTACTACAAGGCCTGGAGCTAAACAGGCACAAGTTTAAACAGTCAACAGTTAACAGAGTGATAATAGGCAAACATGTGTAAACCTGTTAACCATGTAGCAGCTGAGAAGCTATGTGAGAACTGTAGAAAAAGGCCCACAAGGGCAATAGGGTGGGTGCTGTGTCCCCACAATTAGAGGCTAAGAGAAAAGGATTTTACGGTGAGTACACAAAAATCTCCTTTTCTCCTTCGCCTCATTGAGGGACACAGACCGTGGGACGTCCCAAAGCAGTCCCTGGGTGGGAAAGAACAATGGAACTAGTGACACTGAGCATGGTCAGTGAAGAAAAAGTGAGGAGAGCAGCGGCACTCAGGAGATCTTTTTTACATACCGGCTTTATTGTGCTTTTTCGGGTTAAATCTTAGGTGCTCCCCCTGCACCTCCCTGCCCTGCACCTAAGATGTAACCCGAAAAAGCACAATAAAGCCGGTATGTAAAAAAGATCTCCTGAGTGCCGCTGCTCTCCTCACTTTTTGTTTGCAAGATTAACCCTTCAGCTGAGCAACAGGATTTCACTAACGCCGCTGTATGACATGAGAGACTCTAAGCAGGTCAGTGCCCGGTTCCTTCTCCACTTACCATGGTCAGTGAAGAACTATGCACCGACAGGCGGGCTGCTGCGCCTGGAGGGCACGTCAAGCCCTATAGTGGCTTGAGTATGTGTGTAGTCTGACCCCTTTTGGCTGTCTACACACTTGTTGCACTGACACCTGGTGCCGAACGGACCAGGAAGGCCTCACGGCCGTAGTAGAATGTGCCGTGACACTGCCGGAAGGGATGAGTTTTTGACGGTATAAGCGTCTTGGATGGTGAGACGAATCCACCTGGTTAGAGGAGCCTTAGAGGCTGACATGTCTTTACATCAGACCTCTGGAAGAAGGAAGAGAGAATCCAACTTCCTAAAAAGGTGCTGTCCTGGATACATAGATGCGTAGGGCCCTGACGAGGTCCTACATATGGAAAACCTTCACGACCCAATGGACTAGAACCAGGCGCAGAGGTGGCAGAGAGAGGTCTTCATTTAGGCGGAAGAAGTACCCTACCAGTGGAAGGAAAAGATGGGACTGGCTGAAGGGCAACATTGTCTTGGTGTAAGACCAGACAAGGAGGTTTACCTGAGAGTGCTGTAAGTTCCGATACTCTGCAGAAAAAAAGTAATTGCCACCAAAAACCACCACTGTTAGTATGAGAATGGTAAGGGGATTGACCCGTAGAGGCTTAAAGGATGGTTCTTGTAGAGCCGTGAGGACAAAGTTTAGGTCCCACGGGTGTAGTGGCCTGTTGAAATGGGGAATATGAAATGGCAGGCTCCTCGAAGGAAGGATTTCCTTGAGGTCTGGGAGCAAAGCGTTTGTGGAAGAAGGTGGAAGGGGCTGAAAACTGCCCCTTGAGAGAACCCAAGGACAGGCCTGAGTCTAGGCCTGAATTGAGGAATCTGAGAATTTTTGGGATAGGGCCAAAGTGAATGGCCTGTAGAGGTGCAGTAAGCAACCAAAAACAAATATTCATGTGCGATGGTAAATGTTTGAGGAGCTGGTTTCCTCGCTCTGATAATGTGCGCCACAATACCCTAAGAAAACCCAGCTTGGGTTAAGACCCAGGTCCCAAGAGACATGCCATCAATACAGAGTTGAGGAATTCTGACTGGTATAACCTGTCTTGAGAGAGAGAGTCTGGACTGTCTGGTTGGACAGTCTGGCAAGCGCCATGGTACGGTTGCTATGAGTGAGAGATGGAAACGGATCCATCCCTGGACTGGTGTGTGTGGTCCCAATGACTGTGGGTCAGAAGACCTGGTCATGAAGGCTGGAGTCATGAGTTCGTCATCCGGGTTCCCTAGCACTGGTAGATTCGTGGGACAACGTGAGGGTGCGAGAAAAACTCCCGTGAGGTAGTCCCCTTGCGAGTGAAGAAATCCACTTCCCGGTCGTCTACAGCTGGTATGTGACCGGCTGATAGTACTGAGTTCGTGGATTCCGCCCAGTGAAGTACGTGATGAACTTCATCCATTGCCTGGAGACTTCGGGTTCCACCCTAGTGACTGACATATGTCACAGCCGTGGCATTGGCTAAAGGACTTCAGTGCTAGGACTATTTCCAGAATCTTCCGTATATTCATGGGCATTTTTGACTCCGGACGGGATCATTTGCCTTGTATTCTGTGATCGGGGACACTGCACCCCCTCGCGTCAGTCTCGTGATAGTGGTTAAACTGTTCAGTGTGGCGGAACGAAAGGCCTTCCCTGCGTGGTAGAGAGAGTGGCCGGAGCCACTGGGGGGAAGACCGCCTGCTTTCAGACGACAGGTGAAAATCTCCTGCCGAGTGATTGAGGTTCTTATTCCATGAATTAAGAATGGAGAGTGTGAAGGCGGTCTGAGATGCAGCTGTGAAATTTTAAACTGTTGGAACAGGAGTAGAATTGTGGAGGTTGTTATAGTGTCTCCAGTGCTAAAAACATTATATTCGCCGTCCGCGAGGATCGGAGTTTTGGATGGGCAGAACGTCCAAGTACGAAGGATGATGACACCCCTGGAATGAGGGGTAGTCATGACGTCTGCCCTGACCCTTGTGAGAACTTAAGAAGCTGTAGATAAGTCGAAACGGGAGTGCCACTAATTAATAGTGTTCCTGTTTGAATGCAAATCTGATGGAACTTTCGGTCAGTAGCTGCATAACAATATACAGGTAGGCGTCCTGTATATCTATGGGCGCAAGGAATATTTATTGTTCCTTGGAAGCAACTTAGAGTGGAGATACCATGCGGGAATGTGTTAGTTTAGTTGTTTAGGTCCAGTACGGATCGTACTGTACCTTTCTGATTGGACCACAGATAGGTTGGAAAACGCTCTTCGCGTGATACGGGTACAGCGACTCCTGAAATGAGGAGAGACTTTACTGCGTGGAAAAATACTTGAGCCTTTAGGCAGTGGAGACGATTTGGTCTCGGATTGGTGAGACTGACTCTGGCAGGATGAGCTACCCTTCTGGGTATCCTGGGACAGGTACCTGCGTGGCGACCGAGTAATCGTCAGTGTCGGTCTAAGTCTTGACCAACCTTAATGAATTCTGAAAGGAACGGACATCCTGGTTTGCACTGAGGGAGGGAATGCCCTTGTCTCTCTTAGCATCTGAAGTTAACTTGTCCAGCTGTTCTTCGAACAGGTGTCCTCTGAGGAATGGAAAAAAAACGTGAGGGGCTTCTTGGAGACCATGTCCATTCTTCCCTTCACGTACCCAGAGGGCACGTCTAAGGGAATGGCATTGTGAGCTGCTATTGCTGAGCAATTGGCAGCGTGCAGGGCTGCGTGCATTAGGTAGCCAGCTGAGGTGGCGACTCGAGTTGTCTGGGTCGTCAGAGTAGGTCGACGGGCGAGGCATTCAATATCGGTTGACCTGCTAATGCCGTGATGGCTGTCGCTGCCCCGACTGAAGTGAATTTTGGCTGTGTCAGTCTAGACGTGAACTGGCCGAATGAATTCCGATTGGAATGCAGTTTGCTGACGGCACTTGAAGGACCTCCTGGCTGTGCGCTGAGGGAGGGAAATGCTTTTGTCTCCCATGGCATCTGAAAGCAATTTGACCAGTTGTCTTCTGGACAGACGTCCCTGGGATATGGGAGGCCTGTGAGAGACTGAGGCTACAGATATATCTTAGATCTTCCAATAGAGCGTCAGTCTGCCAGCTCTAGGACTAAGGAGATCCTAGTCTGAGTCGTGGTCAGATTGGTCTTCTGAGGGCAGGACTGGGCTGCTGCCTGTAGCGCCTTTACTCTGGCATTATTGCCCACATCACATACTGTCCTATGTCCTGTGTGGAGCCCTCGTTTTGTGAGAAGCCGCAGTCGGGAGGAAGTATGCTGAGCCCCTGGTCATAATGTAATAATATTTATTCATTTATATAGCCCTATTAATTCCATAGCACTTTACATACATCCCAGAAATACATATATATGTATCTATATATATAATATATACACACACAGGTGTAGGGGATTTGAACTTGCCAACCCACAGGTGCAAGGTCCAGGTCACTATCCTCTAGGCTACAATGCTTTGTGCCGTAAGGGAAAAACATGCAGAGCCGCAGCAGGGAGGGAGCCCTGCTTGGCGTCGTTGCAGAGAGTGTGCAGTGTCAGATCCTGCGCCGCCAGTACTGCTGGACAACATGGCTAGAGGATTCAGGGATGACTCCTCAACCTAATATTCCCAGGGAATTCTGGGGAAGGAAGGCGGCATATGACATGGAGTCTCGACCTCAACCGTGCCACCCTACAGTGGGAGTCGAGGATGAAGCATGTCGGTTGCCATGACACTGATGAGGGCACTGCGGACACCGCGGACCGGTACCCCACGGGCAGGCTACTGTACAGCCCCCTTTCCCCTGTGTGCCTGCATGCTGCGGCAGGGAATAGGTCCTGTGGGGCTCCCAGTACATACGGGCCCCAAGAATAGTGGGGCTCCGAGCATCGTGAGGGGTTGTACGGTGTACCCTGCACTTGTATCTGAAGTGCAGGGATCTGTGCATTCATTACTAGATGCAGGGATTACTAGATGCCCTAATATTGCTTTATTATATGGCTTTGCCATGATACTATCAGATGCCCATTATGGCCGCAGGAGAGGGCTATAGAAGAAACCAGGAGGGGGCGGAGAGTGCAGGGAAATTGAAACTTTGCTCCACAGTGGCCTGCACGCTCCGTTCCGCCCCCTCCATGATGCTGATCGCGTCATCCAGGGGCGGGCCAGGGGCGAGGAAAAAAGGCGGCGGCTTCGCTCTAGGCCGAAGCCGCGGCCTCTAGTAATATTCCCCTGCCGCTGATGGTGCTCGGCCAGCGCGGAGACCCGTGGAGGGACCGGACCTGGATCCCCGCGGACCATAGGTATAGTACGGCGCCGTCCCTCACAGGAGAACCCAGGGACTGGGTCTCCTGGTTTTTGGCCATACATACAGTTGCTGGCATACCGAGGCAGCTGCTGGACCCCTGGGCATTGTGGCGCCATTGTGGTGGCGGCTCCCGCCGGAGAACCCTAGGTCTGGGTCTACTGGGATATGGCCGTAGATGCAGGTGCCGTCTTCCAGGGGTAGGTGCTGGCCTGCAAGGACATAGGGAGTCTGTGCTCCGTGGTAATAGGTGCCTGCACTGCCGGCATGATGTCCTCCGGCCCCACCAGGAGCACACAGCAGGGCTGGGGCTCCTAGGATGTGCTGCAGCCTGGGATGTGCAGCCTTGGGATGTGAGCCCATCAGAAGCACTTAGCCTGGCTGAGGCTTCTGGATTACGCTGCAGCCAACCTGTAGCTTGTGACCAGTGGTGTCTCAACCTAATGGCCCTGGAGGGGTGATTAGGGAGGGATGCTGGCTGCCCCGCTGCTGGTCCCTTGGCACCCTCAGGAGTACACAGCGACGCTGTGAGTCCTGGGTGTGCTGCGGCGAAAACGCTGCCGCTGAAGTCCATGGAGTGGCTCAGCAGGGCTGAGGACTCTTGGGGTGCTACGAGTGCTGCACCTGCTGGCTCTACCTGTGGTGTCTCAACCTAAATGAACCCCAAAGGGGTATTTAGGGAGGGATGCTGCTCCACCATCAGAGGCCTTGTCCGTCACCTCGACCTCAACTCAATGACCCCAACAGTGGGGAAATGGGGAAGGAGGACAGTTGTCTCAACCTCAACCCAGCGCCCCCAACATTGGGGGGCCGAGGAAGGAGCGGCATGTGAGGGGAAAAAAGTCGACCTCAACCAGGCGCCCCAACAGTGGGTGGCCGAGGAGGGCCATGCCGGGGGTCTCGTTAGAGACCCACTTTTCTTCTTCTTGAAGTAAAAAATTCAAAAAGTGAAGAATTTTAGGAGCAATAAAATTTGTGTGTGCCTCCTAACAACACTAAGCAAAAACTGGAGAAGCACTTCCTGCTCCAGGGATGTATACTGCAGAGGAGGAGCCACTTAACTATTTTGCAAATTCCGCCTAGTATCACCTCCTAGTGGACAGCAGCATAACACCCACGGTCTGTGTCCCCCAATGAGGCGAAGGAGAAACTCACAATATCAATGGATGCTAGAATTGTGAAGGTGATATCAAAGAAGAGTTCCTATGTTAACATGTAACTTGGCCTATTAGGATGTTTTGGAGGTAAATAGCTTTTTATTTCAGTGAATGTGACCTGTTAATGCTGCAAATTCAACAAATGAGCATTTTCAGTTCTTTCAAACATAACAAATGTTTACAAACTCTACTGTGTGTAATAATTTGGAACAGTACTTTTAGAGTTTTTTTAATTTTGAAAATTATACTGCTATCATAGGGAGATTTCTTCAATAAAATGTGATGTATACTCTAACGGGTGATGACTTTGATTACACTGACTGTCATTTTGCACCAACCAAGAAAAATCAGAGAAAAAGAACATTTGCATAATAATTTGGAACACAGTGTATACACTTATGGAGGGTTTATTTGTTGATATATAGCCATTTCTTGTGTTATGTGACCTCCCCCTATATCTGATGTATGTAGACAATGTCCCTGTTTTAATTGGTTTTAATTGTTTTTTGTGTGTTAAAATACTACATTGTTTAAATAAACTTATTCTGCACTTTAATTGGTGATCGCCCAGTGTTATGTGTTGCTTGTCTTGGAATATTGTACTGTATAAACACATAGTGGCTGATCCCTTTTAATATTCGTGGTGCCCGCGGTCTTTTCTAATATTTATCTGGTATGCTAGTTAAGGTACAGTAAGTTTATGGCAGCCGCTTGAACTTTTATACAGATCGGTGTCGCTGTGTCGCCCGAGCATCACCCAATCTGTATGAGACTTCAAGGCAGCTGCCCTAAATCTCCTGGGGTCTCACAAGCTGCACACATGACTGGACAGTATGGTGCCTGCAGTGATAGATGTGATCTGGCTGTAGACATCACACATTACATTTGCCTCTTTCCCTTTTCATATACTGTATATAGATAGCATGTGATGTAGTCCTGTAGCCGGGGGCCAGGGTTTTATCAGTGCAGGGTGCAGGAGTGTTATAAGATGAGGGGAATCTGGACTAGCGCCTGGGGCTCGGGGCTCCAGGGGGGGTCCATAGCCATATTTCCCTCATTATAATGTGCAACAGATAGCTTGCTCTCATTCCACTAACACAGATCTCCAGGCAGCAGGTGCCACTGGTTTCTAAATCAGCCAGGCTGTACTTCGCATACAATTGTGTTTGTGCCGTCCTGGCCTCATCACAGTTAGCAGACAGTGCCGCGGCCGTGCATGTGCCTGTCAGAGTTCTTGTGCATATGTATGCGGTATGCGTTCTTGTGTATGCATATGCCTGTCAGCATTCTTGTGCATGAGTAGGTCTGTCAGCAATCTTGTGCGTGTGCCTGTCAGCACTCTTGGGCATAAGTATGCTGTCCGCATTCTTGTGTGTGCGTGTGCCTGTCTGCGTTTTTTGTGCATGCGTATGCTGTTTGTATTGTTGTGTGTGCATGTGCCTGTCAGTGCTCTTGGGCATGCGTATGCTGTCCGCATTCTTGTGTGTGCGTGTGCCTGTCAGCAGTCTTGTGTGTACGTGTGCCTGTATGCGTTCTTGTGCATGTGTATGCTGTTTGTATTCTTGTGCATGCGCCTGTCAACAGTCTTGTGCGTGTGCCTGTCTGCATTCTTGTGCGTGCTTGTGCCTGTCAGCGTTCTTGTGTGCGTGTATGTCATCTGCATCCTTGTGCATGCGTGTCTGTCAGCCGTCTTGTGCGTGTGCCTGTCAGCACTCTTGGGCATGCGTATGCTGTCCGCATTCTTGCATGTGCGTGTGCCTGTCTGCGTTTTTTGTGCATGCATATGCTGTTTGTATTGTTGTGCGAGCATGTGCCTGTCTGCGTTCTTGTGCATGCGTATGCTGCTTGCATTCTTGTGCATGCGTATGCCTGTCAGCAGTGTGCGTGTGCCTGTCAGCGGTCTTGTGCATGCGTATGCTGCTTGCATTTTTGTGCGTGCGCCTGTCTGCATTCTTGTGCGTGCCTGTGCCTGTCAGTAGTCTTGTGCCTGTCTGCGTTCTTACTAGTAAGTTGATTAAATATTAGTGCTTATGAGATTCAATGGAATGTTATAGATTTAATCCCAAAAAATGTAAATGTATATTCAAATCAGCACTACAGGTACAATAATAGGTAAATGTAAGATATTAGTGGTAATTAAATTCTAAGGAATGGTATAGCTCACATCTAAAGAATACAATGTTAGGGCCTGGTCTATATTACATTCAGTACTGGAGACAGATATATATATATATATATATATATATATATATATACTAGATGGCGGCCCGATTCTTAAGAATCAGGTAGTCTAGAACAGGGGTCCCCAACTCCAGGCCTCAAGGACCGCCAACAGTGCAGGTTTTCAGGATTTCCTTGGTATTGCACAGGAGTTGGAATCATTACCCGTGCATTTGATCACATTAACACCTGTGCAATACTAAGGAAATCCTGAAAACCTGCACTGTTAGCGGGCCTTGAGGCCTGGAGTTGGGGACCTCTGGTCTAGAATCCATATATAGTTTATTTACTAATAGTTAGGGGAGTGCAGTGAAATGAATTGTGTGTATACAGGTGGCTCAGTGGGTAGCAGAGTGTACGGTGGCTCAGTGGGTAGCAGAGTATACGGTGGCTCAATGGTTAGCACTGCGCGGTGGCTCAGTGGTTAGCAGTGAGTGCGGTGGCTCAGTGGTTAGCAGTGAGTGCGGTGGCTCAGTGGTTAGCAGTGAGTGCGGTGGCTCAGTGGTTAGCAGTGAGTGCGGTGGCTCAGTGGTTAGCAGTGAGTGCGGTGGCTCAGTGGTTAGCAGTGAGTGCGGTGGCTCAGTGGTTAACAGTGAGTGCGGTGGCTCAGTGGTTAGCAGTGAGTGTGGTGGCTCAGTGGTTAGCAGTGAGTGCGGTAGCTCAGTAGTTAGCAGTGAGTGCGGTGGCTCAGTGGATAGCAGTGAGTGCGGTGGCTCAGTGGTTAGCAGTGAGTGCGGTGGCTCAGTGGTTAGCAGTGAGTGCTGTGGCTCAGTGGTTAGCAGTGAGTGCGGTGGCTCAGTGGTTAGCAGTGAGTGCGGTGAGATTGGTCAGCACAGTGGCGGGGGCAGAGTGGTCAGCACACACACACAACACACATATACACATTCTCCGCTATAGTTAGCACCGACCCTGCGTCTTCCCCAGCGCCTGGATCCTGAATCGACATGTCGCCGCCCGCGGATGACTGGATCCAATATGGCGTCCGGGAAGTTTGGCGAGACTTCTTGGACGCTATATTGGATCCAGTAGTTGGGGGGTGGCGACATGTCGACTGAGGATCCAGGCGGCTGATGCAGGGCCGGTGGTAAGTATAGCGGAGTGTGTGTGTGTGTGTGTGTGTATGTGTGCGGACAAAGTGAGGGAAGTGCGGACAAAGTGAGGGAAGTGCGGACAAAGTGACGGAAGTGACTACATACACACATATATACACACCAGTGGCAGTAGTTATAAACACTACCAAATATGCAGTTAATGCTGAACTGGTATATAATGGGTTAATTTCGCAGTGTCATTACAACTATACACTGTGTAATAGAAATAACAACAATAATGGAATATAAGGGGTTAATGTTCCTACTGGCAGTAGTAATGGAGACTTCAAAGTATGGAGTTAAGGCAGAAATGGTATATAAGGGGTTAACTTCGCAGTGGCAGTACAACTACACACTGTGTTATAGAAATTACAGATAAAACGGAATGTAAGGGGTTAATGTTGCTACTGTCATGAGTACAATATACGCAGTAATAATACTGTTAACCAAAAAAAGATATATTATCTGATTTAGGGTTGATAATGTACAGGAGCTTGCTTCCCGACGTCGCTGTGACAGGATTGTCAAAGTAGGAATGATGTGTGATGTAAAAATTCAAAATTCGCGGTCTAAAATGGCGGCCGCGAAATTTGAATTAATAAAATGGCGGCTTTCGCGAGGCGCTGTTCGGATTGGGCGATGCCGCGACCAATGAGAGAAGCGCCTCACTTCCCATTGAGATACATGGAGGACTTTGAGTTTCAAATTTACCGCTGTAAGTGAGGCGCGAAGCTCATTGGTCGCTGTGTGCTGGCGCCGACCAATGAGCTTCGCGCCTCATTTACAGCGGTAAATTTGAAACTCAAAGTCCTCCATGTATCTCAATGGGCAGTGAGGCGCTATGCTCAGTGGTCGGCGCCAGCACACAGCGACCAATGAGCTTCGCGCCTCACTTACAGCGGTAAATTTGAAACTCAAAGTTTTCCATGTATCTCAATGGCAAGTGAGGCGCTATGCTCATTGGTCGGCGCCAGCACACAGCGACCAATGAGCTTCGCGCCTCACTTACAGCGGTAAATTTGAAACTCAAAGTCCTCCATGTATCTCAATGGGCAGTGAGGCGCTATGCTCATTGGTCGGCGCCAGCACACAGCGACCAATGAGCTTCACGCCTCACTTACAGCGGTAAATTTGAAACTCAAAGTCCTCCATGTATCTCAATGGGCAGTGAGGCGCTATGCTCATTGGTCGGCGCCAGCACACAGCGACCAATGAGCTTCGCGCCTCACTTACAGCGGTAAATTTGAAACTCAAAGTCCTCCATGTATCTCAATGGCCAGTGAGGCGCGAAGCTCATTGGTCGCTGTGTGCTGGCGCCGACCAATGAGCATAGCGCCTCACTGCCCATTGAGATACATGGAGGACTTTGAGTTTCAAATTTACCGCTGTAAGTGAGGCGCGAAGCTCATTGGTCGCTCTGTGCTGGCGCCGACCAATGAGCATAGCGCCTCACTTGCCATTGACATACATGGAGGACTTTGAGTTTCAAATTTACCGCTATAAGTGAGGCGCGAAGCTCATTGGTCGCTGTGTGCTGGCGCCGACCAGTGAGCATAGCGCCTCACTGGCCATTGAGATACATGGAGGACTTTGAGTTTCAAATTTACCGCTGTAAGTGAGGCGCGAAGCTTATTGGTCGCTGTGTGCTGGCGCCGACCAATGAGCATAGCGCCTCACTTGCCATTGACATACATGGAGGACTTTGAGTTTCAAATTTACCGCTATAAGTGAGGCGCGAAGCTCATTGGTCGCTGTGTGCTGGCGCCGACCAATGAGCATAGCGCCTCACTGGCCATTGAGATACATGGAGGACTTTGAGTTTCAAATTTACCGCTGTAAGTGAGGCGCGAAGCTCATTGGTCGCTGTGTGCTGGCGCCGACCAATGAGCATAGCGCCTCACTGCTCATTGAGATACATGGAGGACTTTGAGTTTCAAATTTACCGCTGTAGTGAGGCGCGAAGCTCATTGGTCGCTGTGTGCTGGCGCCGACCAATGAGCATAGCGCCTCACTTCCCATTGAGATACATGGAGGACTTTGAGTTTCAAATTTACCGCTGTAAGTGAGGCGCGAAAACTCATTGGTCGCTGTGTGCTGGCGCCGACCAATGAGCATAGCGCCTCACTGCCCATTGAGATACATAGCGGTCTTTAGAGCTGTGCATGGCCAGGCACTTGGTTCTGTTTTCGGCCACGGCGCTCGGCTCTCGTCGGTTGGAGCTACGAAGTCTGTAGCTCCAGCCCGCTGTATTCTCATTGCCTGGCGCTTGTAGCCACCGCCGGAGCTGGCGTTCTGGCGGGGTGTACGTGGGCAATGGCTCGCTGCACGGCCACAACGATGGAAACAGCGCCGAAACTTACGGAAGTGCGTTAGGGGAATTATATATTAGATATACAGTTGTGGCCAAAAGTACTGACACCCCTGCAATTCTGTCAGATAATACTCAGTTTCTTCCTGAAAATGATTGCAATCACAAATTCTTTGGTATTATTATCTTCATTTAATTTGTCTTCAATAAAAAAAACACAAAAGAGAATGAACCTAATACTTGGAAGACACTGGAAGACCCATGACCTCTAAGGGAGACCCAGCTTTCTCACACTGGGCCCTACATTATGCTGCAAAATTTGTTGGTAGTCTTCAGACTTCATAATGCCATGCACACGGTCAAGCAGTCCAGTGCCAGAGGCAGCAAAGCAACCCCAAAACATCAGGGAACCTCCGCCATGTTTGACTGTAGGGACCGTGTTCTTTTCTTTGAATGCCTCTTTTTTTCTCCTGTAAACTCAGAGGTCATGGGTCTTCCAGCAGGACAATGACCCAAAACACACTTCAAAAAGCACTAGAAAATGGTTTGAGAGAACGCACTGGAGACATCTAAGGTGGCCAGCAATGAGTCCAGACCTGAATCCCATAGAACACCTGTGGAGAGATCTAAAAATGGCAGTTTGGAGAAGGCACCATTCAAATATCAGGGACCTGGAGCAGTTTGCCAAAGAAGAATGGTCTAAAATTCCAGCAGAGCATTGTAAGAAACTCATTGATGGTTACCGGAAGCGGTTGATCGCAGTTATTTTGGCTAAAGATTGTGCAACCAAGTATTAGGCTGAGGGTGCCAATACTTTTGTCTGGCCATTTTTGGAGTTTTGTGTGAAATGATCAATGTTTTGCTTTTTGCTTCATTCTCTTTTGTGTTTTTTCATTTAAGACAAATTAAATGAAGATAATAATACCAAGAATTTGTGATTGCAATCATTTTCAGGAAGAAACTGAGTATTATCTGACAGAATTGCAGGGGTGTCAATACTTTTGTCCACAACTGTCTATATATATATATATCTATTATATAATCGCGAATAGCTTTTTTGCCCCTTCCGGCGCGGTCATGTGGATACGCGCGAAGCATTGGCCGCGAAGCGGCCATTGCGAGCCGTTCTAACTCGACTCGCAATGGCTGCGCAGCGGCCATTGCGAGTCTCAGGCACACGGCGAAGCATTGCCCACCCCACACCCCCCGATGCCGCCCGCGCTGCCTCCGCTCCCCGCTACCCACAGCCCACCTGCGACTATGGAGCTGCCCCCCGTGCCTCCCCCCCAGCCCCGATCCACAGCCCAGCACCGCTCCCCAGCCCCGCAACGCCCCCCAGCACCGCACACCCCCAACGCCGCACAGACCCCCCCTCACTGCCTGCACACCTCCGCCGCCAGCCCCCATCCACAGCCTAGCACCGCCCCCCAGCACCGCTCCCCAGCCCCGCAATGTCCGCACCCCCCCCCCATTATGTCCGCACACCCCCACATTATGTCCGCACACACCCCCCCATTATCTCCGCAGACCCCTCCATATGTGCTCACACCCTCCCCCCCCCATATGTCCTCACACTCCCCCACAATATGTCCGCGCAACCCCCCATATATCCGACCCCTCCAAACCCCCACAATATGTCCGCGCACCCCCCATAAGTCCCCACCCCCCAAACCCCCACAATATGTCCGCACACCCCCCATATGTCCTCACCCCCCCAACATCTCCTCAACACCCCCCCACATTGTCCGCACGCCCCCCATATGTCCTCACCCCCCAAAAACCCCCCCAATATGTCCTCACACACCCCCCCACAATATGTCCACACCCCCCACACCCCCACAATATGTCCTCACACCCCCCCACAATATGTCCTCACAACCCCCAAACCCCCCCAATATGTCCTCACACCTCCCACAATATGTCCGCACACCCCCACAATATGTCCTCACACCCCCACAATATGTCCTCACACCCCTCACAATATTGTCCTCTCCCCCCAAACCCCCCCAATATGTCCTCACACCCCCCCACAATATGCCCGCACGCCCCCCATATGTCCTCACCCCCCAAACCCCCAATATGTCCTCACACCCCCCCAATATGTCCACACACACCCCCATATGTCCTCACCCCCCCACAATATGTCCTCACACCCCCCCAAATATGTCCTCACACCCCAAACCCCCCAATATGTCCTCACACCTCCCCACAATATGTCCGCACACCCCCCACAATATGTCCTCACACCCCCCACAATGTCCTTACACCCCCCACAATATGTCCTCACACCCCCCCACAATATGTCCTCTCCCCCCCCAAACCCCCCCAATATGTCCTCACACCCCCCCACAATATGTCCACGCACCCCCCATATGTCCGCACCCCCCCAACCCCCACAATATGTCCGCGCACCCCCCCATATGTCCGCACCCCCCCAAACCCCCACAATATGTCCGCACACACCCCCATATGTCCTCACACCCCCAACCCACCCCAATATCTCCTCACACCCACCCACAATATGTCCGCACGCCCCCCATATGTCCTCACCCCCCCAAACCCCCCCAATATGTCCTCACACCCCCCATATGTCCTCACCCCCCCACACCCCACAATATGTCCTCACACACCCCACAATATGTCCTCACACCCCCAAACCCCCCAATATGTCCTCACACCTCCCCACATATGTCCGCACACCCCCCACAATATGTCCTCACACCCCCCCACAATATGTCCTCACACCCCCAAACCCCCCCAATATGTCCTCACACCTCCCCACAATATGTCCGCACACCCCCACAATATGTCCTCACACCCCCACAATATGTCCTCACACCCCCTCACAATATGTCCTCTCCCCCCAAACCCCCCCAATATGTCCTCACACCCCCCCACAATATGTCCGCACGCCCCCCATATGTCCTCACCCCCCAAACCCCCCAATATGTCCTCACACCCCCCCAATATGTCCACACACCCCCCATATGTCCTCACCTCCCCACAATATGTTCCTCACACCCCCCCACAATATGTCCTCACACCCCCAAACCCCCCCAATATGTCCTCACACCTCCCCACAATATGTCCGCACACCCCCCACAATATGTCCTCACACCCCCCACAATATGTCCTCACACCCCCCCACAATATGTCCTCACACCCCCCCACAATATGTCCTCTCCCCCCCAAACCCCCCAATATGTCCTCACACCCCCCCAATATGTCCTCACACCTCCCCACAATATGTCCGCACACCCCCCACAATATGTCCTCACACCCCCCCCCCCCCCGACGCCGTAGATCACTTACCTGTCTTCATGACATCTGCTTCGTCAGGTCCAGGTCAAGTCCTCCCTCCGGCCCAGGCATCCTCTTCCTTCAGCCCGGCCCACGAGTATTCCATCCAGCGGTCTTTCTTTCTTCCCTCCAGCGAGCTCCGGGTCCTCGATGTTCCCTCTTCGTGTCGGTCGCTCACGGGGGAGAGATATACGTGGCCATGTTACCTGCGGGTCTCAGTGGTAGCAGTGCACGGTCCAATGCGTACATAGTGCATCTCATGTTAGCAGTGAGCGTCCATTTACAGTATGCTAGGCTCATGTTAGCATGTATGTGCATGGATCAGTTTTAGCTAGTGCGCTCGGCCATGTTACAGATCGTGGCCTCATTTAGCAGTGGTTTGCTCATGGTAGCAAGTCAAAGTTCAGTAGTTAGAGTGAGCGGTGCCAGATGGATAATAGATACGGTGCTATGGTTAATAAGTGCGATGGTCAGTTATAACAGATATTATGGTCATTTAGAATAGTGCGATGCTCAGTGTTACATGAGTTAGATGTAGCAATGGGGAATGTCAGACAAAAAAAACATAATATAATTCGCTATATTAGACGAACTCGTCTCCAGACTGGATACTGAATACATTCCCGCATAACTATCCAATATCGTCGGAAGTTTGGCAGACTTTTTGGGACGCTATATTGATCCAGTAGTTTAATGTCGACATAGAATAAATACTTAAGTATACGAGTGTGATTGAAGTGTGAATATTTAAAATGAAATGCAAAATTGAAATAAAATAAATGACTAAAATAACAATATATACACACCAGTGCATAGTTATAAATAACTACCTAAATAATCAAATGCTAAACTGTAATAATTAAATCAGTTCATTAAAAAATACATTGTAATAGAATAAAACAATAATAATATAAGGGGTTAATTTCCTACTGCAGTATAATAGAGATACAAATATATATAAGCAAAAATGTATATCGGGGTTAACTTCCAGTAGTACAATAACTATTGTTATAGAAATTACAGATAAAAGAATTAAGG
The DNA here is from genome assembly GCA_033576535.1 of Allobates femoralis. Classification (NCBI taxonomy): domain Eukaryota; kingdom Metazoa; phylum Chordata; class Amphibia; order Anura; family Aromobatidae; genus Allobates; species Allobates femoralis. The sequence continues at coordinate 426,991,105 of JARQOC010000003.1, forward strand.
TTAAGTTTATTCATAAAAATGCAATAAATAATAGTAAAAATAAAAAATTATAATATGATTATTGATAATGTACAGATTGCATCCCGATCGCTTTGACAGGTGTCAAGCTAGGTAATATAGTAGTGATGTAAAAACTTCAACACCGTCTAAAATGGCCCGTTTATTAATATAAATGGCTGCTTTAGCCTTCGGTTTTGGGGATACCAATGAGAGATCGCTCTTCATTAAATTTAAAGGATCCTTTAGTCTCAAATTACCTGTAAGTGAGCCAAAGCATGGTCGCTGTGCATGCCCGACAATGAGCTCACATCTGGCTCCTTAAACAGCCGGTAAATGATTGAAAACTCAAACTCACTCTTTAGTATATAATGGGCAGTGGGCGCTATGTCATTTGTCGGGCCAGCCACAGTGACCAATGAGCTTCGCGCCTCCTTCTGCTGGTAATTTGAGCTCTAATCCTCCTGTATACTCAAGGAAGTGCAACATTGCTCTTGGTCCACAGCCACAGCGACCAATGACATTCGGCCACTAAGCGAAATTGAACGAAAGTCCTCATTGTATTCAATGGCGTGAGCGCTATGTCATTGTCGTGCAGCAACACATGGCCAATTGACCCGTCACTTAACGGTTTTGAATAAAGTCCTCATATCTCAATGGAAGTGACCTAGCTCATTTCCGCCTAGACCAGGACATGAGCTTGCGCCTAACTTGACACTTACTGTGCCTAGTCACTACACGAAAAATGCACATACTACCTTTCTGGATCATATTCCTAGGACATTGGGTTGCACCCCCTGTGGGAGGTGCATCTCTTGCCCTAATATAGAAAGAGCAGATACATTTTCAAATGCGGCAGGTACAAAAACCTACCGTATTCTTAAAAAGATCTCGTGTGGTACTATGGGCGTTATATATTATGCTACTTGCCCCTGTTCTAAAATATATGTGGGCTTAACGACACGGGCCCTTAAGGTCCGTGTGTGTTGTTGGCTATTGAGGGGCAAAAGGATGTGAAGACCCAAAATCGCTTAAGACACTGCCAAGACACTTTTTGAGCATCACAATCTCGTGGTGACCTCTTGAAAGTGAGAGGTATTGACTCTGTGGACCTGGGAATTCGTGGTGGACCTTTGGCTAAACGAGTTGCCATGTTGGAAACTAAGTGGATTTGGTTACTCGGAACCCTGCGTCCCAATGGATTAAACAAAATATTAGTTTCTCCCCATATCTCTGATCTGCACTGTCCTGTTCTTGTATTTGTTACCTGTAATTGATCAGGTTTTTAATTTAATCTTTTATATAGGCATGCCGGACCTTGTCTGTATTTGCTGAGGATATAGAGCCCTATCCAATATATACCATCTTTGGACCGTATAAATTATGGACTTGACATCTGGACCTGCACTTTATGAAAACAATGCAGAATTTTTGTGTGGATGTACATACTCTATAATACATGTTCTGTATATATAATTGATTATTATTTATTTGAGCAATATGAAACATTTCAGCTCATTGATAGTGTCATGTATTGATTGTTATACATCTCCATGTTTTGTTTTCTGCATATAAACATCTATATGTGCATGTATGTACTGAAAATTGATTCATTTTGCAGGCTCTGTTACATGGTCTTTATGCCCTCTGCTTCTGCAGGCTATTGCTCTGCCACCTAGAGCGCGATATTCTGCTCTGCTAGTAAGCTTGAAGTAAGTAAACAAAGTGTCACATGATCTGCTGTGACGCGCTCTTCTGTTGCTGGGGAACGGAGAAGCGGTCTGACGCGTCGCTGCCTCATTCGCTGGCCGCGATCACGTGTTATCACGTTGGCCGCGCCAGGTGATGACGCGGCGGCACTTCTGCTTCTCGCCCCCGCCGCACTAGTTGCGCGTCATCTAATAACAGCTGATCTTGATGATTTTAGCGCCGGCCGCCTTTTTAAAGCCCCACTCCACATGTGACTCAGTATCCCTGACGAAGGTCTCGAAATGGCCATCGGGGTCCGTGCCTCCCATGTTTGAGCACCTTTGGTGAGAATTTTCTTTGATGCAGCACTTGTGATTAATTTTCAGCAGTTCCTGTCCTGTAGCTGTTGTATTGTTTGCTAAAAAACTGTTTAACTAGGGTATTAATTTACTATCCTGGATATTGTAAGCTATATCTGCCTAAGGCGGCCGTCAGACGCTTAATATCGATAGCGATATTGTTAGCGATCACATGCATGCGCGATCGCTAACAATATCGCTCACATCGCTGGTGAGCTGTCACACAGACAGACTCACCAGCGATGTGGAGCAGCGAGATCGCTGGTAACTATGGTACACATCGGGTTACTAGGCGCCGCGCGGCGCTTAGTAACCCGAAGTTTACCATAGATACCATCTCCCAGCATAGGCTCTGCCGCTGGGAGATCGTTCATCGTGTTGTCACACACCACGATGAAGCAGATTGAACAAGCGTTTATCGCTTGATTGAGCTCCGGCTCACCAATCTGCGATCTGACATCAAGCGATTTTACATTGTAAAATCGCTTGATTGCACGCAGCGATGCACAAGCGATATCGCTTAAACGATCAAAAAGCAGATCGCTTACGCGATATCGTGCTTTAAATTGATGCGTGTGACGGCCGCCTAACATTATATCAATTATTTGACTTATATATTTGCGCCCATTAGGGTTAATCTGAACGCTACTTTGGTGTATCTTTGTCCTTATATACATAAAAAATCATGTACAAACACTTGCACTTATTACTGTGGCATGCTGACAACTATACATAAAATTGTAAGTCTACATGTTAACTATGTACTTTGATGTGACATGTAAGGTTTATTTTTTTAGGCAAAGGACACTCAATGTTGTGACAGTTTTTGTTGATTATGATCCTTGTGAAAAATCATGTATTGTAATGCATCAATACTCATAACGGGAGACACCCTCTTTGGGTTGTCTGTTTCTTTGTTGTGTATGTCTCCTCCTTGTTGAATTGATAATAAATTGTCATATTTGTTAACAGATGTTGAGTCGCTTGTCTCTTGGTTTACCATTGGGCGATAAAGTCCACTTTTTGCTATATTTTTGTGCTGTTTTTCCTTTTTTTACACACTATCTATAGTGCACCCCCATAGTCCTCCATATAGTATATTGCACTCCCATAGTCCTCCTATATTAAAATGCACATTACATTTTTCCCACCAGTGTACTCAAGAGATATATAAAAAACAAAAAAAAAAAAAAGTTAATATCTCCAACCATCATCTTATCCACATGGCTCCGGTCTCCTCAGCATCTGCTGAGTTGCAGATTGCAGACAGCGATGGCCAAGACTCTGGAGAAGAATGCTGACAGCTGAGGCAGCTGATACTATAGGAGTGGCATCCCTGGGGGACTACCACTGGTACACAAACCTCGTACGCATGCGGCTCTGCTTCGTACACCTCATACACAGGCGGCTCCGCTCCGTACACCTCGTACAGACTCGGCTCCGCTCTGTACACACGGCTCCTCTCCGTAGACCTCGTACACACTCAGCTCCACTCCGTACACCTCGTACACACTCGGCACTCCGACTCCTGTACACCTCGACACACACTCGGCTCCACTCCGTACACCTCGTAACACACTCGGCTCCACTTACACCTGTACACATTCGGCTCCACTCCGTACACCTCGTACACACTCGGCTCCACTCCCGTACACCTCGTACACATTGGCTCCACTCCGTACACCTTCGTACACACTCGGCTCCACTCTGTACACCTAGTACACACTCGGCTCCACTCTCGTACACCTCGTACACACTCGGCTCCACTCGTACACCTTGAACACACTCGGCTCCACTCCGTACACTCGACAACTCGGCTCACTCCGTACACCTCGTACACACTCGGCTCCACTCCGTACACCTGTACACACTGGCTCCACTCCGTACACCTTTGTACACACTCGGCTCCACTCCGTACACCTAGTACACACTTGGCTCCACTCCGTACACCTCAACACACTCGGCTCCTCCGTACACACCTCGCCCTGCTCGTCACTCGTCACTCGCTCCCCCGTACACCTCGTACACACTCAGCTCCACTCCGTACACCTTGTACTCCTCGGCTCCACTCTGTACACCTCGTACACACTCCGTCACCTGTGACACTCGTACACCTTGGCTCCCACTGTCACCTTGTACACACGCTCCTCCGTACACTCGTACACCGGCTCCGCACTGTTACCTGTACACACTCTGCTTCCACTCTTACACCTCAAACCACTCGGCTCCACTTGTATGTACACTCTGCCCTTTGCCCTACACAGGCTCCACTTCCACTACACACTCTGTCACACTTCGACGTTTCGATGCCCCGAACATCGCTCTACACTACATGCTCGTACAGTCTACTTGAGGAGGCAGAAGAGCTTACAATCAGCGGCCTAAACACGGCCTACCGGAGCCCAGTGCGACCTAGACCGGAGAGAACTTTAACCTGAAGGGACCGTGTTACTGTATGGTGGATGTATGCATTGTACCGGCTGCGTCCCGGAACCCGGCGGCTTGTGCCACTTCTGTGCCTCATCAATAAATCCGGGTACTGTATGAACTGATAACGCGCTCACTAACGTTTGTCTTGCAATCCCGGCGCTACCTCCATATGGTGGAGAATGCATGCAACCTGAACTCCAGTACACTCCACGGACTGCATGTCCATTCTCAAGCCGGCCAAGCCACAGTTCAGGTCTGCCGCCTGCCAATATGGAGGAGCTCTTAAAGCAGTTGGTGCTTACCAGCGGAGACAACACAAGCAGTTTCAACAACAACAAAAACCAATGAACCTGCTCCTACAGCAAATTATGGCACTGCGAGACCCGCCACCAGCGCCTTCCCCGGAACGGCGTGAGGCCCGGGACCGGGTCCGATCGGCATTGAGAAAGCTGACTCAAGAGGACGACGTGGAAGCGTTCCTCACTGTCTTTGAGCGCACTGCGGAGCGGGAAGGTCTCCCAGCAGGCCAGTGGGCTGAAGTAGTGGCGCCATTCCTGATGGGCGACGCACAGAAGGCATACTCTGACCTCAGTTGGGAGGATGCGCCAGGACTACGGGAAACTAAAAGGTGAGATCCTTGCTCGACTGGGGGTCAACAACTATGTGAGAGCCCAACGGGTGTTTTTCTGGTCCTTTGTGGAATCCAAACCAGCTCGATCTCAGGCGTATGACTTACTGCAGCTGGTAAAAGGGTGGCTCCAGCCGGAGCTCTTGTTTCCAGGCCAGATGGTGGAAAGGGTGGTGATCGACCGGCTGGTACAAACTCTGCCAGTCGCTATACAGCATTGGGTGGGACAAGGGTACCCAGGTACCCTGGACCAGATGGTTAGTCTGATTGAGAGGTATACAGCCACCCAGGAGTTCATACGGGACCCCTGCATCTGTCCTGCTGGCCTCTGGAGCCGGGAAAAGGTGCACATCCCTCTGCTGGGGACTATCCTATACAAGCTCCCACTGAGGGGGTACTCCGGAGAGAGGGTGGCAGGAGACCAGGCTCCCCTCGATGGGGCTTCCGGACTGGCGGTGCCACTGCTAGGTGGTGTGCGCGATGCAAAATGCCAGGTCATGTGGTGGCCTATTGTCCTCTGACTGTTGAACCCATGGACTGCGGGTTTACACACCGGGTGTCTATGTATGCCAGCTCCGTGCTCGCCGCAGATGCGGTTGGTCCTACAATGGAACCCCAGCTGTGCCCGGTGCTCGTTAATGGACACAGAGCGGAGCCTCTTGGACTCCGGAAGTTTGGTGACTCTGGTTTATGGATCATTACTTCCTGGGTTGGAACCCACTGGGGGAAAAATCGGAGTAAGATGTATACACAGGGACCTCCGCGAGTATCCGACCGCGGAGGTAACTTTTTCCATTCCACGTGGGGAGGTAAACCATGTGGTTGGAGTGGGATTGTGCTGGGAAGAGATTTACCATTGTTTTGGTCCCTATGGGGTAAAAGGAGTAGCCCTCCGCAAACCCCATTGAATACGGGTGCCGAACCTGATGATACCGAGTCAGGGGTACCTGCCGTATGGGTCACCAACCTAGGGATAGAGTGTCACCCCGATAGGTTCCCCCTAGAGGTATTGGCAGGAGAGGTCTAGGAGACCCAATTGATTCCAGAGCTGGAAGTGCCCCGGGGAGTGTTTGGGACAGCTCAGCTGCAGGATCCCACCCTGAACCGGGCACAAGAAAGGGTAATAGAAATAAATGGGGTGGCTCAGCAACCGGGGGCCGAGAATGTCTTTCCACGCATGGTGGTCGACCGAGAGTTGCTCTATAGGGTGGACAAAATCCGGGAGGAGGTCGTGGAGCAACTGGTAATACCGCAGACACACCGCCGTGTGGTCCTAGAGATGGCCCACTCCCACCTGCTGGGGGGGCACCTGGGGACTAAAAAAATGCAAGAGCGCATCTTGCAGCGATTTTTCTGGCCGGGAGTGTATGTGAATGTCCAGAAGTTCTGCAACTCCTGCCCGGAATGTCAGCTGACCACACCCATCGCAACCTTCCGGAGTCCATTGGTACCTCTATCTATTATAGAGGAGCCATTTGAACGGATTGCCATGGATTTGGTAGGGCCCATAGTTAAATCGGCACGGGGCCACCAATACATCCTCATGGTCGTCGATTACGCCACCTGATACCCGTAGGCGATTCCGCTACACCACACAAAGGCGAAGCTTATTGGCCGGGAGCTGTTTTCTATGTTCTGTCGACCGGGGCTACAGAAGGAGATCCTTACCAATCAGGGGACTCCTTTTATGTCCAAAGTGATCAAAGAACTGTGTAAACTGCTGAATATATAACAGCTGCGCATCTCGGTGTACCATCCCTAGACCGACGGGTTAGGTGAGCGGTTTAACAAAACCCTAAAATCCTTGTTTAAAAAGGTAGTTGCCAAGGATGGGAAGGATTGGGACATGTTACTGCCCTAGTTGATGTTTGCCATCCGGGAGGTACTGCAGTCATCTACGGGGTTTTCCCCATTTGAGTTATTGTACGGCAGACATCCTAGAGGGTTGTTGGATGTCGCCAAAGAGACGTGGGAACAGGAACCCACTCCCTATAAGAGTGTTTTTGAGCACGTGGCTAATATGCGGGACCGGATCACCACGGTCATGGTAATCGTAAAAGAGCACCTAATGGATGCCCAGGGAGCTCAAAGTCGCATGTATAATAGGAGGGCCACCGTCAGGTCCTTTGAGGTGGGGGATCGAGTGATGGTTTTTGTGCCCACTGTGGAGAGCAAACTCTTGGCCAAATGGCAGGGGCCGTATGAAATCCGGGAAAAGGTAGGAGAAATGAATTACAAGGTGTACCAACCCGGGAAGAGAAAACCCCTACAGCTATACCATGTTAATTTGCTCAAAGCCTGGAAAGACCGGGAGTGCCTGATCATGGAGGCTCCAGCTGGGTTGCCCGGGGACCCCCCACTATCAGCCCTGAGAGAGGCCGACGAGGTAAAAATAGGTCACACCCTCACTAAGGCACAGCGACGGGAGGCTCAAAAGTTGGTGCAGCAGAATCCGGATGTATTCTCCGACCTGCCCGGCCGTACCTCTGTCATTCAACATGACATTGTCACCGAGCCCCGGGCAAAGGTGCGAATGAAACCGTACCGGGTACTCGAGGCCCGAAGACAAGCCATCATGGCTGAAGTGAGATAAATGCTCAAGCTGGGAGTAATTGAGGAATCACGGAGTGAATGGGCTAGTCCCATTGTACTGATTCCGAAGCCGGAAGGATCGCTGCGGTTCTGCAACGACTTCCGGAAGTTGAATGAGGTGTCGAAATTCAACCTTTATCCCATGCCCCGGGTGGACGAGCTAATTGAAAGACTGGGGCAGGCCTAGTATTTCACAACGCTCGATCTAACCAAGGGTTACTGGCAGGTGCCGCTAACCGAGTCGGCCAAGGAGAAGACCGCCTTTGTTACCCCGAGGGCCTCTATCACTATGTCGTATTTCCTTTTGGGTTGCATGGGGTCCCGGCCACCTTCCAGCGGCTAATGGACATAGTGTTAGGACCCATCAGAAGTATGCGTCCGCTTATTTGGATGATATCATCATCTTCAGTAAGGATTGGCACACGCACTTGTCCCAGGTTTAGGCAGTGGTGGATTTGCTCAGGGCCACGGGCCTGACGGCAAATCCCAAAAAATGTAGTATCCAAGACAATGATGGGAGTGCTGGTGTGTCACGGTCCGCGCTGCTGTGGTATGAATAAACTCACCAAAGAACCAAGATAGTTATCATCCTTTATTTCCTCCTCTCTCCTACGCGTTTCAGCGCCACACCCGGCGCCTTCCTCAGGGACATGTCCCTGAGGAAGGCGCCGGGTGTGGCGCTGAAACGCGTAGGAGAGAGGAGGAAATAAAGGATGATAACTATCTTGGTTCTTTGGTGAGTTTATTCATACCACAGCAGCGCGGACCGTGACACACCAGCACTCCCATCATTGTCTTGGATTTAAACCACTATTCAGTGGTCGGTGGAGGTCCTGCAGCAGCTGGAACATAGATTCCAAAACGCCTTCAAACCAGTTGTGGGGATCACAACTGGACCAGGTGAGCAGCGTCATAGCACCACCAGCATACACAAGTGTCACTAGTGATAGGGCACTATTGCGCCTCTTGTCCCCCTCCCTATTTTTCTTTTCACAAAAAATGTAGTATGGGTCTTGAGGAGGCCCGATACCTGGGATATGATTGGGCGAGGGTTATCAAACCCCAAATAAACAAAATTGAGGCCATTCAAAAATGGCCCCGACCGGTGACTACCAAAACAGGTGAGGGCGTTCCTCGGCATCGCTGGGTACTACAGACGCTTCATACCCAACTTTGCTGGGCGAACCGCGGCCCTGACCGATCTCTTAAAGGGGAAGAAGTCGGTCATGGTGCGCTGGGATCCCCAAGCGGAGACGGCCTTTCAGTCTATGAAGGTGGCATTGTGCGGACAGCCAGTCCTCATCAGTCCCAACGTCAAGAGCACCTTCATCGTGCAAACAGATGCCTCTGAGGTGGGGCTGGGTGCTGTGCTGTGGCAAGAGGTGAACGAAGACGAACATCCGGTCACCTACTTGAGCCGGAAACTGTCCCCGGCGGAGAAAAATTATAGCGTAGTGGAGAAGGAGTGCTTGGCTGTAAAATGGGCCTTGGAGTCCCTACTTTCCAATTTGCTCGGGCGGTTGGTTACGGACCATTCCCCCCTGGTCTGGATGCGGAATGCCAAGGAACGGAATGCTCCCCCAGAATGTGAACTGTCACGTATTGAACCTGGTATGGAAGGTAGGAGAGAGGGACGCTCCATTCCGGGTCAGGTCTGGTAGGTTTTCCCCAGAGGGAGACACGGGGTTAACTGCTAGGTTAGGAGACAGGGCGGGGTTCTCTGTAGAGAGCTTCGGCCTGAGCTGAGGCAGAAGAGGCTGCTGAGCGGTCAGGTCAGGGCTGTGAGAGGCTATGTGCTATTACAACAAAGCCTAACCCGGGAGCCCAGTGCGACCTAGACCGGAGAGAACTTCTAACCTGAAGGGACCATGTTACTGTACGGTGGATGTATGCATTGTACCCGGCTGCGTTCCGGAACGCGGTGGCTTGTGCCTGTTCTGTGCCTCATCAATAAATCTGGGTACTGTATGAACTGATACCGGGCTCACTACCGTTTGTCTTGCAATCCCGGCGCTACCTCACAATAGATGTGCTCCTGGTCCCATGCAAGACATGAGGGGCAGGGCCATGCTCCAAATGGCCACGCCCCTTGTCACGGGAGGGCTTCCCTGCCCCAGATTCAATGGCCACGCCCCCTGCAGCCAGGCACGGGGCTCCTGACTCAAGGAAGAGCTCTACCGCACTAATGGCGGCCCTGCCTCTATCTATGTAATAGGCTTGGTTCTGCTCCCTTATCTATGTAATGTGACACCCCAGGGTCCGGTTGCCACAGTGGCATTACCTCCCTAACAGGGGGTGATGTCATGCCTGGAAGCAAGAAGGGGCCCCCAGGTAATACTTAGCCTCCAACACTTTTCCTGCTCCGAGCCTGAAGGGGGATCTCTAACCCGGTTTCAGGGGAGCAGCAGGAAGTGCACAGTAGAAAGACAGTTGGACCAAATATAAAAGAGGAGACAAACAGGAAGTGGGAGTTCAGTCAGTGTGAGGTAAGCGTTGGAGACGGTCTGAGGAGAGGAAGAGATGTCGAGGAGAGCTCTGAGGGGAAATTGAGCTGCGCCAGAGAGAAGGATACTGCATCCTGAGTTGTGGGGTACTGAAGACCCAGCAGCTGAGTCCGGAGTGCAGAAGACTGCAAGTCTTCTGGCCACACCAAATACCTAGTGGCACAGAAGCAGATTAGAGCCCGGAGGCACCAGGAGAGGAGCGTAACCTGAAGAAGGTCCAAGCTGCCTGTCATATGGGTAGGAACTAAACACGCAGGAAGAGGGTCACAGTGTAGCATTAGGCAGCAAGCACCAAAAGGGAGAGAGCAAAAGGGAGGCCTTGGTGTAGTGGATCACCCAATTGCTTTCAGGCCACCCTGACCTCCATTACCATCTGTAATAAGTGCCCCCGACTGCATCTGCAACCACCAAGAATGCAGGTTGGAGAAAAGGGATTACAGGACGCACTCCTGCCCGGAAATCAAATCCACATACATGGGCCGTATGACTTCAGCGGGTGGTATTTATCCTACGCATTTCAGGGACGAGATGTACATCTCTTTATTGTGTCAATCTTTGTGGTATTCCTGAGAAAGGGGCTCGTCCCTGAAAAACGTAGAATAAATACCACCTGCTGAATTCATAAGGCCCCTGTATGTGGATTTGATTTCTGAGCGGGAGCGCGTCCTTTAATCCCTTTTCTCCAACCTGCAATCCTGGATCTATATCGAGGTAGGACTGCTGCAGACCGTGAAATAGCTTGACCTCTACAGATGTCAAAGGTGCAAAAAGTGCTTGTGATGTCTCACAACCCAAACAGGTGAACGGATTTCATTATTCCCGTTTACCACTATAATTAGCCAGATACACACACTGTTGAGCCCCTTTTTCATTTCAGCTCCTTCCTTAATTTCTGCAACCACCAAGTAAAGGTAACGGAAACTACAACCCTGTGCCCTCTGGTTCTTTCCCTGCATGTCACCATGCACCCCAACGATCACCACAGCCCTGGGGCCCAGCTCCACCTGGGGGGAGCCGTTTCATCTTTGCTGTGTCATCTACTTCCCCAGTGATCCTGAACTGTAGCGTCAGCCCTATATAGCCAAATACCACAGGTGGCGTCACATAATTCCATATAACAATTTCCCATTTAACGACACCGCCAGTGGACAGGTCACAGCATCGTGATTTCCTCAGAAAAGGACTGACCTGGCCAGGTTCCGAGTACCCAACGGCCCTGGTGGGTGTGTCAGTAGTAGGCCCGGTTCACTTCCCGTATTTATGTAGCAGGCTTGGTACTGTTCCCATATCTATGTAGTAGACCCGATTCTTTCTGTATCTGTGTAGTAGGCTCTGCTCTGTTCCTGTATGTATGTAGTAGGCTTGGTCCTGCTCCCATATCTATGTAGTAGGCTTGGTTCTGTTCCCGTATCTATGTAGTACACTCGGTTCTGCTCCCGTATCAAAATAGTAGGCTTGGTTCTGCTCCCATATCTATGTAGTATGCTTGGTTCTGCTCCCGTATTATGTAGTAGGCTTGGTTCTGTTTGTATATTGAAGTAGTAAACGTGGTTCTATTCCTGTAATCTGTGCAGTAGTTTCTTTTTGTTACTGTATCTATGAAGTAATCTCGGTTCTGTTCCCACATATATATGTACCAGCTACAATTATATTTAAAGCCTTTAGCTATGCTGCTCTAATGTAGTGGCCAGAGATAAGCAGGCTAAAGATGGGCTGCCACAACTCAAGGGCCACTACTTTGTGATTACCCCCCAGGCCAAAATTTGCCAACCAGCATCTGCATGACAGGATGTCAGCACACACCGACTAGTCAGGATGTGCGGCAAGCAGGGAGCAACGGATGGGAGTGCTGGAGGGTAAGTTCAAAGCATTTATTTTTGTATGTGCAGCAGCATGGAGGGGGGGTGAGTGCGCTGCTCCCCCTGCCTACACCTCAGCGCTGGGTTCAGCACTGAGGTGATGGACAGCGGGATGCAGTGCATAATTAGTGGGGGCACTTGACCAAGGCCCTCAGCTGCAGCCTGCTTCAACCCCTGGACACTGCTCCAGAGCCGCTTCCCCCCAGTACAACAGTGATAGATTCGGATTCCACTTTCCCGCCAAATTTGGGGGAACAAAAGTGCGTTTTATTATCCTAAATACGATAAATTTTATTATGGCTAATAGGAAAAAATGGTGCGCAGTTTGTTGTGCAATTTCTCCTGAGTGCACCTATACTTTACATGTAATTAGGAAATACTTCTCAGGCAGAGTGGGAAGCTCAGAAGGGAAGGCACGCCATACTGTGCAGATTTTACTGTTATAGTTTTCAGGTGTCATGTCACATTTGCAGAGCCCCTGAGGTGCCAGAAAAGTAGGAACACCATTATAGACTGCACTTTACCTTTACAAATTACCGTATATCCTCGCGTATAAGCCGAGTTTTTCAGCCCAAAAATTGGGCTGAAAAGTCCCCCCCTCGGCTTATACGCGAGTCACAGTATACTGTATACAATGTATACAGTATACAGGCCCCCCCTTGGGTAGTAATCCTGTAAAGGAAGAGATTAGTATACTTATCCCTCGCTGTCCCGCTGCCGCTGTCCCGCCACCGCCATCGCGCTCTTCCGTCTTCATCCAGCGTCTTCCGTCTTCCTCCGATGGTCGCAGGCAATGACGTCATTGCCTGCGCGACAGAGGAGGAAGCCGAAAGAAGACGGAAGACGCTGGATGAAGATGGAGGAGCGTGATGGCAGCGGCGGGACAGCGGAGGGATAAGTATACTAATCTCTTCCTTTACAGGATTACTACCCAAGGGGGGGCCTGTATACTGATATGGGGGGGCTGCATATACCTCCTGGGGCTGCATATACCTCCTGGGCCTGCATATACCTCCTGGGGCTGCATATACCTCTGGGGCTGCATATACCTCTGGGGTTGCTGTATACTACCACTGGGGCTGCTGCTGTATATACCACTGGGGCAGCTGCTGTATACTACCACTGGGGAGGCTGCTGTATACCTCACTGCTGGGAGTTGTATACCTGTGCTGGAGTCCACCCTCGGCTTATACGTGAGTCAATAAGTTTTCCCAGTTTTTGGGGGCAAAAGTAGGGGGGTCGGCTTATACACGGGTCGGCTTATACACGAGTATATACTGTACACCTCTCCACTTAATTCATCCAGCAGTGTTGTGATCAGATTGACACCACAGGTGTGTCACCAAATGTTATACCATTGGGCGGTGAAGAAAAATTACTTATACTTTTACCACTAAAAAATTATTTCAGCCCAGATTTACATTTACACATGGGGAAATGGGTAAAAATGACAACAAAATTTGTAACACAAATATCTGATACACGTGGCATTAGCCCACATGTGGCTGTACTGTAATGCTTTGGCTACATTCACACGGTGCGCTATTGCACCATTTTTTCTGTGTTCCTTACGGATCCACTATTTGCAGTGAAATGCAGTGATGTTGTCTGTCCCAGCCAAGTCAATGCATTTCACAATTTTGCATTAAGACACTGCGCTTTTTACGGATCCGTTCTTGGGCTCAAGAACGGATCTGTACAAAGAATGAGCATGTCCATTCTTGTTCGTTATGCTTCTTCGCTGTTTAATCACCTCCCCGCGGTCCCACAGTGATCTCTAACAATTTCCTCATACCGGATGGCCGCTGGAGGACCTGATACTGCACCATGTGACTGAGCAACGTCACTCAGTCACTTGCGCAGGGTCCTAGAGGCACAGAACACTGCGGCCTCTAGGATGAGGGGACATCATTGGAAATCCCTGTGGGAGCGCAGGGAAAGTGATTAAATAGCGCAGCAGCATTCACACACACAAAGCTGTGTTTTGTGAGGGTCCGTTTTTGGTGCAGAAACTGTGAGGATCCTCACAAAATGTAGCAAAAACACTGTGTGAATGTAGCCATAGCCACACATTGAGACCCAGGAGGGAAGGAGCGCTATTCAACTCTTGGAGCACAGAGTTTCCTAGAATAGTTTTTAGACTCCATATACAGAGCCCCTAAGTACTAGAAGAGCAAAATTCCCCTCCCCCAAGTGACCCCATTTTGGAAATCACACCGCTCTGTAAATTTATCTATAGCTGTAGTGACACTTTGACTCAGGATAGATGTGAGTTGAGCCTTAGGCGGCCGTCACATGCTACGATATCTTGAAAGATATCGCTTGAACGCGCCTGATTAAACATCGCGTGAACGATGTCTCTGCGTGTGACGGTAAGATACGACGAGCGAGAAGTGTTCAAATCGCAAGATCGAGATCTGAGCTCCGGACCTCACATCTTGCGATGAACGATTTTACAAACAGCTTCATCGTGGTGTATAACACCACGATGAACGATCTCCCAGCGGCAGAGCCTATGCTGGGAGATGGTAACTATGGTACACGTCGGGTTACTAAGCGATGCGCGGCGCCTAGTAACCTGATGTGTACCATAGTTACCAGCGATCTCGCTGGTCCACATCGCTGGTGAGTCTGTCTGTGTGACATCTCACCAGCGATGTGAGCGATATTGTAAGCGATCGCGCGTGCACGTGATCGCTTACAATATCGTTCAAGATATCTGTGCGTGTGACGGCCGCTTTACTGAGATCTTTGGGAAGAAGCATTAACAAATCAACAGCATTTAAAGAAGGGCTTGTATTTTTTTACACCGTTAACCTTGCAGTATAAGTGATTAGGTAGTTTTATTCTTTGGATCAGTGCAATTTCAGCAATACCAGATTTATATCTTTATCCATGTTTGGCTACAATCACCAGGGCTGTGGAGGAGTCAGAGTCCGTAGAAAATAGACCAACTTCTAAAATATATAATAACTTGGGTACATTAGTTTAATGCAGAATGTGCTGAATATTATTATGAATCATAATGTTCTATCTAAATAGCTTGATTATTGTATCATCTACTTATATAATCCGCAGTTGGGAATTCGGGCGTTGTCGCCGAATCCCAACATGCTTTGCGGGACTGCGAGTGATGACGCGCAGCGTCATCACGAGCCGCAGACCCGCACTACTGTAAAAAAAAAAAAAAAAAAAAGTTAATGCTCACCTCTCCCCGAGCCCCCGCCGTCTCCTGCCGTCTTCCTCCAAGCTTCCGGTGGCTGCCGCAGGCTCCCAGTGTGTGCAGAGCTCTTCTACTGCAGGTCAAGGACCTGTGGTGATGTCACAGTCACGTGACACCAGGTTACTCCATGGTAACCTGGTGTCACGTGACTGTGACATCACCGCAGGTCCTTGAACTGCACTAGAACAGCTCTGCACACACTGGGAGCCTGCGGCAGCCACCGGAAGCTTGGAGGAAGACGGCAGGAGACGGCGGGGGCTCGGGGAGAGGTGAGCATTAACTTTTTTTTTTTTTTAACCCCTGCCTTCCTGTTTGGAGACCTTTTACTGTACTGAGCATGCTCAGTACAGTAAATGTCTCCTCCAGCCTCACAGCCTCCCCATCCTCACTGCCTCCTCCAGCCTCAGTCTCCTCCAGCCTCACAGTCTCCTCCAGCCTCACAGCCTCCCCATCCTCACAGCCTCCTCCAGCCTCCTCCAGCCTCACAGCCTGCCCATCCTCAGCCTCCTACAGCCTCACACCCTCCTGCAGCCTCACAGCCTCCTCCAGCCTCACAGCCTGCCCATCCTCACAGCCTCCTACAGCCTCACACCCTCCTCCACCCTCACAGCCTCCCCATCCTCACAGCCTCCTCCAGCCTCACAGCCTCACAGTCTCCTCCAGCCTCACAGCCTCCCCATCCTCACAGCCTCCTCCAGCCTCACAGTCTCCTCCAGCCTCACAGCCTCCCCATCCTCACAGCCTCCTACAGCCTCCTCCAGCCTCACAGCCTCCCCATCCTCACAGCCTCCTCCAGCCTCACAGCCTCCTCCAGCCTCACAGCCTCCCCATCCTCACAGCCTCCTCCAGCCTCACACCCTCCTCCAGCCTCACAGCCTCCTCCAGCCTCACAGCCTCCCCATCCTCACTGCCTCCTCCAGCCTCACAGTCTCCTCCAGCCTCACAGTCTCCTCCAGCCTCACATCCTCCTCCAGCCTCACAGCCTCCCCATCCTCACAGCCTCCTCCAGCCTCACAGCCTCACAGCCTCCTCCAGCCTCACAGCCTCCCCATCCTCACAGCCTCCCCATCCTCACAGCCTCCTCCAGCCTCACAGCCTCCCCATCCTCACAGCCTCCTCCAGCCTCACAGCCTCCTCCAGCCTCACAGCCTCCCCATCCTCACAGCCTCCTCCAGCCTCACACCCTCCTCCAGCCTCACAGCCTCCCCATCCTCACTGCCTCCTCCAGCCTCACAGTCTCCTCCAGCCTCACATCCTCCTCCAGCCTCACAGCCTCCTCCAGCCTCACAGCCTCCCCATCCTCACAGCCTCCTCCAGCCTCACACCCTCCTCCAGCCTCACAGCCTCATCCAGCCTCACTGCCTCCTCCAGCCTCACAGTCTCCTCCAGCCTCACATCCTCCTCCAGCCTCACATCCTCCTCCAGCCTCACAGCCTCCCCATCCTCACAGCCTCCTCCAGCCTCACAGCCTCCTCCAGCCTCACAGCCTCCCCATCCTCACAGCCTCCTCCAGCCTCACAGCCTCCTCCAGCCTCACAGCCTCCTCCAGCCTCACAGCCTCCTCCAGCCTCACTGCCTCCTCCAGCCTCACATCCTCCTCCAGCCTCACAGCCTCCTCCAGCCTCACAGCCTCCTCCAGCCTCACAGCTTCCTCCAGCCTCACAGCCTTCTCCAGCCTCACAGCCTCCTCCAGCCTCACAGCCTCCTCCAGCCTCACAGCCTCCTGCAGCCTCACAGCCTCCCCATCCTCACAGCCTCCTACAGCCTCACAGCCTCCTACAGCCTCACAGCCTCCCCATCCTCACAGCCTCCTCTAGCCTCACATCCTCCTCCAGCCTCACACCCTCCTCCAGCCTCACAGCCTCCCCATCCTCACAGCCTCCTCCAGCCTCACAGCCTCCTCCAGCCTCACAGCCTCCTCCAGCCTCACAGCCTCCCCATCCTCACAGCCTCACAGCCTCCTCCAGCCTCTCACCCTCCTCCATCCTCAGCCGCACTACCTGACACCGCTGCCATCCTGCCAACCGTCGGCCCCGCACCATCGCCACCGCCCTCGCGCCCTCCGCGAGGTCCATGCTGCCCGGATGCCGCCGAAGCCTTCCGCCCCTCGCCACTCTCTCACCGCTGGGCTCTCAATGTCGCCATGCTGCTGGAGTAGCGGTCTACGGGCTGTGGCCGGGTGCCGGGAGCCAGGGACGTCGTCCTGTGGCCGCCAACAGCCAATGGGAGTGAGCGGACCGTGTCAGCCTGCAAAGCCTGACACGCCCCGCTCACTCCCATTGCCTGCCCCTGCAAGCGGATTGGGCGCTGTGTTGTACACACAGGACGCCCATCCCATTGCCCAGGACTTGGCGTCCTAGACCAATCGGATGACCGTCCTGTCTTTACCACACACCGCCCAATCCGCTCCTTCCGCTCAGGTCACATGTGTGACCTGAGGGCAAGAACTGATCCCTCTCTGCATCACCCAACCCGCCGCAGAGGACAATGCCGTGTGACTGGGGCTGCGATCAGCCCCAGCACGCAGCCACGTCCTGCCGCCGAGCGGTGATGTCACCCCTCCAGCCAGACCTCTCCTCACCCCTCCATCTGGACCTCTCCTCACCACTCCAGCCTCTGCTCTCCTCACCCCTCCAGCCTCTGCTCCCCTCACTCCTCCAGCCTCCCGCCACATCATACTCTGCTATCCACAGAGCCCCCTCTATACTCTGACACCCACAGAGCCGCCTGTATACTCTCCTACCCACACAGCCGCCTGTATACTCTGCTACCCACAGAGCTGCCTCTATACTCTGCTACCCACAGAGCCGCCTCTATACTCTGCTACCCACAGAGCCGCCTGTATACTCTCCTACCCACAGACCCGCCTGTATTCTCTGCTACCCACAGAGCCGTTTCTATATTCTGCTACCCACACAGCCGCCTCTATACTCTGCTACCCACAGAGCCTTCTCTATACTCTGCTACACACAGAGCCGCCTGTATAATCTGCTAACCACAAACCCACCTGTATACTCTGCTACCCACAGAGCCGCCTGTATACTTTTCTACCCAGAGAGCCGCCTGTATAATCTGCTACCCTCAGAGCAGTCTGTATACTCTGCTACCCACAGACCCGCCTGTATAGTCTGCTACCCACAGAGCCCCATATATACTCTGCTAGCCACTCACCCGCCTGTATACACACAATTAATTTCACCGCGCTCCCGATGCAATTGCATCGGGCCTTTTTACTAGTAATAATGATAAAAATGTGATGTTCACATTGTACTACAACAAATTTATCACTTAGGGTATGTGCACACGATGCGGAGGCACCGTGTGTTGGATGCAGTGTCCTTGGACCTGAGGGAAGCCGCTGGTGAACGCATGATCCGTGTTGGGTGCAGGTAGTTTTTTCCCTGCATTGACTAGCTGGAGATCACTACAGTCTCTGCAGCAATAAATTAACATGCTGCGGAGATGTGGTGCAGGTTGCTGGGCTTCCACATCTAAAAAACGCTGCAGTGGGGAGAAGCACAGTGGGCGTGGGATTCCTAGAAATCACATCCGCTATGCTGCTACCGTACAACACAGTGTTTTCGATGCAGCAAGATGCTGCAATCAAAATGCTGCTATTCCGGATTGTGAGTAGCCTGCAGCTGGGCTTGCTCTACAATTGGGCTCTGACTGCGTCCTGTAAGTGCATTTGGTTTCTGTTTTTGGCATGGATGGTATGCACCCTAAAACATGAGCCATGTAAGAAGGAGTTGGAGTTGCAGTCAGGGAAATTGAGGACTCATTGTTTTGACTTACCTACTCCGCAGCCCTCACTATCACACACTAAAAAACGCTTTATTCTTTTTGCAACAAACAGTTTTGCATTGCCATAGGTTAAGAGCTATAATTTTTCTACAGTAACACGAGGGATTGTTTTTTTACGGTATGAGTTGATATCTATTGGTTCTATTTTTGGGCACATCACATTTTTTGATCACTTTCTATTCTGATTTTTGTGAGGTACAATGAATATGAAACAGAAATAATGAAATTTTTTTTTATTACTTTGTTCATGATGTGGTTAAATTGATAAGATAGTATTATTCTTTGGGTCAGTATGATTACAGCGAAACCCCTTTATATATCATTTTTTAATGTTTTGCCACTTTTACACAATTAAAGAGGTTTTCCACTACTTTTTCACCCCCTGCTTTATATCATAGCTCGTCACACAATACCGTTAATAAACATGTAAAACAATTATATTACTATCTATGAGCACAACTCAGCAGGGAGCGCATGGTGATGGGTAGGTCTTCTTCCTCCTGTTATGTCTGAGGTTTCCGTTTCCTGGCACAGAAATCAGACCAATTGAAAGGAAGTTGTCACAGAGCTCCTGATGGTGAGTGCAGAAGACATTTTGTAGTGAATGACAGCTCACCTGAGAATGCCTCCTGTAGACACAATGAGTCCAGTTTCATTCAGCACTAACAGCAGGGGCCTACACCTTTGCTAGTGAAGTGCAGTGATCTGCATTCAAAAAGCAAAGTGTTTAGGTAATCTAACCACTGATGTCAACACCCGAAAGGTGCCCAACTTTGCATAGAAAACACAATGGTAGAGCAGTACTGGCACCTATCCTGGGCCACTGACACTTGGTATCTCCCATGTGACCTCCTTTTCCTCCCATTCACATTAGGCAGGGAAGCAGTCAGCATGATGATTCTCTGCACACAGCCAGCCCAGTACAATCATCTCCCTGTCTGCACCATTACTGCAGGACACACTCCCAGGCTGGCTGGTGACAAGGACTTTCTTATGTGTGTGGGAAGATGTGTGAGGTGACATACTCTCCTTCTGCAGCTCCTGTCTAGGATCTGCTGCTCCATCTCATTACACACCATCTCATCACCCTCCTGTGTATACAAAAGCTTTGTACTAGACAGGGCAGTGGGGTTAACCCTTTCATTGCCTCCCTGCAGCTATGTTTAGGTAGGCAGTGAAAGGGTTAAATGTTGTGCCTTGTATCTAGACTAAAGCTTTCATAATCCCAGAGCAGATGATGGTACATATATGGATATATCACTATTTCTCTCTGCCTATATATAATATGTGTGTACGCACTGCAGGGTGGATAAAAATCAATGTTTTAAAAAAAAAAAAAAAAAAAATCGGATTTTTTTGATTTAAATCGGATTTTTTTTTAATAAACTGCTTTTTGAGGAAAATATTTTTCCATCATGAGATAAAGCGGAGTTGTTTAACTCAGTAGAATAAAGGCTGTATATGTGTAACATTCACAATGCCATGCTCTTCCAGAGGTTTCTGTAGGATTAGTGGGCAGTTTCTCTCCTATATTATCACAGACGCTCGCTTTACTTACACAGTTCTCAAAACTGAATTTGACTCCGCAGAGGTCCCAGCCTCTTCTTCACGGCAAAAATGTTACAACATGAACAGAGTTGAGAAAAAGACCTTAATCCTATTGTTCTACAAACCTATGAATACAGAATCAACCCCTTCAGTGCCAAGTCCAAGAAGTTAGACAATATGTTTCTGATTGTTTGGAGTGGAACAGATCTGCACAACACAAGAAGAATGTGAATCTAAGTGTGAGGAGGAGGAAGGGCAAGCAGACAAGAAAATGAAAGTGAAACTTTGAGCACAATACTGCAGCATAGCCACAGACAGACAAGTCTGGATCTGTTTGTGTGTACGATCTGAGGTTTATTACATTCTTTCCTTATAATGGCAGCAGGCCGTAAAAGAGACCCAGTTTGGGAATATTTTAATGAAGCTCCTTCGCCTATCGGTATGGCAGGCATGCGTGCAAAATGCAAACGATGCAACAAAGATATGCATGGCCTGGTGGCGCGAATGAGGCAACATCATGAGAAGTGCGGTGATGAAGATGACCAAAGAAACACTTCTGAACAGGCAGGATCTTCAGGTTGGTAAACATTTTTATTGAATCCTATTTCTAAAGACTGAACTGTCATGTGTGAGAAAAATTATATTTCTTATTATTACTGCATGTTACTGTCATTTGGTACAGTTATGAAGAAAAACAAATATTCCTTTTGGGGCAGGGGCAGTGATGTGTTGTGTACAATAAGCAGAAATTGTATAATAAACAATAAAATAACAGCATTGACTTTTTTGTTTAGGGGAATTCATGGATTCTGGAAACTATCCACCTCCAAGATCACCATCATCCTGTTCTACAGTTTCAGAGTTATCCATCCAGGATAGTGCTTCATTAGCAGCAGCATCATCAGACACCCACAGCCACATATCACCATCACCCAAAAAGGAAGAAAAAACATTTACCTCCTGGAACCACCATAGATAGGTTTGTGATAAGAACTAGCAGATTAGAAAAAAGAGTTGATTGATGAAAAAATTGCCCAGTTTATTTATGCAACGAACTCTTCTTTCCGTCTGACTGAGAACCCACATTTCATTAATATGGTTCAGTCACAGAGACCAGGATACAGTCCACCCAGCAGAGCTGATGTTGCAGGGAAACTGCTGGATCAAGTGTATGACAGAGAAATGGAGCAATGTGCAACAGCTCTGGAGGGTAAAATTGTTAACCTAAGTATTGATGGGTGGAGTAACGTCCACAATGATCCTATTGTATGTGCTTGTATAACAACAGAAGAAGGTAAAGTCTTCCTTGCACAAACAACTGATACGTCAGGAAATGCACACACAGCAGAATACTTACAAGAAGTGGCAGTAAAAGCTATAACGACATGTGAACAAAAATTCAAATGTCTAGTATGCAGTTTGGTCACTGACAATGCTGCAAACGTATCCAAGATGAGAAGAGATTTAGAAGAGCAGGGAGGGAATACAAAGCTGCTAATAACATATGGTTGCAGTGCTCATTTGCAGCACCTCTTAGCCAAAGACTTAAGTGTTCCAGAAATAAAGGCTAATGTTGTTGAAATTGCTAAATACTTCCGTAATAATAATTTTGCTATAGCAGCTCTGAAAAGGATGGGTGGAACCAAGCTAACGCTCCCACAAGATGTTGGATGGAACTCTGTGGTGGACTGTTTTGAGCAGTATATCAAAAACTGGCCTATTCTGATGACACTTTGTGAAGAAAATCGAGATAAAATAGATGGCACTGTCACGGCCAAAATCCTCAACATTGGGCTTAAGAGAAATGTTGAACATATGCTGAGCTTCCTGAAACCCATCTGTCAAGTTTTAAACAAAATACAGAAAAATAGCTGTTTTATTGCGGATGCTGTTGAAATTTGGAAGGAACTGAGTAAACACTTCAAAACAGAACTACACATGGACAGAATTAAATTACAAGCAGTAAAAAACGAATGGGACAAGCACTGACTCCAGCTCATTTTTTGTCAAATATTGTCAATATCCAATATCAGGGTCAAAACCTAAGTGCTGAGGAAGAGGAGTTAGCTATGACATGGGTATCCAGCAATCATCCCTCTTTAATGCCAACTATAATAAACTTCAGAGCTAAGGGGGAACCATTCAAGAAATATATGTTTGCTGAAGATATTTTAAGGAAGGTCACACCAGTAAACTGGTGGAAGTCACTTAAGCGCTTGGATTTAGAGACTGTTCAAGTAATGATTTCACTTTTAACAGCAGTAGCTTCTTCTGCAGGCGTTGAAAGAATATTCTCTTCCTTTGGACTCATTCATTCTAAATTGAGAAATCGGTTGGGACCTAATAAAGCAGGAAAGCTTGTTTTTCTTTTCCAGATTATGAATAGGAACAAAGAAGAAGATGATGATGAAGATGACGACAAGTGAGCTACAGAGGACAGCAGGGACAGTAGTATTTAAGTTTTTCATGTGTCGGCTGGGCTGACAGTCTAAGTTTCTTAAAATATATATATATTTTGTTTAGCCAAATTAGTTAACAAACATGGATGTTTGTTTAAGCAAATAACTTATGCTGTAATGTTGTTATTGTTTCAGTTGAATAAATCTATTTAAATTGTTATTAAGGTCAGGATTATTTTTCTCCTTCCGAAGTACAACAGAACAGTGGTGTCCAAATATGAATGATTAACCCATTAAACTGGGGAGAAAAAAGTAATATAAAAAGTGATTCTAAAAATCTTCATCTACTTGCATGTTAAAGTAGCAAGAACTAGTTTAGGTAGAAACTTTGATTTAAATCACTGATTTAAATCAAGCCTTACTGACTAGTGATTTAAATCGTGATTTAAATCAGTTAGATTTAAATCAAATCCACCCTGACGCACTGTATAGCCTGAAATATGTTAGGAAGGGAAAAGATTTAGGGGCAAAGATAAAAGTTTACTTCGCATAAGTTAGTGTAATGCTTGGTGGCTGTTGGATCTTTTCACATTGATATAATGTTCTTCACTCTCCTGCACAGAAGTACTGGTCAGGACTGTTTGTATGGCAATATGAAGCTGCTGAGGAGGGAAGAGTTTGGGTGGAGTTTGGAGGGGGCGTGCCAATTCTGGCTTAAAGGCTACTACAATGCATGATGGAACCGGTAGTAAACATCAAAGCTGCAGCTGGCAGACACCAAGTGATGCTATCGGCATGAAGACCGGTTTATATATTACTATAACGTAATATCCCGATTGATTAATAAAAAATAAAATGAGTTAAGGTAGTGGATAACTTCGATAAAATAATTATATGAAAAAAATAATTGTTTTTGCATTGCTGTATTCTGAAAGCTATAGCTTTTTTTATTTTTTCCACTGAGTTGAATGGCGGCTTGTTTTGTACGGGACAAGATGACCTTTTCACCTATATCACTTTTGTTTACATGTAATTTTTTGATCGCATATTTTAAAAATCATACTTTTTTGCCAAGTTTTGCATTTATTGTTTATGGTGTTCACTGAAGGGGTTAAATAGTGTGACAGTCTTATAGATCAGGTTGTTTTGGATGCTGCAATACCAGATATGTGTATACTATGCTTTTGTTTATTTTTGTTTTTATATAAATATGTATTTATTGGTGTCATTTTTTTTTCCTATTCCCAATATGGAACTTTAATTTATATTACTCTGAGCACTCGTGTAGTACATACACAGTGCCATACATTACACCTGTCAGTGTTACATTGACAGAACACCTTTCAGACCAATATCAACTAGGCCACTGTAGCGGACAGACCGGGGGCCATTATCTGAGCTCAGGTTGCCATGACATATCAGGTCCTCATGATCACATCACAGGGGTCGAGATTGGGTTGGAGAAGGAGTGTGCTTTAAATGCTGCCATTACTGCTGATTGCAGCATTTAGGAGTTAAATAGCTTGAAGTGGTGTGGGCAGCTGAGGCCTAAGCTCCCAGTGATTCATGCAGACACAGAAGCCGTGAATGACAGACTAAGTTTTTGTGATTTTGCAAGAACCCCATCCCAACCATTAAAAGAAAAACTTGCATCAAAAGGTCATGGAAGGTTTAAACAAAAAACAAAACAAAAAAAAACTCATTGTATTTGAATGTAGCATTAGCAAACTATAAAAATATATTATTTGACCCATTTGGTGAAATCTATTTTAGAACATGAATTTCTATTTTGCATTTTCTTTGTGCAATTATGTTTTGGGAAAAAAAAAAAATGAAACAAGTCAGCAACAATTATACCTACTGCAAGATTAATGCTCTACTATGCCGTTTATATAAAAGGTGTTACTTTAATATTACCACAAAGATACTTTAAATTAGTTTTAGACAGTGACTTCACTCTCTGCTGTCTCCTCTTCTTCTTCTAGAAGGCTGTAAGAAGCATGACTCTGAAATGGGCGCTGAAGAGGGTGGGCTAGCAGTCTGGCCATACAGTTGTGAAGCTCCAGAGCAGGTCCTGTTATTGACACTTGATATTTATAACTGGTGCCTTTAGTATCTAAACAGCTAAAGAAGCCAAAAACATCCTGTTCAAGAGAGAATAAAAGGTGACATTGATATTTGCCAAGTAAAAATAAAATAGGACATTAGGTGTAAACATCAGAAATTGCGAAATCTAAAAAGCGTTCAGCATAATATGTATTTTTGTATTGTACATATACAGCTCTAGCAAACTACAAGGTAGGAATACATCAGATACGTCAGGCCATATAACACATTAAAACTTATTCAGTATATGGACAACAAATCCAGTTCCTATTAGCACCACCACCAGAGCTGCTCAAACCCTAATCTACTGTCTCCTTCCCCACCATGCTGTAGCATGTAAGCCCGTGAGGGCAGGGCCCTCTGTATTGTTAATTTGTTCATTGTAACCTACATCTGTATTATGTATGAAACTCATCTCGTGTACAGCACAATGAAATCAATGGTGATACATAAACAAATAATAATAGTTACGACTGAAAGTGTTGGCACCCTTGGAATTGTTCCAGGAAAATAAATTTCTTCCTGAATATTATCGCAACTATGCATGTTTTGTTATACATATGTTTATTTCCTTTTTCTGTATAGGAACAACAGAAGAAAAAAAAAAAAATTGAACATAATTTACACAAAACTACAAAAAAAGAGAATTTTGTTTACGTACCGTAAATTCTTTTTTCTTGAATCATCAATGGGAGACCCAGACAATGGGGGTTTAGGGCACTGCCCTCCGGAGGCCACACTAGGTACTACAAGAACTGTAGACACCGCCCCCTCCGCTTATAAAACCCCTACCGCAGGGAACATCCTCAGTTTGGTCCATAAGCTGCGAGGAGACAACAGAAAACCACACCCGAAACCTCGGGAAGACACCGTGAACAGACGGTTCAACAACCCGGATAAACTGCCCCAACAGGGAACAGATCAACCGTAACATACAACGGAACACTGGGTGGGTGCTGGGTCTCCCATTGATGATTCAAGAAAAAAGAATTTACGGTACGTAAACAAAATTCTCTTTTTTCTGATCATCATAATGGGAGACCCAGACAATGGGGATGTCCTAAAGCAATACCCCAGGGCGGGAAAAAGTTCCTCAAAAGACGTTTGCATACGCGGTCCCCGTCAAAGGTGGGCAACCGCCGCCTGGAGGACCCGCTTGCCCAAACTTGCATCCGCAGAGGCATGGGCATGCACCATATAGTGCTTAGAGAAGGTGTGCAGGCTAGACCAAGTGGCCGCCTGACACACCTGCAGAGCAGAGGCGCGATGTCGCAAGGCCCAGGAGGCACCGACAGCTCTTGTCGAGTGTGCCTTCAAGCCTACCGGAAGAGGCAAACCAGAAGACCGGTAAGCCTCTTGAATGGGTGCCTTGATCCATCTGGCCAAGGTTGATTTTGACGCCGCTGACCCCTTACAGCGACCTGCCGTCAGTACGAACAAGGAGTCCGAACTCCGGAAGGAGGCAGTTCTGGACACATAAATGCGTACAGCCCGTACGAGGTCCAGAGTGTGGAGGTCGCGCTCAATCTGATGAACAGGAGCGGGACAAAATGATGGGAGCACAATCTCCTGGTTCAAATGAAAAGTGGAAACCACTTTTGGTAGGAATTCCGCCCGCGGGCGCAACACCACCTTGTCTTGGTGAACCACCAGAAAGGGTGACTTGCACGATAGTGCCGCCAGTTCAGAGACCCGTCTCAGGGACGTAATAGCCACCAGAAAGGCCACTTTCTGTGACAAATAAGAAAGAGAGACCTCTCTCAATGGCTCAAAAGGTGGTTTCTGCAAAGCCGCCAAGACCATGTTGAGATCCCAAGGGTCCAGAGGTCGCCTATACGGCGGAACCACTCGAGACACCCCTTGGAGAAATTGACGAACCTTTGGGAGGAGCGCCAAGCGCCTGTCGAACAATACAAACAGTGCTGATACCTGACCCTTCAGAGAACTGAGGGAAAGGCCCAACTCCAAACCTGACTGCAAAAAAGCCAATAGGGTCGGGATCGACAAAGGCCAAGGTACATGTCCCCCAGAGGAGCACCAGGCGAAAAAGACTTTCCACGTCCTGTGGTAAATCTTCCGCGACGTGGGCCTTCTAGCTCTGTTCATGGTGGAAACCACCGCAGGAGAGAAACCCCTGGATGTTAAGAGCCAGGCCTCAAGAGCCATGCAGTCAATCTGAGGGCCCTGGAATTGGGGCGGAAGAAGGGACCCTGCGCGAGAAGATCTGCGCGGTCTGGAAGAGCCCACCGGTGTCCGCCGGACAGTTGCCACAGATCCGGATAGGATACCAGGACCTCCTCGGCCAATCCGGAGCCACTAGAATGGCTGCGTGACATTCTGTTTTGATTTTCCACAGGACCTTGGGCATCAGTGCCAGGGGCGGGAAAACATATGGCAGGTGAAAATCTGACCAACTCAGGACTAGAGCATCTGCCCCCAGAGACTGAGGGTCCCACGATCTCGCCATGTATTGTGGCACCTGATGATTCAGCCGGGAGGCCATCAGATCCACATCCGGGGTCCCCCATCTGATGCAGATGTCCCGGAAGACGTCCGGATGGAGAGACCATTCTCCGGCGTCCATCCCCTGTCGGCTCAGGTAATCTGCCTCCCAATTCTCGACACCTGGGATGTAGACTGCGGAAATCAAGCAGCTGTTGGCTTCCACCCATGATAGAATGCGGTGGACTTCCGCTAGAGCCTGTGCACTCTTGGTTCCTCCTTGGTGATTTATATAGGCGACAGTCGTCGCATTGTCGGACTGAACCCGAATCGGTTGTCCGGATAGGAACCTCCGAAAGGCCAGGAGTGCCAGATAGACCGCCCTGAGCTCCAGCACGTTGATCTGCAACGTTGTCTCTGAACGTGTCCAGAGACCTTGAGCTCTGTGGTGTAAGAACACCGCGCCCCAGCCCTTCAGGCTGGCGTCGGTGGTCACCACTAACCACGATGGCTTCAGGAAGGATCGTCCCTTTGACAAGTGACTCGGCTGAAGCCACCACTGCAGAGCATCCCTGGTCGGCTGGGAGAGGACCACCAGCTGATTCAGAGAGGACGTCCTCTTGTCCCACCTCTGGAGGATTTCCAGTTGCAGAGGACGGAGGCGAAACTGTGCGAAGGGCACCGCCTCTATTGCTGCCACCATGCGTCCCACCAGCTTCATCAATACCCGTAGGGATGAATGAGGTGATCTGAGGAGATCGTGTACTCCTGACTGAATGGCCAGTTGTTTGGCTCGTGGTAGGGACACTAGAGCAGAGTCCGTGTGGAAGTCCATGCCCAGATACGTCAGTGACTGGGTTGGAACCAGGGTGGACTTCTGGATGTTGAGAAGCCACCCGAACTGCTCCAGAGACTGTATGGTCGCCTGCAGGCTCCGCTGACACAAGTGTTCCGATGGCGCTCTGACCAGCAGGTCGTCTAAATAAGGAATGACGGCGTGTCCCTGCGCATGCAGTAAGGCCATCATCGATGCCATCACTTTCGTGAACACCCGGGGAGCCGAGGCCAACCCGAAGGGCAGCGCCACGAATTGGAAGTGCTCTTCCCCCACTGCGAATCTCAACCATCGTTGATGAGACGGTGCAATGGGCACGTGAAGGTAAGCGTCGCGGATGTCTATGGACGCTAGGAAGTCGCCCTGCGACACAGCCGCGATCACGGAGCGCAGGGATTCCATGCGGAACTTCCGAACCAACACATGACGGTTGAACAGCTTGAGGTCCAGAACCGGGCGGAAGGAGCCGTCCTTCTTCGGGACGATAAAGAGGTTGGAGTAAAAACCCTTGAACCTCTCCCCAGTGGGTACTGGGACCACCACTCCGTCTCTGCGGAGTCCCTCCAACACCAGATAAAAAGCCTGAGCCTTTTCTGGAGATGGAACAGACCGATGGAATCGGTGTGTGGGTTGTGATGACAGCTCTATCCTGTATCCTCTGGAGACTACGTCTCGAACCCACTGATCTTGGATGTGGAGTCGCCATTTGTCTTGAAATTGAGACAGGCGACCCCCAACCTGTGGGGAGGCAGGAAGAGGGAGCGAGTCATGCGGAAGTGGGTTTGGGAGCAGCAGCTGTTGTACCTGCCGACTTCTTCTGGCGACTCTTGGGACGCCACTGCTGAGAAGTTTTGGCCCCACGGTCCGCGCGAGCGGAAGACGCTGACGGCTGGGCGCTGGAACGAAAGGACCACTGTTTAGGGTTCCTCTTCACAGTATACCTAGGCTTAGGTCTGTTCTGTGGAATCTTGGACTCCGTAGAGTCTTTGATCAACTTGTCCAGCTCTGCACCAAACAGCCTGTCACCAGAGAAGGGAAGATTCTGCAGAATCTTCTTTGACGTGGCATCTGAGTCCCATAGACGTAGCCACAACAATCTGCGGATCGCTATCGCATTGGCCGAAGCCACAGCTGAGCGAGTGGCAGTCTCCAGGGACGCCGTCCTGGCATTGCATAGGCTTTTGCTCTCTCTGTAA
Organism: Allobates femoralis; assembly: GCA_033576535.1. Taxonomy (NCBI): domain Eukaryota; kingdom Metazoa; phylum Chordata; class Amphibia; order Anura; family Aromobatidae; genus Allobates; species Allobates femoralis. Next base: position 427,020,716 of record JARQOC010000003.1, read on the forward strand.
GTGCCAGGACTTCAGAGTTGAAACCTGCCAGGCCAGCAATACCATCCAGACAGGATGTGATCGCCTGCAGAGTCCAGACCGCAGCAAAACTCGGGGCAAATGACGACCCCACAGCCTCATAAGACGACTTGGCGAGTTGTTCGACCTGTCTGTCTGTCGCATCCTTCAGTGAGGAGCTATCAGAGGCAGAGAAAAGGGAGCGTGCAGCAATCCTGGTCATGGAAGCGTCCACTTTCGGGGACTGCGACCACTCCTGAAGCACCTCCTGAGGAAAGGGAAAGCGGTTGTCCTTGGATTTGCGGACATAACGCCGTCCAGGGTGTACCCTGGGAGCTCTAACCACCCTTTCAAAGTTAGTATGGTCCAAAAAGGAACCACATGGTCTAGCCTCAGGTTGTAACCACTGATAGACCTCCTTCGGGTGCACGGCTGTCTCCTGAGGGGGTAACCCGAGGCGTAAAGTCTCGTTGATGGAGGACACCAGATCCTCCACCCCTTCAGCTGGTTCAGACACCGACCCGAGGGTTGAACCCCCATCATCCTCGTCACTGTCAGCGTGACGCTCCTCCTCAGAGAGGACCTGGAGCTCGGGTGAATCATCACGGCGAGCCCGCTTAAGGGGTCTCACGGTGGAAGATGGAGACACCCGGGGGTAGCTTGAAGGAGTAACTGGAGCATCCAGTCTCCTTGTTAGTGCCTCCAGGGATTGCGACATGGAGGACAATTGGGACAACAGAGAAGCATTAATCTCGCTTTGTTTTTCCCATGGCCCTGGGATCACCTGAACCTCAGGGTATAGCACCGGAGCTGCTGACTCAGCAGTGACAGTCCGGGCTTCTGGACGTCCGCAATTATTGCAGGACCCCTCCACCAGTGTTCCTGTGCATGTAGCGCAGACAGGGGTGGTACTGGCCGCCTTAGCAGCGCCTTTCTTCCCTGAGGACATACCCACGGTAGGGGGATATCAAACAGGAGAAAATTCACCGGAAACCGGTGGCTTACCGACCGCTGCACAGCGGTGGTGAAGGGAGCGGTGTGTGTGTGGCCTCCGCGAGGAAAGAAGACCTGGTCTCCCCTGGAGTGCAGCAGAGCAGTCTCCAACGATCCCAGCAGGAAAGTGAGGGGAAAAGATGGCCGCCGCTGTAGAAGCAGAGGGCGGGGCCGAAACACGCGGGAAGCACACACACACGCCCATCCAGGTCACATGGGCCGCTCCACATCTCTCCCGGCCGCCATTACAATAATGTAAGCGCCGGGGCCCGCAGCGCGGGAGGTATAAACATAAATACCCAGGCTCACAGACAAAGTCTGAAGCCCACAGCCGCAGCCCCTGTGACACACAGGGCGGTCAGCCAGGGTGACCCCAGCACAGGGTCACCGCCAGAACCGCGGACCCGAAGGCAACGCGCGGTCTGAGTGTCATGAACACACTAGTGCCAGACACTGCCCCCAGGCACACCGGAGACACCTAAGTATCTCAGTGCCGGTCCGGTCTGTAAGCACCATATCATGGGAGGCCTCGGACGGGGGTTCAGCACCAGTCCGGTCTGTAAGCACCATTTAGGGAGGCCTCGGACTGGGCTGGCTCTAGTCCGGTCTGTAAGCACCATTAAGGGAGGCCTCGGACAGAGCTGACTCCAGTCCGGTCTGTAAGCACCATTTAGGGAGGCCTCGGACGGAGCGGAGCTGTGCAAGGCTCCTATCTCCCACTTCCCAGAGCCCCCAGGGGGGATGGGAAGGAGCACGGCAGCGTACCTGGAGACACAGTGTGCCCAGGCACTAGGCCCTCCGGTACCTCGACCTGCGTGTTCCCCGAAGGTTAACAGGGAGACTGCCGGAGGTCCCCGACTGGGACCTTCTTTTACCTTGTCTTCATACGCCATCACGAAAGCTGTGAGAATGCAATGAAGTGCAAGCAAAGCGTGTGGTACCTCCGAGCACACTAAGTTTAAAACTGAGGATGTTCCCTGCGGTAGGGGTTTATAAGCGGAGGGGGCGGTGTCTACAGTTCTTGTAGTACCTAGTGTGGCCTCCGGAGGGCAGTGCCCTAAACCCCCATTGTCTGGGTCTCCCATTATGATGATCAGAAAATGGTTCATGTAAAATTGTTAGCACCCTCAACTTTGGAATAAATAATTGCAAATCAGTTACTTCCAATAACCATCAACAAGCTTCTTAGGCTGGGTTCACATCACGATTTTGGAGCTTCCGAGTGTATCCGTTTCAAAACGGATACACTCGGATCCAAAATCGGCTCCAATGCATCCCTATGGGGCTCGGATCGGATCGGATGTGTGCCTTGTGACATCCGAATTTGGCACCATCCGATCCTGTCCGATTCTGTCCGATTTCATCACGGACACAAAAACGCAGGCTGCTGCGTTTTTTGTGTCCGAGAGTGTCCGAGACTGAAATCGGACAGCCTCGGATCAGAGCTGATCCGAGCCCCGATACTATAGGAGCCTATGGACATCGGATCCGAGCTGAGCTCGGATCTGATGTCAGCTCCGTGTTGTATGTACTGAGCATGCCCAGAGGCAGTGCTCAGTACATATAATTCACCCTATCTGTCCCTGTCTGTCCCTGCTTCTTCTCTCTGTCCCTGCCTGTCCCTCCTCTATCTCTGCTCTAGCTCTTCATTATGCTCCCCCTGTCCTCCCCCCTCGTCCTCCCCCCTGTGCTGTCCCCTCCGGTATGTAAATAAAATAAAAAACTCCTCTCACAGCATACATTACATTCCGCCGACTGCAGGGGCTGGCACAGTGTATTCTACTGTACAAAGGACCTGTGGTGATGTCAGAGCCGGTCACCTGATGTGTCAGGTGACTCTTACATCAGGAGAGGTCCTTTGCCCTGCAGAACACACTGTGCCAGCCCCTGCAGTCGGCGGAATGTAATGTATGCTGTGAGAGGATTTTTTTATTTTATTTACATACCGGAGGGGACAGCACAGGGGGGAGGACGAGGGGGGAGGACAGGGGGAGCATAATGAAGAGCTAGAGCAGAGATAGAGGAGGGACAGGCAGGGACAGATAGAGAAGAAGCAGGGACAGACAGGGAGAAGAGGATCCACACGGATCCTGCACAGGCACGGATCGGATGGCTATTTGCCATCCGAGTGCAGGGATCCGTGCCTGTCCGTGGGATCCTCCCTTCAACAAGGATCCCACGGACAGGCACAAAATCGTGATGTGAACCCAGCCTTACACCTCTCAGCTGGTAATTTGGACTCTTCTTTTGTAAACTGCTCCAGGTGTCTCATATTTGAAGGCGCCTTCTCCCAACAGCAATTTTATGACTTCTCCCACAGGTCTTCAATGGGATTTAGATCCGGACTCATTGCTGCCACTTCAGAACTATGATCCGGACTCATTGCTGCCACTTCAGAACTATGATTCGGACTCATTGCTGCCACTTCAGAACTATGATCCGGACTCATTGCTGCCACTTCAGAACTATGATCCGGACTCATTGCTGCCACTTCAGAACTCTCCCGTGTTTTGTTTCCATCCATTTTGTGGTGCATCTTAAAGTATGTTTGGGGTTATTATCCTAATGGAAGATCCATGACCTAAAATGCAAACCCAGCTTTCTGACATGGGGCAGTACATTGTGACCCAAAATCCTTTGGTGATCTTTAGAATTTATGATTCTTTGCACCCAGTGCCAGAGGCAGCAAGACAACCCGAAAATATCTTTAAATCTCCACCATATTTGACAGTAGGTACTGTGTTCTTTTCTTTGTAGGCTTCAATCCGTTATTGGTAAACTGTAGAATAATGTGTCTTATATTTCCAAAAGACTCTTATCTTGGCTTACACGCTGTGAGGTAGCGCCCGGGGAATCTGCTTGCATGACACCAAAACATGTGCTTATAAGTTTGAAAATGACTACCTGTTTATTGCTCACATATAACTTATAACCCGGGCAGTACATTAAACTTTGAACATAAGAACGACATATAATAAATGACATTACACAGTACATTACATATAATATTACACATATACAACTACAGTAACCTGGGATCTGTAACCACCTCTCTTTCCCCATTGGAGCACTATCAACCGCTCCCGTGGTGGTTACGGCCTCCGGCCTGTCTACACTTTCCACATACATTATTTCCCCAGCTCCACACTACCCTAGAATACAGGCACCAGCCTAACCAGGTTCTTACACACTGCATGTGATCCATCATATAAGCATTCATAGATCACACACATGCTTTCACACGCTCACAGCCCATCATATAGACATCCATGGACTGTGGCTCCTCTGGGGTCAGAACAGGGATTGAGCAACCTGAGTCACGGGTACACCATGCATCCCCAAGGGGCTGCATCCTGGACGTATCTCACCACACGTCCAGGTCAGAGTCCACCTGGTTCAACCACGGTTTTCCCCACTCTAGGAGCCCTTCTAACCCCTGCTTCTGACCATCAGTACATACACTTCAATGGGTCCCTTCACTGACTATTTTAGTCAGACCTAATGGCGGCTATGCCCGCCTGGCACATTTCATACATCTGCCTCCCGTAGGGCTACATACATTTCAACAGGTCCCTTCACTGACTACTTTAGTCGGACCTATTGGCGGCTATGCCCGCCTGGCACAATTCACACATCTGCCCCTGTAGGGCTACATACACTCGCTGGGTCTTTTACAAAAGCCATAAAATACTCATACAGTTCAAACAGGTCCCTCACTGACTACTTTAGTCGAACCTAATGGCAGCTATGCCCGCCTGGCACATTTTATGCAAAGGGTGAACAGTTCACACTAGCATACAGGAACTGCCTTCTTACCGGGCATGGATCCAGGTCTTGCTACCTGGGTCACGGGTACACCAAGCATCCCCAAGGGGCTCCTTCTCGGACGTATCTCGCCACACGTCCAGACCAGCGTCCACCTGGGTCAGCCACGGCTTCCTCACTCCAGGTGATGTAACAACCCCGGTCCTGGCTATCAGTATGGAGCTAGCACGCTCCCTTCATGTCCGCACACCACAGAGCTCTGGACTGCTCTGCACTCAGGGTCCCTCAGTCTGAGACTCAATCACACCCAGCCTGGATCTCTGGCTGATGATCAGGCTCACAATCAATCAGCTCTTTATCGTGCCTGCCACTCCCACACTGACACGTCCAGGGGGGCTGCTACCAATTAGGACACACTGTTCCCATACAGTGGCTCATCAGGCTCATCTATGTCTACAGCACTCACTCTCTGATTTAACTCCTCGCGTTCCGGATAGGTTCACACAGCATCATCACAGCAAAACCGGCCAGTGTGAACAGGATCACACCCTGATCCTGCATGTGATGCGCCCCGGCCATGGGGACCATGCCGGCGGTGCCTCACAACGCGTACATTTTGGCAAACTGCAGTCTAGCTTTTTATGTCTGTCAGCATTGGGATCCTCCTGGGTGTCTTCCCATAAGGTTGTATTTCAATCAAATGCCAACAGATAGGGTGGATGAGTATCAGTGCGAACGTTGACTACTGGACAGCATGAATTTCTTTGGAACTTGATTGGGTCTGCTTATCCACCAACCGAACTATCCTATATTGACACGTGGATAAATTTTTCTCTTCCATCCACTTCCAGGGAGATTAGCTACAGTGCCATGGGTTGTAAACTTCCTTATTACGTTGCTCACCATGGATAAAGGAACATCAAGATCTCGAGATGAACTTGTAACTTTCAGTTTGTTTTTAGTCATCAAAAAGTTTGGTTCACAGTTCTCTTCAGACACACAATGCAAAGACTGAGTCAACTTCTCCCCTTTTATCTGATTTCAAGTGTAATTTTAATATTGCCCTCACCTGTTACCACAGGAGAGTTCGAATGAACATGACAAAGTGGTTTAACCGCAATTTCGGAAAGGCGCCAACAATTTTGTCCTGACCATTTTTGGAGGGTGTGAAACTCTGTTCAATTTGCCTTTTTCTCCCTGTTTTTTGTGTTGTTCCAATACGCAGAAAAGGAAATAAATGTGTATAGCAAAACATGTGTAATCACAAATTTCTGGAACAATTTTAAGAATTGCAACACTTTCAGCCATGACTGTACACTTATCATTCCGAGTGTTTACAGTAATTGTTTCCTGGTGTTTTTTTGGAGCTGTGTCTGACTCAATTTTTTTTTTCTGCTTCAAAAAACGAAAAAAAAAAGGCGCATGAAAATACCCACAAAACGTTTTTCTGCAGGAGGCTTTAAAAGTAGAACTCTTTGTGGGTGGGGCGTGTGCCTCAATTGGTTCAGACATTTTTAAGCAAATGCAACAGATGCTCAAACAGATTGAGAACTTTGGCGTGTGGAGGCCTAGTCAAACACTTAATATAACATCCATCACTCAACAATAAATGTCTACTCCCATGATCAATGGGGAAACCAGCATCCTCATATAATACACGGTTAAGGCCAAAAGAAAGAGTATTTCAAATGCAATATATATTTATTAAATATCTGGACACACAACAGAAAAACACCAGGAGGGTGACAAACAATTGCACAGCCCTGGATTAACACGTGAAAAGGCTAAACATAGTAAAAATTGCACATAGAATTATTGCACAGTCCCAAGGTCACCAAACAATATCGCTCTCCAAAAGAGGAAACAGTAAAGGTATCCAGTGTGGAGTAAGTCAAAGGGCCAGAGAAAGTGCATAGGTATAGTGCAAGGAGCCTGTTACCTGCCTACAAGTGAATCCGGAGCTGCTGTGGGAAGGATCCCAACAGCCGTTTCGCAGGCAAACTCCCCCCGAAGAAGCAGGCAGTTTGCCTGCGAAACGGCTGCAGGGATCCTTCCCACAGCAGCTCCGGATTCACTTGTAGGCAGGTAACAGGCTCCTTGCACTATACCTATGCACTTTCTCTGGCCCTTTGACTTACTCCACACTGGATACCTTTACTGTTTCCTCTTTTGGAGAGCGATATTGTTTGGTGACCTTGGGACTGTGCAATAATTCTATGTGCAATTTTTACTATGTTTAGCCTTTTCATGTGTTAATCCGGGGCTGTGCAATTGTTTGTCACCCTCCTGGTGTTTTTCTGTTGTGTGTCCAGATATTTAATAAATATATATTGCATTTGAAATACTCTTTCTTTTGGCCTTAACCTAGTCAAACACTTAGGCTGGTTTCACACTGCAGTTTTTTCCCTGATCAGGTTCGATCAGGTTTGTGTGTCAAAACTAGGAGTGTCTGCAAAACCCAGAACGGGTGTCAATCTTTCAATTATAGTTTTTCTCTGCAACTTCCTCTCCTGGTTTTGGCACATAAACCTGATCGAACTTGATCAGGGAAAAAACTGCAGTGTGAAACCAGCCTAAAGCCGGCTTCACACCACGGTGAAATCCGATACAGGACCCGATTTTACTACAGTGCAGCCCTGTGGGGCCGGATGGAGCCGGATGGCAACTGTCTGCCATCCGGTTTCCATCTGTCTGGGAGAATCTGGGGCAATTTGGATTTTTCTCCCGGACACAAAAATGCTGCTTGCAGTTCAGCACCACTTCGCAGGGGACAGCTGAGCTCGGCTGCATCCGGATGCACACCGGACCGGAGGGCATATTTGCTCTCCGGTTCTGTTTGAAAGTCCGGTCCGGGGGTTGTCAGGATTTCACCGTAATGTGAAGGTGGCCTAAGATGCTTTTTCAGAATTACTTCTATCTCACTTCTTCTGTAATATATCTAAAATGTGAGAATAGTGAAGTGGTTGCTAAATTGTTTTGTCCTGCAATACCTGCAACCAATGTTGCACGATTTCCATGAGAGGCAGTGTCAGCACCGCTGGAATGGCACCGACACTGGTGGGGGGACACAAGTGTTAATATTTTCCAAGAAGGAAACTTATGTGTTCAGAAGGGTTGTGATCTATTATGGGTTATGATCTATTAATGCAATGTAGCAGGACCCTTTATTGGAAAGAAAGAGGACACTGGCCTTAGAAACTTTGGTTGCCATGAAGGCAGGGAATACTTAATCTGCAACAATATTTGGGTATGTGGTATATGACTATGTCCCAAAGACCCAATATTTTCCAGCAGAATTATTTTGTACGAGGCTGCTTGCTTTCTATGCATCCGAATACCAACTTATCCCTACGTAAAGGACTCAGACAACTATTTATCAGACTAAATTCAGTTTTAATTATCAGGTATCCAGTGCAAAACACGTTTGGATGTAAACAGGGGTCAGCATCGGCACTCTGACACATCTGTGGCTAAGCACCACCAAACATCAATTTGTGATCAAATATTAGGGGGCTCATATATACCATGAGAATGGGGGCTTGTATATAGCAGGAGGATGGGGGACAATATATACCAACAGGATGGGAGGTCATATATATACCCCAGTGTATAGCCCCTATCCTGTAAGCCACAATCCTGATACATTTGGCCCCAATTTGTGTGAATGATTTTTCCTGGCCTAAAATAAGCCCAACCCCAAAAATAAGCCCTATCCCGTTTTCCTGAGGTCAAAACAAAATAGGACAGTGTCTTAGCCACCAGGGATATGATACAAACAATGCTTCCAGCAAAGAAGTGGCATAAAAAAATGCCACATTTTCTTTTTTTTGTTGTTGGAACTATACAGAATTTAAGAGTTACAACAAAATAACTTACTCCATATGGAATGATGGAAGGACCTTCGAATTGTAAAGGTGACTTATTAGGGCCGCTTTACACACACCAACTTCTGTGACCAACTTCTGAACAGATCTCTGGTTGCAGTGAAATCATGGACACATTGCTTCATTTGTACACGGCCACAAAATGTAACAATGTGTCCATGATTTCACTGCAACCAGAGATCTGTTCAGAAGTTGGTCACAGAAGTTGGTGTGTGTAAAGCGGTCCTTAGAGCTACCTACAACTTTGGAGCTTTCAAAACATTGCTAAAGGCACAAGGCTTACAAATACTTACGTGTAGATCTTACAAATTTGAGAAATATTAAGGAGGGCAATGTAAATCACTGAACAAAATACTATACTGGGACCACGCTAGTTACACACTTACTTTCCAGCTTATATCTTCCTCTTCTGACCCATTATGGATGTAAACGACATCAAAGAAAAAATAAGGGCACTGCAGCATTTTCTGTGGAACAAAAATCAAGATTATGATTGTAAATACTGGATTTATAACAGACACTTGGAGTAGAAGCAACCCCAAAAATGTATCATGTAGTGTACACATCTTTACCTTCATGGTCTCTGTCAGAGAAAGTGAAGGCTGAGAAGCTGGCCGGCTGTAGATCAAGATTATCCTTACTACATAAGGAGGAGGAATGGTCTGCACATTATCTGTAACTGGGAATTCAGTTCTCTGTTGACTGCATTAAAAAGGTACAAAAGGTTAGATACACATTAGATATATAGAACCTGCCAATTTCATTGGGACTGACTATATGAGGTGTACAAGGACAAGTCTAGTCTCAATCTAGTTATTGCAGGTTTATTAGCATTTACTAATCTCAAGAATTGTTTTGATTACTTACGTCAAGTTAAAAAGGCCTTCGAGGTCTGTACAATTGTATTAAGGAAACGTACATACAGTTGAAGCAAATTTCTGCTTACATCCGTACTGTGGCTACTAGTTCTAACGGACGTTACAGAGCTATGCCACAGGCTTCGCAGAATGGACCCCACCCAATACAGGTGTCTGTTTCTCAAGAAAATCAGGCTGTTTGTACAAAAACGGAGGAGCCTGCTAAGCAAATGTGAACAGACACGCATTTTCTAAGTTACATTTTTAGTACGAGTCCTTACCCAAAAGTGTAGAATTTCCAACAATTAAAAACAGCCTTCCACTGAGATTTTTTCTATTTTTAGATTGATCAAGATATTCGGATTGATTAGTATAAGAAGAGCTTTAGGCTACGTTCACACATAGCGCTTTTTTTGCGCAGGCCCTTTTACCAGCGTTTTGCTCCCGTGCAAAAAAAGAAGCAGTGCTTTTCAGACAGCACGTTTTTTTACGCCCCGAGGGAGAAGTGATGTCACAGAGGGGAGGAAGTATCCTGGTTCCTCCTCCCCTCTGTGACATGTCTGCCAGCCCCCATTTGATTTCGCAGTGTATTAATATACACTGCGAAATCAAATTTAAATAAAGCCAAATGTATTAAAAATAACATTATGGGGCGTGGCCTAGCCAGTGATGTGAACGGTCGCAGCACAGAGCTCTCCCGCCTGAGAATCTGTGTTGGGCTGTGACCTCCACATAGCTGGGCACCTAGGCTGATTACATGGTGTGCTAGAGGATCCCTGGACACCGAGGGAGGCATTTGTGGTGAGAAGATAGGCGGCGATGACCCGCAAAAGGCAGCAGGACGCCGACACTCAGGGCGCTCACAGGTCCCAAGATGGCGCCGAGGCAGTAGAGGAGGCGGAGAAGAAGACTACAGCGTGGGCTCGGAGGATGGGTGTTGCTGCCAGATTGGAGCGGTTTGCAAGAGTGGAGAAAGCATCGAAGCAGGGGATGGGGGAGAGGGATTCAAGGGCTGAAGATTCGGTGGATGAGGAGGAGCAGGCTGGGAAAGAACAGGTGGAGGGGGCTGGTAATGCCACAGCTAGTTCCAGGAGAGAAGCTGGGACAGATCATGCAGGGCTGCAGGCAGAGTCTGCTGCATCCGAGCCCACACTTAAAGACATATTTGTTGCTGTTAGATTTTGCAAAGAAAACCTGACTACACTCACAGGTAACAGGCTGAAATAGGATGCATGAAATCTGCAATGAAAAAAGCTGATGCCAGAACAGGAGAGGTGGAGGAAAGGGTTAACGTTGTGGAGGATGATATGGTAAAGCTGCAGAAAGGCAATAAACAGTATGCTAAACAACTGGAGGAAATCGTTGCAAAGAATGATGATTTAGAAAACTGTTCACGGAGGAACAATATCAAAATAGTGGGGGTGCCCGAGAAAGCGGAGGGCGCTGATCCCGCTGACTTTATTGAGAAATGGCTTTTTGTGGTAGAAAGAGCCCATAGAATCCCGATGAGACCCTTACCCCCTGGAGCAGCTCCCCATGCCATGCTAGCAAGAATTTTGAATTACAGAGACGGAGATGTCATTTTGAGGAAAGCCAGAACGGCTATGGACATGACTATTGACAGCCAGAATATTTCTATTTACTCAGACTATTCGCCTACAGTACAGAGGCTTAGAATGCGATTTGGAGAAGTAAAAAGGAGATTGAGAGGATATGGGATCCAGTACTCCATGCTTTATCCGGCCAAGTTAAGGGTGTCGGCAATGGATAAGGTGCAGTTCTTTCAGTCTCTGGAGGAGGTCTCGGACTGGATGGACCGCAATGACAAGAAGTTGAGGGAGCAATGAGCCGGTTGAGATGTTTAAAGATTGACTGTTATGCCTCTATTTTTTGCAATACACTGGACTAGTTCTGGGACTGTTAACAGTATTTCTTGTTATCGTTTAAGGAAGTGAAGTTTTAACCGGAATAATGGAGGTGCAGGGTAGTGGCAGCAGGTTACTGATGTCTCGAGGTGAGAGAAACTAAATGATGTTGGGAATTGGTGGGGGAGGAGTAGGGTGAGGGAAGGGAAGGGGGGTGGGGCGAGGGTCGGGTAAAGGGTGGGGGATGGTACAAATAGACGCGACAAAAATTGGACGGGGTGAGAGGACGTTGCTGTGGAGCGTATTTTGTAATGTACTGGATATAAAATATGATGGCGAAACACATTAAAATTGTGAGCTGTAATGTAAGAGGTCTTGCAGATAAGGCGCAAGAGGGCAGTTGTGTTAAGACACGTGTTATCATTCAAACCATCGATTCTGTGCCTACTGGAGATGCATTTGATTAGAGAGAGATGTGGAGTCCTGGCAAGGTCCTGAATCAGGCATTCATATCATGCAACGTATTCTAATTATGCAAAGGGGGGGGGGGGGTGTCTCGGTCCTGGTCCATAGCTCTGTACCATATGAGGAAGTGGATGTGAGTATTGATAGAGACGGGCATGTGTTTGTGGTGTGTCGTGTGTTTGGTCAACTATTGTGCTTTGTATCGGTGTATTTCCCTCCACCATATTCAAATGGTAAATGACATGACATTGTGGGTTTGGCCAGTAACTGGGTGGGAGTACCATTTCTGATTATCGGTGATATGAATAATGTTTTAAATTGGGACATGGATAGGGAAGGCCGAGGACAGAGACCGGGTGGAAGAGACACCGAAACTCTTTTGCTAAACATATTGCAGAATTAGGATTTATAGACTTATGGAAAATAAGAAACCTAAATGAAGTGTTTTTCGGCATCGCATAATTCAATGTCCAGAATAGACATGGCATTAGGCAATAGACACCTAGACGCTATGGTTAGTAGGTTGAAATCCTTCCTAGGGTGGTCTCTGATCATAAGCCAGGGGAGGTCAGCGTTCAAATAGGAGCACGAAGTGGTGCTCATGGAAGGGATTGGAATTTACACCCTGCATGGCTCAAGTCGATTGATATGGAGCGCATTAAGAGGGAGGTAGAACTATTTTTTCAGGATAATGAAGGGAGTGCAACTGTGGGGGTCATTTGGGATGCTATGAAGGCATTTTTGAGAGGTCTCTTTATACGGGACATTTCTAGGTGCAGGTCAGCTTCGAGGAAAGAGGAACAGGAGGCTATGAAGGCGTTAAGATTGGCAGAAAATGAGGCGGTGAGATAGCCCTCCCCAGAGACGCAAGGAAAGCTGAAGAAGGCGCAGGAGGAGGTTGACAGGGTTAACTTGAATTCTGTGAGAAAGAGACAAGAGTTTCAAAGAGTGTCGTATTTTGAAGATGGTGAAAGAGTGGGTCATCTGTTATCGGTAGTGGTAGCAGCTCAGAGAGACTCATCCTATGTTTATGCTTTGAAGGATGGAGACTGGAAATTTGGTGGATGATACGGGAGGAGTTCTTGAAATATTTAAGGGATTCTATGAGAATTTGTACACTTCCGGGCTTGCATACTCCAGGGAGGATATTATACGATACTTGGAGGAGGCGAATATTAAACAATTGCGGAGTGAGGAGAGCATGATATTGGAAAAAAACGTTAATGCTGGAGGAAGCGTTGGTGTCCATGGCAAATGATAGGGCTATAGGAGGTCTTACTACCTAAATTGTGTCAAGTGTTTCAGGATGCTCTGGGGGAAGGGTGTTTGCCAGACTCTACGAGGGAGGCCACAATAGTGCTTCTTCCTAAGGAAGATAAAGACAAACATAGAGCTCAGTCGTATGGGCTAATTTCATTGCTGTCTGTGGATGCTAAGCTATTGGCTAAGGTTATGGCACATAGGCTGTCGAGAGTGGTTGCGGTTTTGGTTCACCCGGACCAGTCTGGATTCATACTGAACAGGTCGACCGCCATGAATATGAGACGGTTATACCTGAATATGCAATTACCAGCAGATAATGCAGGGTGTAGAGCGTTGGTATCTTTGGATGATCACAAAGCATTTGACAGCGTGGAATGGAACTATTTATGGGTGGTTTTGGAGAAAATGGGTTTTGGACGGGCGTTTATTGGCTGGGTGAGGTTGTTTTATTCTTTCCCACTGGACTGCATAAGGGTAAATGGAGTGAGATCGGATAAATTTGCTCTGACTAGGAGAACTCGGCAGGGATGCCCCCTTTCTCCATTATTGTTTGCCCTTGTAATTGAGCCACTAGCTGCCCATATTAGGAGATCTGCTGAAGTAGTTGGTTTTAAATTTAGTCATGTGGAAGAAAAGATTGCGCTTTATGCGGATGACTTACGGGGGCGGTGGCATTGGTCGAGAAATTTGGGGACATGTCAGGGCTACGGATTAATTGGGACAAGTCCAATTTATTTATGATTGATAGGGATAGAATGGAAGAATTGGGAGACTTTGGGTGTACTAGGCTTAAAATAGTGACCTAATTTAAATATTTGGGAGTTCAGATTGCCCTGCCGATCACAGATTTTGTTCGCTTGAATGTGGATCAGCTTTTGATTAAACTGAAAGATAAGGCTCAAGCTTAGTCTAAATTGCGTCTCTCGGTGGTGGGTAGGGCAAATTTGGCCAAAATGATTCTTATGCCAAAGATCCTCTATGTGCTTCATAGCTCTCGATGTGGCTCCTGTGGGGTTTGTTTCAGAGACTAAACTCATTATTTAAAGATCTAGTTTGGGGAAGAAGTCAGCCAAGAATTATACTTGAAATTTTGCAGAGGCCAAAATCAGAAGGAGGAATTGCCTTGCCCAATCCATGGATCTACTTTTTGGCGTCCCAGAGTCAGCATCTTAGAGGTTGGGATTCAAAGAGTCATGGGAGTTCATTAAAAAGATTTCTGGAGGATATGACAAAAAGATCCCCACTGGTGCGTAGTTTGGAGGTGGGGGAGCTGGGTCACTTTGAGCAGGTTCCCCACCCTGTGTCTGGTGCAGAAGGTATGGTCTCAGATAAAAAAAACTGAGAAGTATCCATGGAATGACAAAATACACTCCGGTCTGGTTGAACAAACATTTAGAGAAATTTTATAAATTGGAAGAACAAAAATCCTGGACACGTTTGGGTCTGGAATGCTTATGGCAACTTGTAGAGAATAAAAGATTAAGGACGTTTTAATCCTTGAGAGAGGAATTCCAGATTACGGAGACTGATAGATTTCTATATCTTAGAATGCTACATGCTTATAAGAGGCAAGTGAGAATGAGTGACCTTACAGTATACAAAGACTTGGTATTGGACTACATTTGTATGAAGGGTGGTACTAGAGAGGTTATCTCAAAGTTATATGGTGATCTTTTGCATACTTTTCTACTGCGACATCCTATAGGGGCTTGAGATAGATGGGAAGAAGAAATAGGGGAAATTGATGATGAGGTGTGGGACACTATACTGGAATATGGTCGAAAGTGGTCTCTGATTGAGGCGGGTAGGTTGTTGCAGCTTTACTTGGTGCACGAGTATATAGATCTCCAGAATTTTTATTTAAGATTGGGGTGAGGAGTACATCGGAGTGTCTGCGCTGTATGCATGAGGGTGCGGGAGTGTTACATATGATGTGGGAATGTCCGAGGCTGAAGGAAGGTATGAGTGTGCGGTTCCGAGGAAGCCGATTGTGTGTTTGTGTGTGTGTGTTGGGTTATGTGGAAGAGATTGGTGTGACAAATGTACAGAGGATAGCGGTGGCAAGATTACTTTTCATGGCAAGAAAGGTGATAGCAAGGGGGCCGAGCCACCTTCTAGAGTGGAATATTTACAGCAGGTTACCTACATAATAAGTACGAAAGAAGCTGTATACAAAAGGAGGAATGCCTTCACAATGTTTCAGAAGTTATGGGACCCGTGGCTGAAATCAGAGTGAAGGGGTTATAAATATGTTTATAGATGTGAATACGGTGACTGCTTTTCTTTTAGTATGCTGGATCTCTGAAAGAGCAGGAAGAGGAAACGGTATCCATGCTGTTGTTATTTGTATGATTTTTTCACAGCAACATACACGGTCTAGTTTGCCTATGGGGGAAGAGGGTGGGGGGGTTGTTTATTGGGGTTTAAAATATGTAAAATATTGCAACAATGTACTATGATTGCATTGTAAATATTTAATTGGTTTAATAAAATATCTAATTAAAAATAACATAATTAAATAATAATTTTCACGCTATCCGGTGCAGAGCCAAGGCCAGGTACCGATCGACAGGACCTTGCATGACGTCATTGATGACTTCTTGGGCGCTGATTGGCCACTTGTGGTCATGTGATACATTGTCGATCGGTACCTGGGCCTTGGCTCTGCACTGGATAGCGCGAAAAGGCATCAGAAAGGGTAAATATTCATTATTATTTTTAATACATTTGGCTTTATTTAATTTTGATTTCGCAGTGTATATTAATACATGCCAATGTAAGACATGTCAATTCTATTTACGCCAGCGCTTTTTCCTACAAAAACGCTGCGTAAAATTACGCAGTGTCTGTTCGGCAAAGTGAATTTCCCATTCACTTTGCAGGCAGACAAAAGGCACATTGCGCATTTTTGAAAAGCGCTCGTAAAAACCGCTCAAAAATGCGCAATGTGTGAATGTAGCCTTACAGCAATTTTTGCTGTGGAAGTTGCCCAACAGCAAATTGGGTGGGGTCCATCTGCAAAGCCTGTGGCATAGCTCTGTAGCTTAGAGCTAGTAGCCACAGTACGAATGTAAATAAAGTTTTACTTTACAAAACTTGCCCAGAAGCAGTCATGAAGATTTGATGACTAGGCTGCACATGTAAATGGATTTTCTGGTATGCTTTATGGGATTTATAGACATTGCTGAGCAGGCTTAAATATCCCTTTTAGGGTATGTGCACACTTTGGCGGGTGCACAGCGGGTTAGGGTCGGCGCCAGGAAGCTCTGCAGCCGTCCACCGGCTTCCTGGCGGGTATGTGCGGCGGGTGCACAGCGGATTAGCGGCGGCGGTTCTGCAGCGGCTGGAAGCAGCACATGATTCTGCTTGCAGCCGCTGCAGAACCGGCCGGTTTATAGAACTTGCTCATTCTTTGCTAATCCGCTGGGAACCCAGCGGGTTAGCAACAGATGAGCATGTGTAAACCGCCGGTGTGTGCACACCGGGTGTCGGTTTACATAGGTTTTAATGTTAATCCAAACGCCGGTTTGGATTAACATAAATTTACATAAAACTTATGTAAACCGACCGGCGGTTTACACAGCTAAACCGACCCTAACCCGGCCAGTGTGCACATACCCTTAGTGTGTGGATTCTGCCTGAAATAGTGCTTAGGTGGCGCCCCACGCCCACTGGTCAGTGCGCCACAGAAGGGGTACTACACCCAGACTAGCGTGTGCGGTATTCCGCTCACCAGAGGATGATAATGTTAATCTGAGGCCTCATCCCTGCATTCATACACTTAGGTTAGGGGACCTTTTGGTTAACCCGTTGCTAGGGAACCAGTCCTGGTGGGAGAACCTAAGGTGTAGTAAAAGCAGCGGTATTGACAGTCAGAACGTGAGGAGAGTACCGTGAGGGAAGGAGGAGAAGGAGGTCCCTGTGAGGATTGTGGTGGCGGGTGCCTGAAAAAGGAAAGCAACCCAGACAGAAGGGAGATCCCTGACTTGAGCAAGTCCAGTGCTGGACTGTCCTGATAACTGGTCCGGAGGGAACCCAGTCCAAGACGGAGTACCAGCTCTGAGTGCAGTGCAGGAAAGTTTAGCTCTGAGCCGCCAAACCCAGTGGGTCGGAGGCCTTTCAAATAGCCCCGAACTGGTCCGACACGCATGTTCCCACCAGGAGCTCCAAACCGAGTTGAGCCCCTTAGAGAGAAAAGGATAACCTCTATATACCCAATGGGCCTGGTAGGAAGAGGGCTCAGTGCAGAGCCGCGCACGGATAGTAAGGAGAGCGCAGTGCTTGAAAAGGACAGAAATTGTTACCAGAAGGAACAATGTAGAGGGCCTCAGAGAGACTTGGCATCCTTTGGTGACTACCTGGCCAGCTACACGTGACTGTGTACCGATGAGAACTGCCTTGACAAGTTGCCAGTAAATACCCGTGCAGAGGAAGAAGGTCTCCTGTGTCTCATTTCTACTAAGTTTGTCACCTGTGTTCCAGTCTTAAGGAGAAGACTGCGCCTCTCCCGGTGTGAAACCATTTCTTTACCTCACTGCCCTGTTGACTTCGCTCCGCCTGCAGGGAGAGACATCATCTGGCTCCCTACCCATCGTCCCCGGAGGTCTGCTGGCAGCATTGGTGCCATCACCAGATATTGCAGGTGGCGTCACGTTAAAAAAACTTTTATTATTCTATTTTTACTAAACCTCTTTTTCGTGACCACCAGGGCCATGGATCCGAGCACCAGCCACCAGTAACAGCCCCTTAAAGCTACGCCCGGTATCCGAGTACCCCGGCCCTGGGGTGCATCACTTACACAATACTAGAAAGAATAAAAGAATAAATATGCACTGCAATGTCAAAAACTTTATTTAAAAGTTGTTTTAGTGTCAGCCATTGCTACCTCTTGTGGTTGGCATACCATAGTCTGACTGCTCTAACTGTAAAGAACCCTTTCCTATTAAGCTCCTGGAATCACCTTTCTTCCACCAGCAGTGAATGCCCCCTGGACCTTAGTATGTGCCAGTCCTTTGTATTGACCACACATGTATTGATACCATACATATGAATGAGATGTGCTCGGAGACGTCTGTTTTCTAAGCTAAACAAGCCTACGTTTTCCACCATCTCAAATGACCTCATCATTCTTCAGAAGCCTTCTGTTTGAAAGCCACTCACTAGTTTATATGTACAGCTTAGAAAAATGATAAAAAAAAAACAAAAAACCCTGTAAAAAATACCAAGACAACGCTTCAAGAAAAACAAACAAACAAAAAAAACAGCACATTTGACGGTTTTCTGAGACACCTTTTCCTTGTAGAGTCATCAGGTATGTCAGCGTACAGTCCATTTACTTGCAGCTTAAAGGTCCCAAATACATTAGACTAACTGCAGACAAACTCACTAATATTTATGGACTCGTGGTCAACAGTCTAATGTGTATGGGGGTCCCCCCCAATAGAGTTGAACATCCAGCATGTCCAGATTTAGCCTGCTGATCCCTTTGTGTGGCACCCCTGCGGACTGGTAGCCACAGAGAAGTGCAGCAGCTGGAACGGTAAGCCATTCACCCCAACCCAAAAGCATCCAAACACATCCCTGAATCCCCCGACCCAGGGTTTTATGCCAGGCAGGGGAGAAGTGGGGAAAGCTGAGTGGTGGGTGGAGCTTAGGAGACATCTGTGAGAGGGGGAGGACTTATAGTTGTTTACCTCATAGTGACAGTTGTCAGTTGGAGGTTGGAGCTGAAGAAGCAGTGGCGCACCCAGAAATTTCCCAAGGTAGGGGTCCAAGAAACACACACCGGCCCTGAAAGGGGGGTGTCACCCCCCAGCGGGGTTCCGAAGGGCAAAGCCCCCGGTGGGGGTGTTTGGGGGAGCGAAGCCCCCTAAAAGCCAAGCGATTTTTGTAAATTTGAATACCTAATTAAAGCCTAATACTGCACGAAAACGGCTTCTCAGCTTCTCAGGGCTGTCCAAAGGGGGGGGGGGTCCAGACACGTAGGTCCCCCCCCTTGGGTGCGCCACTGTGAAGAAGGGTTCCTGACTGAGCAGAGAGACAGCAGAGCAAAGAGAGACTGTAACAACAGAGGAAAAACACAGTAATCATGCTCACTAATCCTTGAGTGACATCCTGCTTTGGAGCATGTCTGCATAGCCAAATGTCAGTCAAGGAGCAGACTGTGTAATTACTGCACTGTCAGGGTATGTGCTCACGATCTGGAGGCATTGCATGTTGGACATAGTGCCTCCAGACCTGAGGGAACTACGCAGGTGAGCGCAGCTGCTCTATGTCCATGATCTGTGGTGAGTGCAGGGCGGCTTCTCCCTGCATTCACCCACAGAAGATCCCTCCCGACTCCACAGCATGAAATTAACATGCTGTGGAACTGCAGAAGAGCAGCAGCCTGCACCACAGCTGAAATAATGTTGCAGAGGGGAGAAACATAGGGGATATGGGATTTCTTGAAATCACATCCACTATGCTCTAGTGTACAAGGCACTGTTTTGGACATAGCGGCAATACACTGCAAACCCTGACCATGAGCACGCAGCCTCACTATGTACAGAGCATTGGCTGTTCACTGCTCCAGGCAACATCCACTTGACTGTGGATGAAGGAAGAATATGACTTCATTTGGCAAAAAATCCAATTAGTTAACCACACTTAATTTAACTCTACCTGCAAACTAGCACTTTAACTGCAAGGAAACACTGTATTCTATGATGACTTTAAAGGTGCTTGTTTAGAGTACCTGCATGAACCATTAAGTCACTCATGAAAATGGAAAGGATACTGAAAGATTCACAGACGTTGGTCTCCAGATCATATAGGCAGCTACAAACTTCACGGGGATCGGATGTAAATCCAGACAGCTTAAAGATATTAAAGTTTAGAAACTGTTCAGCAGTAGAAAACAACAAAATCTAAGAACACAAATACATGTATTTTTTTTTTAGAACAACCACGAAGATCAGTGAAAAGTATACATTTTTCTGTTATTTTACGATGGGATCATACAGAGTGAATATTTTTGTGCAAGACAGTTGTGCCAAATACTTAAAAGAAGGCAAATAGGCAAATAAAAAAACGGATCACTATGACAGCTAACTATGACTGTAAAATCTCTTGATATTAGTTGTTTAACAAAAAAAAAAAAAAAAAAGAAAGGAGGCTCCAATAATATACTCATGACAAAAACTATTTTGCCATAATGTAAATGAACTATTGCTTCTTTGTTGTAGAAAATAATTTTCAACTAGCATTTATGGCCGTGTTAAATGTATAGAGTGAGAAGGGCTCATGCTCTATACATAAAGAAAGGATCTGACTGGGGCATCAATCATCCAGAGGCTATCATGGTATCCATTTAACAGAAATGTCTGGAGCATTCAAAAGCTTTTCATATATGTATCCTTTCTGCCCATGGTGACTATTAGGCATGGACAAGTAATATGTAAAGTAATAAAAATGACACAAAGGGTGCTCACAAAATAATGGGAAACATGCAACCTGGCATTGAAGGGATTAAAAATGGCTCCTGAGTCCTGGACCATACCATAGATTTCATGATTGATCCATTCTGTACTGGAAATTAAGTTGGATGTCACATACTAAGTCTAAAGGCCCAGTCACACATAACAATATCGTTAGAGAGATCGTTGTAACTGTGACGTTACAACGATCTCTCCAGCGATGTCGTTCTGTGTGACACTTAACAGCGATCAGGCCCCTACTTTGAGGTCGCTCATCGTTGCAAAGTGCTCTGGGTCATTTTTTGATTGTTGATTTCCCGCTGATCAGCACGCATCGCTGCGTGTGACAGCGAGAAACCAGCGATCATTGACCTCATTGGCAGGTAACTATGGTAAACACTGAGTATCTAGGCAGCGCGCGCTGCCTAGATACCCAGTGTTTACCATGGTTACCAGCGTCCTCCCTGGTAACAGACAGCGTAAACAGGGAGAACGCTGGTAACTATGATAAACACCGGGTATCCAGGCAGCGCGCGCTACCTGGATACCCGGTGTTTATCATAGCTACCAGCGTTCTCCCTTTTTAGCAGGAAGGACGCTAACATCGCCTTCAGCGATGTGGGAGGTGGCTCCCATGGCCCTGATCGCTGGGGAGATCTGCCTGTTTCACAGCTCCCCAGCGACCAGGTAACGACGCTCCAGCGATCCCGGCAGGTCATTATCACTGTCAGGATCGCTGGAGCGGTCGTTATGTGTGACAGGGCCTTAAGATGTCAAACAGTGTCTACACTGTCCAGCTACAGGTGTTTCATTGACCTTAAAGGGAACCTGTCACCTCATTAAGGCCCGCCTTTTCAGTTCCCAGCCTCATTGACTTCTGTAAGTTCGAAGTTATTTTTCTGATCTTTTATAGGGCCACTTTAGCTCAGATATGGATACCTACGGAGCAGCTAGGAAGGTGTAGGGACAGGTAGTGATAGTGTAGGGCCTTAATTCTAGGTGACAGGTTCCCTTTAAGGCTATCACAGAGAAAGATAGCAATGGAGACCTATCTTCTGTAGGCAACTTTTGTCTTGGACGCAACAATTGCAAGAGATCACATAGACAATGCCACAAAAAGGTTTACATAAGGGAACGTCACAACATTCCTACATCCAGGATTAGAATGAGAAGTGGCATAATGTACGGTAGCATGGCCCCTCCAGAATTCATTCCAAGTAAATTAACAGCTTGGCGTTACAAGGATTTGATTGTAGAACTAGAGGTACAGCTAATTCTCATGCGATGAGCTGTTTTTAACATGATTATGTTAGGCCGCATGATGCTTGTCCTACCGTGAGCCTACATGTGCTAACATGGTCTGCAACATGGTATCCAGACTTGTCTCCCATTGAGTTATTTGGGACACCATTGGTTGGCAATTGCCAGGGGAGCTGCCAATCTTGGGGATTTAAATACCCAAGTGTAGTGTGGCAGAATATTCTTCGGATTACCATTAACAACCTCATTAACAGCAGCCGAAGCGTGTAAGTGCCTGTACCTCTGTATGTTGCACTTATACTTCAAACATTCAAATCCTTTTCCATTTTTGTTTGAATGTTATCATCAATTGCATATCATTAACATATCTATCGAGCCTGTGATTTCCATAATTCCAAGTCTCTTTGTAAACAATAACAAAATCAAAGACTGAATTGTAACTATGTTTTATATTATGAAAACCTGGGGCCCACATGTTGCAAACGTCATATTGTGCAAATTTGAGAGTTGACGTGTTCATGCCAGTTTTAGCCAGCTCTGCCAAACTGGGGGGACATGGCGAAGGCCACCCAATAATTTCATCAAACGCTGTGGAGTGACTTACACCAAAAAATGTTACTCCAGTCCTGAACTGGAGTTGCAGTTATAGAAAGGTGCACAACAGTGATATGTGTCTAATTCATTAAGTGATGTTTTAATGAATTAGGGGTATCGGACGTCTGCACTCGATCATTATGAAAAGTGTGCACAATGTCAGTACTAAAGAATCAAACTTTTAGTCTCATTTTCTTTGACTTACCCACATAGCTTCATTATTTGCAACCACAAGTGCAAACTCATGTCTCTTGTCAATCTTGTGCTTCGTGCGTACAAACATCTCAATCATTTTTTGTGAAGAATTTAGGGCATTGGTTTTTGATCTAGGGAAAGAAATACAGCACATTTTTACTTGCAACTTCTAAAAATGTCAGACCTTTGTCTCCAAATGTTCACTATGTGATCTGAGAGCACCGTAGGAGCAGAGTCCCCAATTACAGCAAAGTGTCACTTACTAGGCTGTGTGTTGCAGTTTTGATTAAATCAGTGTTTTATCCAGTGTTGTGAAGTTGGATTTGGTATAAAATGAACCAACTCAGACTCCCAAAAATGGAAATTAGACTTCCCAGTAATTCTCTTTTGGGGAAATCCTCCACGACAGCACAAAAGGAGGTTGCCTCTTAACCCAATAGGGGCAGGAAACAAAAAAGGAGGTTAATTAGCCCCTCAAACCTCCTAATAAGTGTTTATCAAGGACAATGCGGCAAATGAAGTTCCAAAATTTACTTACACAAGGAGAAAATGCAAAAAAATATGTAGAAAAAATAGGGAGGGATTTACTCGTGCTGTCGTGGAGGATTCCCCGAAAGAGAATCACCGGTAAGTCTAATTCCATTTTCTCCTCCCATCCTCCACGACAGAACAACAGGAGTAATACCAAAAAAAAAAATCTTAGGGAGACACCACAGCTTGAAGGACTTTCCTTCCGAAGCCTAGATCCGCATGTTTAGGAACATCCAGCCTGTAATGCTTGGTGAAGGTATGAATCGAAGACAAAGTGACAGCTTTGCAGATCTACTCGATGGTAGCATCCGCCTTTTCGGTCCAGGAAAGAGACACTGCATGGGTGGAATGTGCTTTCAGGTTGATCAGATGAGAGAGTCTTGGCATGAATATGCCTCAGAGATGGCATGCTTGATCCATGTTGCAATTGTACTTCTGGAAGCTTTCTTTCCCTCGTTACAACTGCCCAACTGGACAAACTGACTGTTATATATTTCCCAGGATTGTGTTTGTTGAAGATAGAATAAGACAGTTCTATGTACATCTAATGTATGAATGTCTCTTTCCTTTTAATTTTTGGGACTTTAACAAAATGATGGTAGGATAATCTCCTGAGATCTATGAAAATCTGATGAGACCTTTGGAAGAAAAGATGGACCGAGTCGTAAAATAAGTATCATCTAGAATTTTGAGTTAAAGCTCCGTAATATAAAGAGCCTGGAATTCACTGACTCTCCTATCCGAGGTTATGGCAACTAAAAATGCTGCTTGAAGAGAGTCTACTTAAGGATACTGAAGATAATAGTTCAAAGGATGGTCCGATAGTCCATTCAGAACAATGTTAAGAACCCATGATGGATAGCAATTGAACCTCGTTGGGCGAGTTCGTGAAGCTGACCTCATGAATCTTCGGATCCATGGATGATCAGCCAGAGTCTGATCAAAGTAAGAGCTGAGAGCCAAGACCTGTACCTTGAGTGTACTAGGCATTAAGCCTTTGTCAAGTACATCTTGTAGGAAGTCGAGGATTATGGCAATGTTGAGGTGGAACGGATCAGGAGGGGAAGCACCACACTAGGTATTTAAGACCTTACAGACCTTAGCATAGATTGCGTTCATCACAGGTTTTTTGTACTACTTTGTAGGGTAGTGATCATTTTATCTGATAGCCCTCTCATCTTCAAAATTTCGGTCTCAGAAGCCAGGCCGCTAGGTGTAGGTTTTCTGGGTTGGAGTAAAGGATCGGACCCTAATGTAAAAGGTCTTGAATTAAAAGGTAGCATAATTGGTTCTCTACTGCCTTCATTGTGCCGAGAGTATTGTGCTCACCCTGTCTGTCATGATCTTTTGGATTGTTTTGGGTAAAAAGTATCAGGGGAAAAGCGTACACGAGACTGAACTCCCAAGCGTGAGCCAGAGCATCGACTGCGAGACACCAGTGGTCTTGGTGAAGGGAAAAATATTGAGCAGACTTTGCGTTGAGGTGATTTGCTAAAAGATCCACCTCTGGACATCTCTTCGTCAGCGTCTTGAACACTTCTTGATTGAGACACCATTTGCTTGCAAGTACATCTTACCTGCTGAGGTAATCTGCTTGTACATTCTTTGGGCCTTCCACATGAAAAGCTGAAATGGATAGCAGGTTTTTCTCCGCCCAAGAGAATATTCGGGATGACATGTCATGCAGGCTTTTGTAACGTGTACCCCTTTGGTGCCGTAAATGAGCTACTGTAGTTATGTTATTGGAAAACATCTTTACATGCTTTCCCTGGATTAGCGACTTTGATATTGTGAGCACTTCCTCTACCGCTCAGAGTTCTCTGAAGTTTGAGGATCGATCTCTTGTCTGGCGAGACCAGCGGACCTGCAAGGAGAAGTGGGAGACCTTCGCCCCCCAACTCCTTTTGCTGACGTCCATGTCAATGGTCATTTACGGTGACTGTACCCACTGAATCCTTTTCTGTAAGTGGTGATCCATCCACTATCGTAGTGAGGGTCTGACTCCTGAGGGAACTGGAATCTTCTTGTTCAGACCCAAAGGTAGACCGCTCCACTGAGCGAGGATGTGGGCCTGTAACACTCTTGTGTGCACCTGAGCCAACGGTATCATCAGAACGCACGCAGTCATGGAGCCTAGAGCTGACACTGCCGTCCGGATGGAGACCGCATGATGTTTCTGAAGGAATTGAAGTTTGGCTCTCAGCAGCGCCCGGTTTTTCTGGCGGGAGATAACACACCTGCTTGTGTGAGTCTAGAAGACAACCCAGAAAGACTTTTCGCCAAGGGAGACAGCTTATTTAATGTACCATCCTAAGGACGTCAGGATCTGAATCAGCTCCTGCGTGTGAGACTGCAGAGGGTCGTGTTGAAGGCAGTGATCAGGAAGTCGTCTATGTAAGGAATCACCAATATACTCGATTCCTGACAAATGCCATTACCTCCGCCATCACTTTTGTGAACATGCGAGATGCTGAGGACAAGCCAAAAGTTAAAACCCGGAACTGAAAGTGATATACTTGATCCTGAAAAAGGATTGCAAATCTCAGGAATCTCTTCTGCAGGATGTATTGGGATATGATAATAAGCATCCAGCACACCCAAAGTCACCATCACGAAATCCTTCCCAATGAGAGGAATCGTGGACTTTATGCACTCATCTTGAATCGGGAATAAGATACATGCCTGTTCAGGGGTTTTAGATTTATAATCGTCCGGTATGAGCCTTCTGGTTTTTTTTTACCTGGAAGAGACAATAGTGTCCTACCCCCACCTACCCTTCTGGAACAGGAATAACAGCTCTCATGATGATAAGTTTTTGGACCTCTTTCCAGAGAGATGACTGGAGATTTTGAGAAGTGAGAGAGGTCACTCGTAAATGCTGAGGAGGTGGGGAAGAAAACACTATTCGCATCCATCTCTGATGAGCTGGAGAATGGGGCGGCTTGATGTCACCTGCCGTCACTGAGGAAGAAGGTTGTAAAGTCTGCCCCCTACAGGAATGGCATCATGTTTTCTCCTGGAGTCATGAGGAAAATATAGTTTGCCCCTTGCCCCCTTTTGGTAGCTCCAGAGGCCCCCTTTTCCTTTGTCTTTCTGCTGCTGGGAATGGGTTTGGGTCCTAAAAGTATGTTGTGTACGAAAGGACTTATTTTTTTATTTCAGCTCAGGAAGACCTTTTATGTCTGACACTTTTTCCAGAAGTTGGTCCTGGACTTGGCCAAAGACATAGGTCTCCCTGGAATGAATAGAACATAATTTGCTTTTTGAAGCCATATCACAGCTCCACGTTCTTAGCCATACAGCACGTCTAGTTGTGTTGGAAAGGACCATAGTCCTAGCTGCTGCCCTAATTGAAGCATCAGCCAGAAAGCTAGTAGCTTTTTGCAACAGCGGAATAGAGGCTGTAGATCTTCTCTAGAGTGCCCTCTGCATATTGAATCAAGTTGGTCTAATCATCTAGACATGGATCTGGCTACACATGTAGAGGCGATGTTAGATGTAAGCAAACAGGATGATTCCCAGGACCTCTTCAGCAGACTGTTTGCCTTCCGATCCATAGGGTCCTTCAATTGGAGAAGTCTGTAAAGGGCAGAGTAGTCTTATTGGCTACTTTTGCAATTTGGACGTCTATTTTTGGGATTTCAGACCAGATTTTAAATATCGAGACATCCAGGGAAATCTCCTTTCATCCCTCCTGAATGACAAAGCTTCTCTGGGAATTTACATTCATCCAATACCATTTCTTTCAGAGTATCATGGACTGGGAAAATCGGAGGCTTTCTTGGACAGTAATCCCCAAACATAATGTCCTGAACGGATTGGGCCGACTCTTCCACCATTCCCCATACTGGTTCTTATTGCGGATAACAATTCAGATAATATAGCCTGGGGCATCACACTCTGGAGTGCATCAAAATCTTCTGCTAAACCTTCATCTGATTCAGAAGCATCTGAAACTCCTGGTAGAATCTACCAGTGTGACCTTCCATTTTTTTTTTTTTTTTTTTTTTTAGGTGCCGGAGGGGCCACTAAAGGGGAATTTGATACAGAGCCATGGAGGATCGAATCTCCTGTTTTAATGAGATTTTTCAGCTTATCCATTAAGGGCAGCTTTTCTTCACTCATCAGCTTTTTCTGTGCATGGGAGGCACAAGATTTTCTTGTGTGTTGGTGACAACTTTATTACAAACAGCACATCTGGAAGTGTTTCTGCTTCTGTGTCTGTTCCTTTCCTCCCTGGAAAACATAACAGGGAGAGAAGGGCTGACAATCCAGCCCCAAAAGGGGGACTATACACCTCCAACCAAGTTACTCACTGGGCCTGAGGTAGCGCTGGCTCTGCATTTGCAGCTGGGGAGATGCCTTCAGGAACAGACAGACATCATGCAAAAACAACAATTGTCCTACCTGTAAGGTGTGTGTCCCGCCAGGGGTCCTTAATGTAGGAGCCGTGGCATAGTGCCAAATGCACCATGTGCGTCTCTCCCTTCGGTCCCCTGCAGCAGCCGCCATTGCCGGAGGTCGGCACGCAGGGAAGACCCGAAGAGTCATGCGTTCCGCCCTGGAATGCAACCTGGAAGTGACACGCTTCGGCGTTCTACGTCACTTCCGGGCGCGAAAAGCCCGCAGCACTAAACCAGTAGGAGTAAGAGGAGGGAAGCCAAGATGCTGCAGGAGGATCCCAGCTATGTAGCACCGTTTAATGTTACCATGAGGCGTCTGAGAGCGGTGCGGTCCTGCTCCTTCCGCAGCGGGAGCGGCATGAGAGGAAGGAGCCCCAGCCCGATTGCCTCACCACCCGGCTCGATAAGAGTATTGCTTCATCGGCCAGCAGCCCCAGGAGAACCTATTCGTGCCCCATAGGGACAGGAAACACTGGTAATAGGAGGTGGGAGGGGCTATTTAAAGGGAACCTGTCAGCTGTTTTAACCCTTCTAACCTATCCCTACCTGTCCCTGCAGCCACATACTACTGTCCTAACCATCCCTCTCTGACCAATCTTGCATTTATAAAAGTGGAATAGAACAGTTTTTAAATTTAACAAAATCTCTGACGATGGGGCGTTCCTGACGGTAGGCGGTGTCTCCAGGGCCGCGCTACCCACCGCCTCACTGCTCTAATGACACCCTGATAGGCAGCATCATTCCTCAACTGCATCATTCCTTCAGGACTGATGTCCTGATTTAAATCTCCTGCCCCGCACTTCCTATGACGCGATGCTGGGAGCACTAAAAAAACCGGAGCAATAATTGACATGCTCATTATATTCTGGATGCTCTTTCTGCACCACTAACACATACGTCTATAACGCTTACATCTGCACAGCAAAAATCCCATTCACATTGCTGGCAGACATTTTGACTGATCCATTTTTGGTTCAGTTTTAAAATAAAAAACAAAACGCAGCACCAGAAGCATCTAGTGTGAACTTAGCCTAAAACCTTTCCACCCAGACATTTTCCGAGTTGTTACAAAGAGTTCACAGTGACCAAGAAACCAGTGCTCAGTACTTCTAACAAGAGCATCTCAAACATCAGTTATAGGATACTTTGTAATTGACAAAGCTACTGTAATAATGACACCATATATGTTTAAGAAAGCTCAAAAGGTGCCATTACACGGGGCGACATCGCCGCCCATAACAGAGGCGACGTGGGGGCGTGGCCTATCGCCGACGTCATCGCCCCTACGTCGCCTCCTGTGAAGGGGCGATGTCGCCGGTGCCTGGAGGTCGCCTGGTTTCAGAGCAGTGCTCTGAAACCAGGCAACCATCATGGGGCGATGTGCACACATCGCCCCATGTAACCAGGCGCCGGCGACCCGTCAGGTGATGGGAGCCATAGGCTCCCATTGTCCTGCATCGCCGCTGGGGTTTCCAGACACCCGGCGGCGATGCCGCATGACAGCTCACCAGGGCGGGCTGGAGGTGTCGCCCCGTCTAAACGGGGATGGCAACGCTGGCGGGGGCAGCAAGAGCGTGCGCCCCCGCCATTCGCTGGCGACATCTCCAGCCCCGTCGCCCCGTGTAACGGCACCCATACAGCTTGTTGTGAAGGATGGTGTACCATTATCATTATTTGCATCACCAGCCTTTACAGGATAAAGGGTCTGCAAACTTAGTGTTTCTCTGGAAAGAGAAAAGTATTAATTAGTGATTGTAAATATTCCTTGTTGTTAAAGGGCGTTTTCAAAGAAACTCTGAGGAGAGGCTTTATATTTCTTAAGATGAATGCCTGCAAACGTCACAGAGTGAAGTATTTTGCTATCAATGTTCAATTTGCTTGTGACAAAGAAGTTATTACCAAGACATTGGCAGTAAAAGACACCAGAGCTCATCACACCAGCCAGTTTCTCCACGCCTTAGTGGAAAAAGTTCTGCAAGACTATGAACTCAAAAAAAGAACAGATTCTTGCTATTGTAACGGACAATGCTTCAAATATGATAAGTACAAGTAAACTGATGAATGAGAGTAATGAGGATGTACAACAGCTAGAAGAAAATTTAGGACTCAGTATATTTGAGATGGAAGGCCACACTGCTGTTCATGTAACTGAGGGACAAACAGATATTACTACAAAAGAACAGCAAATACTTTAGAATTAGATGATCTTGTTGAAGCTGCTTCAAAACTCATGTTCATCACATCCGCTATGTTGTACATACCCTGCAGCTGGCAATAAGAGATAGTCTGCAAGACGTGCTGGAATTCTGATTGGAAAAGTGAGGAAATTGGTTATTGCCACCAGAACCCCTTAAATTGATTCCATCTTGAAAAGACGTGCTGGGAAAGGGGCAATTGTCACTCGGTGGGGCAGTGGTTATTTAATAATTGAGTGACTGCTTGACCTGAAGCCCTTTCTTGTAGACATGGCCAGCCTTCAGGTAACACTAAATGAAGTTCAATGGACACTCACGGCTGAATTGAAAGAATTGCTTCTTCACCCATTTACAGTGGCTAAAAAATTAGAAGCTGAGGACTTAACACCTGCCATTTTTTTAAAGGGGATGAAGAACTTGCTCTTTTGCTTGTCCCATAGAGAAGTTGGCCACCAACCCAAGTTTGTGTAGAGAGGTCCCTACTGCATCCTGCTGCCAGATTACATAGCAAACATCTGCTGACAGATTCCTTTTAACAGAGGTATGAAAACACCTACAAAAGTCAACATTATGAAATCACATCTATGTGGTGGTGCTTTTTCACAGAATACCTACCCATTGAATGATTCCAGTTTCTGAGAGGACATTTCTTCTGACAAATCCAGACAGATTATCTGAACGAGATAAAAACATTGTCCATTTCACAGCCGTTTGGTATCAAAGTGAGAAAGTGAAACATCAACAAATTTTCCTCCACTGCCCAATCCACAATTCCTGGAACATATGAATAATTCTGGTGACAGGCATCAGTACCACTGGTCTAACCAAACCTTACAATACCCACCATAACTGCCAATGACTCTTCTTCAGAAGAAAAGAGCATGCTCCGTAAACTCAATCAACAGATGTTCCCCCTCATCTTTACAAAAAGTTCTTTAATGGGTGGGTTGGATATATTGACAACCTATAGAGCGAGAAATGCAACCCCCATATGTATGTGGTCAGTAAACCAAAAGGGAACCCTCACCCAGTTTTTGTTACATACTGAGGGCACCATAACATAGGGCTAGAGACCCTGATGTCAACACTTACTGGTCCTCTTGGTGCAGTTTTGATTAAATCGCAGTTTTCTCAGCTGCAGATCTAGCAGTGCCCTGAATGCAGAGACCAGTATAACCTTCACCCACACCACTGATTGGCAGATACCTGTGTACATTCTACAATGGTCAAAAGCTGCCAATCAGTGGTGCAGGCAGGGTTAAATAGCATTAGACAAATAGTCCTCTCCTGCTAATAAAACACTAATTTTATTGAAACAAGAATACACAGCTTGGAAAGTGATTTATCGCTGGATCAGGGTCTCAGGGTACCTTTACACGTCGCAACATTGCATGCAATCTCACTTGCAACTTACTGGTTGCAGTGAAATCATGGACACATTGTTCTATCTTGTTGCTGTGTACAAATGTAACAATGTGTCCATGATTTCACTGCAGCCAGTAAGTTGCAAGTGAGATTGCATGCAATGTTGCGACGTGTAAAGGTACCGTCAGGCCCTAGTTTACAAGTCATGATTACATATCAAAAACTTGTCAACAGATTCACATTAAAATAATGCAAAAAAAAACCCCAGAACAATGCATTCTTATCTTTATCATTTTCTAAAATGGCCACTTTGAATTTCTCATCCTA
This sequence comes from Allobates femoralis, assembly GCA_033576535.1. Taxonomy (NCBI): domain Eukaryota; kingdom Metazoa; phylum Chordata; class Amphibia; order Anura; family Aromobatidae; genus Allobates; species Allobates femoralis. The sequence continues at coordinate 427,052,132 of JARQOC010000003.1, forward strand.
ATAACCTTTGGGCACGTTTTTTGCTATAGTACGCACCACTTTTTCTGGGCAGTTCACCCTTGGTGTTTTAACTTGGAATTCCACGGGAGAAGGAAGGACACATGTCGGAGGAGCAGAGACTGGTTGGGAAGGATCCTCTGCCTGCGCTGCTTCACCCTCTCCTTCACTTCGGCTGCCCACTATAGGCTGTAGTGGTGCACCCCTGTCTTCAGCACCCTCTGGGTTGGATCGTGTATGAGGCCTCTGTTCCAGCGTTCTTTCGCTGTCCTCTACAGGCTCGGAGGTATCCATGTTGCATGTCTCCTCTACAGGGCTATCCAGCTTTGCAGTGGGGTGTATAGCCAATAATGGATTGAAGAAAGTGGAATACTGGTCCTGTAATGGAACGATAACTGCATTAACAACTTGTGTAATTTCCAAAATATAATCACATTTTTTCATATGTATCTTCATATGACATATTTCTAAAGAGATTTCTGGTTTAGTATAACTACAAATAACTTGACATCATCTTTCCACATGCATTACTATAGCGAGTATATCTGTTCATTTGCAACGGGAGGAAATAAAGATGAAAGAAAATACAGTGAAATCCATATTCTTTGTATTGGCTTCTCTATGTTAATACACTTGTGAGAAGCAATCTGCAGAACCTTCCATCCTCCACTAGGGTTATGGCTAGCCGGGACCACCAGTTAGAAAGTGGCTATGGCCAATAACTATAGCAGAGAAAGGAGCATTGAATTTGGGGGAATTGGGCAAAATAAAGGTGCTGGGGAAACGAGGAGCCCAAGACTTCTAGGCAGCAAACACAAGTCATGACCATAAGTTAGGCACCTTTCACATCAGCAATTGTGCCTGTTCTTGGAAGATACGGCAGTTTTGCCTCATCTGCTGCTTAACGGCTCACTTGCGGCAAGCCCAATTCATTCCCTATGGGACTTGCAGTCAAGTGCAGCAGTTGCGGTTTTGCTGGATCTGACAAATCTGACACTTGTGGCAAAGGAAAAGAAATGCTGCTAGCAGCAGTTTTGAGACTTGCTGCAAGTGTCGAATCTGGCAAAACCGCAAGTGCTGCAAGTCACATAGGGAATGAATAGGGCTTGCCGCAAGTGAGCCGTTAAGGTTGGTTTCACACTACGAATTTTTCAGTTCCGATGCTGTCCGATAAAAATCGGACAGCATTGGACCGATTTTGGCCCCATACAGCCCTATGGGCATCGGACCGAATCGGATGTGTACTAAATGCCATCCGATTTGGTCCGATCTGATTCTGTCTGATTTTTTTTATCGGTGCAAAAATCGGAGCATGCTCCGATTTTTGCACCGAAAATAAAATCGGACAAAATTGGATTGGACCAAATCGGATGGCATTTAGTGCACACCCGACCCGACCCGATGTTTTTAACATGGGGCCCTATGGAGCAGGGTCCGAGGAGACATCTGATGTGTCCTCGGACCCGATTTTACTGTACTGAGCATACTCAGTACAGTAAAACTGCTCCTAACAGGATAGCAGGGGTTAAAAAAAAAAAAAAATATATATGTATGCTCACCTGTCCCTGAGGCCCCCGTCGTCTCCCGCAGGCTCCCGTGTCCTCCCGGTGTCTCCAGAGGTCGCCGTCTTCTGAACAGGACCTGCCGTGACGTCACAGTCACGTGACCGTCTGTTACACCATGTTAACAGGCGGTCACGTGATTGTGACATCACGGCAGGTCCTTTTCAGAAGAAGACGACCTCTGCAGACACCGGGAAGACACCGGGAGCCTGCGGGACCGTGCGGGAGACGGCGGGGGCCTCGGGGACAGGTGAAGCATACATATTTATGGAGCGATTTTTTGCCGAAATCGGGTGCCTATTTGGCATCAGATTCCAGGCATCAGAAGGGAGCCGATGCTGTCCGATTTTATCGGACAGCATCGGCTCCATCAAAAATCGCTATTTGAAAGTAGCCTAAGAAGTAGATGAGGCAAAACTGCCGGATCGGCCATGAACGGGCAAAATCGCTGATGTGGAAGCTGATTTTTCGTCTTTTTCAGGCAGCCAAAAACCTCATTTTTCATGAAGACCCTTCAGAAAACCCCTTTTCTCTGGAGTCACGTAAAAAAAAAAAAAAAAAGGCACTATAAGGTTAAGTGTCCTTAAAGGCCCAGTCACACACACAGATAATTGTGCAGAGATTGTTGGCAGATCTCTGGTTGCAGTGAAATCATGGACACATTGTTCCATTTTGTGGCTGTAAACAAATGTAACAATGTGTCCATGATTTCACTGCAACCAGAGATCTGCAAACAATCTCTGTACAATTAAGTGTGTGTAACTGGGCCTTTAGATATCTTAATTCCTCTTGTTTTCCTACATTTTTTTTATTTTTTTTTTAAACTTAATTCAACAATGAAGAAGCTAAAGTGCTGACAAATAGCCTAAAGGCCCTGTCACACATAACGAGATAGCTAACGAGATCGCTGTTGCGTCACAGATTTTGTGACGTAACAACGATCCCGCTAACGATGTAGTTATGTGTGACACGTACCAAGGATCTGGCCCCTGCTGTGAGATTGTTGATCGTTACACAATGCTCTGGGTCATTCCTGCGTCGTTGGTCTCCCGCTGGCAGCACTACATCGTTGTGTTTGACAGGGACAATGACCAACCATCTCAATGCTACGCTATGGAGTGACAATTCCCAACGACCTCGGTATAATTCTGGATTGCTGGTGCGTTGTTTTTCACATCGCTGGTGAGATACCTGTTTGACATCTTACCAATGATGTGAAAAATGACGCCCCAGCGATCTCTGCACATCGTCATCGTTATCGCTGATGCATCGTTATGTGTGACTAGACCTTAAGAGACCTCCACAGCAGTCTGGAGAAGACTAAGAAAAGAGAATAATAATGTTTATTGATTTATATAGCGCCATTAATTCCACAGCACTTTATGTACATCATCATCACAGTCCCCTTTGGGGCTCACAATGTAAATCACCTATCAGTATGTCTTGGAGTGTGGGATGAAACAAGAGAATCCAGAGGAAACCCACACAATCATGGGGAGAACATACAAACTGCTTGCTGTTGTCATTGGTGGGAACTAAACCCAGGAATTCAGCATTGTAAAGGCCGGGTTACACACAGCAACATCGCTACTGATGTCGCTGCAACGTCACAGGTTTTGTGACGTTGCAGCGACATCGCTGTGTGTGACATGCCGCAGTGACCAGTGATAAGCTGGCTGATCGCTGCGGAATGGCCGGGACCATTTTTCATTCGTTGGTCTGCCGCTGTGACGCATGCATCGGCATGTGTGACAGGTGCAACAACCAGCGACACCCAATGTGCGCCCGACACCTTGACCGATCCCAGCGACTGTCGGTGCATTGCTGGGTGATCGCTGGTGAGATCTGGCATCTCACCAGGGATCACATAGCGATCTTCCAGCGATCCCGATCGTTGGTTGGGTCGCTGGAACGTTGCTACGTGTAACCGGCCTTTGGATTGAAGCCATTACTAGTCACTAGACATAGTACTGTACTCACCCATACAGCAGCAGACATCTATTGATATACGGCCACTATGTGCAGGGAATAACTACTGGACAGTACACTAGCATGCAGTTACTGTGTGCGGTATTATTTGGGCACAGTGTGGCGGTATTATTTGGGCACAGTGTGGCGGTATTATTTGGGTCCAGCATGGTGCAATTTGTTAGTAATAATATTTGAATAGTAAGGATTGAGCTCTAATCTAATCTAATCTCTAATGCCACTTCCTGAAGGGCTGGACCTCTGGGTGCACAATACTGCCATAGTACTATAGTCCACATTCAGGACCTTTTCATCTCTCCCGGATCACACTTCTATATACCCTGTCCTGACTAGGGATCGCCTATACTACAAAGCTACAACATGACCTGTGCTGGAACTTGTAGTCCCACAGCGCCGCAGCCTGCACACAGGCCAGCAGGACGCCATTGCAGGATGCACCATGGTCGGAGCACGATTTTCCTCGGCTCACCTCACTGCAATGCCGGCGGCTGAGGTCCTGAGTCTCTCTCTTCAGTATTTCCTATAGCAGGCAGACATGTCTGAGCAGGAAGTGCATGCAGGTAGCGGTGAATTGTGGGGAAATGTAGTTCATTGTGCGCGGCCATGTGACGTGTCCTCCATACATAATGGCCATGGGGGCTGTATATCCCAATGGGCAGAGCTGTGTAGATTTGTGAGGTGTGTCACCTGCTCATCCTGGACATTCTGGGACAATATGGCTCTTATTTTCCACCGTACACTGCAATCTACTGAGAAAAGTACAACCAACCTGAAGGTGAAGATAATATGTACACAGGGCCGGGGGAAACAGTGGGTCCCTGGGCAGAAAATAAAAAGTGGGGCCCCAATTCTTCACCCACAATATGATATTACCAATATGCAACGGTGGTAAGGACCGGGGGTACTCGACCATCCGGGATCGGTCAGGGGATATCACGGTGGCAATCCCAGCAGTTGTGGCTCTGATCGAGCATGAAAGGGGGGGCTATTTACAGGGGATTAAAGTTTATCGTGACGCCATCCATGGATTTCGGTCAGAATGACCAGCGTTGCTTGTAGTGTATTTGTAGCTAGATAGAACACTCCCCACGGATGGAGCCAGTCCCCAGAGTTTAGTATAAGGATGCGTGCACACGATCAGTATACACAGCGTCTTGCCTTTGCGTTCAAAACACTGCGTAGTACAGTATAAGCACAGTGGATGTGATTTCAAGAAATCCCATCCTCACTATGCTTAACCCGCCCGCAGCGTGTTTGGAGCTGTGGTGCAGGTTGCCGTCAGTCCGCTCTTCCTCCGCATGTTCATTTCATGATGCGGAGTTGGAAGTGGCTGCCACAGAGAGACTGCAGGGAGAAGGTCCTGAAAGAGGGCGCCCGACCTAAGAAGTCGCTCCTCTCTGAGAGAATGGGAGATCCTCAGAGTGGAGTGACCATAATCCAGGGGATACTCCAGTCCACCACGGGAACGCCGGGCCCAAGGATCCGGCCAAAGTCCAGCTTTGCAGTCGGCCACCGGCTGCTGTGGCTTGTTTATCAGCCGCAGCACCCTGCCAGTGGAGCGGTCTGCCTGCTTCCTCACCACGAGGGAGAGGACCCCCAGTACTGCCTACACGGAGATATTGGGTATAGGCCCATCCTAGGCGGGGAAGAACAGACACGAGTTAGTCAACGGAGGTACACCAAGGGTTCCACCTTACCACCTGGCATCCACTTGCAGCCACCCGTAAAGCTACCTGTTATTTGTAACATCTAACACTGAACTGTATCTGATGCTGCTACAAGTTGACAGTAAAGTACTAGGGAGAAAGTGACTTTGCCTCTGCGTGTGTCTTTCTACATCTACCTGTTCCCTTCCAGGAACGCTGCCCCGGAGGACCAGCCCTACCTGTAGGGGGCTTTGCCATCTAAGCCACACTACCATCTACCTCCGGCGGACTGTGGCGGCGCTGGTGACCCATCACCAGACACTACAGGTGGCATGACATGACAAAAACTCTTATCCCCTGTAAATATACCCTTTTTGAAGTGTCACCCAGGCCATGGGATCAGGCGCTGCCACCTGTGACATCCCCGTTAACCCCTTGGAGCCTGATACCCGAGAACCCCAGGGCCTGGGGCTTGACACGTCCAACACGCAGCTCCTCTGGACCGTGAGCACATACCCTTAGAGTCTGTGTGGATGATGGTGGTGGTAGTGCAGGAAGGTGCAAAAGGAGTGGACAGGCTCAGGGGTAGCCATTCTTACCAGGTTCTTTTACTTGCAGTTCTTAGTTCAGTGCAGACCCAGACAGGGCACTGTGCTCTTCCAGACTACAGCTTGACCAGCTCTCAGTTAGTCCAGGAACACTCCACTGACACACCTTTTATAAGCCTTTCTCTGCTGCCATTTCTGCGCTGATCTTTCCGCCTTACTACCCCTGCGCCTTTGTGCTACAAGTCCCAAAGCAGGCCACTTCGGGTCCTGTCGAGCAGCGGCGTGGCACATTCTCTTGACTCTCTGTAGTCACTGTGCCTGGGAGTGTACATGGGGTTGGCTACTGCACATGCAGTCTAGTAGCCTCCGGTTTCCTGGCTTGCACATGCAGTTTTCACACCAAATTTGGGCCGGTCCGTTCATGCAGCTAGTTCCTCTACCAGCAACCTCGAAGGCAGCTGTAGATTTGGGATCCCTCTGGCCAGGGTTCTATGGCGATGTACTCACTGGACCCACCCCGCCCCAGCTCTAGCTTCCCCTAGAACTCCTACTTGTTCCTGCTTCCTCTTCCTAGCTCTCCTACTTATTCACTGTGTTCCCACCCCTAAACTACTCCTTCTTCCAGCCAGCAGATGGGGGCCGCCCTCTAGAGGGGTCTCTTCCGCCCTGGAGTTGGGAATGGTGTTGGATGTAAGGTGTGTGTGTCTCAGGTTCGTGTCCTGATCTTACAAATATGTCCACTATCCATAGCCTGTCCAGTAACATACATGAATATGAGCTGTAATCCTGTGTCCCACCATGTATGTGTAGATGGGACGCCATTAGCTCATGTCACCCCGAATGGAACAAGCACGTTAGTTTTAAGGCTAAAGATTCACTTAACACATTCATCCCCCAGGTGATTTTCCATTTTCTTTTTTTCCTCCCCTTCTTCCAAGAGCCATAACTTTTTTAATTTTCTATCAATATAGACATGTGAACTTCAGGCTTGTTTTTTGTGGAACGGGTTGTACTTTTGAACAAAATAATTTATTTTGCCAAATAATGTACTTGAAAACGGGAAAAATGTCCCAATTGCAGTGAAATTGGAAAAAAAGTGCAATTTCACATTGGTTTTGTATTCACTACGTTCACTATATGGTAAAACTGACGTGTCGCTATGATGCCTCAGGTCGTCACGAATTCGTAGATACCAAACATATATACGGTTATCTAAGTGGTGAAACCAAATTCAGACATTTTTAAAGAATAAGAATTGCACTTTTGCCATTTTTCCAAGACCCATAGCGTTCTAATTTTTTAGAATCCGGGGCTGTGTGATGTATTAATCTTTGCGTCTTGAGCTGACATTTCTAATTATACCATTTTTAGGTAGATGCAATGTTTTGATCACTTGTTTTTTCATTTTATTGCACTTTTGCAGCAACCAAAAAAAACTTCATTTTGTTGTTGGCCATTTTTTCTGTTACACAGTTTACAGATCTGATTAATTGAGTATACACAGTGCCTTGTGAAAGTATTGTCCCCCTTGAACTTTTCAACCTTTTGCCACATTTAAGGCTTCAAACATAAAGATATACCGTATATACTCGTGTATAAGCCGACCCGTGTATAAGCCGACCCCCCCTACTTTTGCCCCCAAAACCTGGGAAAACCTATTGACTCGTGTATAAGCCGAGGATGGACCCCAACACAGGTATACAGCCCCCAGCAGTGTGATATACAGGCCCCCCAGTGATAGTATACAGAAGCCTCCCCAGTGGTAGTATACAGCAGCCTCCCCAGTGGCATATACAGGCCCCAGCAGTAAATACAGCAGCCCCAGTGGTATACAGCAGCCTCCCCAGTGGTATATACAGACCCCAGCAGTATTACAGCAGCCTCCCCAGTGGTATATACAGGCCCCAGCAGTATATACAGCAGCCCCAGTGGTATATAGCAGCCCCAGTGGTGTGGTATACAGCAGCCTCAGGGGTATATAGCAGCCCCAGGGGTATATAGCAGCCCCAGTGGTGTGGTATACAGCAGCCCCAGGGGTATATAGCAGCCCCAGGGGTATATAGCAGCCCCAGGGGTATATAGCAGCCCCAGTGGTGTGGTATACAGCAACCCCAGGGGTATATAGCAGCCCCAGGGGTATACAGGCCCCCAAATGCTGGCACTCGCCCCCCCTCCTTGTAAGGCCCCCCTGCTGCTTAACTTACCATCCCTGGTCTTCTGCACAGCGCCGGTCTTCTGTGCTCCTTCCTCCATGCTCCCATCCTCACTGCATCCGGGATCCCCGGCCGTCGCACGATGACATCATATGCCTGCGACGGCCGGGGATCCCGGATGCAGCCGGACGGGAGCATGGAGGACGGAGCACCAAGGACCGGCGCTGTGCAGAAGACCGGGGATGGTAAGATAAGCAGCGGGAGGGCCCTTACACAGAGGGGGGCCGAGTGCCAGCATTTGGGGGCCAGATATGCACTGCTTCCCCTGCCGCTGATTGACAGGGGGAAGCAGTGCATATATAATGAGCGGCCCCACATGATACAGCGCTCATACAGCAGCCTCCCCCCGCCTCCTCCAGCCTCCCCAGTCCCGGACACAGCCCCCACCACCGTATTGACCCGTGTATAAGCCGAGGGGGAGACTTTTCAGCCCAATGTTTGGGCTGAAAAACGCGGCTTATACACGAGTATATACGGTAGATTCTAATATTTTTGTGAAGAATCAACAATAAGTGGGACACAATCGTGAAGTGTAACGAAATTTATTGGATACTTTACATTTTTTTAACAAATGAAAATCGGAAAAGTGGTGTGTGCAATATTATTCGGCCCCTTTACTTTCAGTGCAGCAAACTCACTCCAGAAGATCAGTGCGGATCTCTGAATGATCCAATGTTGTCCTAAATGACTGGTAATGATAAATAGAATCCACCTGTGTGTAATCAAGTCTCCATATACAGTTAGGGCCAGAAATATTTGGACAGTGACACAATTTTCGCGAGTTGGGCTCTGCATGCCACCACATTGGATTTGAAATGAAACCTCTACAACAGAATTCAAGTGTAGATTGTAACATTTAATTTGAAGGGTTGAACATAAATATCTGATAGAAAATGTAGGAATTGTACACATTTCTTTACAAACACTCCACATTTTAGGAGGTCAAAAGTAATTGGACAAATAAACATAACCCAAACAAAATATTTTTATTTTCAATATTTTGTTGCGAATCCTTTGGAGGCAATCACTGCCTTAAGTCTGGAACCCATGGACATCACCAAACGCTGGGTTTCCTCCTTCTTAATGCTTTGCCAGGCCTTTACAGCCGCAGCCTTCAGGTCTTGCTTGTTTGTGGGTCTTTCCGTCTTAAGTCTGGATTTGAGCAAGTGAAATGCATGCTCAATTGGGTTAAGATCTGGTGATTGACTTGGCCATTGCAGAATGTTCCACTTTTTTGCACTCATGAACTCCTGGGTAGCTTTGGCTGTATGCTTGGGTTCATTGTCCATCTGTATTATGAAGCGCCGTCCAATCAACTTTGCAGCATTTGGCTGAATTTGGCCTGAAAGTATATCCCGGTACACTTCAGAATTCATCTGGCTACTCTTGTCTGCTGTTATGTCATCAATAAACACAAGTGACCCAGTGCCATTGAAAGCCATGCATGCCCATGCCATCACGTTGCCTCCACCATGTTTTACAGAGGATGTGGTGTGCCTTGGATCATGTGCCGTTCCCTTTCTTCTCCAAACTTTTTTCTTCCCATCATTCTGGTACAGGTTGATCTTTGTCTCATCTGTCCATAGAATACTTTTCCAGAACTGAGCTGGCTTCTTGAGGTGTTTTTCAGCAAATTTAACTCTGGCCTGTCTATTTTTGGAATTGATGAATGGTTTGCATCTAGATGTGAACCCTTTGTATTTACTGTCATGGAGTCTTCTCTTTACTGTTGACTTAGAGACAGATACACCTACTTCACTGAGAGTGTTCTGGACTTCAGTTGATGTTGTGAACGGGCTCTTCTTCACCAAATAAAGTATGCGGCGATCATCCACCACTGTTGTCATCCGTGGGCGCCCAGGCCTTTTAGAGTTCCCAAGCTCACCAGTCAATTCCTTTTTTCTCAGAATGTACCCAACTGTTGATTTTGCTACTCCAAGCATGTCTGCTATCTCTCTGATGGATTTTTTCTTTTTTTTCAGCCTCAGGATGTTCTGCTTCACCTCAATTGAGAGTTCCTTTGACCGCATGTTGTCTGGTCACAGCAACAGCTTCCAAATGCAAAACCACACACCTGGAATCCACCCCTGACCTTTTAACTACTTCATTGATTACAGGTTAACGAGGGAGACGCCTTCAGAGTTAATTGCAGCCCTTAGAGTCCATTGTCCAATTACTTTTGGTCCCTTGAAAAAGAGGAGGCTATGCATTACTATGGTTCCTAAACCCTTTCTCTGATTTGGATGTGGAAACTCTCATATTGCAGCTGGGAGTGTGCACTTTCAGCCCATATTATATATATAATTGTATTTCTGAACATGTTTTTGTAAACAGCTAAAATAACAAAACTTGTGTCACTGTCCAAATATTTCTGGCCCTAACTGTAAATGCACCTGCTTTGTGATAGTCTCAGGGTTCTGTTTCAAGTGCAGCGAGCATCATGAAGACCAAGGAACACACCAAGCAGGTCCGAGATACTGTTGTGGTGAAGTTTAAAGCCGGATTTGGATACAAAAAGATTTACAAAGTTTTAAACATCTCAAGGAGCACTGTGCAAGCGATCATATTAAAATGGAAGGAGTACCAAACCACTGCAAATCCACCAAGACCCAGCCGTCCCTCTAAACTGTCATCTCAAGCAAGGAGAAGACTGATCAGAGAGAGATGCAGCCAAAGGCCCATGATCACTCTGGATGAACTGCAGAGATCTACAGCTGAGGTGGGAGAGTCTGTCCATAGGACAACAATCAATCATTCGTTCACTGCACAACTCTGGCCTTTATGGAAGAGTGGCAAGAAGAAAGCCATTTCTCAAAGATATCCATAAAAGTCTTGTTTGAAGCTTGCCACAAGCCACCTGGGAGACACACCAAACATGTGGAATAAGGTGCTCTGGTCAGATGAAAACAAAATCAAACTTTTTGGCCACAATGCTGCAAAACGATATGTTTGGAGTAAAAACAACACAGCTCATCACCCTCAAAACACCATCCCCACTGTCAAACGTGGCGGTGGCAGCATCATAGTTTGGGCCTGCTTTTCTTCAGCAGGGACAGGGAAGATGGTTAAAATTGATGGGAAGATGGACGGAGCCAAATACAGGACCATTCTGAAGGAAAACCTGTTGGAGTCTGCAAAAGACCTGAGACTGGGACGGAGATTTATCTTCATGCAAGACAATGATCCCAAACATAAAGCAAAATCTACAATGGAATGGTTCAAAAATAAACCTATCCAGATGTTAGAATGGCCAAGTCAAAGTCCAGACCTCAATCCAATCGAGAATCTGTGGGAAGAGCTGAAAACTGCTGTTCACAAACACTCTCCATCTAACCTCACTGAGCTCGAGCTGTTTTGCAAGGAAGAATGGGCAAGAATTTCATTCAGTCTCTCGATGTGCAAAACTGATAGAGACATACCCCAAGCGACTTGCAGCTGTAATCGCAGCAAAAGGTGGCGCTACAAAGTATGATCTCAAGGGGGCTGAATAATATTGCATGCCCCACTTTTCAGTTTTTTGTTAAAAAAGTTTAAAATATCCAATATATTTCATTCCACTTCACGATTGTGTCCCACTTGCTGCTGATTCTTCACAAAAAAATTAGAATTTATATCTTTATGTTTGAAGCCTGGAATGTGGGAAAAGGTTGAAAAGTTCAAGGGGGCCAATTACTTTCACAAGGCACTGTATTTTGATAGCTCGAGCATTTCTGAACGAGGTGATACTAAATATGTGTATTATTATTTTTTAGTAGCTTTATTTTCAATGGGGCAAAAGGGGGATAATTTAAATTTTTATTTTTTTTCATATTTTTTAAAACCTTTTTCACTCTTTGTTAGTCCCATTAGGGATCTTGAAGCCTGCAGCGTTCAATCACTTCTGCTATTCAGAGCCATGCTCCATCATCCCTCTGAACAGCAAAAATGCTGATCTCCTGTGAACCTGGGCTGTGGAGTTGGAGTCATTTCCCATTTTGGTGGAGTCAGAATCAGTAGAAGGTGGATCAACTCTGGCTCGTAAAATATATATTAAATTGGGGACAGTAGTTTAATCCAGTAAGTGCCTAATAATATTATGAATTATTTTTATGTTCTGTCTAAATATCTTGATTATTGTTTGATAATAATGATGAAAAGCCTGATGTTCACATTGAACTACAATAAATTTATCACGTAAATATGATGTATGAGGGAGTGGTGGAGTCGGTGTCAGAGAAATTGAGGGGTTGGAGTCGGTGGTTTGGCTTGCTGACTTCACAGCCCTGCTGTGAACGCTGACGCTCAGCCAGCGTTCACAGGAAGTTCGTCATCACAGCGACAGGGGTCATCAGATAACCCTTCACTGTCATGGCAACCCATTGGCACCCTATGATCGAGTCACTGCGGCCAGAGCACAATCTGACTAATTAATAGGCATTGTTGGATCTCCAATCCACCCGTGCCTATTAGCTGGATATGTTGGCTGATCAGATCAGCCAACATGTGCAGGGAATGATACGAGCCCAGCATGTGAGCTCGCATCAAATTCAGGGACACGACCAAGGACATACCTATACATACTTAGTCGTGAAGGGGTTAAAGAATTTGTATGGTGAAAAGAAATTATCCATAGGATAGGTATAAGTTACTGACTTGCGGGGGCCAACCCCCCTAACGTCAGAACAGGGAACTTTTTTTCCCCATTATTAGAATGAATGGGCAATGCGCATGTGACCTGTGCTTCATTCATTCTCTATTGGGCCGCTGCCTACTGTGCTCAACTTATTCTGGTAGCTTCATAGAGAAGTAATGGATGTTCTGAAAATTGGTATGGGTTTAAGGAGTCAGCCAACCACCGATTAGTACACCTATTATACTGTCCTCACACATGTGCACACTATGTAATGAGATATGCAGCTAAACCTCCCCTATTTTCTACTTAAAGTTAAGGATGCTGAACTATAACCTTCTTTATTGTTGGTAGATATGACAGGAATGAGGTAAAACTATGCGGTGATACAACAAACGTGTATAAGAATACATGACTGTTTGGTAAACAGCATTTATGAAGGAACCCGCAGGGTAGGATTAGTGATGAATGAAGCAGTATTCACCCCGTACCTACTTGGGAGTAATGCCCAAACGGGAAACCCTTAGGTTAGAGAACGGTAAGGTACTAAATGGGCTCAACATGCGGCCCATGGAAACCTCCTTAGGTAACTTTGTGGCCAAAATCTGCATTAGCTCACACGCCGATTTCAAATTCAGGGCAACCACTGCCCTAGGGGAATAAACAAACAGTATAATGAAGCCGAAGGAAAAGCTCTGACGTAAAATTGCCACCACTTTATTGTTGGGGTACCGGTCTAACCATAGATCCATCTCATTCACGCTCACATAAGTTCTTAACTTCAGCCAAAGTTGTAGGTATTCCTGAAGCAGGCCTTTGTTGCTAGCGGTTACATTTTAGGGCAATGTGGTTTCCTCCGCAAATTGAACACTCATGCTTGTATTTGCAGAGCATGTAAAATCTACATTGCCTTTCGTTGAAGTTCCAGCAACACCCTGGTCTGGGCACGGCCACTGTCCCTGGAGTGGTGCTGGGGGCAGGGGCCGGCCCGGGAAAGGGCTGGTATGCCTTCTGGGCCATCATTAAGCATAGCCACAATCATTGGCCTTTGCAACCCAACCTAAATGTGGCTGGAGCGCGAAATGGCGCCGGAACTCTTAATCGTACTTCCACCAGGCAGAGCCGCCATAGGATTTGTACGAAGTGTATATGGTATCGCAATATGTGAAGAGCTCTGAGCACTGTTCTGGCTGTTTCTGTCCCATAATGCAACTGAGGACAAAGAAAGCCTGCAACTAGTTATTTACATTTTTGGCAACCTTGGGCTTCCTCTCGTATGGCCTATCACCCACAACCCACTCCATGTCGATCGTGTGTTCTGCTCTGCAGACACCAATGATCAAATGCCGACGTAATCGTTTGCCCATATCTTTTGCATAGTTTCCTGGTCTATGTGGGTACCTAGGGGTGAAACTCCACAGTAAAAAACATCCTTGTGGATTTCTGGGTTCAGCCAGTTTAGGCTGTTGAATGATTTTAGGATTAAGCAACACTTTATTGCTACCCAAACTTCTCAACAGCTCTAACAGCCCCAGAGATGTCCCCCCACCACCTCAAGTCCTTGCATACTGATACTCACCGGCTGGCGGGGGAGGCGTTTGGACCTGAGCAACTTCCGACACCCATGGCGGGGCAGCCCTGGGATCTATGCTCTGTTGATCCGTCCTACGTGAAGAGATGCTGGAATCAAGGCTGTAACGCTGTCAAATCGCTGGAAGACATATATAAAGGCCGACTGGACAACCTGGAATGCCTTCTATTCTTTGACGACCTAGAATGGTGACTGGTGACTGATCCACGTGAATCCCTAAATTGCCTTCCATGACTGTGATCCCTACTACGTGATGATGAGGATGACACATGGGAGGCACGACTATCGTGTCCGCGGTGCCTACTACGAGATGGAAGTTCAGGGACTTCTGAAGGCATCCAGGAGCCGGACAGAGGGTGACCTGCCAGTGCAGTTTGACCTTGGAAAGGCTGCCCTGGGTCCCGCTTCTGGTTGGTACTCCGGCTTGCAGCTGAGGCTAGCTGATTCTGCAGCTACAGAAGTAGCTGGTGTGTGGGGCTGAGGACCCTCCAAGGCCCCTGGTCTGCCTGGCGGTGTACCTGTTGGGATAATGGATGGGTTAAGCGATGACAGAAATATAGAACAGCTGAGATACTGACCCCAACTGGGGGATTCTAATCCCTTGGATGGGACAAACACGCAGCAGGCAACCAGGTTGCTTGCCAACACTTACCCCAAGCCTTTCAGCGGAAGGAGCGGTAAAGCTGTGCAATCCCCCCATCTGCGGACCTGGCACCATACTTGTCCCTCTCTGACCTACTCTTAGCCTCTGGGCTCCAGAAGCAGCCTGTGTGGTATTCATTATAGATAAAAGGAGACACAAGAGGCGCAGATTGTGCCTTATTAAAAAGACACTGTTGTTTATATGTGGATTATATAGGGGTCCACTCACCTTTTCAGGTTGTGAAACCCACAACCAGTTTGAGCACTTTAGCAGCTGCTGCAGAACCTCCACCGTCACGCCAAAACCGCGGGAAAATCAAGAGCTTAAACAGGAATGGTTTCCACGGTCCGCGCTGCTGCTTTAATCAATGTACTTCACAAGGGTTGTTTCCACCATCAGATCCTTTATTCAGCCATAACCAACGCGGTTCAGTGCTGTCCCAGCACCTTCCTCAGGGTACATGCTCATATTGTATTTTTGTTACTCTACTCCCCTGGGTATTCTTCTTTTTTTTTTTATCAAATCCACCCTCTGGTCCCAGAGATTTGGGCCTTTTACTCTAATGCTAATTTTTATGTTCTTAACCAAGAGGGTGTTGCCTATAGGATTCTCTTGGTACGTGTATTTAGGTGGCTCTGCATTTTTACCCTGAGAACGATACCCCTTTGTTAAAGACCATAAAAATTTGCAATAAATAAAAAGGCCAATATGCTTATGGCAGATAAAAAAAAAGACCAGAATACTTAGGGGAGACGCGAGAACAGAATAAGAGTAAAACCTGGCTTTTGACATGGTGATCAATTTTCTTCAAAGACCCTCTCTCAGGTTTGATTGAGGTCCATGCGAACATCAAGTTATCACCTATTGATGGATTTTCATCAAAGAGTTCAACAAGGACAATGCAAAAATTGTCACAATTCCTAAAAAGAATTGCAATATGCAACAGTCTGTTAGAAAATGTAGTTTTATCATTTTATTTTACATTAGCTATTAGTTGCTGGTTGGTTCAAACACCAATACATCATTATTTTTCCACCCTCGAATGGTGCTTTTAATCTA
Organism: Allobates femoralis; assembly: GCA_033576535.1. Taxonomy (NCBI): domain Eukaryota; kingdom Metazoa; phylum Chordata; class Amphibia; order Anura; family Aromobatidae; genus Allobates; species Allobates femoralis. Next base: position 427,067,989 of record JARQOC010000003.1, read on the forward strand.
AACCCTCCCTGCCATCGTTCTTGTACTCACCCTTTAGAATTTTCATCTCTTTTCAGCTAAGCTCCTGTACTGTGGCGCCATCTTGTGACCAAAATGTCTGACTGGCCGGAAGGAAGTTCAGTAACAAGCCCTCAATGCAAGCCTATGAGGGCCAGAACAAGGCTATCATAGAGATGCATTAAGTTGTAATCTGGAGATTACACTCCATTAATCACTAGACCGGTCACAAATTGCTGGAGACCAACCACAGCACCACTTTAAAAGATGAAAATTCCAGAGGGCAAGTATAAATGCTAGGCAGGGGAGTTGATTTAAAGCTCTACTCCAGTGGTGAAATAAAAAAAAAGGTTGGAATGGTGCTTTAAAAACACACTTGTGAGCATATGTCTAAATAAAAAAAACTATTCCTGCCACAGTTTACCCTGTCTTCTCCCTCAGGAAGCCATTTGCTATGAAATGAATGTCCCTGTCTCCATATCACGTCCTGTTTCCTCTTAGCTTCCAGTGTGTTACATGTTCCTGGCTCCGTTGCATGATCTGCATAATAGTGGTAAGTCTATGTGTTCATATTCTCTGTTGAAATAAGGTCGATTGATCAACAGTTGTCAACCTGTAACATTTATATGATCAACATTTGCTGTTGTTTATGGGACTATAGTAGGTACTGTATAGTAGTGGTCAAACCGTAACTGAGATGGCTGTACTTTTACTGCTCTAAACCTATTTATATGGCTTTGTCAAAAAATATTCTATATTTTTTAATATGAGATTCTTATTGATGCATGAATAATAAAAAAAACTGTCGTTTTTATGTTTTATTTTCTGTTTTATACAATAGAATAGTATGCTTATCTGTAATTGTTTGTATGCCTCAATGGAAATTCTGTTGTAACAATGCAGGATATTTGTTTTCCTGTCTCTTGTATAATTTAACCACTCCCTACGAACCTCATCTTGACTTTACAGATGTGTGCGAACAATGTAATCTCTGTCATTTTATGCAGAGTAGATGCTGCATATAGAAAAGAATCAATACTATCAATACAATTTACCAATACCAATTAATTATGCAATAAGTAGATAGATATAGTGATAGATAGATAGATAGAGAGATAGATAGATAGATAGATAGAATAGATAGATAGATAGATAGATAGAAAATAATAATAATCTGGCAGCATACCAAACAAAACCAGGTGCAACAACCTACAAAGGTAATGTCCAAACTTCATAGATAACGAATGAAAAAAAAGCAGGCGCACTCCAACAAAATAGTGATGAAAATGTGTGGCTTTTACTGATCCACAAATTGTGGCAATGTTTCGGTGGATTTCTCCACCTTTCTCAAGCTTGAGAAAGGTTTAGAAATCCACCAAAACGTCGCCACAAACCTGCCTGCTTTTTTTTTTCATTTTTTTTTTCATTAGATAGATAAAGTGAAGGAAATAAGTATTTAATCCCTTGCTGATCTTGTAAGTTTGCCACTGACAAAGACATGGACAGTCTATAATTTTAAGGGTAGGTTAATTATTATTACGGTGTCACCTTTGCAATCAACCAGGACACTTTAAGACCATATATCCCCAGCGTCAACAGGCCCCGACCCAGCAAACGGCCACTGTTTTGTGTGTGGGTGGGGGTGGTGGTAGGTCCTTTGACATTTTCAACCCATCACCATAGGCTGCTCAGTGGCCATGGGACTGCGGGACACCGGCGCTGAAAGGACTTTTGTGTGACCCTAAATTGTATCCCCCCAGGACTTGATCCCCGGGAAGTCCCTCACCGTCTCGAAATTGTAGGCATGGAACCGGCACTGCCTGTTGCCAGGGTTTATCTGGGCTGGGGCGCGGTGAGGGAGGTGGGGGTGTCGTCTAATATTCCGGCGAATGTGTTGCTTGGGTCAGACTTGGGGTGGCTAGTGTCCAAGTATGGCACTGATCCCCCAAGTTCTGATCCATGAGAATGTTTTTTACTGTCCAACGTTGATGATGTTGATGATGATGATGTTCCTTAATGATGTTCTTGATGATATTTACTCTGGTACAATGCATGTAGAGCCAGGTAATGCAAAGGATTATGTAAATGGTCCACACAACACAACACACACAGGACTGACAGGGGGTGGAGGAAAACAAAGAGAGTTGTAAAATGGCCTTAGGCCATGACCAACCTGCACACAGGGACTTTGGTTGTCAGACGGGACACTGAGAGGACTGACAGCTGCAGGAGAACCAGAAACAGATGGATGTGACACTGCTCTCCACAGTAAGCAGACAGATATTGCAGCCAGGGATGCAGCGGTCGAGGTTGGAGCAACCACAGGGAATGTGGTGCTGCCAGGTAAGGCCCAGGCGCTGAGCTCTGAGGAGCTGCAGGGGGAGGAACATGCCGTGGGGATTGAGTCACAGGAAAGGTGAAGCTACCAGGTGAGATCCCAGGGCAGGAACCCTCCACCACCAGGATGTCGGGAGGACAGGTTAGTCCACCTGAACCAGCGACTTGGTCAAGAGCGGAGGGGAAGCAGGTACTTCCCACGGTTACAGCAGCCATAGCTGCTGTCACCAGGAGTGGTAGTGCTGGAGCCCAGGGAACCTCGCGTAGGGTCCAACGGCTTCTCCTCTTCTGACCAAGTGACTGCTGAGATTATGTCTCAGGGGTGTCAGGAGCTGACAACAGCCTGAATGCTCTCAAGGAGCAGGTGGCACAGCTTCCCTTGGACTTGGGCCTCAACCAAGTGGTCTGGGACCAACGGCGGCTGTGCAAGGTAATTGTCCAGCAGGGATCAACGGAGGTGTGGCCCAGGGATCAACTGGCAGTTGTACCCCCTGACTGCTACAAAGATGAGGAGGCGGTCCCCATACCATGTCAGGGCAGTGGGGCAGGTTCTTAAACAGACGGTCAGGGGGATGGGCAGTTAGTGCCCATAACCTGCCTGGATGTTAGGAAAGTGGTACCCCCAACCAGTCAGGGCTATGGGAAAGTTGTACCCATAACCTGTCCGAATGCAATAGGGGTACTCCCAGTCTGTCAGAGTGATGAGACTTCCTCAGCCATCACCTGTCAGGGTGGCAGGGACAGAAATGTGCTGCCCCCTAGTGCCCTCTAAAAGGGGAGTTGTAAGGGCATAATTTCATCAAAGCCAGACTATACCCAGGAACCGCGTTTGTCCATGCTGCCCTTGTGGTGCCATGAGCATTAAGCTAACTAATCACGTGTGTCTGTAATTCTGTGTGTATTCCATTTATCTTTTATTTGCATAACTGACTGTAACCTTTGTAATATCTTCATAATAACTGTATATAATTAATATTATTCTAATGTACCAATAGGTTGATAAAATATATAAATTTAATCTTGAGTTGTTCTTTTTACCTTGATCATGACTTCCCACGTCTGAGTGCTCATTTAACGCTTGCTACCTGGGTTGGTTTCTGACCCAATATAAGCCCGATCACGGACTGGACTTATATTAAATGAGGAACTGATGGCAGGAATTAGTGCTTGGGGTTATTCAGGGCCTCTGTCAGTAATGAGGTGGCGGTTATTATATGTGCTTCTGATCGCTGACCAGAAGGCATATATCACACTCACTGAGAGGTGCCTTAATAAAACTGCACTGACAGGGCAGCTGCGGTCCTTCTTTTATCCTTAGGCAGTTCCCTTACTGACCTGAGTTTAACAAGAGGCGCTGTAGAGCTGCCAGGTTCGGTGGCTGATTCTCCACAACCACATATGTATATTTCTAACGCTGCTTCACTAGATGTCGGTTACAATCCATCCAAACTACACATGCGAACAAATAAAACTATAGAGGTCCATAAATTTAGCGATGTGTAATATTGCAGAAATGCACTAGGAAGAATATTGAACATGCTTGCTAAAATTGATTTAAACCTTCACACAAAAGTCTTTGATTGTTCAAGACACCTTTTGTTTGGAGAAAGTTGTAAGCATTGCTCAGTTTAGCAGCTTTATTGTCTTTCTCTGAAACTAATTGAGAGTTCGTTTGGCTGTTTGTTTAGGATCAATGTCTTGCTAAAATATCCACTATCGCTTCAACTTCATCATCGTTGTTGATGGCAGCAGATTATTATGGTATTCAAAGAGTTTAATTTTGGTCTCATTTCACCAGACTATACTCTCCACAGGTCTTTCCATAGCTCTCCACAGGTGGTCTGTAGATCTTGAACAACTCTTGTAATAATTTTTATCACTCCTCTGTCTGTAAATTTGCAGGGCGAACCTATTCGTGTCCGGTTCATGGCGAAGTTATGCTTTTTACACTTCTGCATTTTGGCCCCAACAGTGGAAATTTCAATAGTTTCTAAATTCTGTAGCCAATGCCATCTGTATCTTTTGCATCAATAAGGTGGCAAAGGTCAAGACAGCTCACTGGTTTTACCCATCATTTGATGATTTTTGTGTGGCACCTTGGTAATGAGACATCTTGTTATAAGCCATCAATTGAACAGATAATATTTCTCTAAGTGGCAGGATTCTTTTGTAATTACTGATAGATTTCAGCTGGTATCATGACTTTTTGCACCTTTCTTACTGCATATTTTTGTAACATGGTACGGACCATAGTCATAGGCAAGGTAGTCATCTGCAGCATCTTGGCAGGCTACATAAGGATAGAAGTCCTGGTGGGGTGAGTGGTGTTGGCTGACCAGGACCAGATGGTATACAGTTCATTAAGGGAGACCTCAAGTTCTTTAAAAATTGTGTTATACCGAACATAAACTTGATTACAACGATGTACATTAGATAGCAGGCACAAATCTTCTCATACGTTTTATTGACACATAATATGCTGTTGCAACCTCCATAACTCCTTTTTTTGCCCAACCCTAAACAGCCTAGTACTACATCACAGTCTCCTTGGAAGTCATTCTCCTCCTCCAGCAGTTCCACATCTTTTCCCTCCTAAATGGATGTTTTCTGTATATTCAGACTGAGCTATAAGCTATTGATTATGCTTGGGGTACACCCACTCAAGACACTCATTTTGTTTCTTGTCCTGCTGTGTCTTGCTCATTCCTATTGTCTGTATACTGACCCGACTACACTAGATCACTAGGTCACCTTCTCTTTCTTACTTGTTCCCTCTTTCCCTAGATCATGCTATCCTAAGTAATGACTTCCCTTCCTTAGAACATCCCTGTCATGCGGCTCTGCTGCTACTCACACCTGAGGTATATCTCTGTCACAGGCTGGAACCTATCTGAAATTCTAACAGAAACTCTCTTTCCCTATACACTAATTCCTCCCCTATAGGCTAATTTCACTTCTTCACTGTTTCTTGCCCTACATTCAGTTGCTGGACAGACTTAACCTTTTACCTACATAAACATTCTAATACCTTACCAACACTTCTATGATTTTTACCTTAGCTTAATACAAATAAATTATCAACTCTACTACATCAAAGTTGTCACGAAAACTTAGTCAGGACCTGCAGCTCTCTGGCACTTCCATATCCTGCTCGCCAAACTCGGTATTGCCAGAGGATAAGCACAGGAGCCCAGCTGGCCTAATTTATGTCATCTACTGTGGCACGTGCTGTGACAAGATGTATATATATGTTCCTGCCAGGAACATATATATACCTCGATCCAGTCACCCTCAGGACCACAATATCACATAAATACAAAAATTATGCTGCCACCACCGATCTATTCCAGGTGGATCGGTAACCTGTTTGGTAACGTGGAATAGTGGGGATGTGTATCAGCTCATCATAGAACAGGAAGAACGAAATTAAGTAAATTGATAAAGTTTTACTCCAAAAAGTTGGCAGTGTTTACAAAAAGATATACAAGATATTACAACACGATATGAAGTAAAAAGGTATGATAAAATGAGCGCTAGGGACAGAAACAGGCACTGGGCTCTTATCGAATATTACCTTTCAAAGGTAATATTCGATAAGAGCCCAGTGCCTGTTTCTGTCCCTAGCGCTCATTTTATCATACCTTTTTACTTCATATCGTGCTCAAATCCTCCCTTTGGGGAGTGTGGTTTGAGAGCAGCTCTGGGACAGGATTTCGCCCTTCCCTGGGCTCGTGATCTCTGGGAGAGACATTGAAGTTCCATAAGGAAAAGCTTCTTTACACGTAGCAACGGATTTATGCCTGCGGTTAATTCTCACCTCAAATCATCAACCTAGTTGTGCAGGGGGCGCAACTAGAAAAGGTGAGTGACATATTAATATAACCCCTTGCTTCGGCTAATTTGCACAGTGTGGCGCAACAATTTCTTGGTTTTTCTTTTACAAGATATTACAAAAGAGACAATTTACATTTATGCATAAAACAGTTATTAAAATAAAAGGAATTAAAATAAGAAAGACTAAAACCTGTGCCACGTGGTGGCCATCAGCAGATTTCAGGGGGGAAGGCACCCCGGAGATGGGTTAGGATTTCGACCTCACAGCATAGAGTGTTGCTATGTCCTTCATTAAGCTGGAATGAGGCCAAAATGGACGCTTTGGTTTTATGTAGTGTGGCAGAACACCAGAAAACTCCCACTTTATTTACCTCACAAGGGGCGTGGGTTTTGTAAACCCACCCAGTGGCACAAGACTTAAAGGGAACCAACCACCCCAAATGACCCCCCCGGACTATTAATATCGTTCCCTACACCCAGCACATACATGTGCTGCAAGGTTTTTTGCTAAAAAAACTGCTTTTTAAAAGTTGAGATAATGCTTTATAAAGTATTTAACGAAGGGACGGGTGGGCGTTACTTAGCTGGGGCTAAAGCCGGGTTGCAGCTGCCAGTCATCCTCCTGTCTCCCCTCGCAGCAGTAACGGGCAGCCCTTTCTTGTCGTCACAGCCTGCTGAGCCTGGTGCACGGGATCTCATGCCCGTGCACACGTCATCAGCTACAGCCGGGTCGCGAGCGCGCACGCTCTGACTTCCTGCGCTCGGCTGTGGACCCGTTGAAGCGCACACAGCGCGAAACGGTGCCGTCGTCATCCCAGCCTCTGCTCCCTCCCTGCACCTTGTGAATTGCGAATGAATAAAGCACAGTAAAAGACCCGGTGAGTGCTGTCTTCTCTTTCTAAGAATTACCTGCATGTGGCCTTAATGACTGGCACCCCGGCTCCCACACCTATGCTCCACAGTTGTCCTGCCGCGTAACCTGCAGCATTGGTGCCCCTCCTTCTGTTTACATTGATATCAAATTTGATATATCTGGGATATGTGGAAGGTCAGAACTAATTTACCAGGTTTCTGATTGTTTCCTAGATATAAAAGATATACCATCATAACCGAAAAACAGGTAAACATTCCAAAAATATTATTTATGAATTTGTACCATAAACGGATGTTATTAAATATGACGTTAAAAGTTGGTGACTTAAGACAAAGGCCTATCACAAGGACAAAACCAGATTAGACTATCTGAATTCTGCTCAGCTCAGAGTTTTATGGCTAGTCATAAACATTCCTAATAGGGGAGGGGCACAGAGAGAGGGGCTGCCTGACAAAAGTACAGTACATAACAACAGAATATTATACATGTAAACAGTACACATTACCATTACAATAACGTAATACACATTACACTACAAATTACATAACATTAACATGATTTTTGTCTTCAGGGGAAATGCAATGACTAGTCCATCTCCTTATATGTTTAGTACCTTTTTTGCCTAAGTCATTTTTTATTATTACAGATAATTTATGGACATTCCAAAGTTTGACTTATTTGCCAGTGTGGATTGGATGGGTTGTTACAGACATCTGGTGAGAACACGTGAATAGCACCTTTAGAAATATATGTATGTAAAAAATTAGTGACATGCTCTACTTATCTACACACGTATTTACATATTGTGACAGTTTATTCACTACAACAGGGTTTACTCACTTGCTTGCTGGTCTTCAAGTTAGAACCAGCAACACTTCCTAGCAACTGTGCCTAAGGTAAACAGCGGGAACCGCTGGCCGCGCATGCGCGGCTGACGACGTCACATCCACATCACATGACCACACCCACTTCCAGGGCACGTGATAACACTGGGAACCCGATATAAACGTTGCAGATTAATCTGAACCTCCCACTCCCGTCTCTAAGACTTCTCACAAGCTGTGCCAATTCTCTAGAATGTATTGCCCAGGAAAATTTGATTAATTTCCAATACTCACACATTTAAGCATGCCCCAAAAATGCATTTCTTTAGACTGGCCTATCACTTCACCTCACTTCTCTAACTATTCCTGTTTTACCCTTACAATATTTTATCCAAATCTGGTCCTTTTTATCATCTGGTTGTACTTCCTCCATTTACTTATTAGCACTCTGCACCTGTACTTCTACAAATCCTTGCTGGTGACCAGTGTATGCAACATTATTAGAAAACCCTATAATTATATTGATGGCTGGACCTTATGTGACAAATAGGGATGAGCGAGTATCGCAATATTCGGAATCGCTATGCTCGCAACGTGTAGGTACCGGTATTCGGTACTCATTGCGAGTATAGCGAGTCCGATTACTTTCGCAGTGTATCTATAGATACACTGCAAAAGTACCCTAAAAGTGAATAAAAGTTGTTAAAAATAATAAAATTACATACTCACTTGTCCGACGCCTGCACCGGGACCGTCCCAGAAGACCTACGATCACCTAACAAGGGCCTGTGACTTCCAGCCAATCAGATGGCCGGTAGCGATCTGGCCAATCAGATGGCGACACGTCACAACCACGTGATCGCTAGCGGCCACCTGATTGGCCAGATTGCAAAGTCCTAGGTGTACTGCCATGACCTTGCAATCTGGCCAATCAGGTGGCCGCTAGCGATCACATGTTTGTGACGTGTCGCCATCTGATTGGCCAGATAACTACCGGTCATCTGATTGGCTGGAAGTCACAGGTCCTTGTCCGGTGATCGCAGGTCTTCTGAGACGGTCCCGTTGCAGACGTCGGACAGGTGAGTATGTAATTTTATTATTTTTAACAACTTTTATTCACTTTTAGAGTACTTATGCAGTGTATCTATAGATACACTGCGAAAGTAATCTGACTACTCGCTACTTCCGTGTAATCATAAGATACTCGGAGAGTAGCGAGTACTCGAATACCACTACTATTCAGCGAGTTCCAAATAGTAGCGAGTACACTCGTTCATCCCTAGTGACAAACATTTTTTGCTATTTACCTTTTGTGCCTCTCCTATTTCCTCATAAATTGTAAGCTTGTGAGCCAAAACCTCACTCCTCTTGGTATTTGTTGAATTACCATATTTTTCACTTTATAAAATGTACCAAATTATAAAACGCACCCTAAATTTGGTGAAGAAAAAATGTAAAAAATATTTTTTAATATTAAATGGGGTCCGTCTTATAATGCCAAAGTCCATTTTACAAATCATATACAGTATATGTCCCTCTTCCTGGTATATATGTGCTGGCACATGTAGTCTCCACTGTTCTGGCACACGCAGCCCCCACTGTGCTAACACATGCAGCCCCCACTGTGCTGGCACATATAGACCCCACTATGCTGGCACATATAGCCCCCACTGTGATGGATATGCCCCTCCCCCATCACTCTACATGCCCTTCTGCTGGCGCACACACTGTAAAGTACCAAACACTGTTATTCACCTTCCATTGCTCACTCGATGCTCCCAGCACATGACTTCCTGCATGTCTCCCAGGCATCGGATCATATGACTGACCCACCCCAAGGCTGTGGGGACTTGGATCCCGGGTGTTGATTATGGGGGATTGTTACAGGCGGTCGATACCTGGGTTTGTGGCCCTGGCGGTCGCTTACAAAGGGAGTTTTTGAAAAATAAAGGGGTTTTGTTGAATAGTTTGTGACGCCACCTATGGTGTCTGGTGATGGCACCAGCACTCCTGCAGACCTCCGGGGATAATGGATGGGCAGCCTGATGGTGTTGCTCCCCGTAGGTAGAGCGGGGTTTCCCAGGGTAGTGATGTGGGAATAGGATTTGGCACAGGGAGCTGGCTCTGCAGGTGGGATATCTCTATAGTCTCTGTGTTGGACAGGATCAGGGCTGTAAGAACTGACACACACACTGGGAGTAGTTGTCCGTACCTTTACTAATGTTAAACCAGCACTGTCCAGGGTACACTCCAGGTGGTCGGGAAGCACTTCAGGATTTCCACAGCGAGTGGAAGCCCTGACCTGTGTAAAACCTGGCCTCCTCTGTGTCTTTCACCCGTATAGTGGTTAGTAAGAACCTTCTTTGGATTGCCGCTAACTCTCTCTCTCTTGCGGTTCCTGGCTCTTGTGTTGGTTGCTGATACAGGTGTCCGAGAGACTGGAGTCTCCTTGGTGAACCGGGGTTGTCTGATGGCTAAGTGCTCCTTAGCAGACTCGGACTCCGGTGTCCGGGTTGCTTCCTGGGGTGAACCGATATGGTTCCTCTTCTCCCAATCTGTGGCTTGCCTTGCCTCTAACCCTTACTCTCTTGCTCTTTACTATGGCTAGGCTGTCCTCTGGTTCAGGCCCAGCACGGCTCTGCTACCAGGTTGTCTTCACAGTGCTGCACGGACTGATTAACTCCACCCCCAGCACCTGTATTTATACAGGATCTTGCCTAAGGCAGCAAGTGGGGCTCCCCTACAGGACTGGGGTGGAAGGTGTTGTGTGTGTATGGGCACCTGACGTGGAAATCCCTCCATGCACTAGGTGTTCCTTTGGCTATCTGTACCGCAGGGTCCCACATGACCAGGGCGCACAGTGCTATCATCACTGTGTGCCCAAGGTCACATGATCGGATGTCGGGCACAGAGACAGGAAGACACTGAGCTGGGAGCACTGAGTGAGCAATTGAAGGTGCATAACAGCTATTGTTGCTTTACAGTGTGTGCACCAGCAGAAGGTCATGTAGAGTGACGGGGGGGGGGGGGCGTATCCATCACAGTGGGGGGGGGGGGGGTGACTGCAGGTACAAGTAATATGCGCCGCTCCCCTCTCCTTCTCTCAGCACGTTTCAGCACTGAGGTGATGGACAGTGGGTGCAGTGCATATTACATGAGGCTAATGAGCGGGAGTATGTGACCTCCTGCTGCCTCCTCTAGCCCCTGGACACCATTCCAGAGCCACCCCCCTCCATTACAACATATCACATAGTAGATTTTGATTATAAAACACACACCCCCACTTTCCCCAAAAATTTGGGGGAACAAATGTGTGTTTTATAATCTGAAAAATATGGTATATGTTTACTGTTATGTCTCCATTGTCTGTACAAGTACCCTCTAAATTTTAAAGTGCTGCAGGAGATGATGGTGTTATAGAAATAAAACATTTTTATGTAATATGTTGCACCCGCTGTGATGGGACCAGGGACGAACTTGAGTCCTGTTGCAATGCTTACATGCAGTGCCAGTTAGCACAGTGGGCTCTTAGAGCCCTGAAAGGAAAAAGGCTTGTTAATGTACAACTATCATTCTTTTCTATAGATAATTAGAAAAAATATCTTAAAATGTAATTTTTTATTCGGTAATTCTCCTTTAATCTGACAAATTTAAATTGAAACTATTGACAGAACAGATTCATTTAAATGAAGGCATCCAGATGTGTAGTAAGTGTTGTGATGGGGCTACTATTGGAACTAGGTATTAACACCTTGATGGCCCATAGTCTATCCTGATACATTACAAAGCAGATTTATGAGAAGTCGTGCAGTGGTATAATGCTTTCTAATTGTATAATAACAATTTTTATAAGTATGCATGTGATGTCCTGGCTCTCTCATAAAGAACATAGGAATGCTCAGCCAAGTAGTAATTTAGTATATTGTTGTTATTCAGTGTTCTTATACAATTCTATAAAGAAGGTGAGTTTGTCTCATCACTGTCTCCATAAAATAGTCATTTGCGCAATATTGATTGAATACATGATAATATAGCTTCTTTTACAGAAAGTAGAAGAACTACAATATTGCCTTACTTTTACCAGAAAGTGGATGGTGAAGTAATAAGAAGAGATTGATATATTATAAAAATATGGAGGAATCTTCAAATTCAGAACAGGACAGCCATCCATCAATGTTACATCCTGCTGATAAAGGTACTACTGTGAAACCCAAATCATTCCTATTTACTATTAGATGATGGAAGTAAGGTTTCGGTAGCATATTTAGTGACTGTAAAAGATCTAGCTAGTATAACTTGATAGAATTCTAAAATAATTTTTGCCATTGTAAACACTACTTAAAACCATGAGATGCATTTTTTTTATCTGGAAATATGCCCCATTTTTAAGTAATAGATTAAATGGGTATTTCGTTGTAAATTGATGATTTTTATGTTAGGGTTCATCTCGTAGGGTGAACTCACTAAACCACATGTCAAGTTGGATGTTGCATGCGGATGCGCATGTTAATTCTTTGCGCTTTTTCAGTGCGCTTTTTATTCACCTCACCCTGCTCCTACGGTGATCACTTCTCATCCAGGCCATTCACACACAGAATGCTGCGTTCTGTGAAGATCCATTCTTGGTGCAGTTTTGCACCAAAAAGGGATCCCCAAAAAATATGTAGCCTAAGGCTATGTACCAATACTGCAGAAGTCCTGCGTGTTTTTCCACAATTTTCGAGCATTTTTGTGGCATTTTCTTTTTTTACAAATTTGCATTACAGCACATTCCTTGCTAAGTGTATGGGAAATCAGAAGTGTTGTGCCTATGATATGGATTTTGCTGCAGCAGAAATTGTGTGCATTTTGCTGCAGAAAGATCTGCAACGTGTCAATTCTTGCAGCATATTTTGCTGCGATTTTCACCCATAGACCTCAATTTTAGGTCAGACAGGATATATTGGGACTGAGGTATGTGCATTAGATAGGATATATGGGGCTGAGATATATACTATATACCTCAGCTCTGTATATCCTATCTAATGTATATTCCTCAGCCCCAGTATATCCTCACACATTGAGGCTGAGTTTTATACAGTACATTAGATAGGATATACTGAGTCAGGGGCTATACATATCTGACATATATTCACCAGCCCCAGTATTCTGTGTAATGTATACATGGGCCTGAGGTATATACATTAGATAGGGTATACTGAGGCTAGGGCTATACATATCTAATGTACAGTCCCTTACAAAAGTTATGTCGCTTATCCATGTTATGTAAATAAAAGCTTATAACCTGACGTTAAATTCATCCATTGGTTTGGCGCCTCTTCATATAGTGCACCCAATCCTAGTTTACATCCTCACCTGTGCTCAGTAAATGATCGATTAATTAGTGGGTGTGTATAAAAAGAAACCCAGCACTCCAGACCTTCAGTTGAACTGCAGCTTGAGCTTTGACAACATGCCAAAAAATCCACCCTGTGACCAAAGCCTTGATTATCAAGAGGCTGAAGACCAGATCCACTGCAGAGGTGGCTGGCACCTTTAATGTCTCTCAGCATCAAGTACAAAGAATTAAAAAAAGATTTTAAGAGACTGGAGATGTGTTTGACAAGCCCAGGTCCAGCAGACCCCGCAATATAACTGCTCAGGAGGAACGATTGTTGTTTAGAAAATCCAAAGCAAGCCCTCCTCAACTGCATCAGAGTTCCACCAGGCCTGGTCACCTCAAGTCCCTGTGTCAACTAGAACAGTTTGTAGGATTCAGTCTCGAAATGGCCTCCATGGTCGAATCAGTGCCCAGAAGCCAGCACTAAACAAAAGGCAAATAAAAAACCATGTGGCATTTCCAAAGTCCCACAGCCTGCTAAACGCTGGAAAAGTGGCAGAAGGTGGATTTCTCTGATGAATCTTCAGTAGAATTACACCACAGCCGCCGCAAATACTGCAGGAGACCTACTGGAGCCCATATAGATCCAAAATACACCCAGAACACAGTTAAATTTGGTGGTGGAAAGATCATGGTCTGAGGTTACATTAAATATGGGGGTGTGCGAAAATGTTTGCAAGGTTGAAGGCAATATCAATAGCCTAAAATATCGAGACGTTTTAGCTACCTCTTACATTCCAAATCATAAAAGGGGTCAAATTCTGCAGCAGGATGGTGCTCCATCTCATACATCCATCTCTACAATAAGTTCCTACAGGCAAAAAAGATCAAGGTGCTCAAGGACTGGCCAGCCCAGTCACCAGACATAAACATCATTGAGTATGTTTGGGGTAGGATGAAAGAGGAAGCCTGGAAGACAAAACCAAAAATCTAGATGAACTCTGGGAGGCATGTAAGACTGCATTCTTTGCTATTCCTGATGACTTAATTTATAAATTGTATGAATCATTGTTGAACCGCATGGATGCAGTCCTTCAAGCTCATAGAAGTCACACAAAATATTAATATGACTCTAATAGCACCACAACTTCATTCACCAATGTTATGCAACATATATTTGCATTTTAAGTTAATTATTTGTTTGAAAATCACATTACTTTCTGTGGGCGACAAAACTTTTGTCTTGCCAAAATCTGACCAATCTGTGTTAATTAAATGATCAATATTTCAGCATTGATGCCAATTTATTTTCTTAACCTAAACCAAATTTGGGAGGGTTTCAGCTTTCAAAAGAGTAATTTATACAACTAATGGATGAATTTAACGTCAGGTTATAAGCTGTTATTTACATAACATGGATAAGCAACATAACTTATGTCAGGGACTGTACTGTATAAACCTCAGCCCCAGTGTATACACTACACAGGACATACTGGGACTGAGGAATGAACATTAGATAGGATATACAGGGCTGAAGTTATGATTAGCGGCCACCATGGTTACCTTTACAGTGACAGTGTGTCAGGTGCACCAAATCCTGACTGGAGCTTGCAGCTGATTCATTCATTGACTGGAGGCTGCAATGAGGATTCTGTATTCTTTATCAAAGAATCTATTCAACAAGATGTCGCAGAAGATCGTAGAGGGTATGAGTATCAAGGGTTTAATAAAGATGGAGTCGCTAAATGTCTTTGTTTTTTTTTCTAATAAAAATTTTTTCTATGTGTGCTGTGTTATCTTTACTATTTATTTGAAATTTTTAATGGCCAGGTCTAACTTGGCCAGACATTAAGAAATTTCCAGCTTAATGCCAGCTGGCAATACAAAGCTAGCATTAACCTCTTATTACCCATCAAGCCACCGCATCAGGGCTGCTGGTTGAGCCTGGTAAAGTGCCTGAAAATGGCACCAGGATGAATGTGTCATTTTCAGAGGCAGCTGCGGGCTGCTATTCTTTAGCATGGGGGGCCCTAAAATGATGGTCCCTCACCCGCTGAGAATACCAGCCCTCAGCTGCCTAGTTTTACCTTGGCTGGCAATTAAAAATAGGCAGAGCCTAAACATTTTTTCCAGCCAATGTAAGCAGCTGAGGTGTCAGCTCGCAGCTGTCCATTTTATCTGTGCTGAAAAATACAGTGGACCATGTTCGGCAAATTTGGACACTCAGGTTTTCGCTCATCTCTAATCTGTATCAAAAACGCATGCATTTCCTGCAACAGGATGAAGTTGAGATGCAGTTATGCTGCAGACAATTTCTGCACCAAAAACTCAGCGTTGTATACATCAGAAGAAGAAAAGAGTAGCACTCACTGGGTTGTTGGGAACTTCTTTATTTCAGCACGTTGCACACATGAAAATGGAGACAAGGAACAGGAGGGAGGAAGGGAACTAGAGCCCTTGCACACTAATCTAGTGCTTCAATGTATTCAGCATTTAGCATCAAAAACTCAGCATGCCCATATACCCATAATGTGAATATGAAACTTACATTTAAAGGGAGTAAAAACCATCTTGTACATTTATGGAACATCCACAGGATACGCCATAACTTCATAATACAGTTGAAACCAGAAGTTTACATACACAATGTAAAAAACACATATGCATGTTTTCTCAGTATCTGACATAAAATCTAAATAGACCTTTCACATTTTTAGGTGAATTAGGATTACCATATTTATTAATATTTTCCAAATGCCAGAATAATGAGAGGGAGAGAGATAATATTTTAAGGGAACCTGTCAGGTGGTTTATATCCCCCCCAGCTATCACTGTCTGTACCTGTAGCTTATAGTACTCATTCTAATATCCCTGTCTGAGCTCATAGTGTAATGTGAAAGGTGATAAAGGATTTATACACTTACATTTCCTTATGTAAATGAGGCAGTCAGACTACACCTTGGAGGACGTAGTCTTTCTGGCAGGTAAATAGTTAATTCACTGCCAACTTCTGTGTATAAAAGGACCTGTGTGATGTCCCTATCATGTGGCAATAGTGGGCGGAGCTAAGCAAGCCAAATCAGTATGTGCTATGAAGACCACATTAGTCCACCTCCAAGTGGTGCACCCTAGGTAAAGCTAAAGGACTAACAATCTTGACAACCAACAATCAAACTACATCTAGATTTCCTAGTCAATATATTTTACTTCATACTTGAGAAAAGAAGATTATATAGCAATACTGAGGCAACATCTCAAGACATTAGCCAGGAAGTTAAAGCTTGGGCAGAAATGGATCTTCCAAATGAACAATGACCTGAAGCATACTGCTAAACTGGTTACAAAGTAGATTAAAAATAATAAAAGTGAATGTTTTGGAGTGACCATCAATCATATTGAAAATTTATGGGCAAAACTGAAAAGGCAGGTGAGAGGAAGGCGACTACAATAATGGTTCTGTTAGGCTAAGGTCACACATATCAATCCGTTTTTGGAAGTGTTTTCCATGCCAAATCCGTTTTTCCTAGGCTGCTTTTTGTGCCTCCTGTGCCCCTGAATGTTTTTGAGACTTTGCCATTTTTTACATAAACAATGCTCTAAAAAACGGATCCGTTTTTACATTGGACTCCATGTCAAAAAAATGGATCCTTTTTTTACTGCACCCACAAACGTTCCTACCAACGTTTTTTGGTTTAAAAAACATCCTAAGAACATTTTTGGGTGCAGAAAAAAAACCAGACAGGGTATTTATTACATATAATCCGTTTTTGCATCAGTTTTTGGACTTAGAAAAAAAAATGCAAAAACTGATGCCAAAAACGGACCAAGGGCTTATGTGTGACCCTAGCCTGACCCTAGCCTCATACAGTTCAAGGGCATTGGTACCAAATACTAATGAAATGTATGTAAACTTGTAACTTTGCAGATATTAATAAAAATGCCTTAAAATATTCTCTCTCATTATTCTGGCATTTGGCAAATATTAATAATTATCGTAATCCTAATTGACCTAAAAGTGGAAAGGATTATTCTGATTTCATGTCAGATAGTGAGAAAAACATACATACCGCATTTTTTTAATTATAAAACGCACTTCTGTTTTCCCCAAATTTGGGGGAAAACAGGGGTGCATCTTAAAATCAAAATCTTAAAAAAATCTTACCAAGGGGAAGTTGCAGAAGTGGAGCAGGGGTGCATGAGCTGGTTTTCATGGGTGCACAGGGGGTTGGTGCAAAGCTAGGACCTGCCGGGGAAAGTCACCCCAGCGTCCGGTGGGTGCCATTATTACTGATGTCCCAGCATGCATTGCAGAGCTGCAATACATTCTCTAGTGTCCGGACTTCAAGAAAATGGCTATGGAGGCGGCACATGCTGAGACTGCGATCTGTGCCCATCTTCTTTAAATCTAGACACTAGAGTATGCTGGAACAGCAATGCATGCTGGGACATAGATAATGGCGGTGCCCACTGGGCGCTGCTGTGACATCCATCCCCCCGCAGCTCCTGGCTTTGCCTCAACCCCTATGGACCAGTGAAAACCAGCTCATGCACCCCTGCCACCCCCCTCAGTAAGCTATGCGGGACTATGTACAAGGATGGGAAATTTAGGTACCAGGATAGGGTCCATATATATATCTTGAGGGTGCACATATTCCAGGATGGGGGCATAGATACGAGGATGGGGGCCATATATATATCAGGAGGGGGCACATATACCAGGATGGGGACCATATATATATTTCAGCGGAGGCACATATACCGGAGGCATGGATACCAGGATGGGGACCATATATATATCAGGGAGGGCACATATACCAGGATGGGGGCACGGATATCAAGATGGGAGCATGGATACCAGGATGGGGACCATATATATATATATATATCAGGATGGGGGCACAGATACCAGTATGGGGGCATGGATACCAGGATGGGGACGATATATATCAGGAGGGGGAGCATATACCAGGATGAAGGCACGGATACTAGGATGGGGGCATGGATACCAGGATGGGGGCCATGGATATTAGGATGAGAACTATATATATATATATATATATATATATATATGTATATATATCAGGAGGGGGCACATATACCAGGATGGGGACACGAATACTAGGATGGGGGCATGGATACCAGGATCGGGACCATATAGTGTACATATCAGGATGTGGGCACAGATACCAGGATAGGGGGCATGGATACCAGGATGGGGACCATATATATATCAGGAGGGGACACGGATACTAGGATGGGGTCATGGTTACCAGGATTGGGGCATGAATACCAGGATGGGGACAATATATATCAGGAGGGGCATATATACCAGGATGCAGGCCATATATACCAGGATCGGGGTCATACATATTAGGATGGGGGACATATACCTATTGTAAAACGGACATTGGCATTATAAGACGAACTCCTAGACAGACCCCATTTAATATTACAAATTTTTTCTCTCTTTTCCTTTACCAAATTTTGGGTGCGTCTTATAATCCGGTGTGTCTTATAAAGCGAAAAATACGGTATGTGTCTTTTTATACAGTTGTGGGCAAAAGTATTGATAACCCCTGCAATTCTGTCAGATAATACTCATTTTCTTCCTGAAAATGATTGCAATCACAAATTCCTTGGTATTATTATCTTCAATTAATTTGTCTTCAATGAAAAAACACAAAAAGAATTGTCCTAAAGCCAAATTGGATATAATCCCACACTGTTAGAAAAATTATGTGATGCTTCTCTAATTTGTGTAATTAACAGCACCTGTAACTTACCTGTGGCACCTAACAGGTGTTGGCAATAACTAAATCACACTTGCAGCCAGTTGACATGGATTAAAGTTGACTCAACCTCTGTCCTGTGTCCTTGTGTGTACCACATTGAGCATGGAGAAAAGAAAGAAGACCAAAGAACTGTCTGAGGACTTGAGAAACAAAATTGTGAGGAAGCATGAAGAATCTCAAGGCTACAAGTCCATCTCCAAAGACCTGAATGTTACTGTGTCTACCGTGCGCAGTGTCATCAAGAAGTTTAAAGCCCATGGCACTGTGGCTAACCTCCCTAGATGTGGATGGAAAAGAAAAATTGACAAGAGATTTCAATGCAAGATTGTGCGGATGGTGGATAAAGAACCTCGACTAACATCCAAACAATAATACCAAATAATAATACCAAAGAATTTGTGATTGCAATCATTTTCAGGAAGAAACTGAGTATTATCTGACAGAATTGCAGGGGTGTCAATACTTTTGGCCACAAGTGTATAGTGTATGTAAACTTCTTGTTTCTACTGTAGATGAGACTCACATCTATCTTGAGGGCACTTTCAAATGTTCCTGTTGCCAGGGTCTTGTTCTTGAGATAGATATAGGTCCCACTGGTGGAATTGGCATCTATTATACATTTATGCCATATCCCATTGTTACAAGATAGGAATAGCTCTTTAATGCTGTCTATAGTTCTTTTGAACAAAGAAACTTCATGTTTAACTGCAGAGTACTTGTCGTGTGTGAGTATATCCGAAATGTATCTTAGCTTGGTATGTGAGTAGAAACGTTTTTCCCAATGGTTTTTGAAATTTTTCTATATTTTCCGTTCTGGAAACATTTTTTACTAGATAATTTAATTAAAGGGGTTGTAAGATCATGGAAAACAACTTTTTTATAATTGGAATCATTTTAAAAATACTTCTGTGTGTAGATATTACTTTAGAGTCTTGGTATTCTGCCTCATCATTTCTCTTGTTTGCTTTTCAGAATATTGATTTGATATACCGTATATACTCGTGTATAAGCCGAGTTTTTCAGCCCAAAAATTGGGCTGAAAAGCCCCCCCTTCGGCTTATACACGGGTCAATACGGTATGTGGTGTGTGGGGGCTGTGTCCGGGTGCTGGGGAGGCTGGAGGAGGCGGGGGGAGGCTGCTGACTGAGCGGCCCGTCACGTGGTGCCGCTCATTAGATATGCATGGCTCCCCCGCCCATCACAGCGGCAGGGTGAGCCATGCATACAGCCCCCAGTGGTAGTATACAGGCAGCCCCCCTCCTGCTGGCACTCGCCCCCCACACTGTGCAGAGCCCCCTCGCTGCATTATCTTACCATCCAGCGTCTAAATCACCACGGGTCCTCCAGTCCTTGCTCGCTCGCTGTGTTCGGGTCTCACGTGACCCGGCGCGATGACGTCATCCCACTGCGACCGCGGGGTCACATGAGACCGGGAACACAGCGTGCGAGGATGGACTGGAGGACCCGTGGTGATTTAGACGCTGGATAGTAAGATAATGCAGTGTCGGGGGCTCTGCACAGTGTGAGGGCGAGTGCCAGCAGGAGGAGGGCTGCATCACATAGTGCACTGCTCCCCCAGCCGCGGGATGCAGTGCACTATCTGATACAGCCCCCCCTCCTGCCGACACTCGCCTGCTGTCTACAATACTGCTGGGGGCTGTATAACACTGGAGGGACCTGTATACCTGTCCTGGTGGCTGTATACCACTGGGAGGGCCTGTATACCACACTACTGGGGGCTGTATACCTGTGCTGGGGTCCACCCTTGGCTTATACGCGAGTCAAAAAGTTTTCCCAGTTTTTGGGGGCAAAAGTAGGGGGGTCGGCTTTTACACGGGTCGGCTTATACACGAGTATATACGGTACTTCATATCCATCCATTTGCTATTTAAAGGGAAACCTGTCACCCCTTTGGTCATTTTAAACTGTGCCCACCAGCTTACACATAATGTAAATGGGGTTCTTGTAACCCCTCTATGTGCCCAGACGTCCCTCTCATACCTGAGAAAATAACTTTTATTCTATCCAGCGCTTATATAGTCTAGGTGGATTTTGTCCTCGCCGCCCCCTGGCTGCAAAATCCGCCCTGCATTTTTTTAAATTGCTGCCCCCATCTATGATTGGCACTTGAGTGACAGACGCAATGAAGCCGCAATGGAGCACGGACACCAGCTCAACTGAGCAGGTGCGAGTGCAGCTGACACTCGAGCCAGTGGGGGCGGCAATTTAAAAAATGCAGGGCAGATTTTGCAGCCAGGGGCAGCAAGGACATAATCCACCTGGACCATATAGCAGCCTCCTGGACTTAATAGGAGGCCAGCGCCTGACAGGATAAAAGATATTTTCTCAGATATGAGGGGGACATCTGGACAGATAGAGGGGTTATAAGAACCCCTTTTACATTATTGTAAGCTGGTGGGCACAGTTTAAAATGCCCAAAGGGGGTGACAAGTTCCCTTTAACCTGATAACGACAGCCTAACATCTTGAGATGTCCAAAAAATAGGGTACTTATTCTGTTCCGAGTCTAGAGACGTCAGAACAGAAATAGCGCTCTATCGCCACCTGGTGTCATAAAATATTTAGGGTTTCAGCTACCAGGGGTAGCTGAGACCCTTGAGATTATGAATAGGGCCATTTTTACTGGTAACAATAACGTAATCACCGGTACATGGTTATTCCGATGGTAACAATGCTGTAAATGACAACACCGAAAAAATGATTTTTTTCGCATCTGACATGGTCAAACATGTCAGATGAGAGTGACATGTATATCTCTGGGGCTCCAAGGGCCCCCGGTACCACCAAAGTCCCCTCGTCGCCCTGTCAAAAAGCCAGTGATCGCAGAGCGCAGTGGGAAAAAAAACACCATTGTCTGTTCTTGCCTTCCCCCCACCCATCGCTTGCCCCCAATCGTCCAATCTGTTGCCTACATCCCACTGGACAATGTCGGACCTTTTTTTTTCTCAATAAATTGGTGAAAAGGGGTTTGTGTTGGGGAGTGTATTTTCAAATACATTTTTTTGGTTGTATTTATTTCTGTCTGTACTGATTTAATTAATAACGTCAGGTATCTGATGATGCTTGAACATTACTAACCTCAGGGCTTCATGGCAGCTGGTAATATTCAGTTGGCATTAACCAATTTATTACCCAGTCTGCCACATCTACACGGCAGCTGGATAGTCGGATTCAGCGCCAGAAAATGGCGTTTTTATGAATGTGCCATTTCCTGGAGTGGTTGCCGGCTGCATTTCACAGAGGGGGGCCCAGAAAGCTTTGGCCTTCCAATAATGAGGATTCCAGCGCCAAGATGCCTAGTTGTACCTGGCTGGACCAAAAATATGGTGAAGCTCCACTTCATTTTTTTTTACATTATTTCATGAAATAATTATTAGAAAAGGACTTCCCTATAATTTTGGTTTTCGGCCAGGTAAAAATAACGGCTCTCTGGTTCCACTTGATTCCCTGTCCGATCATTTTCCTAGTATTCGTACCAGTTTCCTCCAATACAGCCAAATTTCCCACTTTTTTAAGATGTCTGGTCATCTCCTCAGAAACCATCAAATTACCAGAGGTTTCTCTTCTCTGTCCCTCCCAAATGCAAAGGTCTCTCTGACATTTACAAAACCATCAACGCCCAGCTCTTCTCTTCTAAACCTAGTTTCATGCATAGATGGGAGGAGGACTTGTCCTTCCGGGCATCTGAGGAGGAATGGAGGGCCGCCTTGAGGGTGGTCCACAGAGCGACCAGATGTGTCAATCACCTAGAATCTTTGAAAAAAATACACCTACGGTGGTATTATTCCCCAACCCAACTCGCCCGCTTCTCACCTGACCTCTCTCCTCTGTGTTGGAGGCAGTGTGGAGGAAGGGGTACTCTTGCACACATGTGGTGGCACAGTCCGAAAATAGCTCCCTTCTGGACGGTGATAGCTAGCTTGTTGAAGACACGGGCATTGCTTCCTCTCTCTCTCTCCCCAACTAGCAATTCTCAACGTTGGTATTGACTCCCTTCCACATGGCCTAGCGGGACTTGTGTCGACCGTTTTAACAGCATCTAGAATTACCCTGGCTACTGGATGGCACTTGCATGTCCCTCCCACCTTAAACGACGTCGTAGTGTGATTGAACATGATTTACCATCACGAATACTACCTCTCACGAGATTGTAAGGCCAGAAATCTTGTATTGAAATCTTGGTCTCCCTGGGCATCTCACCCTTTAGCCTTGCCAATTGTTTAATTTGAATTTAAGCTATTCTTGATAATTGTACATTATCGGATGTGTTCCATATCCCCCCTCTCCCCCCGAGTTATGTTCTGACTAATGTATGTTTTCTTTTGTTTTTTTCTTGATATGCTGGAAATTTTGATTAAAAATCTATTGGATAAAAAAAAATACTTACTATATGCGTAGATAAAATCTTTGGGGTCACTTGTGGGGGGTTTCTGCTGTTTAGGTACCTTAGGGGTCCGGGAAATGCAAGATGGTGCCCATCATCTATTTCGTCTAAATTTGCTTTCCAAAATTCAAATAGTGCCTTTTTTCTAAGACCTCCTGTTTGTTCAAACTGAGGTTACTGGCCACATGTTACCCATGTTAGCCAGCGTGTTTAAAAGAAACTGGGTAACAAATTTGGGCATCCAATTTGTCATGCTATCCCTTGTAAAAGTGAATAAATTGAGGCTAAAACAACATCTTTAGGTAAAATATAAATGTATTTATTTTTTTATTTCACTTTGCATTCATGTCTGTGAAGCATCTGAGGGGTTAATAATCTTCTTGAATGTAGTTTTGAGTAGCTTGAAGGTAAGTTTTTGGAATGGTTTCACTTTTAGGTGTTCTCTGTCATGTACACCCTCAAAGGGACTTCAAATGTGATGTGGTCACTAAAAAAGGTTTTGTAGATTTTTTTGCAAAAATGAGAAATACTGATGAACTTTGAACCCTTATAAACTTCCTAACAAAAAAAATGTTGTTTCCAAAATTGTGCTGATGTAACGTAGACATGTGGGAAATGTTATTTATTAACCATTTTGTGTGACATTATTCTCTGGTTTAACGGAATAAAAGTACAAAATTTGAAAAATGCAAAATTTTCAACATTTTTGCCAAAATTCCATTTTATTCACAAATAAATGCAAAAACTATTGTTCTAAATTTACCACTAACATGAAGTCCAATATGTCATGAAAAAGCAGTCTTGGAATCACTGGGATCTGTTGAAGCGTTCCAGAGGTATAACCTGATAAAATGGACAGAATTGCAAAAAATGGTCTGGTCATTAAGGTGGAAATTGGCTCCGTCACTAGGGAGTTAAATTCTTATTTAGTGGCCTGTAAAGTAATAGGAATAATTTTGCTATTCCTAGACAAGAGGGGTGTGCACGTCTACCCACACATGACACATTAGGTGTACATTGTGATATGGAATCAAAAATACACCAAAAAATGAAGACATATGACAATGTATACAAATATTCCAGTTTATAACTAACAGTGTAAACCATTTCTTTAAGTGAGAACATTTTATAGTATTTTGTTTCTATCAGAAATACTGATCCATTGCTATTAACTTATTTCTTAAACTTTTTTTTCAGCATATCAGAATGACTTGTTCTTACAACTGCAGGAAGTGATCTCTTCCCTAGAAACATGTGCCTTCTCGTGGAGAAATCCACCTGAAAACAGGTCAAGGGAAGAAAGCATGACATCCCCCTCTGATCTGTGTACTGATGAAAAAACAGAAATCATGCATGGATTTAATCAGGTAGGAAATCATTACATATCTTAAAATGAGTTTTAGATTTTCATCCATAAAGCAGGTTTGTTATGGAAACAAAATTAAGGGTACCGTCACATATGGTGATGTCGGCGGAGATATCACCGGCGACGCTCGGGGGCGCGCACGTTTTTGTGCCCCGCCAGCGTCGCGTTGCGTGTTTGCGCTACAGGCGGCATCGCCACTGGGGTGTGTCCAAACCCCAACGGCGATGCTGTAACATGGGAGCCATGGCTCCCATCGCCTGTAAGATCGCCGATGGGCATGATACATGGGGCGATATGTACACATCGCCCCAGAGTGCTCGCCCGTTTCAGAGCACTGCTGAGAAACCAGGCGACCACTCAAAGGCGTCGCCATCGCCTATTTACATTAGGCGACACACAGGCTATGTCGGCGGCGATAGGACGCCCCTGCATCGCCTATAAAATTGCCGCCGATATGGCCTCATCGTGTGATGGTACCCTAAGTGCCCATTTGACGTAAACTTGATTCCTGTTGACATCATTTCCAGTTCTCTGTATGTTGCCAGTGGTTTAAACAATTGATGTTGCCACTTTGATTGCCATTGTCACTTCGAGGTGCGATTTCTCATCTGGTGTACACCGATTTAAAGAAATCAGCAGAATTAAACCTTGTTTACAGCTAACTTACACTGTGTTTTGTGCAATGAGATTTTTGAAGATTGGTCACACCCCCACTGCCCAGAATCCCCTCCTATTACCCCACACCCTTACCGACCTAATGGTATGTGGCACCCTGCATTACAGGTAGCCACAGAAACACCTAAGGCATGGATGGATTTCCACAACAGGTAACCCACATACACACAACACCTTCCACCCCAGAACAGTAGGGGGAGCTCCACTTGCTGCCTTTAATCAAGATCCCCTATAATTACTAGTGCTGGGGGTGGAGTTAGCCAGAGTGTGCAGTCGCTAGGAGAATTGTGAAGACATCCTGGTGTGTCGGAGCCGTGCTAGGCCCAAGCCAGTTGACCAAGCCTAGCCAGTATGAGGGCCTACAAGTGAGGTCGAAGGCAAGGCTTAAAGAGTAGAAGAGCGGACTGGGGGTATGGAGGAGCCATACCGGTTCACCCCAGGAAGCGACCCCGACACTGGAGTCCGAGTCTGCAGGAGAGCATCAAGCCCAGCAGAAATACCGGGTCACCGAGGAGACTCCTGTCTCCCAGACACCTGTCACGCAACCAATAGGGGAGCCAGGGACTACAGGAGAAGTCATAGTGGTAGCCCACACAAAGGTTCTCGACACTACAGAACGGGTGAGAGAAAGACACAGAGGAGATCAGGCTTAGTTTCACATGGGTCAGAGACTTCAACGAGGGAAAAGAGACAAGGAGGCCTTATCCATCACTCACTGTGAAAATCCAGAAGTGCCTTCCCGACCACCTGGAACATACCCTAGAAAGTGCCTTCAATACCATCAGTAAAGGTATAGAAATGATCCACAGTGTGTGTGTCAGTTTGTCCATCCCTGAACCCGTCCGGCCTAGAGACTGTCGCAGCGGCCCGGCTGCCTAACCACCTCCCTGTGCAAATCCCAGTCACCTCATCACTGTCCCGGGGACCCCTCTCCACCTGTGGGGAGCTGTACCACCCAGGCTGCCTGTCCATCATCCCCAGAGGTCTAAAGCAGCGCTGGTGCCTTCAGCAGAATCTACAGGTGGCATCATAAGACTTTTATTATTTAACCCTTTTTCAGCTGACCCTAGGGCTACGGGCCCGGGCACCAGCCACCGAGACAGCACCCCATATCAACGCCGGGGTACCGAGTTCCCATAGACCCCTGGGCAGGTCAGGTAGGCCACCAATGTTAAAGTCATGGACAACCGCTTTAAGCAGGTGCGTTAGGTAATTTTGCTTGCACAGTACTCCATATCTAGTTTCTACTTAGGATAGCTTAGACCACTAGAGTACACATTCTGATCCATATGTGTTAGTTTCTTGCCAAGCCATCTTTCAAAGTTCTATTGAGTTCTACAGAAAAGCTCCTGAATAGAGATGGGCGAATCTGCAGATGTTTAGGTTAGGCGAATCCAGCCAGACTTTCCTTTTGGACCGGACTTGACCCGAGCTTGAGCCAGAACCCTGAACCCCATATAAGTCTAAGAGGACCCAAACTTTAGTGCTATGAAATGGTGGCTATGGGGTGGCAAAACGAAGCAAAGTGACAATTAAATGTAGAAAAGTCATATTTACCAAAGACCACGCGCCTTTCACACTACTTCCGGTATTAAGCCTGATTCACTGCTTCCCCCACCTGCTCTATGTGACAGCGTCTGTGATTGGCTGTTGCAGTCAGAGTTCGCCCCCACCCTCTGTGATTGGTTGCCATACACATTAGTGTATGGCAATGAACATGCCATCATATTAGTGTAAAAAGAAATGAATAATTGAAAAAACATGACGTGGGGTCTATTGTACATTGATACTCAGCTCAGCCATTAGTTGTGAACGTTATGTTGGCTGGGTATCAAAATACGGGTACCATGCAGGTTTTTAAAAATTTAATTATAATAAAAACAACATATCCCCCCCCCAATTTGGATATTCAGCCAAGATAAAACACATTCACAAATGTACACCTGGTATGTACTCTGTAATGGCGGTGTTCGACTGAACAAGAACATGGCCTAATCATACCACAGCTCCTGGACTGGGGAGGAAATAAAGGAGAGTATACATACATTACAGCATAGGATCGCAAATAATTCTTTTTCTGAGGTAAAACAATGTTTACAAACAGAGAGGGAAATGTTTTATATCACAAAAATTATCTGCCATGATCCCATGCTGTAATGTCTTTATACTTTTTTGCTTCCTCCTATTCCCAGGAGATGTGGTATGATCAGACCATGTTCATGTACGGTCAGACACAACCATTACACATTACATGGCAGGGACACATATATAAGATTATCTCAGCACAGGAGATGTGGTATGATCAGGCCATGTCCCTGTACAGTCAGACACCTCCATTACACTACATAACAGGGACACATATAAAAGATTATCTCAGCCCAGGAGATGCGGTATGATCAGACCATGTTTCTGTACAGTTAGACACAGCCATTACACATTACATGTAATGAGATATAGAAATTGGTTGCGCCACGCTGCTTTATGTTTTATATCCACCCTCTGTTAAGTCACCGTTACACTCACCTTTTCCTGTTGTGCTGTCCGCAAAACAGGGGGCTCACGTAGTGAGTGCACGGGGTCTCTCTCTATGCGGTGTGGAATTCTTTCCCTTTTTCCTCGGTGTCCGCCTGTGCAATTGCACGTGATCCCTCACGTGTTTTCCTCTCCTCTGTTAGGTTTGTCTTCTCCTCCGGAGCTGCTCCACCGCTCTCCCCATAGGGAGATGGATATGCAGGCAATGGAATAAAACGATGTTTGGGTGAGCGCTGGGATATGAAGACAGCTACACTTCAACAAGTATTTTACCTGTAAGTTTATTGTAGTGCTGGGATATGAAGACAGCTACACTTCAGCAAGTATTTTACCTGTAAGTTTATTGTTCAAATCACACTAGGTCCTCTCCCACTGGGAGTGGGAGAGGACCTAGTGTGATTTGAACAATAAACTTACAGGTAAAATACTTGTTGAAGTGTAGCTGTCTTCATATCCCAGCGCTCACCCAAACATCGTTTTATTCCATTATACATTACATAGCAGGGACACATATATAACATGATCTCAGCCCAGGAGATGTGGTATGATCAGATCATCTCCTTGTACGGTCAGACATAGCCATTACACAGTACACTGTGTTCCAAATTATTATGCAAATGTTGTTTTTCTCTGATTTTCCTAAATGGTCAGTGCAAATGACAGTCAGTGTAATAAAAGTCATCACCCGTTAGAGTATACATCGAATTTTATTGAAGAAACCTCCCAATGATAACAGTATAATCTTAAAAATTAAAAAAAACCTCTAAATGCACTGTTCCACAGTAGAGTTTCTAAACATTTGATATGTTTTAAAAAACTGAAAATGCTCATTTGTTGAATTTGCACCATTAGGAGGTCACATTCACTGAAATAAAAAGCTATTTAACTCCAAAACATCCTAAAAGGCCAAGTTACATGTTAAGATAGGAACCCTACTTTGATCTCACCTTCACAATTCTTGCATCCCTTGAACTTGTGAGTTTCTGGAGAGTTTCTGCTTCTGTATTTCTTTGCATGATGTCAGAATAGCCTCCCAGAGCTGCTGTTTTGATGTGAACTGCCTCCCTCCCTCATAGATCTTTTGCTTGATTATACTCCAAAGGTTCTCTATAGTGTTGAGGTCAGGGGAAAATAGTGGCCACACCATGAGTTTATCGCCTTTTATGTCCATAGCAGCCAATGACACAGAGGTATTCTTTGCAGCACGAGATGGTGCATTGTCATGCATGAAGATGATTTTGCTCCTGAAGGCATGTTTCTGCTTTTTGTACCATGGAAGAAAGTTCTCAGTCAGAAACTCTATATACTTTGCAGAGATCATTTTCACACCTTCAGGAACCTTAAAGGGGCCTACCAGCTGTTTCCCCATGATTCCAACCCAAAACATGACTCCTCCGCCTCCTTGCTGACGTCGCAGCCTTGTTGGGACATGGTGGCTATCCACCAACCATCCACTACTCCATCCATCTGGACCTTCCAGGGTTGCTTGGCACTCATCAGTAAACAAGACTGGTTGAAAATTAGTCTTCATGTATGTCTGGGCCCACTGCGACCGTTTATGCTTGTGAGCACTGTTTAGGGGTGGCCGAATAGTAGGTTTATGCAACACAGCAAGCCTTTGAAGGATCCTACACCTTGAGGTTCGAGGGACTCCAGAGGCACCAGCAGCTTCAAATATCTGTTTGCTGGTTTGTAAGGCTTTTTTAGCAGCTGCTCTCTTAATCCGATGAACTTGCCTGGCAGAAACCTTCCTCATTCTGCCTTTGTCTGCATGACCACGTCTGTGCTCAGAATCAGCCACAAATCTCTTCACAGTACGATGATCGAGGGGGCGTGGCTTGGAGCTCATGCTGGGCGGTCAGGTTTAGCAGAGGCTCCTGCATTTTAGCCTTAATCGACGGATTTAACCCCTTTACTGGGTTTTATATCCCGCCACACCAACAAGGATTCGTCTGGGAAGTCTTCCTGATCCCTTTGGACCCATTGGATCCACCCTGTTGCCTGGAAAAACTAGCTGAATCTCATCCGAGACAATTACAGTAAGCTATACTGCTGAGGCGTCCCCAATGTGTGGCTCCTATTACATCTGAGGATATTTGATGTTTATTCAACGTATTTTCACCTGACTGGGGCCCCTCTCTGTTCTGTGAGGAATCGAAGCTGCCCTGACTGGTTTCCAGCCCTTTGAAGAGGCTGTGAGGAGCTCAGTGATCACTGTACTATAACAGCTGCGGCCATTTTCTTTTTCCTGCTACTACACTGCTCTGAAAGAAAAGTTGAGCAGGGTCAACTGGAAGTCTCCTCTACTGTAGTGGGCTCTCTCCTGGCTACAACAGCTAATTACTAATTTGACTAATTCTTGGCTGCCTGGGCACCTCCGCCTATAGATCTGATTAAGACTTTTTGTTAGACCTGCACCTCTTCAAGCAGCTGTGTCTATGAATGGAGGCCATGTTACAACTATTAAACAGATAGAAAACTCAGTGCTGCTGCTGGAAAGATCTTAAGTTTGTTTTGGTCTTTCTATGAATCAACTTTGCTGAGGTTGGTTTGCTTGCTGCCTGGGATGACAGACTTGTTGTCAAGGTTTTCCTGGCTCTTCCCAGAGTCCAACAAAACTTAGTGCTGTTGAAATAGCTGCTGATCTCTGTATTATCCCTTCAGAGACTCTCCCTGACAGCTTTCAGATTACTGGAGATTTTTGGACACTTTTTGATCTGGACAGTGATCCTCCATTTCTTCTTTAAGTTTTTTGGCAGTTTTTCTTTCCAGTGAAGAACTTTCTTGTGACAATTGAAAGAAGAGATTTGATTTCTATACCCCTGGACTTCTGCAATCAAGACCAGCCTCTCATTGAAGCATTGCAATAAGTCTTATAACTGGCAGATTTGTCCCTCTTCTTCCTTTCTCTCCTTCTTTGACTTTCCTTGGCTCTCCTCTCCTCTTCCCTCTCTTTGAGTATTCATTTCTACTATGATAACTCTTCTCATTAAGTGCACAACCTGATACCCTATCTCTTTCTGGTGCTACTGCCTCTCCCTTCCTCTTGTGGGTCCAATTTCTCACAGACGCTTAGGATTTGAGTTGAATTTGTGCATTTTTTCTTGTTCTCCCTGTCAAACTCTCATATATAGCCCTGTCTTACTGTGTTTAATAGTTTTATTCTAACATTGTTATCGACTGCTAGGGTTGGTATTCGCTCAACGCATACTAAACTGCTGACATACTGGTCTAAATCAACAATAGTACTAGGTTATATTCACTAAGGATTATGGCGTCCCAAAAGTCGAGACCAGAAAAAGCAAAACCATGAGTAAGGATGCTGTTCATTCAGGATCCACACATAGGGATCGTTCCAGATCCCCTACAAAACATTCTGACAGTAACTCGTGGTCACGCACCCGCAATGTGACGTCAGACGACTCCACGGCTCTGGAGGTTGTTCCTCCAAAGCAGAGGAGAGATAAAAGAAAAGAATCAACATCTACAATACCTACTGCTTCAAAACCGACTATGAGGGAAACCTCTGACTCGGAAGAAGACTCATCTCCTTATCACTAGCCCAGCCAAACAGAGGATGAGGATCGAAAGTCCTAACAAATCGGACAGTTGTGACCCCTTCTTAAATTTGACTGGTCCCAACCGATTGATCAGACTTTCTTTAAGGGCATTTTTGCTGCCTTTAGAGAATCTCTTCGTATTGACTTTGATTCTCGCTACGATTGCCTCCAAAAGTCAATTGACTCGGTGACTCTTAGGACTGATAAAAATGAGTCTGAGATTTTTGACCTGGGAGAAATGAGTAATAAATTGGAGAGGGAAAACCGCCACCTTAGAGAGGAACTACAGGGTGTTAAGAATAAACTCACCGACCTGGAGGACTGTAACAGACGGCAGAATCTGAAGTTTAGAGCCATACCAGAAACGGTTAAAAATGATCAGCTAGCTCCCTATATTAAAGACTTGGTGAGGACAGTCATCCCATCCCTATCTGACCTAGATTTGACTCTGGTAAGAGTACATCGTCTCCCAAAGCCTGAACATCTCAAATCTGAAATCCCTAGAGACGTTATAGTTAAATTCCACTTTTATCATACGAAAGACCAGCTAATGGAATACCTTCACCGCAAAGGGTTCATCCCAAAACCTTATAACTTGATTAAGGTCTTTGCGGACTTGTCTAGGGAAACTATGACACAACGCAAAAAAATGATAAAAATTACCGACGCCCTACGTAACAATCAAATTCAGTACAAATGGGGATTCAATCCCACAAAAGTCCTCTTCTTCTTTCAAGGAAGAACTATGGAATCTCGGAAACTGAAAATGGGGAAAAGATTCTTGGAGATCTGGGGATCTTCACCTGATAAGCAATACCTATCATTAGGCTAATGCAATGTGCCGAAACTTTAGCTCCTATAGGAGGTTTCCAACGAAATGTATTCCCTCCTTGTTGGGATTCTGCTGAGAAATCAGATAGAAGTCTATTTGTTTAATATAATTTTGCACAGTTTGGTGTTAACTAAGTTTTGTGCAATCCTAGCTTTTTTCTCTTTGTTAAATATATTTAAAAGGAAGCTAATGACAGTAATATTACATTTACATCTGAGCTATTCTTCTTATTTCTACAATCTTGGTCATGTCACTTAAATTTTTGGTTATAATGTCAATGGCCTGAACTCTCCCCAACGGCGATATCACACGAAGATGATTAAAGACTACAAAGCTGATGTAGTGGCTCTGCAGGAAACCAAATTTTCTTCTAGTAACCATCCTAGATTCTCGCATAAGGATTTCCAGAATATTTTTCTGGCAAACAACCAGAGAAAAAAATGGGGCGTTGCCATCTTGATAAGAAATACTGTTGTATTTGAGCAAATTTCTCGAATAGATGACCCGAATGGGAGGTTTATAATTTTATCTTGTAAACTGAATCATCAACTTTTCACCCTAGTGAATGTCTATGTACCTAACCGTGGACAGATCACCTTTCTTAACAGAATTTTACGGAAACTTGACCAGTTTACAAAGGGTGAATTGTTGATATTTGGTAATTTTAATATAGTTCCCAACCCCTCCCTTGATTTTTCGAATAAATCAAGGCAACACTCCTTTTGTTTAGATCCCTGGATAATAAAATCTGGACTCTATGATGTTTTTAGATGCATCCACTCATCATCTCTGGAGTTTACACACTTCTCGGGTACTTATAACTCTTATGCTAGATTGGATTTAGTCCTCACTAATATCTTCTCTCTCCACAAATTTAAATGCATCTCTATAGGCCCTAGGTCATGGTCTGACCACTCCCCGGTGATATTTGAGATTGAGACACTATGCAATACCTCCTCACAACGACTTTCGAGAAATAACAGCTTCCTCTATAACCACCCGGTCTATAAAAAAGAAATAGAATCCACTATTCAAACTTATTTCAAAGACAATGATATTGATGATATATCAATATTCACTTTGTGGTCTGCTTTCAAGGCAGTACTCAGAGGCAAGCTCATCCAACTAAATTCACAACTAGCCAAACTAATAGAGATAAAACGAAAAATCTGGTGAATGATATACATATTTTGGAACAAAAACAAATTTCCAACACCTCAATAGATTATTCTTCTAGGATCCTCCAGCTTAGAATGAATCTCAAATCAGTCTTATCAAGTGAATACGACAAAATGGTACAAAGAACCATATCTAAATACTATTTCTCCGCAGATAGACCATCCAAATTATTCGCTGCCAAAGTTAAACATTATAAAATGAAGTCTGGAATAAATGAGATAAAAGACCCCTCTGGCCGTTTAGTAAAACACCCGCAAGATATAGTTAACTCCTTTGCAAATTTCTATAAAGCATTATATAATTTAAGAGACGACCCTTCCTCACCCCAGCCCTCTGACAAGGAGATTGATGATTATTTAGCTAAACTCGACCTGCCAACTCTAAACGACAAAGATTTGCAAGATCTAAACCTCCCATACTCACCCCAAGAAATCTTGGGAGTGATTAAAGAACTTAAACTAGGTAAATCGCCGGGCCCAGACGGCTTTCAGAACGAACTGTATAAATCATTTGATAGTTTATTGCTTCCCTACCTTACCAAATTATCTAACCAGTCTGCTCAGCAGGGCTATCTTCCACACGACATGTTAGAAGCTATTGTCACCATCATTCCAAAAAACAAAGGGGACCCCTCAGAAACAAAGAATTATAGGCCCATCTCCCTCCTAAATTCTGATACAAAAATTTTAGCAAAATTGGTTGCGGACAGACTAAAATTGCATATCACTAAACTAATCCATAAAGACCAGACTGGTTTTATCCCTGGCCGAACTACTGCTGACGCCACAAGACGAGCAATAGATTTAGTCACCCTGGTTGAGCGCTCAAAACTACCATCTGTCTTCCTAGCTCTAGATACAGAGAAGGCTTTCAACAGAGTATACTGGCTCTTTCTCTTTGGTGCTCTGCAGAGGTTTGGCCTTCAAGGGAATATTTTTATGTCTATCACATCGATGTATACCAACCAGTCTGCCCGAATCTACTCTAATAACACTCTCTCGCAAAGGTTTAGCCTTTCCAATGACACCAGATAGGGGTGCCCCCTCTCACCCATCCTTTGCTCCCTTTATTGAGCCCTTTTTGGCCTCGATTAGGAAAAATACTAATATTAAAGGCATACCTACTGACACAGAACAAACCAAGGTAGCCCTTTTCACAGATGATATTTTACTTACTATCTCTAATCCTCTCAAATCCTTGCGACATGTAACATTATCAATCAAAGAATTTTCCTACCTCTCTCTATAAAGTAAATAAATCAAAGTCTCAAGTTATAGATTTTAATTTAGATTGTACCCTACTGACCTACCTTAAAGAAGAATTTGAATATACTTAGGAAGAAAGAAGAATCTCTTATTTGGGAATCCACATAACTAAGCCCTCGTCTGATATAGTCCAGGAGAATCTCTCAAATCTATTTAAAACATTTCACCATGAATATCTACGCCTGACCAAACTCGAGATCTCCTGGCTAGGCAGAATTGAGGCGTTTTAAAATGCTTCTCCTTCCCAAGTTCATATATATAATTAGGTCTATTCCTGTTTTTATTCCAAAAATCTGGTTCCAAAATTTCAAACCCAGCTGATGAAGTACATTTGGAACAAGAAAAAATCAAGAGTATCTAGGAACTCTTTGGAAAAGCATAAGAGGATGGGGGGGTTGGGGATCCCCAATCTTTACAATTATTATTTATCTTCAATGCTTAAACTTTCACTGGGATGGTTGTTAGACCCAGGTGTCTTAGCCTGGACTAATATAGAGAAGTCAATCGTTAAGACAAATCAAATGTCAGCCTTCATTCTAGCTCATCTAATAGAACCCTCTAGATCTCCCCCAAACTATCCTGCCCTGAAGGCTGCTATTTTGACATGGAGAAATCTTGTAAACAAATCCCCTGACCGAACTAATCTGACGTCAATGAAGAATATTCCTCTTATAGTACTAGAAATTTTAATACCAAAACTCAATCTATCGGAGTGGTTGGATAGAGGTGTCCTATAAATGACATAATGCAAAATGAGTCTTCCTTCTATTATCTTCAAACTAAGTTCTCTCTTCCCAGGGATGAGAGAACAAGATGGAGATCTATAGCCAACTACTTTGAAAACTCCTCTCCCACTCTTTCCCTTCCACAAACAGTGCAAGACCTCATAAATTCTCCTAAAAAGACCTAACTATGGAAATCTAACATAATTTATAGAGTTCTTAATAAGGAGACAGAACTTCCTGATCACTCTTTCATAGCGGCATGGGAACAAGAATTAAAGATCAAAATAGATTTGCAAAAAATGACAAAAATACTAGCTATTACGTATTCCAATACCGCTTCTGCCACGATCCATGAATCCTATTTTAAAATGTTATCTGGATGGTATTGGACCCCGGTAAAACTCCATTGTATTAATCCTGTAAACTCACCAAATTGTTGGAGAGCCTGTAATAACCCAGGGACCTTATCCCATATATTTTGGAGCTGCCCAAAATTAGTAAATTTCTGGCTGGGAATTAAACAACTCATTACAGAAATTACTGTGTTGAAAATTAATATTACTCCTCAGCTTGCTCTTCTATCCATAGGCATAGAAGACCTTCCCAAACAGTTACGCTATATAATCTCACATATACTCTTGACGGCAAAACTTGTCATAGCTTCCATGTGGAAAAGTGACGATCTACCAACTTTATCACACTTGATAGAAAGAGTAACGCAACACAACATATTTGAATATAATGCTGCCATTAGAGGTAATTCTTTTTCAAAATATTTACTTCGTTGGGATCTCTGGACCACGAAATATTCTCCCATGTTATTAAACTAGGCCTAAGGACGTGCTTAAATATGTTCTTAGGCTATCCTAGCTCTAGAAGTTATATTAACTTATGATGATGGTACAAATTGTGAACGATTGATGCTCAGTAGTACCTGAATTTCATTTCGAATTCTTCATTCTACCAAGCTTTAAATTTACTGACTTGCTTTATTTACTCATCAATGCAGCATGTTAACTTATGAAAATCTTTTATTTTCTATGTACGTTCCCGTCTGTTGTGGGAGCTACAAATCGTTACATTCCAATGTGAAACCCAATGTTTTTGTTTAATATGTCTGTTCCCCTCCTCCTCTCCCTCCCTTTATTTATGTATCCTCCACCCCCCCCCCCTTTTTTTCCCACCAAGAACCAATTTGCATAATAATTTGGAACACAGTGTATATTGCAGGATCACCTGTAAGGCTAGGGTCACACATAATCCCTTGGTCCGTTTTTGGCATCAGTTTTAGCAGTCCAAAAACTGATGCAAAAACGGATTATATGTAATAAATACCCTATCCGTTTTTTTCTGCACCCAAAAACGTTCCTAGGAGGTTTTTTAAACCCAAAAACGTTGGTAGGAACGTTTTTGTGTGCAGTAAAGAAATGGATCTGTTTTTTTAACATGGGGCCCTATGGAAAAATGGATAAGTTTTTTAGAGCATTGTTTATGTAAAAAATGGCAAAGTCCCAAAAACGTTCAGGGGCACAGGAGGCACAAAAAGCAGCCTAGGAAAAACAGTTTTGGCATGGAAAACACTTCCAAAAAGGGATTGCTATGAGTGACCCTAGGCTAAGATTATCTCAGCACAAAAATGTTTTTATTGAAATCAAATCCAATTGAAATATATTATTATTTCAAGATCTGTTGATTAAAATGAATTTGAAGTGTAACCCATTAACAACATTTTATGCCCTGGTTATTTTGCAGGCACAGCAGCTGTGCCCATGTGATAGCTACCGGGTCTCCAGCTGATGTTGAAGCCAAGACCTGATTTTCACTTTCAAGAGCAGTGTCCATGCTGCTCCGGGCAGTTTAACCCCCTAAATGCTGCGATCAATAGCGATCGCAGTATTTAGATGGCTGGTAGAGTAGCCTCTCCCCAATGATCAGGATCCCCGTGATGTAATTATGGGGTGCGATCAATGACCTGGTAACCTGGGCTCATTGTCATGACAAGCAAGGCCTGGGTCTCCCAGCTACAGAAAGTCTTGCACACCAGGCCAGATGCATGATGTGCAAGGCTTACTGTCAGTACTACAAGTGCATCGCTTACACATAGTGTAATCCATTGCAATGCTGGTGCATTGCAATGAATTAAGTACCGTATATACTCACGTATAAGCCGAGTTTTTCAGCCCAAAAATTGGGCTGAAAAGTTACCCCCTCGGCTTATACGCGAGTCAGTGACGGCAGCAGCCCCGGCACTACAGTAGCCCCGGCAGCCCCAGCAGCCCCAGTAATCCAGGGCCCCCCCAGCCTTGCTCCGGTCAGCTGTAAAGTAAAATATACTTATCACTGTCCCGCTGACGTCCGCGCCCGCCCGCTGCTGACACCGCGATCCTCCATCTTCATGCGTCTTCTTCCGGTTTCCTGTGTTCGTCGCAGGCAATGACGTCATTGCCGGCGCCGAACTCAGGAAGTCGGAAGAAGACGCATGAAGATGGAGGATCGCGGTGTCAGCAGCGGGCAGGCGCGGACAGTGATAAGTATATTTTACTTTACAGGTGACCGGAGCAAGGCTGGGGGGGCCCTGGATTACTGGGGTTGCTGTATACTACCACTGGGGCTGCTGGGGCTGCTGTATACTACCACTGGGGCTGCTGGGGCTGCTGTATACTACCACTGGGGCTGCTGGGGCTACTGTATACTACCACTGGGGCTGCTGGGGCTGCTGTATACTACCACTGGGGCTGCTGGGGCTCCTATATACTACCACTGGGGCTGCTGAGGCTGCTGTATACTACCACTGGGGCTGCTGGGGCTGCTGTATACTACCACTGGGGCTGCTGGGGCTCCTGTATACTACCACTGGGGCTGCTGGGGCTCCTATATACTACCACTTGGGCTGCTGGGGCTGCTGTATACTACCACTGGGGCTGCTGGGGCTGCTGTATACTACCACTGGGGCTGCTGGGGCTCCTGTATACTACCACTGGGGCTGCTGGGGCTCCTATATACTACCACTGGGGCTGCTGTATACTACCACTGGGGCTGCTGGGGATGCTATATACTACCACTGGGGCTGCTGGGGATGCTATATACTACCACTGGGGCTGCTGGGGCTGCTGTATACTACCACTGGGGCTGCTGGGGCTGCTATATACTACCACTGCGGCTGCTGGGGATGCTATATACTACCACTGGGGCTGCTGGGGATGCTATATACTACCACTGGGGCTGCTGGGGATGCTATATACTACCACTGGGGCTGCTGTATACTACCACTGGGGCTGCTGTATACTACCACTGGGGAGGCCTGTATACCACTGGGGGGGGGCCTGTATACCACACTGCTGGGGGCTGTATACCTGTGCTGGGGTCCACACTCGGCTTTGGGGCAAAAGTAGGGGGGTCGGCTTATACACGGGTTGGCTTATACACGAGTATATACGGTAATCGAGTAAAAAAGGTAAAATATAAAAAAACTAAGAGAAAAATATGACAAAATATGATATTAATATATGTGTAAAAGAAAAATAAACAAAAGTTAAAGATATTTGGCAATGCCGCATCCAGAATTACCCGATCTATAAAATTGTCACGCTACTTAACCCCTTAAGTGAGCATTGTAAAAAAAAGAAGTCAAAAACACTATGCTTTTTCATCATACTGTCTAAAAAGTGGAGTAAAATGCAAGCAAAAAATCATGTGTAAATAATAATATTGCTAAAATCGTCCTCTTGTCCTGCAAAAAAACCTGCCACATTGCTCTGTCAGCAGAGAAATAAAAAAAGCTATAGCTCTCAGAATACAGCAATGTAAAAACAGTTATGTTTTTTATATAACTGTTTTTATGGTGTAAAAGTGGCAAATTATAAAAAAATAAATGTGATAATGCTGTTGTGGCGCTCCACTGGTCAGTGCGCCACAGTAGGGGTACTGTACCCATGACTGAGTGTGTGATATTCCTGTCATTGGGGAGTGTAAAGTCAACCTGAGGCTCTCATCCCAGCATCCCTACACCTAACATAGGGGACCAATTGGACACCTGTTACCAGGGTAACCGGTCCCGGTGGGAGGAGCGCTAGGGTAGAAGGAGTGGGAACTAACAGACAGAATGAGTTAAGCCTGAAAAGAGTCTAGTCTGTGGGACGAAGTAAGGAATAAGTCCTAGAGGGACACCACAGGGAGGGCGCCCGAAAAGGAGTGGCGACCCAGACGGAAGGAGGAGACCCAGTGCCAGATCTTACCACGGTCTAAGAGAAATCCTGGTCTACAATGGGGTACTGGATCCGAGTCACGGTGCAGGCGAATTTAATCCTGAGCCGTCAATACTGGTGGGTCGCAAGGTTAGCCATGCAGCCCCAACCTCGTCCAGAACGTGCTGCCCCACCAGGGGAACTAAACCAGTTTGGTTGAGCCCCATAGAGAAGAACAACATAGCACCCAATGGGCATGGTAGACAAGTGGGTTGTGCAGGACAGTGCAAGGAAAGTAAGGAGGCGCAGGAACAAGGGACAGTGAAAGTAACTGAAGGAACACTCTGGGAGCCTCAAAAAGACTTTATTCTCCCCATTGACTACCCAGCCAGCTACCAGCTAAGCTAAGCTAAGACTGTGTAACTGTGCACCTTAACTGCTAAGAACTGTTTAAAGTACCCGTACAGAGTCAGCAAGCCTCCGGTGTCTTATTCTCTTAAGTTAAGAAGCAGCTGCTACCACGACAACCAGCTCAGCAGCAGCACTGCAGGGAGCGTTATCAACTGGCTGCAATACCACCATCCCCTGCGGTCTGACTGAGGAGCTGGTGAGATCACCAGAAACTGCAGGTCATGAGACTTTTATTATTTTAAGGCCATTATTCAGCCAACCCCCAGGGCTACGGGCCCGGGCACCAGCCACTGAGACAGCACCCCATATCAACGCCGGGTTCCGAGTTCACATAGACCCCTGGGCGGGTCTCTGTGATCGTACTGACACAAAGAATAAAGCTGTGTTATCTCTTTCACGTCACGGCGAATGGCGTAAAAAAAAATCCTGAATTTCTGTTTCTTCTTGTTTCTGACTCACAAAAAGCAGAATAGAAAACAATGGAAAAACATTAAGTGGCCCATAATGGTACCAATAATAACTCCAACTTATTTCACAAAAAACAAGCCCTCACATGACTCTGTTGGTAGAAAAATATAAAGAACTATAGCCTTCAAAATTCGGGGATGCAAAAAAAGCATTTTTTAGTGTGACCAAAGAAAATTCACTGTAATGAGGCAGAGACACTTTGAACTCCCATCTGACTTGTGGTCCGGTTGTGTCCATATTTTGCGCGTCTTTTTAGACGTGCACAAAAGTGTGGTCAACAACAATTTTGTGCAACTTTGAAAAGAAGTACACTGCTGAAAAGAGGCCAAGCAGAGTCCAGAATAACTCTGCCGCCTCATTAGTGAATAGACCAGTCAGGGTTATCACCTGAATCATGTGTTTCGGAGATGTAGCTGTAAACCTTAACATATGTGGTCAAGCATAGAGCACAGGATAAATGTGAACTGATCCAAAATGTTCTGTACCAAAATTGCCACCAATAGCATTCAACTCAACCCACAAAACACAAATCCCCACCAAGGTCCATTATCTGTTAATGAAAATATAGGGGACTTCTATGTTACTGGTAGCACAAAGGCTATGGAAAAGCGCTATGGCTCCTTCAACCCCAATAAAAAAAAAACAGTAAGGCTGGGTTCACATTGGCGTTCCCCTCCGCAG
Organism: Allobates femoralis; assembly: GCA_033576535.1. Lineage (NCBI taxonomy): Eukaryota > Metazoa > Chordata > Amphibia > Anura > Aromobatidae > Allobates > Allobates femoralis. Next base: position 427,109,249 of record JARQOC010000003.1, read on the forward strand.
CGTTCTGCAGAGGGGAAGCGCCATGTGTGTGCAGCCAGCAGAAGCCCCTATATTTATAATGAGAGCACATGGTGCTGCGCTTGACTGCGCATGACCGTGCGCTCCCATTTACTCCCATATGTGATTTGTACGCAGGCGGATGTCTGCGCACAAATCACACAGTCTCGTCCGCACCAGGGACGCGACATGTTGCATTCCTGGTATGGAGGAGAGTGTGCGATTTGTGGTCAAGCATCCGCCTGCGTACAAATCACATATGGGAGTGAATGGGAGCGCACGGTCATGCGCAGTGAAGCGCAGCACCGTGCGCTCTCATTATAAAGATAGGGGCTTCTGCTGGCTGCGCACACATGGCGCTTCCCCTCCGCAGAACGCTGCGGAGGGCAACGCCAATGTGACCCCAGCCTAAGTCTACACCCCCAAATCCAAATACCCCCTCCCTTCTGAGCACCACAATGTGCCTAAGCTGCAGTTAACGTCCACATGTTTGGCAATATTGTATTGAGGAAGCCTGCTTAATTTTAGGGATGAGTGTCTCCAGAAGGACGAGCTGGGAACAATATTTAGGCACTACAATGTAATCCAAAAATCAAACAGCACTTGACATGTGCCCAGACAATGCTGTATAATCATTCTGTGGGGTACTGACACATTCAGGAAAAATTGTGTAACACATTTTGGGGCCCTTTTTTACCTATTCTACTTGTCAAAATTGAAAATTTGGGGTTAAAACAAGATTTTATTGGTAAAAATGTAAAGTAATTAAACCACACCACAACAAAGTGTAATAATTCGTAAAGTCGTTTTACTACTTGTCTTTGTCTACCCTCTCACTTGTAAAGCACCATATAATCTAATGGTGATATATAAACACTTAATAATAAAATAATAAATAATAATAATAATAGTGGTGCTGCACACTGCGAGAGAGATGTCATATTTAGGGAGGTTAGTGGAGGGCGGGAGCAGAAGTTCAGTTTTGGAAAGGTTGAGTTTCAGTTAGAGGGCGGTCATGATATTGGAAACTGCGGTTAGACAGTTATTGGTGTTCTTTATTAGAGCGGGAGTAAGGTCAGGGAAAGAAGTGTATAGTTGTGTGTCATCAGCATAAAGATGGTACTGAAGGCCAAATCTGCTGATGATCTGTCCAATCGGGGCCGTGTAGAGAGAGAAGAGAAGAGGTCCAAGGACTGAACCTGAGCGACCCCAATAGTGAGAGGAAAAGGGGGGGAAGTGGAGCCAGCAAATGATACACTGAAAGAGTGGTCTGAAAGATAGGAAGAGAACCAGGAGAGAGCTGTGTCCTTGATGCCAATAGAGTGCAGCATGGAGAGTAGGAGATGGTGGTCAACAGTGTCAAAGCCTGCAGAGAGATCAAGAAGAATAAGCAGAGAGTGGTCACCATTATGTTTTGCTATCAGAAGGTCATTCGTCACTTTGGTGAGAGCAGTTTCTGTGGAATGTAGGGGACAGAAACAAGACTGTAATGGGTCTATAAGAGAGTGAGTGGGGAGGTAATGAGTGAGGCGGGAGTAGACCAGGCGCTCCAGGAGTTTAAAGATGAAGGTGAGATTGGAGACTGGTCTGTAGTTGTTTGTGCAGGAAGGGTCGAGAGAAATTTTCTTTAATAATGGAGTGATGATAGAGTGTTTGAAGGAGCAGGCGAATATGCCAGAGGAGAGGGAGAGATTGATGATTTTGGTGAGGTGAGTGATGACCACCAGAGTGAGAGACTGGAGTACCTGTGAGGGAATAAGGTCAGCAGTGCATGTGGTGGGACAAGAGGAAGAGAGGAGCCTGGAGACTTCTTCTTCTGTGACTGAGTCAAAAGTGGAGAGTGAGCCGAAGGAAATGTGGAGAGAGGTAGGGGTTACAGCGATTTGAGGTTGGGAGCTAATTTCCTGACGGATGTTTTCTATTTTCTCTGTGAATTAAGAAGCCAGATCATTAGCACAGAGTTCAGTGATCGGGGCCTGCACTTTAGGACTGAGAAGAGAGTGAATGGTGTCAAAGAGTTTTTTTGGGCTGTTGGATAGTGAGGAGATCAGGGTGGTGAAGTAGGTTTGTTGGGCAAAGTGAAGGGAAGAGTTGTAAATTCTCTGAATAAATTTATATACAGTTAGGGCCAGAAATATTTGGACAGTGACACAAGTTTTGTTATTTTAGCTGTTTACAAAAACATGTTCAGAAATACAATTATATATATAATATGGGCTGAAAGTGCACACTCCCAGCTGCAATATGAGAGTTTCCACATCCAAATCGGAGAAAGGGTTTAGGAATCATAGCTCTGTAATGCATAGCCTCCTCTTTTTCAAGGGACCAAAAGTAATTGGACAATGGACTCTAAGGGCTGCAATTAACTCTGAAGGCGTCTCCCTCGTTAACCTGTAATCAATGAAGTAGTTAAAAGGTCAGGGGTGGATTCCAGGTGTGTGGTTTTGCATTTGGAAGCTGTTGCTGTGACCAGACAACATGCGGTCAAAGGAACTCTCAATTGAGGTGAAGCAGAACATCCTGAGGCTGAAAAAAAAGAAAAAAATCCATCAGAGAGATAGCAGACATGCTTGGAGTAGCAAAATCAACAGTTGGATACATTCTGAGAAAAAAGGAATTGACTGGTGAGCTTGGGAACTCTAAAAGGCCTGGGCGTCCACGGATGACAACAGTGGTGGATGATCGCCGCATACTTTATTTGGTGAAGAAGAACCCGTTCACAACATCAACTGAAGTCCAGAACACTCTCAGTGAAGTAGGTGTATCTGTCTCTAAGTCAACAGTAAAGAGAAGACTCCATGACAGTAAATACAAAGGGTTCACATCTAGATGCAAACCATTCATCAATTCCAAAAATAGACAGGCCAGAGTTAAATTTGCTGAAAAACACCTCAAGAAGCCAGCTCAGTTCTGGAAAAGTATTCTATGGACAGATGAGACAAAGATCAACCTGTACCAGAATGATGGGAAGAAAAAAGTTTGGAGAAGAAAGGGAATGGCACATGATCCAAGGCACACCACATCCTCTGTAAAACATGGTGGAGGCAACGTGATGGCATGGGCATGCATGGCTTTCAATGGCACTGGTCACTTGTGTTTATTGATGACATAACAGCAGACAAGAGTAGCTGGATGAATTCTGAAGTGTACCGGGATATACTTTCAGCCAGATTCAGCCAAATGCTGCAAAGTTGATTGGACGGCGCTTCATAGTACAGATGGACAATGACCCCAAGCATACAGCCAAAGCTACCCAGGAGTTCATGAGTGCAAAAAAGTGGAACATTCTGCAATGGCCAAGTCAATCACCAGATCTTAACCCAATTGAGCATGCATTTCACTTGCTGAAATCCAGACTTAAGACGGAAAGACCCACAAACAAGCAAGACCTGAAGGCTGCGGCTGTAAAGGCCTGGCAAAGCATTAAGAAGGAGGAAACCCAGCGTTTGGTGATGTCCATGGGTTCCAGACTTAAGGCAGTGATTGCCTCCAAAGGATTCGCAACAAAATATTGAAAATAAAAATATTTTGTTTGGGTTATGTTTATTTGTCCAATTACTTTTGACCTCCTAAAATGTGGAGTGTTTGTAAAGAAATGTGTACAATTCCTACATTTTCTATCAGATATTTTTGTTCAACCCTTCAAATTAAACGTTACAATCTGCACTTGAATTCTGTTGTAGAGGTTTGATTTCAAATCCAATGTGGTGGCATGCAGAGCCCAACTCGCGAAAATTGTGTCACTGTCCAAATATTTCTGGCCCTAACTGTATAGTGAATGAAGTTTTCTGCACTCCTAGAGCATCGCTGGAGGAATCGAGTTTGTGATGTGAGCCAGAGCTGTTTACCTCTGTGTTTGGAGGTTCTGAGGGTGTGGGGCGCTACTAGGTCCAGGGAGTTTCTGAAAGAGTAATTTAAGTGACTTACTGCCAGATCAGGACAGAGAATGAGGAGATTGGGGACAGTGATGAGTGTACAGAGTTTGTGAATGTATGAGGGTTAATGACTTGTAGATTTCTGAATGCGTGATAGGTCGGACTGTGTTGAGGTGGGCGATGGTTTGTGAGCGTGAAGGAGAGAATGTTGTAGTCAGAGAGGGGAAGAGGTAAATTATCTAGGTAGGAGGTTGAGCAGAGCCGGACAAAGATCAGGTCCAGGGTGTTACCATCCTTGCGTGTCTCAGAGATTGAGAGTTGAGAGAGGCCAAGAGATGTAGTTAGAGATAGGAACTCGGATGCAGATGGGGAGATGGGGCTGTTTAAGGGGATGTTAAAGTCTTCCAGAATAAGGGTTGGTAATTCTGAGGGCATGCAATGAGGCAGGAACTGGGTGGGTGACCCTGGAGGGCGATATACCACCTTTACTCTGAGGGGATGGAAGAGCCTAATTGTGTGGACCTCAAAAGAGGGGAATGAGAGGGGCTTGAGGGATGACCTGGAAGGTACATTGTGGGGACAGGAGTAAGCCAACTCCACCACCATGTCTGTTCCCAGGTCTTGAGGAATGAGAGAAATGTAAGCCGCCATAAGAAATAGCGGCAGGGAACACTGTGTCTGAATCCTGGATCCAGGTTTCTGTGAGAGCCAGGAGGTTAAGAGAGTTAGTGAGAAAGTAGTTGTGGATGAATCGAAGCTTGTTGCATACAGACCGTGGATTCCAGAGAGCGCAGTTAAAAGAGGGAGATGAAGGTGTGCAAGTAATGTTGATAAGGTTAGCATGGTTTCTGTGTGTGTTGGGAGAGGGTTTGAAGTTGGTGGAGGGTGGACCAGGATTTGGAAAGATATCACCTGACAGGAGCAGCAGTAAAAAGAAGAGGCAAATAGTTTTTGTAATTGTGACTTTGTTTCTGATGCCACACCCTGGAACATGGTGGTCTGAGATTATTTAGTACATTGAAGAGAGTATGGGAGCTCAATAAAGTAGAGGGAAGGAGAGAGGGGCTCATGTGGATGAGGGGTGATGGAGGGGGATGGGGCGATAAAGGTGAATGGCAAAGGCACATAGAACAATAGACAGTGTTGTAAATTAAAGTTAACAGTGCTGTTAACAAGTAAACTAAACATGTATATGTGATATGCTAAATGTGCCCAAAATTTATTAATAATTTCTAATGTATATTCATGATGGAAAAAACTTTTTGGAATAAAAATAAGTGTAAACATTTTATTAAAAATTTTGTAAGTTTGTTTTCATTTCATTACTATTATTTTCCAAATAATTAAATTTAGTATATTCAACATTTTTCCAACCACAAAAATGTATACCAATTCAAAAAAGGCTGGAATTCATAGTGTGGGGAGACCCATGGTTATTGGGCCCCACAGGCTACAGAATAGCAGCCCACAGCCGCCCCAGAAATTGTCTCATTCATTAGACGTGCCAATTCCTGGCACTTTATCCAGCTCTTCTTCGTGCGGTAGCATTTGGATGATAGAAGGGATTGATGTCAGCTGAGTGTTGACAGCCCTAGATTGATAATGTTCAGGCCTCTATGAGACCCACCCAATTATTAATCTTGGTAGTAAATAATTAAAAAACACACATGCAGAGCAAACATCCTTTAAATAAAACACACAGACAACCCTTCTACACATTTATTAACCCCAAATATACCCACAGACGATAATCCCACGTGATGTCCAGTGAAGCAGACTCGGCCTGCTACATGCTCTGAAAAAAAACACACTACCACAAGCACCTCTCTCAGACTAAGCCATTGCTGTCCAATAACTTCAACCAGACACAGCACCGGTAGTAGTACTAGGGCAACTCATGTACTTTACCCAAGTTTTTTGGGGCGCACGTCACTCCAGGGAGTTCCACTCGGACTTCATCTTATATATATACAAAGGACAGCGCCTCACAAGATGGTGATAATTTCAAATTCTTTATTCCCAGTCCATTACAGCGACGTTTCGACACAGCAATCTGGTCTTTATCAAGCTCACAAATATCATCAAATCTCATCCATTTATAGTGTTAAACACACACCCCTCATTAAATCAACCAATAGTAGCTCATAATATAAATCTGAACTAATACACACATATATCTACCTTTAAAAACATCCCAGCCAGTATCACAGCATAAAGTATCTTCCAGGGGATCCCCCAGTTAAGGATCGCACTCATCAGGGCACAAGAAGTCCCAAAGTTATAGTAGAAAGTCCGTATGTCATAATTGTAAACAGAAGTCATTTACCCAATCAGTAATAGGCATTCACAGTTGCCAGGGATACTTTCCAGTGCGTCCTGTGTCAGCACGCAGTCAGGGTATCTCATCCTATCAACGGTGGCCCACTTCTGCGCATGCGGCATCTCCACTCATTCAATTGGTGCTTGTTCTCCATCCAACTGCACAGGCATCGGCGTCTCCCTAACCCGGCGTCTGTGTTGCCATGGTGCGCTCACGTACAACCGCTCCACAAAGCCATGCGCATGCATGGGATTGTATTCAAAGACCCTATCAAATCCCTATGTAATATCGCAGTACATTTACAATAATTGTTTCTACTGGTCTAGATGCCTATATAATATACATATAAATAATGATAATAACCAGATCATCATCAAATAAATTAATATTATAGCGTATCTGATATACATGGTTGTAAACTCCCACTTAAATAACATATGGGACATATTTTATAGGAAAAGTTGACAGTTTTCCTCTGCATAAGATACGGTATCTTAATCAACACAAAAGGTATATAAATTTAGTTCACAGAGGTATGAGATATCAGAATAATATATAATTATTATTTTTTCAGATCACCCTGAACTATAAGCGGACTAATGTCCAAGGTAACTCAAAACACATTTTCAAACATATCTAGCCAATCTTATTGCAGAACTGCTAGAACAAGAATTATAATCCTCCACATTTATGGAAGTGATGCATTGAATTTACAGGGAGAGAGGGCCTCTCAACCCACCACAGGCTTCCCCTATATATCTTAACCCATAAGTAGCCATACTACAAAATACATATTCCCTTATCCTCCAAAGAGAAAAGGAGCTAAATAATCATCTCCCATACTATAAAGCTACAGGGTCCCATCCCAAAATGGAGTCTTTTTCAATGCATCACATATCCAATCATCTTATAATACATTCCTTATGGCTAAATGTGACAAAATCTCAAAAAATACCTCAACCTCATAATTTTCTTCATATTTATCACCAAACTACTAATACAATAATTCCCCTATTTAATCATATATCTCAAACACAGGGAAATGACTGTAAAGATTTATACAATCACTCTTGTATCAATTAGACAGGATCTCTTCTGTCCATCAGATGCGTCCTTTCTTTTAAATTCTTCTTCCTTAAGCTGGATATCTGATTATTCTACTGGGTTATATTAAAATAAAGTTAAAAACATACGTGGCGTGGAGGCTCATAAGTAGTGGGCCTCCATGAGCCTCAAAGCACACTTCTTGGGATTGGCCATCAACCCGGCTGTACGAAGTGCATCCACTACGGCCTGTACCTGAACCAGGTGGGTCTGCCACTCGGTGCTATAGATAATGATGTCATCAAGGTACGCAGATGCATACGCCTGATGGGGTTCCAGCACAAGGTCCATCAGCCTCTGGAACGTGGCTGGGGCACCATGTAAACTAAATGGCAAGACGACGTAGTGAAATAGACCTCAGGCATAGCAAACGCGGCCTTCTCCTTGGCTGACTCCGTCAGTGGCACCTGCCAGTACCCATTGGTCAGATCGAGCGTAGTGAAATACCGTGCCTGTCCCAGCCTGTTGATTAGCTCATCCACCCAGGGCATGGGATAAAGATTGAATTTGGATATCTCAGTGAGCTTCCTAAAGTCATTACAGAATCATAAGGAGCCGTCCGGCTTGGGTATCAATACAATGGGACTGGCCCATTCACTCTTAGAGTTTTCAATCACCCCCAAGTGGAGCATCTTTTTCACCTCCTCGAGATGGCTTGTCTCCGAGCCTCCGGCATCCTGTATGGCTTCAGGAGTACCTTCATGCGAGGCTCGGTGACAATATCATGCTGTATAAGGGTTGTCCTACTGGGCAAGTCTGAGAAAACCTCTGGGGTCTGCTGAACCAACCACCTGGCCTCTCGCCTCTGTTGCTTGGTGAGGCCGTCTCCGATCCTCACTTCCGGCTCATTCTCCACGGGGGTCACCGGACCCGGGGATGAGTGCCCGGAAGAGGAGAGAGACGAAAAAAAGTCAGCCATCAGGCCTTCCCGTTCCTTCCATGGTTTTAACAGATTGATATGGTATATATGCTCTGGTTTCCTCCTTCCTGGCTGAAATTGACAACCCCGACCTTTTCCCGAATTTCATACGGCCCCTGCCACTTTGCTAGAAACATGCTTTCCGCTGTGGGAACCAACACCAATACCCGATCCCCTGGGTTAAAGGACCGTACCATAGCCTGTCTATTGTACCTGACACTTTGAGCTGCCTGCGCGTCCTGCAAATGCCCTTCACTATTGGCATGACCGCGGTTATTCGATTCTGCATCCCCAAAATGTGTTCAATCACACTTTTAAGGGGGTTGGTTCCTGCTCCCATGTTTCCTTGGCCAGGTCCAACAAGCCCCGGGGATGTCGCCCGTGCAACAGTTCGAATGGCGAAAACCCGTGGACGATTTGGGGTACCTCCCGGACTGCAAACATGAGATATGGGAGCAACATATCCCAGTCCTTCCCATCTTTGGAGACTACCCTTTTTAACATGGATTTTAAGGTTTTATTGAACCGTTCCACCAACCCGTCCATTTGAGGATGGTACACCGACGCACGCAGCTGCTTAATCTGGAGTAGTCTGCACAGCTCCTTAGTGACTCTGGACATGAATGCGGTCCCCTGATCCATAAGAATCTCCTTGGGCAACCCCATCCGACAGAACACGGCAAACAACTCTGAGCAATAAGCTTAGCTGCAGTATGTCTGAGGGGTATTGCCTCAGGGTAACGGGTGGCGTAATCGACTATCACTAGAATGTGCTGGTGTCCTCAGGCAGACTTTACAAGGGGTCCCACCAAATCCATGGCTATCCGCTCAAAAGGGACTTCTATAATGGGCAAAGAGACCAAAGGACTGCGGAAAGTGAGCCAGGGGCGCTGTGAGTTGGCACTTCGGGCAAGTCTCACAGTACTTTTTCACCTCCCTGAGGACCCCGGGCCGATAGAACCGTTGCAACAGCCGCTCTTGCGTTTTCTTAGCCCCTAGGTGGCCACTCATGAGATATTTATGAGCCAAGTCGAGGACCCGCCGGCGATACGGCTGGGGCACCAACAACTGTTTCACCACATCCCCCCGTATATTATCCACTTGGTAAAGTAAATCCTGTTTGAGGGCAAAATGGGGGTACTTTACCTGGGCACCTGACACCTATGCCACCTCATCGATTTCGATCACCCGACTCCGGATGTGTACTAACGTAGGATCCTGGAGTTGGGCCGTCCCGAAAGTACCTGGTGACGCCTCCAACTAGAGGATTGGCTCATCTATTCCGAGCTCGCCTGCCAATACTCTAGGGATGACCTCTCGGGGTCACACTCTGTCCCTTCCGTGGTGACCCCTACAGCAGGTGTCCCGGACTCGGGATCATCGGGCTCAGGCCCTGGACCGTCCTTGACCTGAGGGGTCTCGGAGGGCCCTTTGTATAGAGCCCATAAAAAAGGCAGATCCCTCCCCAAGATCACGTCATAGGGAAGGTTACACATCAGTCCCACTTCATGCAGTATCTGTCCACACGAAGCCGTGATGGTATGCACAACACCCCCACGGTACGCCCGGTGTCCTTCAACCCTGGAGGGATATATGGCTAGTTCTGTGTTTGAGACTCCTAACAGAGGCTCCACAGACTCTATTTGCATATTCATATTTCCCAGGGGGCAATGTGCCTAGGAATTCACTGTGTTTGAGCGCTTTAGCCAGCTGCCCGCAGTGTTTTCTTGGACTGGTCTCCCTGAGATCAGTGAATACTTTGCAATCTTGGTCTACTAGGCCTTGCTCCCACCTAGCCAGAAGCTACTCCCACTGATGAGGGCAACACCCCGAAACAGCTGTATGTGGATGGATACTTGGCCTTGGTATTCCCTTGTCCCTATCTGTAAACTTGTAAAAGAGTTGGATATTGACTTAAGGGCCACTTCATATGGTGGTTATGGTGTTCTCCGCAAGGAGCCACCCCTTGGCTGGGTCCTTCCTGGAGGGATATATGGCAGTTCTGTGTTTGAGACTCCTAACAGAGGGCTCCACAGACTCTATTTGCATATTCATATTTCCCAGGGGGCAATGTGCCTAGGAATTCACTGTGTTTGAGCGCTTTAGCCAGCTGCCCGCAGTGTTTTCTTGGACTGTCTCCTGAGATCAGTGAAAACTTTCAACCCAGTGATTAGGGCTGTCCGCACGAGGGTCACTAAGCTCCCTGAATCCAACAAGACTGTCACCGGGCATCCGTTAACCTGTACTTGGCATAAATGCAGATCAGTCCCTGTAATAATAAGGCCGGCTGTACACACCGTCTGAGCATACATTGACCCCCGCCGAGGATACCCACAATCCATGGGCTCTGTGGTGAGTGGACATTGGGCTCCCTAATGTCCAACCCGCTGGCAGCGCCAACATCTAATAGGGAAAGAAACTCCTCTAACAGGTTGTCTTTTAGGGTACAGGCCTTTCCGGACGCCGGGAACGGCGGGAGAGGACTCCTGCTGGACAGGGGCGGTCTCCTGCACAGGTTCCGCCGAGGGATCCTTGGCAGGGGGCTTGGAGGAGGTCGGCCGCCGGGTGGCACGCAAAGCCCCAGTGTCCCGTATTAAGTCCTGCGTAGCCACATGTCGCTCCACCAGGCACACTAATTGATCCTGGGTACTCGGGTCACCTTGTCCCACCCACCTTTGTATAGGGACGGGAAGAGTGCACACAAAGCGGCTGACGACGACCCTCTCCACCATTTGCGCAGGAATCAGAGTCTCAGGCTGCAACCACAGTAAATCGTAAGCCTGGGAGCGTACGGGTTTGGCTTCCTCAAAAAACACTGGTTTACCCGCTGAGCTCGTACGTATGTGTTCACCCCTAACCGAGCAAGGATTTCACCCTTCAGGGCTCCATAATCCAGGGCGTCCTCGGTACAGAGGTCCAGATACGCTTTCTGGGACTCCCCCAATAAGATAGGGCGCCAATACTTCGACCTACTGGCCGGTCGGCAGTCTCTCCCTCTTGGCCACCCGCTCAAACACAGACAGGAAAGCTTCACATCATCCCCCCGGTCATCGTTTGCAACGCTCGCCTTACCGCTGTCTTGACGCTGTACTCCTCGCCTGGTCCCGGGGATGAAGCCGCTGGCCTGTCCCGGAGCTCCGTGGTCAGGAGGTCCAATTGTCGCATCAGGAGCTGATTGGTCTCCTGTTGGGCCTGGTGCTGCTACTGCTGTTGCTGCTGCTGACTGTCTAACAACTGAAGCAGATGTGCATTGGTCTGTTGCTGTTGCACATTAGCCTGCTGTAGCTGGGCATTGGCCTTCTGTTGCTGGGCATTAGCCAGGGCCAACTACTTTAGAATGTCCTCCATGGTTGCAGCAGGTATATACCGGAGCCTAGCTGGTTGGAGCACGGACATATGCCACTGGGTATGCCAGGTTGCTACACCTCACTGGGCTGCCATGCCCTCATTCTCCACCATATGTGAGGTAGCGATGTCGGATTGCACGGCAGAAGGCAAGTACCCAGGCACAGAAGTTCACAGCACACGGTTTATTATGCACAAGTCCACAATATGCACAAACCTCCGGGTTCGGGGATGCAGCCGGGCACACTTTCTACAACCATAAGATTGGTACACAGTCCTTTATCACGGGTTCTCTCCGGTCCAGGTCTCACCGAGATCAAGCCCTCCGGGCTAGACCGTGTTGTATCAGCACACAACCTCTGCCCTCTCTTGACTTGGCCGCTCACTAGCCTCATCTGTCTTCCCTCAGACCGAAGCTCCACTCAGAGATCCACACCCTATGTTCCTGCCTAACTTTTAACCCTGTGCCTACCTCCGGGGAATCCTCTATGAACCCGGAGTGGAGTGCTTCCTATACGTGGAGGGAGCACAACCTAGGAGACACATACCGGCCATCACAGATCATCCCGGTCACTGTCTCACAACACCCACTCCACAGATGTGTTTTGGCTGAGTCTCAGTCTGATGAGCATGTTGAAGCTGGTATTCAGCAAGTGCCCTCTGCCGCTTACTAATCCTTGCCAACATATGATATGTTGAGTTCCACCATGTGGGAAGGTCGAAAATGAGTCGGTGATTTGGCAAATTAAATTGCTTTTGAAGTACTGCAAGACTGGCAAAAGAGGTAGAGGTATGGCGGAAATGGGCGCTAATACCTTCTTAAGTAGGTACTGTGAGACAGTGACCGGGATGATCTGTGATGGCTGGTATGTGTCTCCCAGGTTATGCTCCCTCCACGTGTAGAAAGCACTCCACTCCGGGTTCATAGAGACTTCCCCGGAGGTAAGCAGAGGGTTAAAAGCTAGGCAGGAACAAGGGTGTGGTTCTCTGAGTGGAGGTTCAGTCTGAAGGAAGACTGAAGTGGCAAGTGAGCGGCCATGACAGGAGAGGCAGAGGCTGTGTGCTGATACAACACGGCCTAGTCCGGAGGGCTTGATCTCGGTGAGACCTGGACTGAAAAGAACCCGTGATAAAGGACTGTGTGCCAATCTTATGGTTGTAGGAAGTGTGCCCGGCTGCATCCAGAACCAGGAGGTTTGTGTATACTGTGGACATGTGCATAATAAACCGTGTGCTGTGAACTTCTGTGCCTTGCTCCTTGCCTTCTGCCGTGCAATCCAATGGCGCTACCTCACAGTACGGAAAGTCAGGGTATCTTTTGATAAATTTCTGAACAACTAGGTTTAACAAAAGAGCTATGCATGGTACGTGTAGCAGCTTCCCGAGCTTTTAAGCAACTAGCAATGTGCGTCTAGCAACTTGGCAATGTGCGTGTGGTGCCCCACCAGTCTGGATGCCATGAGGGGTACTGCACCCAAGCCACGGGCGTGGTTCTCTTGTAGTCGGGAGATGGTAGGTATGGGATCCTCAGCAAACATGTAGACCCTAGTTAGTGACGTGGGTGGACCCGTTGTAGGAAGGACCCCATCCAAGAGAGGAGAATAAGGTAGAAAAGTGTGGGTGGGAGGGAGAAGGGAAATGAGTTTCAGATTGGAGTGGAGCAGAGAACAGCGAGTATGTAGAGCAAAGAGGAGAGTGAGAAGTCGAGTCGAGTGAAGAGGAGAAAGCGAGACTGGAGAGCAGTGTGGAACTGAGAAGCAGGGGACTTGAGCAGCAGAGGCTCGTCCCGGGGACAGAAAAGAAGGAACACTAAGGGCACTAGCGGGTCTAAAGCGGCCCGTGCACCAGAATCCGGGACTGGTGATACCATACGGAGGGGTTTGGTCTGGGGACTGGCCCTGAACGCATTGCGGGAGTCCAGCACCCGAGCTGCTGAACTGGAGGTCATGAGCTTCATAGGAGCTATGGCTCACCCTTGCAGCTATGGTCAGGGCCAAACCCTCCAAGCTTCACCATATAAGAAGACCAGTAAGGTCTTGTACACCCTCTAAAATGTCCTGCATAAGGGCCAAGGATACAGAGTGATCTGCCAGCCAACTCAAACCTCAGGTATATACAATATAATCACTATAATCACATACCCAGCCACCAGCTATCCAAGGACCCGACCCAACACGTGTCGTCCGCCTAGGACTTCCTCAGGGGAGAGAGAGGTAAGTCCTGAACGCACTGCGGGAGTCCAGCACCCGAGCTGCTGAACTGGAGGTCATGAGCTTCATAGGAGCTATGGCTCACACCTGGCACACCCACCGAGAAAGCAGCCAGACAAGGGTCCGGGGACAAGGTACCCGTCACCCACCAAGACCCGTGGCTGCCGGATCAGGGCTCTGCGCGCAGAGGCGCTGAATGGAGACGCAGGCAGAAGCACTGAGGAACAGGACCAGAGAAAGGCAAAGACAGGCACACCACTGAGGATCTCATACTGCCCCGATTCCTTAAAGACGTCAAAGTTAGGGTCTGGGGGCACCACTATCACATATAGGTAGGATCTATCCCACTATGCAAAAACATGTAACAATTGAAGAAAAAGAACATAGCAGCAGGGATGATCACTATAATCAATCTTTATTAATATAAAAAACTCAATAGAAAAACACAAAACACCACTGACCACCTCTTAAATTTAAAAACAATTAAAACCAAAAAAGGTGTTACAAAGCTGGGGTAGAAAAGGTATGTACAGGTTACTGAGCAATAGGCAATAATACCGAGTCAGAGTATAATACAATGTAATTTGCTGGCAGGTCTAAACAAATGTCTCAAATACAGTCAATTTGCAATCAAATTACATTACAGTATGGCAAATAGTGCCCTATTAACTGTAATTACACTGCACCCTTGCAGCTATGGTCAGGGCCAAACCCTCCAAGCTTCACCATATAAGAAGACCAGTAAGGTCTTGTACACCCTCTAAAATGTCCTGCATAAGGGCCAAGGATACAGAGTGATCTGCCAGCCAACTCAAACCTCAGGTATATACAATATAATCACTATAATCACATACCCAGCCACCAGCTATCCAAGGACCCGACCCAACACGTGTCGTCCGCCTAGGACTTCCTCAGGGGAGAGAGAGGTAAGTCCTGAACGCACTGCGGGAGTCCAGCACCCGAGCTGCTGAACTGGAGGTCATGAGCTTCATAGGAGCTATGGCTCACACCTGGCACACCCACCGAGAAAGCAGCCAGACAAGGGTCCGGGGACAAGGTACCCGTCACCCACCAAGACCCGTGGCTGCCGGATCAGGGCTCTGCGCGCAGAGGCGCTGAGTGGAGACGCAGGCAGAAGCCCTGAGGAACAGGACCAGAGAAAGGCAAAGACAGGCACACCACTGAGGATCTCATACTGCCCCGATTCCTTAAAGACTACACAGGCCAAAGCTTATCTGAATGACCTGTTGACACTTAAAGCTGGCTATGACTAAACCCGGGTGCAGAGTTGCAGAACTGTGTGAGACTGTGTTATTTATGCGGCAACCGGTTGAGAAGGCCACTGAGCACGGTAACGAAGCCTAAAGTTAACCTCTACCTGCCAGAGACTACCAATCACTCTTACTGCTCTGGGGACCCGCTCCACCCATGGGGAGCCATTCCATCCCAGCTGCCCGTTCATCGTCCCCAGAGGTTCTGCAGCAGCGGCGGCTACCCATAGTCGCAAACCACGGGTGGAGTCACGAACATTTTATCCCTTAAACCACCCTATCCCTATATTTTCCCAAAGAACAATTTGACATTGAACCAGGGTCACAGAGCCGGGTCTCAACCCCTGTGACTCCCCAGAAACACAAAAGCCCGGTTCCGAGTGCCCTGCAGCCCTTGGGTGCATCATGCGCGTTTAGTATTTGTACCTGAGAGTGCTTGGTATTTATGCTTCCTTCCATAGATCCGAGGCACGGACAACTGTACGCTTGGTTGAAACAAACAAGTGGATGGGATTGATGTGTTCTGTGTCTGTGCAACCGCAGCTTTGGAGCAGGATTTATGAGTGCCTGCTTCCTGGCCAGCAGATTGGGAAGGACGGATCAAAGGCGACATGGCAGTGGTTTGACCCGCAGGCACTGATTTGGTACCCTGGTGTTCCGCCCACCAACTAAGGTGCTTGGCTGCCATGTGTTTCTGCATACTCGTGGTGCTCTGGTTGTCTTTGCCCTGGCCTCTGCTCAGCTTGGTATGGCAGATGCTACAGATGACAATGTTTGGTTGTAAAGGACTATCTGAAAAAAATGCCACCTTAACTTGACTTGTTGACATACTTCACACTCTGGTCAAACCAGCAGCCTTTGGTGCCTTTGTTGATGCTACGTATCCACCTTCCTCTGTGCTGCTGTGCTGGCTATGCATGCCAACAGTCCAGGTCGGATCAGTGGACTCATCATCGACTACCTCGTCATCCATTTCATCCTCCTTCTCTGTTGATATTGTCGGCTGGCCAGATGGCAACTGTGTCTCATCATCATCAGCCTCCATCTCTTCAGTCAGTATATCACGTGGCTTAAAGTGGCTTTCTTCTGGCAGTGGGTTTTCAAATATTTGGCCATGAACAGATGATACCTCCTCACGTTCCTCTTCAATGTTGCATGTTGAGAGGTCAGCAACAACCAAAAAATCACATGTACCAAACAGGTCTTCGTAGTGGCCAAGCTTGAGGTCAAATGTCTCCTGTGACTGCTGAGGGGGGGAGGAAGGAGGTACAGGTTGAGAATTGGATGGTTCTCTCTATCGACAGTAGAATGTGTGGTCATGGAAGATTGGGTGCTGCTTGAAAATTGTGTTGAGGTCTTATCTACCATCCAAGACAGTATCTGCTCTCGCTCTTCTGGCTTCCAGACATGTTTATGTCGGGCCCCACGGGACGGGGGTACTCGGTACCGGACCGGATGCTGCTGGGGAAGTCACGGGTGGCTTGGTCCGGACCGTGTCCCTGGCTCGGCAAATAAAGGGGGAATATTTACAGGGGAAATGTCACTCGTGAAGCCACCCACTTGATGCGGTCAGTGATGGGGGCCGCCGCTGCTGCAGAACCTCCGGGGGTGATGGAGTGGCAGCAGAGATGTTATAGTTCCAGTGGGAAGAACTGTATCCCCCGGGGCAGTAAGAGTTAAGGGTTGTGGAATTGTCCAGGACACTTACTTTGCAGACGCTGCAGGATCTCTCTTCCTTGCTGGTGCCAACAGGCTTGTAGCTCTGCAGGTGGGAATCTACTGCAACCTGTATGGGAGGAATGGTCTGCAGATAGAACAGAAGTAAATATAAACAGCGCCTCACTAGCTGGTTAACTTCCAATTCGTGTTTAATCCGTCATCACAGCACTGTTTTGTGCTGTGATGACGGATTAAACACGAATTGGAAGTTAACCAGCTGGTGAGGCGCTGTTTATATTTACTTCTGTTACTGCTTGAGTCGGGTGGAACTCCCTGACTAAAAGACTTGCGCCTCTATCCTTAGGAATTCAATGAGTTCCACCTTTCACATGGTGCTGTGGATACCTTGCCTTTGTTATTGTGGTCTGCAGATAGAGACTGACAAGAGAGGCCAATTCAGGGTTTTCCGTGTCTTTTACTCTCAATTCTTCAAACAGTTTACAAGTCAGTTGCAGTTCTTACAGTTCAAGCACAGTTCTCAATACACGGGTACATTCTCCCTCTCCGGGTTCCCTTTTACTCTGCAGCCAGCCTCTCTCTCTGTGACCCCTCACACCGTCTTTAGTGTCCTTTCCGGGCTGTCTACGGTCTCCGTCTGTACGGGTGGTGTGTGGAGCGCTGGACAGTAACTCGGCGGTGACTCGGACCCCTGATGGGCCCTCCTGGTTGTCACTGAGCTGCCTGTCCTTTGGGTTGGGGACCCTAACGTGGAGCTGTGGTCCCCCGTCGTGTTGTTTGGGGATTCCGGGTAAACTGCGGTCCCCTCTAGAGCCGACACTCTACTCAGCCCAGCCTCCAGCAGTCCTCAGCACGAGGCTCTACCAGGCTCCTTCTCTCTGCTCCTCTCGGTATCATAGGAGGGACTTCTCTGCCTGCAGTCAGTGGCTTTAGCTGCTGTCTAGGGCACGGGTTCCACCGTCCCTCTCTGTCCTGTCACACTCCTGGTGGCATCAGCGTCGGACGGGCTTTCTCTCCCCTCTGGCTCACACTGGCTCAGTACGGATTCTGCGCTCCTAGGCCTTGCACTCACAGGACGTGTGTAAGTCTTTCTGTCTTTGCATCTCAGCTCACATCGGCCTACTCCTTACTCCTGGTCTTTGCTTCTCGGCACCTTGAGCCTACTAACTTCCTTCACTCCTCCCCCTTCCTATATACTCTCAAGTCACCTGACTTCTGGTGTGCCCAACCCACTCCTCTGAATCCAGCACCCCTCAATCTCATAGAGTTCTAATCTCAGGGCTGGATGTTAACTCCTCTGACACGTGGGTTGTGTGGGCTGTGAGGGTGTTGGTGTGCAACAATGTCCTACCTGCCTGGCTGCAGTTCCCTTTGTGGCCTCCTGGACGCAGGGGCGCCACATTTACATTCCAGTCCGGAAATTTCTCCAGGAATAGGGATGGGCGAATCCTGAAATACTCGGAATCGCTGGACTCTAACGAGTCCGGGTCCGAGACTCGGTACTCGTTGCGAGTCCAGCGAGTCCGAATAGTAACCTGTACTTTTGCAGTGTATCTATACAGATACACTGCAAAAGTACCCTAAAAGTGAATCTAAGGGGTTAAAAACAATAAGCATTCATACTCACCTTCTGTGGGGCCTGTACCTTATGTACCGGGACCGGTACCGAAGACCTCCGGACGTCACAAGACCTCAGATCACCGGGAGAAGATGGGCTGAAGGACCTGTGAGATTTCAGCCAATCAGCATGCGGCTAGCAGTCACATGGGTTTGTCACGTGGCCACACTGCCAGCCAATGAGCGATCTGGCCAATCTAATTGGCCGGCAGTGCGGCCACGTGACAAACCCATGTGACCGCTCTGCCACATGCTGATTGGCTGAAATCTCACAGGTCCTTCAGCCCATCTTCTCCTGGTGATCTGAGGTCTTGTGACGTCCGGAGGTCTTCGGTACCGGTCCCGGTACATAAGGTACAGGCCCCACAGAAGGTGAGTATGAATGTTTATTGTTTTTAACCCCTTAGATTAACTTTTAGGGTACTTTTGTAGTGTATCTGTATAGATACACTGCAAAAGTACAGGGACTCGCTACCCCCGAGTAATTCCTAAGGAAACTCGGCAAGTAGCGAGTCCCCCGAGTCCGCTACTATTCGGGCGAGTCTCGAATAGTAGCGAGTAGATTCGCCCATCCCTATCCAGGAATATAAATGCATCAACCTTCTTATCTGTCCCAGACTCAGTGAACTTGTCGGACACCACTTACAACACCACGCCCGCGTCCACGTCCCTGTCCCTTCACAACAGGCTGTTTGGGAATGTGGGGCGTTTGTGACATAGTTGCAGATGTGCAGATGCAGCTATTGTGGAACAAGGAGCAGTTTGTGCTTTGCGGCAGGTAGCACTACAGCCTAGTACTGCTTTGTGTTTTACAATCAGCACTGTAATGACAAAAAAATTGGCCTGAGATTAAAGTCAAGATTTATTGGCTCAGCAGTCAACACAAAAACAGCCGTGCTGGCTGCGTCTGAGATGTGTGCAGTACCGTGTGTGCTATTCTGTATGCAAACAGCACTTTAATGGCACAAAAATTGGCCTGAGGTTAAAGCCAAGATTTATTAGCTCAGCAGTCACCACAAAAACAGCTGTGCTGGCTGTGTCTGAGATGTGTGCAGTACCGTGCATGCTATTTGGTATGCAAACAGCACTGTAACAGCAAAAAATTTGCCAGCAGAGCTAAATGTGACCCCAAAAATAGCTGGGAAAATTGTCACTACTCCCTGACCTTATACAGTACTTTCAGCTCGGAGAAAAGCTGAGATATTGAGGTACTATGTACAGTATGTACTGTAACGCTCCTGCCTGTCTCCCTGCACTACAGTCACCCGGTACTAAAATACTCCAGATAGCTCTCAAAAGAGTTTTTGTGTTTTTGAAATGATAGAGGATTTGAAACGCACAACTCTCTCCTTAAAACCTGATGAGACTCTCCCTAGGCTAGCACTGTGCTGTGTTGTGGATGCAATGTGCATAAGATGGCAGCGGCAGGACTTATATAGAGCCTATGAGTCATATATGATGCTGCGCCGCCAGCCAATCACAGTAATGCCACAACCAAGATGGCTGCAGCATTACTGTGATTGGCTAGCAAGCCCAGCTTCGTGGCCCTGGCCGTGCAGTGATGGGGGTTTATTTACATGGGATTAATAGTCTTTCATGATGCCACCTGTGGTACCTGGTCATGTGTGACCAGCGCTGCTGTTTTAGACCTCTGGGGCAGATGGTGCAGCAGCCACAAGGGTAACGCTCCCCATAGGTGGAGCGGGACTCCATGGTTGGTATCAGGGTCTATAGGGATGTTGATAGTTGTTGTACTGAGGTGCAGAAAGGAGGGCACAGGAAATACCAGGAGGACACAAAGGGTGCAGTTCTTTAACCGACGCTTGTGCAAGGTAACCCAGCCGGGTACTGTGTCCTCCAGGTCAGCAGTCCTGGCAACTCCCAAGCAATCCAGGTCCACTCCACCAAGACCCTCTTCTGTATGCCTCTCCAGGTTACCTTTCTCTGTGCTGGCTTACTCGCCACTCCTGCCCTGCACCTTCGTGCTACAGTGTCACAGGCTGATGGCTATGGGCCCTGGTGAGTGACAGTCGACACGTCCTCTGATCCTAGGTCAAGCCACCGACCTGCAGATTGTCCACGGTAGTTGACCACTGCACATAAAGCCCAGTGGTCGCTGGGTTCCTGGTTCAACCTTAAAATGTTGTTGCCAGATTAGGGTCAGTCCCCTCTTGCAACCAGCTGTCCTAGCAAAGACTTCAAAGGCGGTTGCCATCTTTCAGATGTAATATTGGTTCTATTTTTTGCTCATATTAAAGACATAATACCCAGATTGAGAGTTAGCCAAGATAGTAACATAATAACATAGTATTTAAGGTTGAAAGAAGACCTTAAGTCCATCTAGTTCAACCCATAGCCTAACATGTTGATCCAGAGGAAGGCAAAAAGACCCCATGTGGCAACACTAAGCTCTACATTGGGGAAAAAATTCTTTCCTGACTCCACATACGGCAATCAGACTAGTTTAACGCCCTATCAAAAAATCTAGTATATATAATCGGTAATCTATTATATAATCACGAATGGGTTTTTTGCCCCTTTTGAGACCGCTCTCGCTGCGAGTCAGCGTGGTCATGTGGATACGAATGAAGCATTGGCCGCGCAGCGGCCATTGCGAGCAGCTCTAAGGCGACTCGCTATGCCCGCGCAGCGGGCATGGCGAGTCGCCTTAGCAGCGCGAAGCATTGGCCGCGAAGCGGCCATTGCGAGTCAGAGACTCGCTCTGCTAGAATCCCGATGCATTGTGCATCGGGCACCCATCTAGTTATTTATATTTTTCAAGAAAGGCATCCAGGCCCTTCTTAAATGTTAGTAGTGAGTCACTCATTACAACATCATGTGGCAGAGAGTTCCATAGTCTCACTGCTCTTACAGTAAAGAATCTACGTCTGTGATTATGATTAAACCTTCTTTCGTCCAGACGTAGAGGATGCCCCCTTGTCCCCGTCTTAGGCCTAAGAGTAAAAAGATCATTAAAAAGGTTTCTGTACTGTCCCTTCATATATTTATACATTACTATAAGATCACCCCTAAGCCTTCGTTTTTCCAAGCTAAATAACCCCAAGTTTAATAATCTGTCTTGGTATTGCAGACCCCTCAGTCCTCCAATAACCTTGGTCGCTCTTATCTGCACCCGCTCTAGTTCAGCTATGTCTTTCTTATACACTGTGTGCAGAATTATTAGGCAAGTTGTATTTTAGAGGATTCTTTTTATTATTGATCAACAACTACCGTGTTTCCCGAAAGTAAGGCCCTGTCTTACATTAAATTTACCCCCAAAAGTCCCACCCCGCCTTACTTTCGGGGGAGGCCTTACATTAGACAAAAAAAATGACACTTTTTGTTTAACATCCCTGTGTGCATGATCCCACTGCAGCTCCCCCATCCCTGTGTGCATGATCCCACTGCAGCTCCCCCATCCCTGTGTGCATGATCCCACTGCAGCTCCCCCATCCCTGTGTGCATGATCCCACTGCAGCTCCCCCATCCCTGGGTGCATGATCCCACTGCAGCTCCCCCATCCCTGGGTGCATGATCCCACTGCAGCTCCCCCATCCCTGGGTGCATGATCCCACTGCATAGTGCACCCCCACTCTGCCCATGTGCTGCCACCACCCGCGCGCAGCCCCATACACACACCCGTACGGCACCCATACACACACACACACACGGTTTAGCTATACTTAGCGTTCTGTTGCCGTTCGTACTTTCGATTTCCTCTGCGGTGCCGGTGGGAGCCTTCTGCTGCAGGGGACGCTGGGCCAATCAGCTGCGAGCCTGCAGGGCCGTGACGTCGCGGCTGATCGGCCAATCAGAGCTCGAGCTGATGGCCAATCAGCTGCGAGCCTGCAGGGCCGTGACGTCGCGACTGATCGGCCAATCAGAGCTCGAGCTGATGGCCAATCAGCTGCGAGCCTGCAGGGCCGTGACCCGGGGCAGAAGAAAATGGCGGAGCCGGCCACAAGAAGCCCGCAGGCAGGCGGGGGACAGCATGGAGGGGCCAGAACAAAGAGGTAAAATGCGGCCTTACATTCCCCAGCTACCCCCCACCATAGGCGGCCTTACATTCCCCACAGACCCCCCCGAAAGCGGCCTTACAATCGGGGGGTGCCTTACATTGGAGAACCCTGGGCACCCCCCTACCCTGCCTTACTTTCGGGGGGGTCTTATATTCGGGGAAACACGGTATGTTCTCAATCAAACCAAAAGACTCATAAATATCAAAGCTTAATATTTTTGGAAGTTGGATTGGGGTTTTCTTAGATTTGGCTATCTTGGGAGGATATCTGTGTGTGCAGGTAACTATTACTGTGCAGAATTATTAGGCAACTTAATAAAAACCAAATATATTCCCATCTCACTTGTTTATTTTCACCAATTAAACTAATATAACTGCACAAAATTTAGACAAAAAAAATTTCTGACATGCAAAAACAAAACAAAAAAAATTAGCCACCTTTCTTTATGATGACACTCAACAGCCTTCCATCCATAGATTCTGTCAGTTGATTGATCTGTTTACGATCAACATTGTGTGCAGCAGCCACCACAGCCTCCCAGACACTGTTCCGAGAGGTGTACTGTTTTCCCTCCCTGTACATCTCACATTTTAGGAGGGACCACAGGTTCTCTATGGGGTTCAGATCAGGTGAACAAGGGGGCCATGTCATTATTTTTTCTTCTTTTAGACCTTTACTGGCCAGCCACACTGTAGAGTAGTTGGATGCATGTGATGGAGCATTGTCCTGCATGAAAATCATGTTTTTCTTGAACGATATCGACTTCTTCCTGTACCACTGCTTGAAGAAGTTGTCTTCCAGAAACTGGCAGTAGGTCTGGGAGTTGAGCTTCACTTCATCCTCAATTCGAAAAGGTCCCACAAATTCATCTCTGATGATACCAGCCCATACCAGTGCCCCTCCTCCACCTTGCTGGTGTCTGAGTCAGATTGGAGCTCTCTGCCCTTTACTGATCCAGCCTCTGGCCCATCCATCTGGCCCATCAAGAGTCACTCTCATTTCATTAGTCCATAAAACCTTTGAACAATCAGTCTTAAGATATTTAAGATATTTCTTGTCCCAGTCTTGATGTTTTATCTTATGTTTCTTGTTCAAAGGTGGTTGTTTTTCAGTCTTCCTTACCTTGGCCATGTCCCTGAGTATCGCACACCTTGTGCTTTTTGATACTCCAGTAATGTTCAGCTCTGAAATATGTCAAAATTGAAGGCAAATGGCATCTTGGCAGCTTCACACTTGATTTTCCTCAATTCAAGGGCAGTTATTTTGCGCCTTTTTTGCCCAACACGCTTCTTGCGACCTTGTTGGTTATTTGCCATGAAATGCTTGATTGTTCGGTGATCACGCTTCAAAAGTTTGGCAATTTCAAGAATACTGCATCCCTCTGCGAGATATCTCACAATTTTGAACTTTTCAGAGCCCGTCAAATCTCTCTTCTGACCCGTTTTGCCTAAGGAAAGGCATTTACCTAATAATTAAGCACACCTTATATAGGGTGTTGATGTCATTACACCACACCACTCCTCATTACAGAGATGCACATCACCTGATTTACTTAATTGGTAGTTGGCTCTCAAGCCTATACAGCTTAGAGTAGGACAACATGTATAAAAAGTATAATGTGATCAAAATACTCATTTGTCTAATAATTCTGCACACAGTGTACAACGGAGACCAGAATTGTTCACATTATTCTAAGTGTGGTCGCGCTAGTGACCTGAATAGAGGCAAAATGATGTTCTCCTCATGAGCATGCCCTGATGAAGTGGCTATGAGCCATGAAACACGTGTAGACATAAATAAACAGAGTGTGTGATTAACTCTGTGTTTATCTTTGTGGTCAGCGTGGCGTGACATCCCAGCTCTTTTCACCCTTATCTGGATTCTTTTAATGTATCACATTATTTTATTTGCCTTCGCAGCAGCTGCCTGAAACTGGGCACTAAATGTGAGTTTATCATCTACCCATACACCCAGGTCTTTTTCAGTGGTAGTTTTGCCCAGTGTTTTACAATTAAGCACATAATTATACATTTTATTTCCTCTGCCCAAATGCATGACCTTACATTTATCCCCATTAAAGCTCATTTGCCATTTATCAGCCCAAGCTTCTAGTTTACATAAATCCTCCTGTAATATAAAATTGTCCTCCTCTGTATTGATTACCCTGCAGAGTTTAGTGTCATCTGCAAATATTGAGATTCTACTCTGTATGCCCCCTACAAGGTATAAATAAATATGTTAAAAAGAAGCGGGCCCAATACTGACCACTGTGGTACCTCACTGTTAACTGTGATCCAGTCTGAGTGGGTCATGAGGTTATTTTTCTTCAGATACTCCATTATAGCATCTCTTAGAAAACTCTCTAGGATTTTACTCACACTAGAGGTTAAGCTTACTGGCCTATGATTGCCAAGTTCAGTTTTCGTCTCCTTTTTTAATATTAGCACCACATTTGCTATACACCAGTCCTGTGGTACAGGCCCTGTTATTATGGAATCTTTAAAGATTCAAAATAATGGTTTATCTATGATGGTACTTAATTCCTACAGTACTCTGGGGTGTGTCCCATCTAGGCCTGGGGATTTGTCAACTTTAGTGATTTTTAGACGGTGCCGTACTTCCTGTTGGGTTAAGCAGGTTACATTTGGAGAGTTTTTGTTATCACTGATCATGTTCTCTGTCATGGGATATTCTTGTGTAAATACTGTTGCAAAAAATTCATTTAGCATAATGGCTTTTTCCTCATCCTAATCCACCTTTTCACCCAGACTATTTTAAAGGAGGCAAATACACTCATTTTTTAGTTTCTTACTATTTATGTAGTTAAAGAATATTTTGGGAGTTTTTTACTTTCTCTGGCAATGAGTCTCTCTGTCTCAATCTTTGCTGCCTTGATTTGCTTTTTACAGATGCTATTTAATTATCGGTATTTATTTAATGCCTCATCACTACCTACTTGCTTTAATTCCCTAAATGCTTTCTTTTTGTCGCTTATTGCGCTCCTTACAGCCTTATTTAGCCATAGTGGTTTCCTCCTATTTCTAGCATGTTTATTCCCGTAGGGTATATCTTGTGCACAGGTCCTATTCAGGATGCTAATAAACGTCTCCCATTTGCTTTGTGTACTTTTATGTCTCAGGACATCGTCCCAGTTTATTGCACTAAGATCATCTCTCAACCGTTGGAAATTTTCCTTCCTGAAGTTTAGTGTCCTTGTAGCCCCTCTACTACACATCTTATTAAAGGATACTTGAAAACGTATTATTTTGTGATCACTATTACCCAAGTGACCTCCAACCCATATATTTGATATGCGGTCTGGCCTGTTGGTTAATATTAGTTCCAGCAGTACCCCCCTTCTTGTTGGGTCCTGAACCAGTTGTAAAAGATAATTGTCTCTCATAATTGTCAAAAACCTATTACCTTTGCTAGAACTGCAGGTTTCTGATCCCCAATGTATTTCAGGGTAGTTGAAGTCCCCCATAATAATTACTTCTCCCTGACTTGCTGCTTCATCTATTTGCTTTATGAGGATATTCTCCTCCACCCCCATTATTGTTGGAGATTTATAACAAACCCCTATCAGTAATTTATTATTTTTCCCCCTCCCCTTATCTCCACCCACAGTGACTCTACAGTTTCATTAGATTCACATAGATTGTCCATAAGGATGGGTTTTAAGGATGATTTTACATATAAACACACACTTCCTCTCGCTTATTTGTACGGTCATTTCTGAACAGACTATAGCCCTGTTAATTAACAGCCCAGTCATAGTTCTTGTCCAGCCATGTCTCCGATATCCCCACCATGTCATAATTATTTTTCAGCAAAATTAATTCTAATTCCTCCATTTTGTTGGTGAGGCTTCTGGCATTAGTGTACATACACGTTATGCATCTCTCTTTACCTCTATTTCTTCCTACTATATTGACTGTTCTAACCACACCCACCATGCCACCCCCAATTTCATTACTTGCTCCCAGGTTACTATTTACACTATCTTCCCCTCCTGTACAATGAATACCCTCCCCCCAATCCCTAGTTTAAACACTCCTCCAACCTTCTAGCCATTTTCTCCCCCAGCACAGCTGCACCCTCCCCGTTGAGGTGCAGCCCATCCCTAGCATAGAACCTGTAGCCAACAGAGAAGTTGGCCCAGTTCTCCAGGAACCCAAACCCCTCCGTCCTACACCAATTCCTGAGACACTCATTTATCTCCCTAATTTCCCGTTGCCTCTCTGGTGTGACACGTGGTACAGGCAGTATTTCAGAGAATACTACCTTGGAGGTCCTTGCCTTAAGCTTGCAGCCTAATTCCCTGAAATCATCTTTCAGGACCTTACACCTACTTCTAACTTTGTCATTTGTGCCAATGTGTATCATGACCGCTGGGTCCTCACCAGCCCCTCTCAGTCATCTGTCAACCAAATCAGCAATGTGCCGGACTCGAGCACCAGGTAGGCAGCACATTGTTCAATGATCCCTGTCTTTGTGACATATTGCCCTATCTGTTCCCTTAATAATTGAGTCCCCCACTACCAGCACCTGTCTGGCCTGCCCTGCTCTCTTGTTTTTACCCTTACAGTAGTAGACACTCCTCTGGCTTTCAGAGGTCATGCCTTGATGTAGCAGTGCTATCCCTGTACTGACACCCCCCTCATCTACCAACTTAGCTAATTTATTGGGGTGTGCCACATCAGGGCTAGCCTCCCTGGCTTTCTTCCCTCTACCCCGCCTTCTAACTGTCACTCAGCTAGCTGCCTCACTGTACTGCAGCTCCATGCTACCATCCTCCCCCACATCTATCCCATTGAGCAGCTGTTCAGTGAGCAGCACACTCCTTTCCATATTGTCTATGGATCTCAGCGTTGTCAGTTGTTCATTTAGATCCAGTATCTGGGCTTCCAAATGCACAACATACTCACATCTCACACAGCAGTATGCACCCTCGACTGGCTGTTCAAGGATTGCATACATGTGGAAGATGTACACTGGATGGCATTGTCAATTATGGAGCTCATATCCTAATGGGGATTGCACTAGACAGATGATAAGTAAAAAGAAATGTAAAGTATTAATAAAATACAACCAGCAATTCAGTAAGTCCTCCCTTCCAAACTCCCTGAATCCAAAGTAACTGAATCACAAGTCACACACTTCCGTTCACACTTATGCTCCCGTGACACTCAGCTCGTGTCACACTCGCTAAGGAAGAAGATTAAGGGTAAGTGCACACTTACCGGCGGGTTTGTCGGCGGCGGCTGGGTGGACCCGCCAGGAAGCTCCGGAGCCGTCCACCGGCTTCCTGGCGGGTATGTGCGGCGGGAGCCGGGCGGGTGACGGGCGGTAGCCGGCGGTTGCACAGCGTGTTCTCGCCGGCGAGTCTGCAGCGGCTGGAAGCAGCACATGATTCTGCTTGCAGCCGCTGCAGAACCGCCGGTTTTTAGAACATGCTCATTCTTTGCTAACCCGCTGGGAAACCTGCGGGTTAGCAACGGATGAGCCTGTGTAAACCGCCGGTGTGTGCACAGCGTTGGTCGGTTTACATTGGTTTAAATGTTAATCCAAACGCCGGTTTGGATTAACATAAATTTACATAAACCTAATGTAAACAAACCGGCGGTTTACACAGCTAAACCGCCCAAAACCCGGCAAGTGCGCACATAGCCTTAAGGAGTTGTTTTTTTTTCCCTTCAGCAGAAATCCAACCTACAGCTCAGTGAACTTCCAAAGGACTTGAAGCCCCAACCAGCTGCTTCTTATAAACCCTTAATTATGAACCACCACCCTTAATTAACCACTTGTGAGCATAGCTACACCACAGGATTTAAGTGCAATTGTTAACTTTTAACTTACAGGCAGTAAAATAAGATACTGTAAACTTGTAGACAGAAAAGAAAAGTTAAAAAAACCCAATAAAGGTAGAAAAGCACTCAGCAATTCACAATTCAGCAACTCACAGCAATTCAGACAGGAATTTGTTTCAGCCTTCCCAAATACCTCCTTACTGAATCACAAGTCACACACTTACTTCCGTTCGCACTTACGCTCCAGTCAGACTCAGCTCGTGTCACACTCGCTAAGGAGGAAGATTTTAAGAGTTTTTTTTCCCCCTTCAGCAGAAATCCAACCCACAGCTCAGTGACCTTTCAAAGATACAGGTTATTTTTGTGACAATTGTCAGGTACATACACTTTGGAGGTAGTGGCACACAGACAGAATGGATGCCAAGTTTTTCTACCATCATAGGGACCATTGTAAACAAACATACCTCTATGTAGGTATATACAGTGCTGTGCAAATTAATTGGGACAAAGCATTTTTTTAAGTAAAATTGTAAGTTGGGGTTACCAGTCAGTGATTCAAACCAGTTTTAACTGCTTTGAACAGATGTGAGTGTACAACCTTGAGTTACAAAATGTGATTTGACTGGTTTTAGTTAGAAAATAACAGCTAGCTGCCCCCTCAGCTACAGTTGAGAGCTTGTTTCTGTGAGGAGTGGTTTAGTGTACTTTTTCTCTCAGTGTGATTTGTGCCTGTAAGGCCAGGGTCACACATACCATCCGTTTTTGGCTTAAATCCGTTTTGGGGAACATTTTGGACTTTTTTTTCTCAAAGTCCAAAAATGCATATGCGTTAACGCATGTGGCTGTGTGTTTTAAAAAAAATGCATGCGTTTTTATGCAGCCTTCCAAAAACGCTGCTATCAGCGTTTTTGGGGTGCTGTAAAAAAATGCATGCTTTTTTTAACATGGGGTCCTATGGGAGATGCATGCATTAGCGCATGGTACATATAGGCACCATGCATTAACGCATGTGTTTTTGGTGAAAAAATGACTAAGTCCAAAAATTTTCCAATTATCCTGGACCTCAGGGGACACTATTGGCACCCTTAGAAAAACAGATCCGTTTTTCTAAGTGCTAAAAAAGCGGATTGGTATGTGTGACCCTGGCCTAAAAATGGATGTTACTCCACGGAAGATGTCTAGAATTATTACTGTTAATGAACATACAAGTCTGGCTGTAAGAGAAATCGCTTCTACCGTTGGTATTGGAAAATCTACCATTTCAAGAATAATTCACACACAATGAAACTAGATCGTTTTCTCCAAAAGGAAAAGGGAAATGTGGAAGAAACAGGAAAACGACACCAAGAACTGATAAAACACTTATCAGAAATAATAAAATGAATGCAAGAAAAACTTGCTTTATCCCAATTCATTTGCACAGCACTGTAGAAAGCGCAGTCTTGATGAGCTTTTCTTTACAGTTAAAGCGTAAACTTTGTTTTAATTTTTATTTCACAAATCAGTAGGACACATGAAAATAAGCAACTGTGTAACATATCTCATCAGATAAATTAGCTTTTTTCTCAGCAAGAATTGACCAGTCATGATCAAAATTGCTTATTTTCATGTGTACCATTGATGTCTGAAATAAAATTGAAAATGTTGATTACGCTTTAAAGAATTGGTGTCCAGAATGCAGACGCATAACTTTCAGGTGTACAAGAAACGCTAAGTGCACAAAAGTAATGTGCACCTAGCTTTAATGCATTAAAGGCTTTTATGAGATTCAATTGTGTTCGAAAGCACTATGACTGTCTAAACATGGCATTCTTGTTAGTTCATCTCTGAATTTTAGTATGCCAATACTGAATAAGGCCTTGTATTGAAGTAGTTCAATAAGCAGTAATATATATTGTGGAATAAACATGCAATGCATAGTATACACAGTATACAAAGCTAATAGCACATTTTTTCCATATAGATCTCTGTTGATTATGATACAGTTTTACAGTCTGAAATTACACGCTTCGAGGAGAATAATGCAGCACTGAAGGTCAAACTGAGGCTGACAGACAAGGAGCTCAATAGGTCAAAAGCAACACTCAGTGTCTTCAAGGAGGAAAAGGACAAATTACAAATCAAGGTGTTTACTTCTATTACTATGATTATAAGGATGTATCTATTGGTATACTGTCATTGAAGAATAAACACAATGAGACTGTCTCAGGGCCAGTGTTAAAACTCTGTGCCCTTATAGCATGAATATCAGTTTGTTACTTCACCCTTCTGCTTCTTTTGTTTATAATGTTAAAAATATCACTCAGCAAAATAGTTTCAGTTGCTTCCTGCAAATGGCCTCTTAAAGGGACACTGTCAGGTCATTTTTCAATATGTACTAACATTACCTTTGAAAAACATTATTGTACACTTTGTAGTTTCCATGTTATCAGCATCTTCAGACCCTGAAGGAAGCTCCTGCATTAGTCCTATCCATTATATTACCAGTCGATTAGTCCAGCTGCTGTATAAGCATTATTTAAATATCCACACCCATCCAAGTTTGTGTTCACTCCCTCACCACTCTGCTCTGATCTAGGAGTGGGGAAGGTGTTTTGTCCTGCACTGTGTGCTATCTGTAAGATTTCTATTATATAAAGGTTGGTTTTCCTGCAGACAAGTAATGTGTGTATCTGCTGAGCAAATGATCAAATGTCCTTATAATAATAATAATAATAAAAAAAAATCTTTATTTATATAGGCGCCAACATATTCCACAGCGCTTTACAATACAGTGGTTAGAGTACAGAAAATATAATACAGTAAGTAATTACAGTCGAGAACAAATACAGTACAATAATTGGATACCAAACAATAGGCATAGATTCAATGTAAAGAAGAAAATACAATAAATAAAGCAAGAAATGAAGGTGACCCTGCTCAAAAGAGCTTACAATCTACAACGGGATAGTGGTAGCACAAGGTACAGGGGCTTATTGCACTAATGGTCCAGGCATCTTGAGGGAATGGGGGTTAGAAATAAGCTTACATTAATGGTCAACAGACAATCTGTGTAGACCTTTTTGGTTTGGTGGAGCTTGTATAAGAGTAATGTCAAGAGAGATAGCCCATTCACTATCTACAGTGCAAAGGACTTCTATTAGGGAGTATGATAGACTGCCTTAAAAAGATGTGTTTTTAGGTATCATCTGAAGCCATGCAAGTTGTGGATAGTCCTGATTTCTTGGGGTAGAGCATTCCAGAGGATTGGTGCAGCCCGGGAGAAGTCTTGAAGCCGGGAATGGGAGGATCGGATTAGTGTAGATGTTAGTCGAAGGTCATTTGAAGAACGTAGAGAACGGGTGGGATGATAGACAGAGATGAGGGAGATGTAGGGGGGTGCTGCACTGTGAAGAGCTTTGTAGTATACGGGCAGCCAGTGCAATGACAGGCACAGAGCAGAGGCATCTGAGTAACGATTGGCCAGATGGGTGATCCTGGCTGCTGCATTAAGGATGGACTGGAGAAGAGAAAGTCTGGTGAGGGGGAGGCCACTTAAAGGGATCCTGTCACCCCGAAATCACCTCTAAACCTATTAAAACCTGTCCCTAGAGCATATTAACACTGTCCCTACACTCCTTTTAGCTCCTAAATGGCATTAGTCAAAGTGAATATAAACGTTTTATAAGTACCTGATTAGTCATGATAATGAGTGACTATGCTATTCATAGTCACTCATCAAGGCAGCCCCTCTTCTTCATATCACGCCTATTCAGGCGTGCTCGTCAGTCTATGTTCAAATTCGCGCCTCCCTGCGCGCCTCCCTCTCTCTCATAGCGTCCGGGCTTCACTGTAAGCTGTATGACGCGATTCGCGTCATTCCCGGCGCCGGATGACGTATTTGCAGCCGCGCCGCGCTGTCAGCTTCAAAATACGCACTGCGCATGCCCATGCGCATGCGCAGTGCGGGACTTGAAGCTGACAGCGCGGCGCGGCTGCAAATACGTCATCCGGCGCCGGGAATGACGCGAATCGCGTCATACAGCTTACAGTGAAGCCCGGACGCTATGAGAGAGAGGGGAGGCGCGCAGGGAGGCGCGAATTTGAACATAGACTGACGAGCACGCCTGAATAGGCGTGATATGAAGAAGAGGGGCTGCCTTGATGAGTGACTATGAATAGCATAGTCACTCATTATCATGACTAATCAGGTACTTATAAAACGTTTATATTCACTTTGACTAATGCCATTTAGGAGCTAAAAGGAGTGTAGGGACAGTGTTAATATGCTCTAGGGACAGGTTTTAATAGGTTTAGAGGTGATTTCGGGGTGACAGGATCCCTTTAATAGAGAATTGCAGTAGTCAAGGCGGGAATGGATTAGGGCCACGGTGAGGGTTTTTGTTGTTTCCATGGTGAGAAAGGGGCGGACTCTAGAGATATTCTTCAGGTGTAAGCGACAGGAGCGAATGAGAGATTGTGTGTGGGAGGAGAAGGAGAGATCGGTGTCAAACATAACACCCAGACAGCGAGCCTGCTGCCTAATCACATAGAAATATCTCAGAGTACACACTACAAACATGCCTCATACACACAATTACATGAAGAGCTAAAAACTGCAGCAAAAATCACTCCTCTTCCCCCCTCCCTTCTCTGTCTGCAGTGAATGATTCACACAACCATCAGATCACAGGACAGTGTAATGAAGCATGAACATACATTTTTTGGGGCAGCGGGCAGTGGGCACAGAGAAATCACTGTGAGTGACAGAGAGAATTCATCTTTTATATTGAAGTTTACAGAGGATAGGAGGGAAGCATAAATAATAGAAATACATGAATAGAGAGAGCTTAGAGAAAGGAATTAGAAAATGATACCAGTTACATATGGATTTTTGGCCTGTCAGTTTTCATTTAAAGCGAATGTCCCCAGGTTTTTGTTATATTTGAGAGCAGCACAGTGTAGTGTACTCTGATTCAAAAAATATATCACTAACAGGTCTGCTTGCTGCTATTTTGATAACATTTTTATCTTCTGCATATCTAGCAGTTCCCTGAAAGCTGAGCTCTGTATATCCCCTCCCACACCACTGACTGACAGATGTCTGTGTACACTGTGCATAGGCAGAATGCTGTCAATCAGGGGTGAGGGTGAGGTTATACAGGCTCATAAGCATGGAAGACTGCAGCAAGTCAGCTTATACTCTAGTGATACTTTCCTATTGATAGAATAGTGATTGTATTAAAAGTAAAGCAAGCAGCCAGGTAATTGATACATCACTAGAATCATGGTCTCTTCCTCTACATAATGACGTGCTCAGATTAGTTATCTAAAGCCTGGTAACAGATTCCCTTTAACACAAACAGGACTTCTGCTTTGTTGGATTACCGTCTTTTTTTTATTACTTTGCCCTTGGCATGGACATTTAAATTCCCAAAAATTATTTACTGTAACAACAGTAGAAAAAATATTACAAACTAAAAATGTTTCTGACAGAGTGCTGGGTGCATGAATTACTAATCATTTTGTAGTAATTAACTGTAATAAGAGTTTTTCACAGAGCAACAATTTTTCATTCTGCTGTTGGTTTCCTTTCTGGGATGACACTGAGAAAGATGCCTCAATTCACTCCAAGCCTTGTGTTATAATTTGTAATGAAGGCCTAATGAAGGTAATTAAATAGGACTTTCATTGGATTTTTAATTTAATGTTGAGTACCTCCTTTAATTGTTTCTCCTCCACTTTTCCTGGACAAGTTTTTAATGTTTTGCTATCCTCCTGTGTTCTAAAGTTATTCCACTTGGTAATAAAGAGTGCCCAATTTGCTAATTTTCCCTTCAACCAAGTTGGCATGTATATCACAGAACTTTCTTTGGGCATTTGCTTTTTCTCCTCTCTGATGCTACTCAATCAAAACATGGTCATTGGGCAGTGTTAGCTGGAATGGAAACAAAAGCACAACATAGGGTTTATCCATGTTGCAATACAAAGTGTATATAGGCTAAGGCTCACCCTATGGTGTTCTGTACAACCACAACCACTTTGTGCACTTGTATCCAAGGATCTGGCGGTATGCAGCGATGTCCCTCACAGAACGTATCCCAGAGGATCAATAAAAAGGAAAGAGGGATTAAAACCACTCTCCCATCCACAAATAATAAGGAAATGTGATTTATTTAAACGTGTTTCAGGGCATCCAAGCCCCTTCATCAGGAAAATCGCAGATGTACATTTGTGGATGGGAGCACGGTTTTAATCCGTTTTTCTTTTTTGCTGATTTACTGGAAAACATGGTCATTGTCATGCCTTGTTTTCCAGATTAGATAGGGTTACCTTTTGCTCTGTGATTGGTTCCCCTTTCCGCTGTGCTGTGGTTCTTTTCTTCTTGTTCCTAATGCTGATGGTTACTATTAATTTTGTTTTACCTTTCCGTTCTTTATCCTCTTCAGGAGTTTTTCATTGTTTTGTTTTGCTTTGTCCTATTGTGGCGCCCCACTATGTAGGTGCCACAAAAGGGGTACTACACCCATAAAAGCAGTGTAGTCACCCCACTGCAAGTGGAACTCTGGCCAGTAGGTGGAACCCTAGAACAAACACCCACACACTAGATCAGAAGGTGGGAGGGACCCCGGGAGGGTATATAGTGACCTCTAGGGGGAGCGAGAGTAGTCTAAGACTCAGTGGGTTAGTGAGTCGAGGAAGCGCCAGGCAGCCGGCCTGGGAGGAGAGCAAGGAGGGCCTCCTTGGCTGAGGGACCCAAGGAAGAAAGAGGAGATCCCAGAAATAGAAGGAAGAAAGAGAGAAAGAAACTCGAGGCGTGAGTTCACTCTAAGCGGGGAAAAGAGTAACCAGAGAGTTTGCCCCAGGGAAGAAACCGGGTACCGGAGCCCGCCCTGTGAGTTCCTATAAGGCTCACGGGAATCGATGACTAGGGGTATTTATATATACACCCCTGACTCCCAAAGAGCCCCAGAAGGAGGGGAATCAGGAACAGCAGGACGTTGCAGTGACCAGAGAAGGTTCACCAGACGGATACAAGGGAGAGGAGAACAAGGAACAGCAGGAGGTCAGATTAGTCTTTAAGAAGTCAGACTTCATCGCCACTGGGAGGCAAGGGAAAGGAAGGAACAGGAACGGCACATAGGGAGGGATCCATCTATCAGCCAGAAACACTGCTTCCAGCACCTATAGCATTTGTCGTTATAACATCTGCTGAACTGTGATGGCTTTGCAAAAGTTCCAGTAAACGTATCCGGTGAAGTGACTTCTCTTATCTGCTGCATCCTTTCTTGCGTAAACTGTTTCTTTACAGAATCGCTGCCCCGGCGGTCCAGTCCTACCTGCGGGGGACTACACCATCATTGCCGCAATATCACCAGCCACCGGAGGACTGTAGCGGCGCTGGTGAGCATCACCAGGTACTGCAGGTGGCGTCACGAACCTATATATACCTTACATTTTATATTTTTCCCTGATTACATTGACCACCAAGGCCACAATGTCAGGCAGCCACTCGTGACCTCTAGACTGCCCGCCTGAGATCTGAGTACCCTGCCCTGGGTGTGTCACTATCACAACCTGGGTGGGGATATATACAGTATATTCTCTCTTCACTGCATTTCCATACTGGCTATATTTCCATGTGAACTTGTTCCTGGGATCTCCAGCTCTTTACATTTGGGAATTTGTTGTGTGTCTGTTGTTTGTGTGTTTTTCTTCCCAGCTCCTTTATCCTTTCAGATGCATGTACCTGTTTCAGTTTAGCTCATATAGGATTTCTATTTGTTAGTGCACCCCTTCATCTCCCCCATATATGCAATGCTTTCCAGAAAATCCTTTGGTCTCTCAGGAGTAGTGATGGGCAAACCCAAAGTGTAAAGATCAGGGTCCGTACAAAACACCTAGTGTTCAGGCACAGATCTTGAACACGGACTTCCCTGGGAAGTTCATTTTACAGTTCGGGTTCAGGGGGGTTGTAAAAATAAAGGAAATAGTTTAACACATAAGAATTATACTTACCGCGTCCTGCCATCCAACCCTCTACTTCTGGGGCCGCTCATTAACTTCCGGGATATAAACTGCAGTGGCTCCAACAGCCAATCACAGACCCTGTCACAGAGAATGGGCGTCTGTCATTGGCTGTTGGAGTAACCTGGAAATTGCCCATAATTCTAGATGTTAGAATGTATGGGCTGGCATCAGGTTACTCCAACAGCCAATCACCCATTCTGTGTGACAGTGTCTATGATTGGCTGTTGGACCCCTCACACATATAGCACTGTAAAAATAAATAAATAATTTTAAAAATTTTGCGTAGCACTCTGTGGTATTTTTGATTCTCAGCGCAGATAAAGCGGACAGCTATGGGCTGCCATCTCCAGCTGTCTGGCTATACCTTGGCTAGCAATCAAAATACAGGGAAGCCTATTATTTTTTTTTTCATTATTTAAATAAATGTGGGCTTTATCCTATTTTTGATCACCAACCAAGGTAAAACCAGGGAGCTGGGGGCTGAGTGTGAGGCACACAGAGGTGTGAGTGTCGAGATGTGGACCCACTAAACCACCAAAGTGGAGGCTGACCTATAGGTAGGAACAGTCAGGAGATGCAGATAGAGTAAACCAAAGTCTTTAATGAGGTAAACTTGCCAATACAGTCCAGTCGGTGCACAAGTATAGATAACAGTCAGTGAGGAGCAAGCATGAAGCTCATAGTAATGAGGCAATTGCCAGGTGGTCAAGGAGTCGAGATGCAGGTACAGGAATAGTGGAACTCTGGCCGATGAGATAGGCACACTGGACGTGGTTAACCTGAGGACTGGCAAGTGCAGGTATAGTGAGCTTTGGATCAACATGGCAGGTGCACCACAGGTAGAGCAGGTAGAGTACAATCAAGTCAGTCCTCTGGCAGATGTAGCAGATTTAGGTGAGACAAGAAGTATAGGTAAGGACTAAATACCAAGGACAAGCAGGGGCGGACCTACCGTGGTGCAGCTGGTACAGCTGCACCATTGCCCCGACTGGCTAGGGGGCCCCTCAAGCCTGCAGGGGGGCCCCCAACCGACCCTGTGTCAGAGGAAAAGAGGTTAACTGAGGGAAGCTTCCTGCTTCTCTTGGCTGATCCCGCCTCTCCTCTCCTCTGCTGCTCCGGCTCCCAGGAGACAGCAATGCGCGGCTCGGCGCAGGTAGGAGCCGCATCACCTACAGCCCCCCCTCGCTCCCTCCCCGACATCTGCTAGCCCCCACCCACCCTCCGCTCCTCACCAGCAGCTGCTGCACCAGGGCCCGCCAGGCTCAAGGTCCGCCACTGAGGACAATAGCATAGGTATGGAATGGGACAGGATCCTGAGGAAAAGCAACACAACTAGTGACAGGCAATGTTGCTCAGGCACCTTGGGTAGGTGCCTTAAATAGAAGTAGTTACTCAGTGACAGGCTGAGAGGTGATTAGAGGTGAAATTAAGAACAGGTGTACTGGCCCTTTAGGAAGAGTGAATGGGTGGGGCACATGATGTCAGTGTGCTCCCGGAGACTCTGCAGAAAGGATGCACTTCGGGAGGGCATTGATGTCACAATTGGGGCAGGCTCTGTGGCGCGGGGGAGGTGGCTGCTGCACCTCCCTGTATGCTCTCACCCCCTGTCTTCTATATCCCCCTGTGCATTTGTAGCACCCATGGTGTGGGGTGCTCAGGTGTCGGGCGGCAAAAGGGTTACCTGTGTCATGGGGAATGGCAGCCGCGCCTGACCACGTGTCCTGGGGTATCTTTTAAAAAAGAGGTTTTAATATTTACAGGGGATTATATACAGTTTGTCGTGATGCCACCTGTAGTTTCTGGTGATTTGCACCAGCGCCACCACAGTCCGCCGGAGGCGGATGGGATAGCGGCTGTGATGGTAAAGTCCTCCACAGGTAGGACTAGAACCACCGGGGCAGCATTACTGTAGGGAACAAAGTAATTCCAAAGAAATGCAGTAGAGTCGAATTTCACTTCTCTCCGGGTACTTTACTGAAAACTCGTGACATGGAAGTTGCAGTTTACAGTTCAGCATAAGATGTTACCACAGGTAGCTAATGGGCGGCTGCAAGTGGATCTTAGGTGGTATGATGGAAACCTTGGTGTGTGCCTTCCTACACTCTGTTCTTTTCTGCTTCCCAGTGGTGGTGAAGTCTGGTTCCATAAAGCCAACCTCACCTCCTTCTGTCTCTCACTATTTTGCTCCCGTCGGGTAACCCACTGCTGGCTGACCGCTGAACCATCAAGCGGTGCCTGGTACCCTCTTTTAGTTGCTTAGGTGCCTCGGAGAATTGGATACTCCACGGGTCTCCGGATTTTCTGTGGTCCTGAAGTATCCCATAGGTGTGGTCTCCGGTGCCCGGTAAGCTGTCTGGGAGGCCCTGCCGACGGTCCCTTCCCAAACCGGCTATTCTTCTCCTGGAAAAGCTTTCTTTCCTTTAAGCCTCCTCTCCTGGTCTCTCAGCCGAGAGACCCTACGCTTACTGGCTTAGCGGCAAAGACCCAAGACCCCGAAAGGCCTCTGGCCAAAGACCTCCTTGCCCCCAAAAAGCTCTTCTTGTTCCCCTAGAGGTGGTTTTATTCCCTCCAGGGTAACCTCCCACTGTGTGATCTAGTGTGGGATGCTGTTTAATGGGTTCCACCCACCATCCTACCATCCTATGATCCTCCTGCACCTGGAGTATCTGCACCTCTTTTATGGGTGCAGTACCCCTCTGTGACGCCTGCATAGTGGGGCGCCACACACTCTCTCCATGTGCTGTCTCTTTTCCCGATGCTGGTTTCTCCCCTCTGTGTTCTTTCCTTTGACCTGTCTCCCCCTGAGTGCTCTCTCTTTCACCCTGTGTGCTGTATTATCTCCCTGTGTGCTGCCTTCTTCCCTCATGTGCTCTATCCTTTGCACTATCTCCTCCCTGTGTGCTCTCCCCCTGTGTGATGTCTCTGCCCCCTGTGTGTTGTTTTCTCCCCTTATTTGCTGTCTCTCTCCCACCATGTTCTCATCTGCCTTCTTTGCTCTCTTCTCCCATCTTTGCTCTCTCCTTTTAGCTGTCTCCCCTGTGCACTCTTTCTCCCTTCTTGTCTGCTCTCTGTCCCCTTGTGCGCTCTTTCCCTTGTGCGCTCAGCCCCTGTGGGTTGTCTCTCTCCCTGTGCACTCTCTCTGCTCCACTGTAGGCTCTCTCCCCCTGTGCGCTCGCCCCCTCTGCACTGTTCTCCCACTATGTGCTCTTCCCTCTGTGCTGTC
The DNA here is from genome assembly GCA_033576535.1 of Allobates femoralis. Taxonomy (NCBI): domain Eukaryota; kingdom Metazoa; phylum Chordata; class Amphibia; order Anura; family Aromobatidae; genus Allobates; species Allobates femoralis. The sequence continues at coordinate 427,148,646 of JARQOC010000003.1, forward strand.
TTCTCCCCTTTGTGCTCTCTCCTTTGAACTGTTTCCCCCCTTATGTGCTCACCCCCCTGTGTGCTGTCTCTCTCTCCCCCCCGTGCTGTCTTCTCCCCTCGTGTGCTCTTTCCTTTGAGGCCAGGTGTACAAAGAGGGTGGCCTCATGAGTAAGCTTCACAGGGTCATGCCATCACCAAATTTGTGTACACAGATGTCCAACGATAAAAGCCGCATAAGTACGCATAGGCGTGCCAGATCACGCCATCGCCATCTTTGTTTACCCAGATGTCCAAAGATGGCAGCCATTTGAATTAGTGCGCATGCTCGAGACGGGTATACGCAGTGTGAGGCACCGCCGGCATGGTCCCCCGGGGCGCATCACATGCAGGATCAGGGTATGATCCTGTTTACACTGGCAGGTTTTATAGTGAATGATGCTGTGAGAACCTAGTCGGAACACAAGGAGTTAAAGGTGATAGTGTGTGCTGGAAAGCTGAACATTCATGAGCCTAATGAGCGGCTGTGAGTGGCTCATGAGATCGATGAGGCCTGAGGAATGTAATGGGTGCTGATTGCTGACAGCCCAGGTGGGTGTGTCAGGTGGGTGTGTCCTGAGGAATAGCAGCCCAGCTGGATGAGTCAGTGTGGGAGTGGCAGGCACGATAAGAGCCTGCCAGCTGATTGATTGCAGAGATTCATTATCAGCCAGAGATCAGCCTGAGAGCATGTGGGCTGGTTCATCAGCCTGAGTGCAGAGCAGTCCAAGGCTCTGTGTGCATGTAATGATGGGAGCATGCTAGCTCCATGCCGGTGCCTAGGACCGAGGTCGTGACAGCTACTGGAGTGGGGAATCCGTGGCTGAACCCGGTGGATACTGGTCCGGGCATGTGGTTGAGACACGTCCGGGAAAGGAGCCCTTGGGGACGCTGGATACCCATGACCCAGGTAGCGAGACCGGATCTGTGCCCGGTAAGAAAAGCAGTTCCTGAATGCTTGTGTGAACTGTGCACCTTGTGTGTAAATCATACCAGGCGAGTGTAGCCATTAGGTCCAGTGAAGGACCTGTTGAACCTTATAAGTATTGTATGGGTTTTTAAAAGACCCAGCGAGTGAATGTAGCCCTATAGGGGCAGATGTATGAAGTGTGCCAGGCGGGCATAGACCGCCCTTGGGACCAACTCAGGGTAGTCAGTTAAAGGTCCTGATGAACCGGAATGTATGTAGCCTTTCGGGAGGCGAATGTATGTAGCCCTTTGGGAGGTGATTGTATGTAGCCCTTCGGGAGGCGATTTTATGAAGTGTACCAGGCGGGCATAGACCGCATTTGGGTTCGACTCAGTGTAGTCAGTTAAAGGACCTGATGAACCGGAGTGTATGTATGTACTAGAGGTCAGATGCTGGGGTTAATAGGGCTCCTATAGTAGGGTAACGGATGGTTGTCCCGGATACTAAGGTTTGCCAATCCCTGTTCTGAACCCAGATGTGCCACAGTCCATGGATGTTTATATGATGGGCTGTGAGCATGTGAAAGGACGTGTGTGGTCCATGGTGGCTTATAGGATGGATCACATACAGTGTGTAAGAACCCGGTCAGGCTGGAGTCCTGACTCCGGGGTAGTATGAAGCTGGGGAAATAAAGCCAGGCGGCTAGTTCCGCCATTGGGACCCATAGGGCCCGTTGATATGGTAACTGATGTATTGTTAAATGTATGTGAAATGTAGAGATAGGCCGGAGGCCATAGCCACCACGGGAGCGATTGTTAGAGCTCCAATGGGGACAGAGAGGTGGTTACAGGTCCCGGGTTACTATAATCGTTATGTGCAATGTATGTGTTATGCACTGTTCTATGTAAATGTATGATGTATTTATGTATGGTGTTTATAATCAATGTGATATGTGTCAAACATGTTACCCGGGTTATGTTATTGTATGTGAAAAATAAACGGGTAGATATTGGTTAAATTATAAACACGTGTTCTTGTCGTTATGCTAGCGGGTTCCCCGGGGGCTACCTCACAGCAAGCACACTTACTGAGGCACATGATATGAGGACAACCGGGCACTGGAAGTGACAAATGCAACAGGGCAATTATGTAAGTAGATAACAGTCATATGAAAAAGTTTGGGCACCCCTCTTAATCTTACTCTTTTTTTTGTTTAAAATTGTTTTTTTTGCAACAGCTATTTCAGTGTGATATATGTTATAACTGATAGACACAATAATATTTCAGGATTGAAATGAGGTTTATTGTACTAACCGAAAATGTGAAATATGCATTATTTCTAAATTTGACAGGTGCAAAAGTATGGGCACCCTTCTGATTTTCATGATTTGAATTCTCCTAACTACTTTTTACTGACTTACTGAAGCACTAAATTGGTTTGGTAACCTCATTGATCTTTGTACTTCATAGCCCTGTGTATCCAATCATGAGAAAAGCTATTTCAGGTGTCCACTTGCAAGCTGTTCTCCTAGTTGCATCTTCTCTGAGGAGTGGCATCATGGGCTCCTCAAAACAGCTCTCAAATGATCTGAAAAAAAAGATTGTTCAACATAGTTGTTCAGGGGAAGGATACAAAAAGTTGTCTCAGAGATTTAACCTGTCAGTTTCCACTGTGAGGAACATAGTAAGGAAATGGAAGACCACAGGGACAGTTATTGTAAAGGCCAGAAGTGGCTGGCCTACAAAAATATCAAAAAGGCAGAGAAGAAGAATGGTGAGAACAGTCAAGAACAGTCCACAGACCACATCCAAAGACCTGCAGCATCATCTTGCTGCAGATGGTGTCACTGTGCATCGGTCAACAATGTCACACTGCACATGGAGAAGCTGTATGGGAGAGTGATGCGAAAGAAGCCGTTTCTGCATGCACGCCACAAACAGAGTCGCACATTTGGACAAGCCAGTTTCATTTTGGAAGAAGGTCCTGTGGAAATCTTATTAAAGTTGAGGGTTGCATGGATTCCACTGAGTATCAGCAGATTCTTGAGAATAATGTTCAAGAATCAGTGTCAAAGTTGAAGTTACGCCGGGGATGGATCTTTCAACAAGACAATGATCCAAAACACCGCTCCAAATCTACTCAGGCATGCATGCAGAGGAACAATTACAATGTTCTGGAATGGCCATCCAGTCCCCAGACCTGAATATCATTGAACATCTGTGGGATGTTTTGAAGCGGGCTGTCCATGCTCGGCGACCATCAAACTTAACTGAACTGGAATTGTTTTGTAAAGAGGAATCGTCAAAAATACCTTCATCCAGGATCCAGGGACTCATTAACAGCTACAGGAAGCGACTAGAGGCTGTTATTTTTGCAAAAGATGGATCTACTAAATAATAATGTCACTTTTCTGTTGAGGTGCCCATACTTTTGCACCTGTCAATTTTTGAAATAATGCAAATTTCACATTTTCGGTTAGCACAATAAACCTCATTTCAATCCTGAAATATTACGGTGTCCATCAGTTATTACATATATCACACTGAAATAGCTGTTGCAAAAAAACTATTTTAAACAAAAAAAAAAAAGAGTAAGATTAAGAGGGGTGCCCAAACTTTTTCATATGACTGTATCATAGAGGGATAAAACAAACACCAAAAGAGAAGGTTCCAGCTGCAGCCTGGCTCAGCATGTTCTCCTGTGATGAGATCTGTCTCACGTGAACATGCTTTTGAGCATGCTGTGAACTCTATAGTGTCCACTTTCCATACCCCTATTGGAGCGCTGGAGCACAGTAGAATATAGTGCTTTGATTCACCAACATCATAGAGGAGAAACAGCAAAAAGCCACAGAAAGGTTCTGTGGTATAACCCATCCTAGTTTAAGAGAAAAATTGCATCTTGGGCACTCTTTATTGCCAGAGAACATATGTATGGAATAAAAGGGTACAAAAAAAAGGAAATTCCATTCTAGAATTAATGTAGCATTGCCGATTGTAGGAGATGCTCAGCTTGAATAAAACAAATCCAGTTACAGCATCTGTAAAATACCCTTTTACAGTTAAGGTACCTTTACACGCCGCTACAGAAGGTTAGAAACAACTGGGTGTCTTACATGCACGAGCACGTTCGAACGGTTCCTAACGGTACCCGATACCGCCTTTACACGTCGCTACAAGGTGCTCTACAGAAGGTTTAATCTATCTCTGGATGCACCGCCGGGTGCCACAAGTTACCTTCTGTAGAGCACCTTCCCTCATTTACACGCCGCTACAGAAGGTAATATGGGAGGACCTGGGGCAGCAGGGACAACACATAGGCGTGCCAGAGTTGTGGATTACGAGATGCTTGTACGATGATTGGACACAGCAATAACATCATGATTGGCCAGCCAGCGCAGGAAGGCTGGCTAATACATGACGCTATTGCAATTGTGTAGTGTGACTGGTCAGCTCCTTAAATACGCCGCCCTATGCAGCGACAACCAATCGTAACGCAGGAGCTTCCACCAATGATCGCTGATGGGGCGCGGTATCCCGGAGGCTGTGTCACGCCCCAGGTACATAACTAGGTGTCGAAACAACCCTCTTGTTCCTCATTTACACGCCGCTACCATCGGGTTGAAACCAACCTGTTTTAGAGCACTGCTCTGAAACAGGTGTCGAAAGTGACGGGTTGCAACAAGCTAATTTACACGCCGCTACCTCGGGTTGATTTGACGGTGCAAGATACATTTGTCTCCGAAACCCGGTTGTTTTCAACCTTCTGTAGCGGCGTGTAAAGGTACCTTTAAAGGGGAACTCCAATGAGAGAAAACATTTTAGTACAGTCCCTGCCCTGCTACATGATGATACCGAGCTGTACACTGCAGTTCTAGGATCTACAGATCTCTTATAAATTGATAAAATCATACCTGCTCCTCAGCTCTGACTCCCCTCATGGGACAGATAATTTTCAGCCTGGTAGCTTCATGTAGGAGCAAAAAGCAGGAGGTGTGTCGGGTGCATGGATGCTGAGAGCTGCAGGATCAGACTACATTCCAGCACCCTCACATTTCTGTATAGGGAGAGGGCGGGGCAGGGGGTGTGACTGCAGGCCCCATGCTCACACTATAATCCCTGATATACCATCTTAAGTGACAGGGTCCAGGCTTGAAATTGCCATCAAGGCACAAAGCAGAGGCAAAGCACTACACGGATCGATTCAGCTCTGCATGGTCTCCCCTCCCCCAAAGAAACATGGTAGCTTCCTATCCCTCCAACTTTCAATGGACCATCATCATCACTCCTCAGTGGAATTTAGGATGATCCTGCAGCTCCCAGCATCCACACCCCTGACATACCTCCTGTTCTCTGCTGCTGCATGAGGCCCTCAGACTGAAATTTTATGTCCCATGAGGGAGGGGGGAGATCAAAGGAGCAGGTATGACTTTATTGAATTATTAGCGATCTATAGATCCTAGAACTGCAGTGTACAGCTCTGCTTCATCATGTAGGAGGGCAGGGACTTGGAGTTCCTCCTTTTAGGATAGTGAATTAAGATGAAACATACATACATGCATATTCCCTAATTTCATTAGTATCAATATATAATTATATATTGATACTAGTGAAATTATAGTGGAGCATATAAACTGTTTTGTCTTCATTGTCATGGATCTCATAGATTATAATTGATGGGCTTTAAAAATATTGAAGCAGCTGCAGAAAGAAGCATACAGGGTATGAGAATGATGGAGTCATTTCGCCTAAACTACCGAACATTACTTTTTAAAACATTTTAGAACAAAAAGAGTATGTAGCTTTCATTGATTATTTTTTTTGTATATTCTAGGTAAATCATCTACAAGACCTTCTGCAAGATAAAGGTCTTTCTCCTTCTACAGTGTCTCCTCTTGGCAGTCCTGTATTGGAAGACCTGAATAGTCTTACATCTGAACATCATCATATACTGAGTGAGTTTAAGCTTCAGCAGGTAAGAGAACTGTCACCAAGAACTAAAAAAAGAAGGATCAAATTAAAAAAAAGTTAAAATTTAACCCCTTTTCGAACAAGATATTTCCGATTTTTGTCATTCTTCGTTTTTTCCTCTGCTTTTTCCAAGATCCATAACTTTTTTATTTTTCCGTCCACATAACCTTATGAGGACTTGAATTTAGAGGGACGAATTGTGGTTTTCAATGACACCATTAATTTTATCATGCGATACATTGGAAAGTGGGGAAAGTTCCAAGTGTGTTGAGATAGTAAAAAACCTGCAATTTCACAATTTTTTCTTATACTTTTTTTATTTACCATGTTCACTGCATGGTAAAGCTGACCTCCAGATGAGTCCAATTACATAGATACCAAAGATGCATAGTTTTTGTTATACACAGTTTATTACTTTATTATACCTGAGAAAAATAGTCAAAATAGGCATAATTTCACACAAAACCCCAAAAATGGGCAGGACAAATGTGTTGACAACCTTTCTAAAATTGTGGATAAACAGCTTTCTTTCAAGCATGTGATGCTTGTTCAAACTCTGTGGCAAGTAACAGGTGTGGGCAATATGAAAATCATAGCTGAAACCAGATAAAAAGGGGAGAAGTTGAAAGAGGGGAAGAGAACTGTCTGAGAACTTAAGAACCAAAATTGTTGAACAATATTAACAATCTCCTGAGATTTTAATGTTCTGTTGTCCACGGTGCACCACATAATCCAGTCGTTTGCAAACCATGGTACTGTAGCTAATCTACCTGGACATAGATGGCAGAGAAAAATTGAAGAAAGATTGCAATGTAGGATAGTCTGAATGGGAGGTAAGCAGCTCCAATCATATTCCAAAGATATTCAAGTTGTACTGCTGAGTCAGTGTGCATGAGTGTCAGCGCGAACTATACGTTGACATTTGAATGAAATTAAACTCTATGGCAGGAGACACAGGACAACCCCACTACTGACACAGAAACAGAAAAAAGCAAGACTGTATTTTGCAAAAATGTACAGTGAAGGAAATCATTATTTGGTTCCTTGTTGATTTTGTAAGTTTGCTCACTGGCAAAGACATGACCTGTCTATAATTTTAAAGTTAGGTTAATTTTAACAGTGAGGGATAGAATATCAAAAATAAAATCCAGAAAAACACATTGTCTAAATTATATAAAGTTATTTGCATTTTGCAGACAAAAATAAGTATATGATCCCTCTAGCAAAGAAGACTTAATACTTGGTAGCAAAACCCTTGTTGGCAAGCACAGCAGTTAGATTTTTTTTTTAGTTGATTTTGCGCACATGTTGTAGGTTTGCGCACGTCAGGAGGAATTTTGGTCCACTCCTCTTTGCAGATCATCTCTAAATCATTAAGATTTTGAGGCTGTCGCTTGGCAACTAGAAGCTTCAGCTCCCTCCATACGTTTTATATGGAATTAAGGTCTGAAGACTGGCTAGACCACTCCATGACCTTAATTTGCTTCTTTTTGAGCCACTTGCCTTGGCTGTATGGTTTGAGTTTGTTGTTGTACTGGAAGATCCAGCCATGGCTCATTTTTAATGTCCTGGCGGAGGGAAGGAGGTTGTCACTCAGGATTTTATGGTGCATGGCTCCATCCATCGTCCCATTGATGCAGTGAAGTAGACCTGGGCACTTAGCAGAGAAGCACCCCCAAAACCTAATGTTTCCACCGCCATGCTTGACTGTGGGAATGGTGTTCTTTGGGTCATAGGCAGCATTTCTCTTCCTCCAAACACAGCGAGATGAGTTAATGCCAAAGAGCTTAATTTTTGTCTCATCTGACCACAGCACCTTCTCCCAATCACTCTCAAAATCACAAAGGTGTTCATTGGCTAACTTTAGAGCTATACATTAGCTATCCATTAGATAGCTCTAATGACAGGGAGCAGCGCCAGACCCATGCTCTAAGAGACAACACATGCAGATGTGATCAGAGGTCGGCTCAGGGAGCTGAACCGGGACTGCACTGGACAGACTATGCATGTGAAAGACAAATGATGTCTACATGGAACTAGTAACCTTCGTCTGGCCAACAACTCTGGCAAACAGAAACTAGTAATCTTTGTCTGACCAACAACTCTGACAGACAGAAACATCTAACAAACGGAAGATCACCAAGTATTTTCTTCCACGAAAACGTAATATAATCGTATTCTCAGACACAATAAGACCTAGGAATGCTATAAGGAGGCCATAGATGTGTATACTTCTTACCAAGTAAAAACAGGAAAATTCTATAACAAAGGGAGGAGGACATATAACAAAACCAAAAAACAGAAGGAAGCACAAGTTACATCGTGACTCCTACATTGATATCACCGGTAGCCTCAGGATACGACATCTGATAGTTGACAAATTCATCAACAACCTCCTTAAGCATCCTATGGCCTGAATCCTTGTGGGTCCGACTACCAGACTCTCAACATAAAGTGTCACATTTAACCTATGTGACATATGCATTTGATGTAGCATATTCTCTAAGTTCCTGATGAGCCTCCTAAACTGAGTGTGGGAGGCGAAACGCGTCGGGCGGGTTGCTATTGTTATACCATATCAATGGTTATACACCGATGAATTTATCTTGCTTGTAGGATCTTTGACCAAAGGGTGTCGGGTCGGACCTTTGACTTAGGGACAATATTGGGATATCAAAAGACCCAAAATCTGGGCACATCTTATACCACAGAGAGACGGCATTTGGATGTGATCACCCTTGGAGACGAATTGTGTCCAGGGTGGTTACCCCCCAAAAAAACGTTTGAACAATAAAAACTTCATATTGTCATATATTCCATAGGCAAATTTATGTTCAGGTTTTCTCATTTGGGGGTGGGTTGTCTTTGTTAAACACTGTTAACATGATATCACCAATCCACATAGGTTTTTTAAATTTACTTGAATAAAAGAAAGAAACATAACAAAGTAATCTTTGTAATCCTTTCATTTTTACTTGTGGATAGATGAGACCAAGATAGAGCCTTTTGGTAAAGAACATTATTTTACTTTTTACTGAAAATGGTATATTACACAGTTCCTACCGTCAAATATGGTGGTGGTTCAAAGATGTTTTGAGGTTGTTTGGTTACCTCTAGCACTGGGTGCCTTGACTGTGTGGAAGACATTATGAAATGTGAAGATTACAAGACGAATATGGGTCAAAATGTAGTTCCAAATGTTCCTGCAGGACAATGACCTCAAGTATACTTCAAGAAGCACCCAGAAATAGATAGAAACAAAGTGCTAGAGAGTTCTGAAGTAGCCAGCATTGGGTCCGGATCTAAAACCCATTGAATACCTATGTAGTGATCTTAAAATTGCTGTTGGGAGAAGGCACCCTTTATATATTAGGGTACCTTTACACGCCGCTACTGGCAGGTGGATACAACCAGCTACATGCTACAAATGTAGCTTGTAGCGGCAAAATACCCGTAGTAGCGGCGTGTGAAGACGGTAGGAGGCACCCGGCAACAGATGCATCTGTTTCCGAGCACTGCCCTGAAACAGGTGGCTACACAGGCGATTGTAGCGAGCTGTATCGGCGTGTAAAGAAGCAACAGAAGGGATGTGTCGACACCAGGCAATGTACCTGGTATGTAGCTGGGGCGTGACACAGGCTCCGGGATAACGCCCCCCTTCAGCGATCATTGGTGGAAGCTCCTGCGTTACGATTGGTAGTCGCTGCATAGGGAGGCATATTTAAGGAGCTGACCAGTCACACTACACAATTGCTCGAGCGTCATGTATTGAACAGCCTCCTGCGATGCCTGGCCAATCATGGGTTTCTTGCTTTGTCCTATCAGCGTACAGACGTCTCGTAATCCACAATTGTGGCACGCCTATGTGATGTCCATGCTGTACCAGGTCCGCCCATATTAGCTGGTTGTAGCAGTGTGTAAATGAGGTAAGGTGAGCTACAGATGGCTACTTGTGGCACCCGGCGGTGTATCCGGGGATAGATGTCACGTAGCGTAGCGCACCTTGTGGCGGCGTGTAAAGATGGTGCGTTTACCGTTTGTAACCGTTTGTGCGTGCTCGTGCACCTGAAGTAGCTGGTTGTATCCACCCGCCAGTAGCGGCGTGTAAAGGTACCCTTATGGTACCTTTACACGCCGCGACGGCAGGCTGGATACATCGCGCTACTTCGCGTGCACGAGCACGCTCAAACGGCTACAAACGGTCAACGCACCCTCTTTACACGCCGCGACAAGGTGCGCTACGCCACGCTACATCTATAGCTAGCTACATCGCCGGGTGTCTCAAGTAGCCAGCTGTAGCGTAGCGTACCATGTTTACACACCGCTCCAACAAGCTACTATGGGCGGACCCGGTGCAGCAGGGATAGCACATAGGCGTGCAACAATCTTGGATTACGAGCCGTCCATACGATGATAGGACAGCGCAATATCATCAGGATTGGCCAGGCATCGCAGGAGGCTGGTTAATACAGCACGCTCGAGTAATTGTGTAGTGTGACTGGTCAGCTCCTTAAATATCCCGCCCTATGCTGCGACTACCAATCATAAAGCAGGAGCGACCTCCAATGATCGCAGATGGGGCGCGGTAACATGGCGACTGTGTCACGCCTTAGATACATGGCAGCCACATCGCCGGGTGTCCAGAGTTGCCTTCCGTTGCTTCTTCACACGCCGATACAGCTCGCTACAATCGGCGATGTTGCCTTAAGTTTATGAGCAGAGACCATAAACAGATGTATCTGTCGCCGGCTGTAGCGTCGCCTCTTCAGACGCCGCTACTACAGGCGATATGGACGCTACAAGCTACAATTGTAGCTTGTAGCGCGATGTATCCAGCCTGCCGTCGCGGCGTGTAAAGGTACCATTAGGGTACCTTTACACACGGCTACATTTGTAGCTTGTCACCAGGTAACTTACTGGTTGCAGTGAAATCATGGATACATGGTTCTATCTTGTTGCTGTGTACAAATGGAATCATGTATCCATGATTTCACTGCAACCAGTAAGTTACCTGGTGACAAGCTACAAATGTAGCCGTGTGTAAAGGGGCCCTAAGAGATCTGGAGCAGTTTCGAAAAGAAGAATGGTGCAAAATTCCTATTGAGAGGCGTAAAAAGCTTGTTGATGGTTGTAAAAAGCGATTGATTGCAGTAATTTATTCCAAAGGGTGTACAATCAAATATCAAGTTGAGGGTGCCAGAAATTTTGTCTGGCCCATTTTGGGGACTTTGTGTGAAGTTATGTTCAATTTTGCCTTTTTCTCAGTTTTTCGTGTTGTTTAAATACACAGAAAGGAAATAAATGTGTGTATAACAAAACAAGTGTAACTGCAATAATTTCCTGGGTAAAATATCATGTTTAATTTTCTGGAATAATTTCAAGAGTGCAAACAGTTTTAGCCATGTCTGTATGTTGTGAACGAGTTAATTATTAAAAAAATTGTAAATCAATAAAATACGTGAATACTTGACAATGTTAACTCTATCTTCTTAGATAATGTAAAGTTGTATCTTCCTCTCTTTCTCGCAGTCAGGAGTTCCCCTCTTTCTCCACATAGGTTTTTTGTAAATGTTCACAAACCGTGTCACTTACCAATTGAGTCAAGTGTGAAACAGTAAATAATACATAGAAATGAGGGAGATGCAGCTGCAGTTTTTCAGCATGAGTACATGTTGGCCTGATATAAAAGTCAGATAACTCAATTAATTTTGAATAGAATGGCAACAATTGACAAGTACATGCCGTACATTTTTCAAATGTGGTTACTGTAATACATAGCTGTCAATCAGAATATTAATTGTGATTCTTAGCAACTGCACTAAATTTAAGATCAGAAAAAACGCTACAAAAAATATTATTTATTTATATTGTACCATTAATTCCATGGTGCTGTACATGAGAAGGGATCACATAAAAAATGATAAATATACTGTGGTTTTCAGTAAACAGATTAACAATGGCAAACTGGTACAGAGGGGAGAGGACCCTGCCCTTGCAGGCTTACATTCTACAGGATATTGGGGAGGCAGCAGCTCCTGGTGATGGTGAGGTGGCAGCTCTGGTGGTGGTGGGGTGGCCGCTCCAGTGATTGTGAGGTGGAAGCTCCAGTGATGGTGAGGCGGCAGTGTGGTCATTGCAGGCTGTAAGCTTTCCTGAAGAGATGAGGGATATTCGGGAGAATTCTTGGAGACGATTGGGTGAGCAAAGAATAAGTGTGGAGGAGAGGAGGAGATCTTGTTAGGATCGATGATTACATAAGGGAAGATATTGAGAGATTAGTTAAGAGATATAGTGATGGGACAAGTTATGGACTGCTTTGTAGGTCAGTGTTAACAGTTTGAAATGGATTCATTGGGCAATTGGGAGCAAGTGGAGGGATTTGCAGAGGGAGAGAAACAGGAGTAGCAAGGAGAGAGGTGGATTATTTGGGCAGCAGAGTTGAGAACAGACTGGAGAGATGCGAGAGTGTTAGCAGGGAGACCACAGAGGAGGATATTGCAGTAATCAAGACGGGAGATGATGAGGGCATGTACAAGTTTTAGTAGACTGAGGGCTGAGGAAGGGATGGATTCTGGAAATATTTTTGAGCTGGAGGCAACAGGAGGTAGCGAGAGATTGGATATGTGGTTTAAAGGACAGGACAGAGTCAAGAGTTACTCCGAGGCAGTGGATTTCAGTTGCAGGTGACAGCGTGATGCCATTACCTGGGATAGATAGGTCAGGTAGGGAAGATACATGAGATGGAGGAAAGATGATGAGTTTGGTTTTGTCTACATTGAGTCTTATCAAACGAAATGTGAAGAAGGAGGATATGGCTGACAGACACTCCGGGACTCTGGCCACCAGAGAGTTGACATTTGGGCCAGAGAGATAGATCTGAGAGTCATCAGCGTACAGTTGTCCTAGGCCAAGGGTATAGATAGAGAAAAGTAGGGGCCCCACGACTGAGCCTTGTGGGACTCCAACAGAGAGAGACGGCGGGATGAGGAAGTAGTGTGGAAGTGGGAAATGCTAAATGTATGGTCGAAAATGTATGAGGCAATCCAGGAGAGGGCAAGTTCTTTGATGCCAAGGGAAGAGAAGATGTGTAGCAAGAGGCAGTGATCAACTGTGTCGAAGGCCAAGGACAGGTCTAGAAGAAGGGGGATGGAGAATTGTCTGTTAGCTTTGGGAGTAAGTCATTAGTAATTTTGGTCAGGACAGTTTCGGTGGAGTAGTTGGCCAGAAGCCGGATTGGAGATTGTCAATGAGAGAATTAGACAAAAGGTGGGAGGAAAGTTGAGCATGGACATACTGTTCAAAGAGTTTGGAAGCTATATGAGGCGATAGCTGGGCATAGCAGTCAGGTCAAGGTTTGACTTTCTGAGGATAGGTGTGATTGTGGCATGTTTGAAGGCAGAGGGGAAGGTACCAGAAATTGATGATAGGTTGAAGAGATGGGTTAGGGCTGAGCTAAGCATAATGGTGAGGTTGGGAAGGAGGTGAGAAGGGATGGGGTCAAGTGCATAAGTGGTGAGGCGTGATTTGGAGAGGAGATGGGTAAGCTTTCCTTCAGTGATATTGGAGAGGGAGGTTATGAAGGAAGGGCAGAGGCCTGGTATGTGGAGTAGTTGGGATGTAGAACAATAAAGGTTTGCCTTGTTTGGTCAATCTTATTTTTGAAGTATGTGGCAAAGTCCTTGGCAGAGATGAGGGAGGTCAGAGTGGCAGTGGTGGGCAGAGGAGAGAGTTAAATGTGCTGAACATTTGTTTGGGGTTGTAGTATAAGGAAGATACTGGGTTTGTAAAGTAGATCTGTTTGGCAGAGGTGAGGACTGATTTGAAGGCGAGTGTTGCTTGTTTGAAAGCAGTGAAGTTGTCTGCCAGGTTCGCTTTTTTCCACCGCCGCTCCGCAACCCTGGGCACTTGCAGACGTTTTTTGGTGAGGTTGTTGTGCCAAGGTTGCCTATTGATTTGTAGCACTTTGTCATGCACAAAGGGGGCGGCAGAGTCTATGGCTTATGTGGCACCCTGTCACCCTGTTTGGCACCACAGAACCCTTGGGACATGAATGGAGTAGTAACAGCAAAGCAATACTCACAAACAACACAAAACACTTACAACACCTTAGAACACCTGGTTTCACCCCGAGCCTCTAGGGGGAGCTCTATTGGTCACTTTGAGCCAGTTCCCCCTATAAATAGGGTCTTGGAGAGAGAAACTTCAGAGTGTGCAGACGCTACAAGAGCTGCAGGACGTGTGCATCCACCAGTTCTGAAGCCATACTACGCCCGAACCAGCACACCTGCCCAGTGAGGAAACCCTTGCAATTGGGGTAATAAGAAAGGAGAGCACCTCTCGGGGACAATAGAGTGACACTAACTCTCTCCCTCATCCTCTGGTTACTGAAACCGAGCTCTGAGAGCTACCAGCCACCACAGAGAACCAGCATACAGCCACAGGGAGTCTAGCCCCCTGTTCCACCTGAAGCACCTACCTACGAGAGCCCAGGGAAGAGTATCGATCCTGCTCAACCCCTTTGAAAGTGCCCTCAGTGCTGCTACCCAGGTGAATCAAGTTCCTCTGAACACACTACCCGGTCCGGCTGGATTCCACATCCACCCGACCTCAGCCTTAGAAGTACAGAGAAAGGAAGCCTAACACTGCTTGCTGTGAATCTCCAGGAGTGTCGACCTCACTATCCCGGTCCGAGTGTACCTGCTTTCCACCAGTAAAGGTACCTAAAAGACTTTGGTGTGTCTGTGTCTGACTCCTGGGTCTAACAGCAGTATTACAACAGCTGCCTCACAACATCTTGCACAGCCCCTGGCTCCGGGGACTCCCGCTCGTCCTGTGGGGAGCATCCCATCTTGCTGCATAATATCCCCGGAGGCCTAGCAGTGCCGGTGAAATCACCAGAACACCCGCAGGTGGCGGCACGAGACAAGACTTAACCCTTACTGTTCAGCCATCCCCCTATTGATCTGGACCACCGGGCCCCACAGCCGCAGTCGCGGTTCCGTGACAAGGAGAGTCAACGCCTGCGACGTGCAGATCCCGGCTACGGTGAGTCAGAATTTGGCGTCACGGACAGGATACGAGCAGGCCCGTTCCTTAATGGGTATTGTGTGCTATATTTAATGACTGTATATACCGAACTGTAAATTTGAATCGCCATTGCTGCGCGAAAGGCGGGAAAAGAAGGGGCATTCCTAGGCAAAGGGTGCGAAGATAGGCCCTGCCCCCACGCTCTGACGACTTCCCCTGAACGCAGCAGGAACCGGAAACTCCCGTGGTGCCTCACTCCTCACCGCGAGGCCGAAACTTCCGTTTGAAACCGAAAGGACTGGCCACGCTTAGCTAAGGGGGAGCGAGGATGTGTATCCCGGTTCCTAACAACGCGGTACCCCCGCAACAACCGCTAAACATACCTCCAGACGGATAGCAACAAGCCAGCGGTATGCCCCAGCAACCCGCTCCGATTATGCTGATATCCCTGCCTTACGTTCCGAATGCGACCTGGTTACCTAAGTACAGCGGTGCCCCCAGTACCTTGGAGACATTACAGAGGAAGATATGCCAAGCGCTGGACATGTGCGCTGTGACCGGTAAGCAGAGAGCTTCAGTTATTATGGGACAGTTAACAGGCGCAGCCGAGCTGCAGAGCCGCAACTGGTCTGTACAAACTCAGGAATCTGTGGAGCAGATATTCGCTAAGTTAACCCGGGTTTTTGAACGCCATACTGAGGCTGAATTAAGACTGTCATTCTATCGTTGTAACCAAGGGGCACAAGAAAGTGTCCTGGATTATTCACTGCGCTTGCAAGAAGCACTAAGACTGTTAAAATAAGTCGATCCTGATGTTGTCAGAGATGAGAACAAAGCGTTAATTGGACAATTTATTGTAGGACTCAGACTATCTGACCCTGGCGCAGAGTTTGACACTTTGAGAGACTTAACAGTGTGGAGACAACGGCTCTCCGCAGTGCCCGATCACGCTTCACAGCCGCAGAGTACTGACACCCCTTCCGTGCTGGCAGCAGCATCTCCAATCCCTGCGGTCCAGTCTAGTGCACAGACTACAACACCTGACCGGTTTGAATAACTGTGTGCTAATGTAGAGCAGCTGATGAAGGACATGGCCAAGCTACAAACTGGGAGAAGACCCAAGACAGATGCAAGGTCATCGGATAAGATCCAGCTCGCCGATAGCCCCGATGACGTCCCGTGGATGAAGAGAAAGACACAGCCGCCGCGAGGAAAAGCTGCAGATCGTCGCAGCCCTGACAGACGCCGCGCCAGTCAGCAGAGTGACAGAGGAGGAAGTACTCAACAATCCCGTCCTTTAAACGAGCAACCCCTGGGCGAGAAGGGCCAACCCCAGGAGTAGACTGTACCGGCCCGACCAGCTGGGAATACAAGTATGTTGGAGACTGTCCATATCTACCGATCGTCATTGATGGCATCGCTACCTCCGCCTTGATAGACACTGGATCCCAGGTGACAACCATCCCGAGTATCCTTTACAAGCGATTCTGGCCAGATGTTAAGCTGGAACCCCCACACCCCGATCTGAACATTGAAGCCACTAATGGTATACTAGTTACAGTAGAGGGACAATGGGAAGCTACAGTAAAGGTGGGGACGGTGCAGCTGAAGAACCAGGGTATCATAGTGGTTCAGGATAAGCCTAACAACAAGGATCCATATGTAATACTGGGTACTAATGTTATGGTTAAATGCATCGATGAAGTGTTGTTTTTACTCCAACAGAGTGTTGAAGCTGGTAGACCCAGAGAGAAGAGAGCTATCCAAAAGCAGATCCGAGCTCTGGTTTATTGTCAAATGGTGAAATTGGCAGAGTGGGGGTAACAGATCCCATTCCAATTGTGGTACCACCCAGAAGTGAAATGATGATCTGGTGTCGAGCAGCCATAGGCCTCAGAGGGCAGGACTACCAAGCTGTAGTAGAACCTGTAATGTCTGATAGTAGTCCTACGCTCTTGACAGCCAGAGGGTTGGTCGATGTGAGAAAAGGGAGAGTCCCCGTACACATATTGAATTATAGTGATGACGAAGTCAGAGTGCCTAGATATGCAACTGTCGCAAAATTGTACCAGGTTAAAGATGATGCTATAATTGATGTAAAATCCTCATCCCAAACAGTCACTGGTGAACCCCCTCATTCCAAAGATCAGTTAGAGAAATGGTGTCAGGAGCACAGTGTGGGAACTGACAATACACCTACTCACCATAAAAATGGAGTATACCGGGTGGTTCGGGAATATGAGCAAGTGTTCGGCAAACACCCACTTGACTTTGGGAGGATTAAAGGGGTACAACACCATATCCCCACAGACAACCATGCACCTATCAAAGAAAGGTACAGGCCTATACCACCCACACACTACCAAAAAGCAAAAGAGATGCTTCAGGACATGAAAAATGCAGGAGTCATTAGGGATAGCTGTAGTCCCTGGGCCGCACCACTAGTCCTGGTTAAAAAGAAAGATGGTAGTATGAGGATGTGCGTAGACTACAGACAAATCAATAAAGTCAAGGATGCATACCCATTACCCCGCATAGAAGAGCCACTAGCTGCACTCAAATCTGCCAACTACTTCTCCACATTAGATCTTACTAGTGGGTACTGGCAGGTTGCCGTTACAGAGGAAGATCGTGAAAAGACAGCCTTCACGACACCTATGGGATTATGCGAGTTCAACAGTATGCCATTCGGTTTGTGCAATGCCCCAGGAACATTTCAGAGGCTGATGGAGTGTTGTTTGGGCCACAAGAACTTTGAGACTGTGTTGTTATACCTTGATGATGTCATTGTATACTCTCAGACCTATGAAGATCACCTACAGCACCTGAGTGAAGTGTTCGAGTCACTGTCCAAGTATGGGATGAAACTGAAACCGTCCAAGTGCCACCTGCTGAAACCCAAGGTCCAATACCTAGGACACATGGTAAGCGCTGAAGGCGTAGCACCGGATCAGGATAAAGTAACCGTCATCAAGGACTGGCCAGCACCAACTACTCACAAAGAGGTACGTCAATTTCTAGGACTGGTCGGGTACTACCGACGCTTCATCAAAGGCTATACCAAGATAGCAGCACCTATGCAAGATCTCTTAGTAGGTCAATCCAAAAACGGCAAGATCAGGGGACCCCTGTTCCACTGGGGACCAGAACAGGAGCAATCCTTCCAGAAGCTGAAAGATGCTTTAACAGGAGAAGAAATCCTAACCTACCCTGATTACAATCTCCCATTTTTACTGTACACTGATGCAAGCAATGAAGGCCTAGGAGCCGTCCTAGCTTAATGCCAGCAGGGAAAGGAAAAGGTGATAGCCTACGCCAGCAGAAAGCTCCGTCCCACGGAAAGGAACCCGGAGAACTACAGCTCGTTCAAGCTAGAGTTCCTGGCCCTGGTCTGGGCAATCACAGATTGTTTGAAGCATTACCTGGCATCTGCCCCGTTCACAGCTTTCACTGATAACAACCCTCTAACCCATTTAGAGACTGCAAAGCTGGGAGCCCTAGAGCAGCGTTGGGCAGCAAGACTCTCAAACTATGACTTCACTGTAAAGTACCGGGCAGGGCACAAAGTACCGGGCAGGTCACAAGAACGGCAATGCTGATGCCCTGTCCAGAATGCCTAACCTTCCTGAAGAGGGAGAAGACATAGATGACCTGGAGGAGATTGAACTACCTGCTTTCCACCGTACGGGTACAGCAACGTGTCATCAGGCGAACCAGAAACGTGTAGAGAGGACCGTGAACCCTTTACCCCACCATGACTGGAAGGAGGTACAAGCTAACGATCCAGATGTCAGCCTAGTAAGAGAGCTGATTACTCAAGAACACGCCAGTATGGACCCTGATGCCTCTCAAAATGCTAAACGCCTATGGAAAGAGAAGGGAAGGTTGATTGTCTACCAAGGTAAACTATGCAGAAGATACCTAAACCCCAGAACACATGAACTAATCTGGCAGATTGTAGTTCCCAAGACTGAAGTCCAAATGATCCTTGAAGCATACCATGATGATGCCGGACACTTTGGATGGAAGAAGCTGGAGAGACTCCTGAAGGATTGGTTCTACTGGGTCGGTATGCGAGGTTCAATTGACAAGTGGTGTAAAAACTGTGGACCATGTCACCTTCGAAGGAAAGACCATCTAACTCAGAAAGCTCCATTGCAACCAATTGTTACCACAAAACCTCTTGAAATAGTTGCTCTCGAAGCTTACCCCAAGTCGCACCGGGTACACTTACGCTCTCACCATTGTTGACCACTATTCAAGGTTCCTAGTAGTAGTTCCAGTTAAGGACTTAACTGCAGAGGTAGCAGCCAAAGCATTCCAGAGTTACTTCTGTCTCCCCCATGGGTATCCAGACCAAGTCTTGACTTACCAAGGGCCAGCCTTCGAATCAGCTCTGTTCCAAGAATTCTTAGGGCTATATGGGTGTAAAAAGATCCGCACCACACCTTATCATCCCCAGACGAACGGTTTATGTGAAAAGATGAACCACATAGTCATTGACATGCTCAAGACCTTACCGGTTGAAGAGATAAATCAATGGCCGGAAAACCTTCCAGATCTTGTGGACATCTACAACCACATACCTGTCAGTTCAACCAACTATACACCTGCTTACTTGATGCTAGCAAGACCAAGTAAATTGCCTATTGATTTACAGATGGGAACCATCGAACCCACAGAAGATTCTTCTGATGAAGATTGGGTCAGCCAACGCCAAGAGCAGTATAGAAACAAAAAAGCGTAGAAAGAAACCTAGAAATCAGCAGAACTAAACAAGAGAAAGACTTTAACAAGCACGCCTCAGCAGAACCTTTAGCTACAGGTGACTTAGTGCTAAAAAGAAAAAGAAAAACCAACAAACTAGATAACAACTGGGAATCTGAACCCTACACCATTATGCCATCACAATATGATAATTTCAAAACTTGCGTTATCAGCAAAGATCAGGGAATTACCTTTGCAACTGTATCAAGGGACCATTTGAAGAAATGCCCAACACAGTTAAAGGGAACCAACCACCCCAAATGACATCCCCGGACTGTTAATATGTGTCCCTACACCCAGCACACACATTTGGGGCAATCGTTTTTGCTAAAAAAACAGTTTAGTAGAAGCTAAGATATAGCTTTATAAAGTTTAAAAAATCTTGCCGACTGGGCGTTACCTAGCTTGTCCCGCTGCCGAGTTCATCTGCCCGTCAGTCTCCTCTTCCCCCTCTCTTCAGTAAAGCCCTGCCCTTTCAGCCTCGTCACAGGCTGGTGCACGGACTCTCATGGCCGTGCACACGTCATCAGCTATAGCCAGGGTCAGTCACGAGCACACGCTCTGTGACATCCTGCCTGTGTAGCTGTGACTCATTCTGCCAGGTGATCACAGAGCGCACAGAGCGTGTGCTCGTGACCCTGGCTGTAGCTGATGACGTGTGCACGGCCATGAGAGTCTGTGCACCAGCCTGTGACGAGGCTGAAAGGGCAGGGCTTTACTGAAGAGAGGGGGGAGAGGAGGCTGACAGGCAGATGAACTCGGCAGCGGGACAAGCTAGGTAACGCCCAGTCAGCAAGATTTTTTAAACTTTATAAAGCTATATCTTAGCTTCTACTAAACTGTTTTTTTAGCAAAAACGATTGCCCCAAATGTGTGTGCTGGGTGTAGGGACACATATTAACAGTCCGGGGGGTCATTTGGGGTGGTTGGTTCCCTTTAATCCCACGAGTAACCAGTTACCCTGCAGTAACTACAGTGGAAGAACCAAAAGAAAATCTAGTCTATACAGACATTGGATATTTACCAGCTGACTGGCCACAATGCGATGGTGCATTCATCATACCAGTAATGCATTTCTACCAGCCTGTGGAAAATCAACCAATCCAACAAGTCCAACAAGAACAAGTTCAAGTGCAAGATATGCAGCCTGTTATTTTGGAACCTGAGATTCCTGTAATCGGTGAACCTGCTAGTCTCACAGTAAGACGTAGTCAGCGTAGACAACTACCTACACTACCACCAACAACCAGTTTGTGCACTACAGACACAGCTTTTGAGACATCCACACTACGCCGATCCACACACAGTACATTAGGACAAGCCCCAAACAAATTTGGAGAATGGGTTTAGAATGTAGTGGAACCTTATTGCCCGTAAGTGAATGTAAATAGTAACCGTTTCAAAACCTTTAAAAAGTAGTGTACAGAAGGGTGGAGGAACTGGGCCCTGTCCCAAGTATATTAAGTTGGGGACAGAAAGTGCCTGGTAAAGTAAAGAAGGTTAGTACCGGCCTCCCAAGCAGAGACACCCGTAGGGAATGTATAAAGTTTAAAAATGTCTACCCGTGTATGTCTGGACTTTATCCCTTTTTCCCTTTTCATAAACTTTGGGCAATTGTCAAAGGACTTGTGTGACCAAAAATTTACCTTTTCCAGCCTGCGGCATATGGACTAGTACCATATGGACTGCTTTTCACCTTTTTCATATTTTTCCCTTCCTTTTTAGTGATTTTTGTATTTTTCTTTCAGACTTAAGTTGTAAAAAGAACTTTTTGCTCAGCCGGGAGAACTGAGGTTAACTAAGGGGGAATGTGGCACCCTGTTACCCTGTTGGGCACCACAGAACCCTTGGGACATGAATAGAGTAGTAACAGCAAAGCAATACTCACAAACAACACAAAACAGTTACAACACCTTAGAACACCTGGTTTCACCCCGAGCCTCTAGAGGGAGCTCCACTGGTCACTTTGAGCCAGTTCCCCCTATAAATAAGGTCTTGGAGGGAGAAACTTCAGAGTGTGCAGACGCTACAAGAGCTGCAGGACGTGTGCATCCACCAGTTCTGGAGCCATACTAGGCCCGAACCAGCACACCTGCCCAGTGAGGAAACCCTTGCAATTGGGGTAATAGGAAAGGAGAGCACCTCTCGGGGACAATAGAGTGACACTAACTCTCTCCCTCATTCTCCGGTTACTGGAACCGAGCTGTGAGAGCTACCAGCCACCACAGAGAACCAGCATACAGCCACAGGGACTCTAGCCCCCTGTTCCACCTGAAGCACCTACCTACGAGAGCCAAGGGAAGAGTATCGATCCTGCTAAACCCCTTTGATAGTTCCCTCAGTGCTGCTACCCAGGTGAATCAAGTTCCTCTGAACACACTACCCGGTCCGGCTGGATTCCACATCCACCCAACCTCAGCCTTAGAAGTACAGAGAAAGGAAGCCTAACACTGCTTTCTGTGAACCTCCAGGAGTGTCGACCTCACTATTCTGGTCCGAGTGTACCTGCTTTCCACCAGTAAAAGTACCTAAAAGACTTTGGTGTGTCTATGTCTGACTCCTGGGCCTAACGGCAGTATTACCACAGCTGCCTCACAACATCTTGCGCAGCCCCTGGCTCCCGGGACTCCCCGTCGTCTGTGGGGAGTGTCCCATCTTGCTGCATAACATCCCCCGGTGGCCTAGCAGCGCCGGTGAAATCACCGGAAACACCGCAGGTGGTGTCATGAGACAAGACTTAACCCTTACTGTTCAGCCATTCCCCTAATGATCTGGACCACCGGGCCCCACAGCCGCAGTCGCAGTTCCGTGACAAGGAGAGTCAACGCCTGCGATGTGCAGAACCCGGCTACGGTGAGTCACTTATGTGAGAGTGGCATTATAGAAAGCGGTGGCGCTGTCTGTCATAAAGTGAAGATAGGAAAACAGAGATAGAATAGAGTCTGAGAGTCTTTGAATGTCTAGATGTGCAAGTTTCTGAGAGGATATGATAGTGGCTGGACATGGGGGGTGGGTGAGAAGGACAATGATGAGAAAATGAGTAGATGATGGTCAGATAGGGAAAGCGGGGAGGTTGTGAGAGAAGATAGGGAATAGAGGCAGGTGAAGATAAGGTCTAATATATGTCTGTCTGTATGGGTGGAGTTGGAAGCTGTTGACTGGCGGGTGTCAGTACGGATATTGAAGTCGTCCGTGATGATGTTAGGAATGTCAGTACAGAGGAAGTGAAGAAGCCAGGTGGAGAATTGGTCAATAAAAGAGGTCACCGAGCCCGTAGGTTGGTATATAACGACCATTTGGAGATTAGAGGGAGAGTGGATTTGGACAGAGTTAACTTCAAAAGAAGGGAGGATAAGGGAGGGTGGGGGTTGGATTGGGTTGAAGGAGCAGTTTGTAGAGAGAAGGAAACCCACTCCTCCACCATGTCTGTCACCAGGCCGAGGAGTGTAGGTAAGGTGGAGGCCACCATAGCTTAGTGCAGTACGGGAAGCAGTGTCAGAGGGCATCAGTCAGGTCTCAGTGAGGTTGTGGGAGGTAAAAAGGTCATGGATAACATGGAGTTCATTATGGATGGAGCGGGAATTCCAAAGTGCTCCAGAGAGAGGGAGCAGGGGAATGGGGATCAGGGGCACAGGTTTCACATGTGAGAGGTTGCGGTAGCTTGTCTTAGGTTGAGAGAAATAGGAGAGTGAGTTGGTGGGAAGTATTGGGTGTGGGGACAGGATTGGGAGATATATCGCCAGCGGTGAGAAGTAGTAAAGAAAGGGAGAGTAGGTGGGAGAATGAAAGTGTCAGGTTTGTTTTATATTTTAGGAGAAGAGAACAGAGGTTAAGGAGCAGGTCTGCGGATGAGGTGAGGTGGGGAGATAAGTGGGAGGGGGAGATAGTTTTTTTGTTAGAGTGTGCTGGGATTTGGGGATAGTGAAAGAGAGTGAGGATTAGTGGAGAAAATACTGTGAGGGCAAATGTAAGCATGATGAAAAAGCAGGGTGAGAAAAAAAAGGCAAATATGTTTATTTAACAGTGATAGTTCGACCTTCTGTCCTATTCCTAGACCATTTCTGGTATATTCCTGCAACATACTTAGAAGACATACTTTGAAGACATATTCAGACCACGGTCATCAGACCAGGGTGACTATTTTTAAATGTTTCTTAGTGCAAATGAAATGCATCAGGTGCAATTGGAAGGGAGGAGCTGCACTGAGACAGGCTGAAGAGTCAGCAGTAGGGAATTAGGAGGCTGCAATTGGTATGGGGGCATTTGGATGTTACACAGGGGGAGATCAAACAGAGCAGGTTGTACAGATAAGAGTAGGTGTGAAACTAAGATCAATGAGTGTAAGGGATATTAAATGTTAAGATATACCAGTTTAGACAGAGAAGCAAGAGTAGATGGGGAGTGCACTGGGCATGCCAGAATACAAGATATTTGCACATATCAGTTCAGACAGGGAAGCAACAGTAGATGGGGGGTGCAGTGGTTAAGCCGGAATAAAGATATTTGCACATACCTGTGAATGAAACAGATGAAGCAGATGGATCAAGACATGACAGCATGAAGGAGAATATACCATGGGTTACATTTCTGGTATATTTTTGCAATATACTTAGAAGACATACTTTGAAGACATAATCAGACCACGGTCATCGGACCAGGCTGACTATTTTAAAACAATAAGTCTAATGCAACAAACTAAAAATGTCAGCCTATCTTAGGAAAAAAATGCACAGATGCAAGTTGCTGTGACTACATTGCACAGACATACAAACATAGACACTCTGGCAATGTTAAAGCACCATTCAAGTAATTTTTTTCATTTCAGCGCTGAAGTGATTCTTTAAATATAAGTCCCCTGCCCATGTTTTATACTCGCCCTCCACCGTCTTCTTCTGTTACTGCCGCCACTCTCATCAGTCTCCTGTGATTTGTGACCTGCTGGCAGCTCCAATGTTTCATGGAGTGCACCTGTGGTCACTTTTCAATACATTTCTATGGGAGCCTCGTTCTGGATCTCTTGGGCTGGTTTCACATTAACAGTACGTTATAGTTAAATCCGATGCTGTCCGATGACAATCGGACAGCATCGGATCCAAACTCATCCCTGGTCTGTCACCTCGCTCCCCCTCCTCTCTGCCTCATGTCATCTCGCTGTTCCCCTGCTGTCCCCCTGCTGCCCCCTGCTGTCCCCCTGTTTTCCCCTGTTGTCCCCTGCTGTCCCCTGCTGTCCCCCTGCTGTCCCCTGCTGTCCCCCTGTTTTGCCCTGGTATCCCCTGCTGTCCCTCTGTTTTCCCCTGCTGTCCCCCTGTTTTCCCCCTGTTCTCCCCTCTCCTCTCCTCTTCTCCCCGATCCTCCTGTCATTCCAACATAAAAAAAAATCTTTATTCTCACCTGCCAGCGCTCCCTCAGCATGTCCATAGAGCTCCCAATCAGTTTTACAGGACCTGCGATGATGTCAGAAGCGCCATCGGGGCAGATGAGCAGTTACCGATCAGGTCAGGACATCATCACAGGTCCTGTTACCGAGGGGGAGCTGATGGAGATGCCAGGGGAGCGCTGGCAGGTGAGAATAAAGATTTTTTATTTTAAACACTTGATTTTAGTTATATTTAACTTCCGCAATGTATGTATATACATTGCGGAAGTTAAATTAGGCGGTACACAATAGTTTTACAGTACTGAGCATGAACTGAGCATGCTCAGTACACTAAAATCAGGTCTGAGGAGACATCAGATGTTTCCTCGGGCCCTGCTCCATAGGGCCCCATGTTCAAGGCATCGGATCGGATCGGATTTGGCATAATTGCCATCCGATTTGCCTCCGATCCGATTCTCTCTGATTTTTTTCAGGAGCCAAAATCGCAGCAGTCTACAATTTTTGGTCCTGCAAAAAATCAGACAGGCAAATCGGATGGCAATTATGCCAAATCCGATACGATACGACCCCCACTGGTTAACATGGGGGCTGATTCGGATCCAATGCTGTCCGATTTTCATCGGACAGCATTGGATTTAACTATAACGCAATGTGAAACCAGCCTTAGGCTACATTCACACGGTGCGCTATTGCACTGTTATTGCTGCATTCCTTATGGATCTGCTCTTTGCAGATGAATACAGTGAAATGCAGTGACATTGGCTGTCCCAGCTAAGTCAATGCATTTCACAATTTGGCATTCAGACACTGCACTTTTTCTGGGGGGTGGGACTCAAGAACGGATCCGTAAGAAGAATGAGCATGTCAATTATTTGGTACTTTTTGCCTGAGCTTTTTACTCGCCTCGCCACACTCCCCTGGTGATCTCCAGCGATGTTCCCTCATGCCAACACCACAGGACCTGTGGGAAAACTTAACACTGCACCATGTGAGATCATCACCCCGTCACATGCGCAGGCCGCAGGGTCCTAGAGGCAGTGACACTGTGGCCTCCGGGGATGGGGAGACATTGCTGGAGATCACCGGGAGAGCGCAGTGAGGTGAGTAAATAGCGCAGCAGCATTCACACACAGAAGGCTTCGCTTTGCAAGGATCTGTTCTTGCTGCAGCTTCTTCACCAAAAATGGATCCTCACCAAATGCAGCAAAAATGCTGTGTGTGAATGTAGCTTTAGACTTGTATTGTGTGCTCGTTATGTATCCTGACTTCTGACCAATAATAAGTTATAGGTACAAGATCTCATTTTGGGTCCGGAGTGGAACCGAGAAATGATGAAAATGCCTAAGGGAAAGTATTAGACAGGGAACAGGGGACTTAAAGTGATCCTGACCTCACAAACTGTTCCCCCCCCCCCGCATCTTTAGACCTGTCCCTGCACCCCCTCTTATCATTTCTAGCCATCCCTTTTGCAGAAAAAAATCGATTGCGTCATGAAAGGGGGCGGGGCTCCGGTATGATGCAATTTTAGCCCCATGACGCAGCCAGGCTCTTAGCAAGCAGAGAGGGGCGTGCATAATTACAAGGGAGCAGCAGACAGGCACGCCTATTGCGGCTTCCTCAGAAACAGAGAACTCACACAGGACGAGGTGATTATAAACTTTTCTCTACTTTACAAAATCTATTTTTTCTGCAAAGGGATGGCTAGAAATGATAAGAGGGGGTGCAGGGACAGGTAGAAAGATGCAGGGGGGGTCAGTTTGTGAGGTCAGGATCACTTTAAATTTAAAGCACCACTCCATAGCTGAAAAAAAATTTTTCTAAATATTTCAGAGCCCAGTTGTCGGATAGCTGGGGGTACCACAGGCAACCAGTAGGTTGTCGATAACTTACTATTTTGAGAATATACCATTAGAGGAAAACTGTCAGGTCAAAAATCCATATGGAACTGCTATCATTTTCTAATACCTCACTCTAAGCTCTGTCTATTTATGTATTTCTATTATTTATATTCCCTTCCTATCTTCTGTAAACTTCAAATAACAAGCTTAATATCTGTCAATCACAGTGAATGATCTACTTAGTTCTCTGCTGTCTCTTCCCCATAGGATGATCATGCATGTCACATACTCATACCACATCACAGCACAGGAGATCAGTGGGGGGGCCTTCTTTGCAGGGAAACCAAGAGATCAGATATACACAAGACTTCTCACAGCACAGCAGGGATTCCTTTTTAAAGAAACAAATGGAGTCTAGATCAGATAAGGCAGACCTGAAGCTTTCTCCCTCCTTGTCCTGAACAAAACAGTAGCTCAAGAAAGTGAAACCACACAGCACTGAGAGCAGAGGCAGGAGGGAGAAGAGAGCTGCAGAGAAGGCATGCACAATTACATGACATTTTACATAGCACATAGCAGCCGGACTAATCGTCTCTGCTTATAATGGAGAGGACTAATCTAGGAGATCCCTGTAGGGTGTGAAGATGCTGATAATATGGAAACTACAAAAGGTACAATAATGATGTTTTTAAAAGGTCTGCCCAGACACTATTTAAGGGTAATATTAGTATCATACTGAAAAATGACCTGACAGTGTCCCTTTAATGTCCCAAATGTTGAATTGTATGACATGGTATGGTCCAATTCATCCAGTTACCTGTTTTTCCCCCATTCTAACCGTGTCTCCATCTCACCTTCCCCCATTTCCCCATTACCCCAATAACCACATGAGTCTTTTTGTTAGTTATATAATTATGGCCACATTGGCCATTTATTTAATACAATCAAGATAAGCCATAATAATAATCATAAGTTAAATATTTTAATAAGGAGGGAGGTCCTTGAAGCTAAAAGATCTGGCACTTAAATTCCTTTAAACAAAACACGTTACCCCCAGCTGTACTACCCACCTCAAAGGGGCACCAAGCCACTTCTAATGGCAACAACCACAGCTCCCAGGGTCCACCATCATCCAGAGCCAAAATGCCAGATCACCATTTAATTTCCATCATGGGGAAACCGTACACCAGATTCCCCCACACACACCAATTTCACCAACTCCAAGGAGCCCCCTTCCTCCCACCACAGCAGACACATCCTGACTCCTCAGATGTGTGTGCCCCCACCAACCCCCAATGCCCTTTCCAAACCCTCCTGAATAGGCAGAAACTACAAGTCAATGCCAATAGCGTTCAAATGCACCTCATTCTTTAACCAAAAATTGCATATCTCACCCTCCAAATCATAATGCCGCACACTAATCCCCTCGTTCATCACTGCAAACCAAGAAATAGCCTAGTTCAGCTTCACTCTTGCCATGTTAATTCTTTTACTCGACCTCGCCATTCGCCGATGTTTCCTAGGAACCACCTCCAACCATGCCACCGCCATGTAGGCGCAAGCCTCCATAGACGCAGCATGTCAAACCGAATATCTCTGATCTATTTCCTGACTGTTATTGTGCCTAAATTGTTACCCCCAACATGTAAAACCAACACACATCCGGAGTCCTTAGCGAGCTGCCTTCTGAAATACCGCCAACACTCTGCTCCACACGATACCTCTGAAGCTGAACTTTCTGACCATTAGCGCCTTTCTGTCAAAACCTAACTGTTCTCTGTGAGGTCTCACATCTGCCCTGTGTGCCCCAATGCACATAAGAGTGTCCGAAAATCCAAGCCAAAAGTGGCCCGCCATCTGTAACAAAATCGATACAACACAAGAGAAAGAACACATAACTAAGAATTGCTTAGACATACTCAATACACAAAATCAATTACGAATGCACAGTTTATACCTCTCTGAGGACCATACCCCAATCTTCTGTATCTCTCCCACCCTCAAACCTCTTTCTGCCGCCTCCATCGTCGCCCCTATTCCGAATAAGTGTGCTGCAAAGACAGAAGAATTCAAACCCATCCTCTTAAGACCCTTCTGCTTTACTGCCATAAACTAGTACCTAGACAGAAAAGTCCTATCCTAATGTTGCAAAAACAGCCCGGAATGCACCTCAACCACCCTCCTATACTCCCCAAAACATCACATTGGGCACATTCCAGAGCCCTCAACCCACCGCAGCACCACCCATTTTCCCCCACCTTGCTGATCCGTCTTTGACTGTCTTATCCAAAATCCCAAACTTCCGTCAAAACAAAAAATGTCATCCCAAAGCAATCCCCCTTCCTTGACCTTACTGGGTGACACCAACCCCTACTCTCAGTGCCCCAAAGAAGGCCAAAGAAAAAGCCAAACTAATTAGCACTTTCTCCCACTTTGACATTCAGATAACTACTAGCTGCTCCCCCAGCTTTTCCAAAATCGTAAATGATATCAGTTTTCACTTATCCAACCTCTGTTTACCCTGCCGAAACACAAACAATTGCAGACAAAAGCTGAGACAGAGCAAAGTAGTGTGAACAAGCCTGTATAGCAAGCTCACTACAAAAGACAAATTGTATGAAACAACAACCAGAAAACAAAAAAGTATGTGTGTATTTTCTCCAAATACCTTGCAATAAATAATTAGCTAGTGCTGTAAAACACAGTGCACTTGGTTCATACCTTTTTTTTGCAAAAAGCGTACTTAAGCCATCCCACCACGGCAAGGTGACCCACTTCGAGACAGCCCCTACACTAACCATATTATAACATGCTACTATGCTTATTGAGTTCACAAGTAGCAAGGTAGCATTCAATGCTTGATGCACCCAAAATCCTTAGTTACATCCCTCAACCCCCTCATTTTAAAACCAAAAGCCAACGCTGGAATAAAAACATTCATCCTCATCACTGACCACTCCATTCTTGCCTCATTATTAACCAAAAAATGGACAGCCAACATCCTATCTCTATCTCCCTTTACCACCCCCCAAGACCGCGACCACTTCGTCCACACTTCCCATGCCTCTTTATACGTTTGCCATGTCTAGGTCGTAACAGAGCCCCTGGATCAAACAGCTCACTCTGCTCCAACCAGCTCCTAAATGTGGAGCCCACTGGGACGGGGTACTTGGTACCGGACCGGGTTGCTGCTGGGGATGTCACGGAGGGCCTGGTCCGGACCGTGTCCCGGGTTCCGCAAGTAAAAGGGGTATTTACAAGGGATAAATGTTTGTTGTGACGCCACCCACGGTGTGTGGTCAGTAAGGGGACCACCGCTGCTGCAGAACCTCCGGGGATGATGTTGGGCAGCTTAGATGGAACGGCTCTCCATAGGTAGAGGCTGGTTCCCCGGGGGCAGTGGTAATTAGAGAATCAAAAAGAAGGATTAGCTCCAACCACCTAATATTCCCAGGACTCCCAGGCAAACCGGAAAGTGGCTTGGCAACCACCAGTAGCAATAGAAAAAAGTGTAGAATCCGGTGCCACAAAATTCCTTTTTTATTTTCAAAAATTTTAAAAATCACACATGCTCCAAAGGAGCTCCTGGACACGTTTCGTGGGTCTAGCCCACTTAATCGTCAGTACAATGGCAATACAGACAGAAAGAATATATACAATTTAAAAGCAAAAAACCGCCCCCTCTCGCATGTGTGACAAATATACATCAATTATTTCTAACCAATCACATACCTGCAGGTTTTAAAAGAGTTAAAAGGAAAAATATGGGGAAGAAGAGGGGGAGGGGAGGAAAAAAGAAGAAAAGAGCTGATAACAGAAAGTAAAAGAGGGGAAAAAATAAATAAATAAATAAAAATGGGGAAGAAAAGGAGGGGAGGGAAAGAGAGGAAAAGAACTGATAACAGAAAGTAACTGTTATCAGTTCTTTTCCTCTCTTTCCCTCCCCTCCTTTTCTTCCCCATTTTTATTTATTTATTTATTTATTTATTTTTTTCCCTCTTTTACTTTCTGTTATCAGCTCTTTTCTTCTTTTTTCCTCCCCTCCCCCTCTTCTTCCCCATATTTTTCCTTTTAACTCTTTTAAAACCTGCAGGTATGTGATTGGTTAGAAATAATTGATGTATATTTGTCACACATGCGAGAGGGGGCAGTTTTTTGCTTTTAAGTTGTATATATTCTTTCTGTCTGTATTGCCATTGTACTGACGATTAAGTGGGCTAGACCCACGAAACGCGTCCAGGAGCTCCTTTGGAGCATGTGTGATTTTTAAAATTTTTGAAAATAAAAAAGGAATTTTGTGGCACCGGATTCTACACTTTTTTCTAGTGGTAATTAGAGTCTATGGTGGATATGATAGATGTGGTAATAAAGGGATTGATAGTGGAGACGGGTTGAAGGAACACACACTCACGTTTCTGCAGTTTTCCAAAGCTTTACTGCAGATGTTGTAGCAGATTGTCCACGGAGTCTGTACTGGGGCCGGGTTGCTCCCACCCTGTCCGGGTCCTCAGCTTCCTCCTGCTGCGCTGTGTGTGTGTGGCCCTGCTGCTGCTTCTAGCTGAGCTGCTGGCACTGTCTCTCTCCTCACAGGTACTTCTTGGCTAGGCAACTTGAGTCTTCCATGTGCTGCTGACCCCGCCGTGTTGCTTTGCTGTGGTACATTGTCGATCTAGAAACTCCACTATCCCTGGATTTACTGTGCTGTGTGTGTCAGTCACAGTTTCGGATCCGGTGTCCGTTCTGTGCGCTCCTCTGGGGCGAGTGGTGGTGGCACTCAGTCTCCCAGATGTGTTCCTTGTCTTCAATTCTCCTTCCCTCAGACCCTGGCTAGGCCTGGAATCAGTGAGCGGACTGTAGAGAAGCCTGACGCAGCTCCTTTACACTACAGTCTCCCTCAGTTCTCCCAGGAACTGGACTCTTTACAGTACTACCTTCTACTGTGCTAACTCTAGACTAGACTCAGAACTGACTAACTACTTCCTCTTGACCCAGAGTATATAAGGGAGCTGGTTTAGCTCCCCCTCCTGGCCCAGAGGTGCTAGTGTCAGTGTGTTGTGGGGAGGGAACCCGTGTGACGTTACTGTGGCACATTAACCCCTGGGGTGCCACATAAACACGTGAAGGGCACTCCAATCCCGAGCCCTGCGCTTCTGGGCCCAATTCCTGAAACCCACTAGAAACAAGACAAGGCGAAAGCAATGGAATTTTCCCCTCCAGGAACGTGTGCTGCCGTGTTCAATTCCAAGCACTGCAAGACCAGTTCCCTCATCAACTTAATAACCGGCGGAGATGATGCAGTCAGGTTGTTAATCATGGCTACCACTCCCATGTTATCGCAATGAAACCGGATCTTACAGTTCCTTAACACCTCACCTCAAATGAAGGACACCCCCACTACAATAGGGAACAATTCTAAGAATGTAAAATTCCTCACTAAGTCGCCTTCTTTCCAACCATCCTGTCAATCTCCGGCGCATCACTGCCCCTTACAATAAATCTCAAATCTAGCTCCTCCTACCACGTCTGTATAAATCTCCAGGTAAAAATTGATTGTACATTGCTCTGCACCAAAGATCATCCATTATAATTCCCCAGAAACTGTCCCCAGACTGCCAAATCCTCCTTATGTGCCTTCTTCAGGCATACAATATGATAAAGAACTTAACCCAGCTGTTGCTGTGGCCAATCATCTTCAAAAAATTCTGTCCCTCAGCATTTTATGTAAACAGCACGCCTTATGCACATCTCTCCAAAATGCTACAACTTTCTCCTCGAGCAGCTGACACTCCATTGCTAATGAGTCTTTCTTAATACCCAAAAAGTTCAACCTTTTATTAACCGTCAATGGGACTCCAAAAAACCTCGCCATCCCTACCATGATCTGAAGTGAACTCTTGCAGATTACTGATTCTGGCGGTCCCAAAAACAAGAAATATCCAAGTAATGGATGACCGACTGAATGCCAGCAACATCCCTAATCACCCACTCAAAAAAGGAGCTAAACATTTTAAAAAGGGAACAAGAAATCGCACAGCACATTGGCAAACATCTATCTAGGAAAAACCCACCATCCTATTAACAACCTAACAAATGAATACTATTCGGATGCACCAGGGGCAGCCTAAAGGCTGCCTCAATGTCTGTTTTTGCCAAAAGCATCCCATGACCATATCGTCACACCCACCTTACCGCCTCATCAAAAGATGTGTAAGCCACCAAACACAACTTAGGATCTATGTCGTCATTCACTGACATAACCCGTGGGTGCGACAGATGGTGTATGAGCCAAAATGTATTCACTTCTTTTTTTGGCTTCACCCCAATGGGAAAACCACCAAACCCACCACAGGCATGGCATCAAAGGGGCCAGCCATACGCCCTAACTGAACTTACTTTCTAATGTTTTCCCCAACCACCTCTGGATAAAAGCAATGACGATCTAAGATTCCTTGTCGAAAAGGGGACTTGATGACTAGGAGAGGGAATCCTAAAACCATCCTGAAATCCTTCCAACAAAGTCACTGCGCTTTTCTTGTTAAGGAACCTACTTAGAAAAGAGGCCACTGAGCACAGCTGCACTGGGGTCACCCCCTTTTCCACTACTAGCCCCTCCTTTTCCTTTCCTGTTTTTGAAACGCTTAACTGACACATGGGAGACTCCTATGCAGTGAGAGCAGACAGGCTTATTAAACCAACATCCAGTCCTAAACGGACACTGTTCCTCATTAAATTTCCAACATGCTCCCTACACTCTTCCCTGCTTATTTGCACTACCTCCCTCGCTGCCTCCAGACTGATTGCCCCACTTGCTCCCCCAAGAAAATGCTATCCATACCTATTAGGCACCATTAACTTCAAATATAGCCCAATGTCTTTTGGTCCCATTTGATGCTAGGCTGTACTGCCTTCTGCTGCCTAAACTGTTCATCATAGCGAAGCCATCCTTGCCCGCTATACGTCCTATGCACCTCACCTATAGGATCCAAGTTTCAAAAGAGGCCCGAACAATTCTCAGGTGCCTTTTCACCTACAACACTTGCCAATATTGCAGACACCTGCTGCCAATTTGCAAATGTCTGTGGTATTAGCAGCCACCTCCTTTTCTCTTCGTCCTCCTCCTTATTCTCATCCTTCTTTCCCTTATCCAGGTTGAATTTCCCCAACGGAAGCAATGAGAACATCTCAACATACTAATCCTTTCATATTTTCTCCTTCACTTCCTTTTTCAAATGCGCCCCTGCCTAGCGGTCCTTGAAACCAGACATATTCCTCACCGTGGGACCTATCATCCAATTTAATGGAATCCCCTTTTTCCTTCTCTGTATGCACTGACACTAACACTCCACTCGGCCCATCCTTCACCACATTCATACCGCCTATCCTAGCATTACCTCCACTCCCCCACACTCCAGCCCTACCAGCCACACCACCACGGGCGAGGCCAAACTCCCACACCCCACTTTGCCCTCCAACTACGTCAAAAGTTTGTGAATACCTCCCAACATATCCTGCAAACCTCTGCCATCTCCCACTCTCACCTGATTCCCACTATCTCCTAATGGATGCCCTTACCCTCATCTATCAGCCTGCTAACTTGGGACAAACAAGACATAGAGCCACACTCAGCAGGCTGCATGGTTGCTGGGAGCCCGCCAGCCGTAGATCACGTATGTTCTCTTCTGTCTCCCATAATCACTGACTTTAGGCCCTCAACCGAGGGAAGGTGGACTGTGAGGGTTCCTGGCCCTAGGCCGACGGCCTGCCACCCGATCCATACCTGATCGAACCAGTTCTGGTCTTTGCTCCAGCACCCAACAGTACCTCTTCCAGCCTGCACAATGCTGTTTCCCTGCTTTCTAGGGTAGTATCTCAGAGCAGCTTCCTCAGGGCCCTGGGCATCACACTCTCTGCCAGATCCACATCTCAGAGAACCCACCGCCTGTCTTCTTGCAGCTGCCTGCCATGATTCTGGGCCCCGATCATCGGCGCCAAGCAGGCACCTCCTTACTTTGCCATCACTTAATCTCCCTTGGTGGGAGGGCCTGGTGCCCTGAACAGCACCACTAGAGCCCGCCTTGCGGGTTTTCAATCTATTCCTCTGGCAGGCCATGGGACAAGAGCATCGCCGCTAGGGCCTACCGTGACAGCACCTGAGGTCCATCGCTGAGCGGATTTGGCGATCGGAGCTTCGCTGCTCGAGCCCTCCATGGTAGGAAATTATCTTTTTTCTCTCCCAGCGGGCCCTGCGACCAGGACATTTCTGCCAGGGCCCACCATCTTCGTCACTTCTCCTGATGTTAGGAACAACTGAGGCGCTCCACTGGCAGGTGCCATGGCCTGCTCCCTCACTAAGCCCCAGGATTCCTCCTGGACCGGAGCCTTGACTAGATGTGCTGCTTTGGAGCCAGCAGTCCCAAGGATCCCCAAAGGGGCTCCAGACTCTGCAGCTGGACCGTGGGAGTGGTGTCTGGGTTGAGCCTTCTCTGGGGCAGCGCTCTCCATTGGCAGCAGGTAGGCCCCTCCACGTTGGGCTCCATCCCTGTTTCCTCCAGTAGGCTGATCACCTGCTGGACCACCCAGGCCTCTCCATGAGACCCCCTGAAGTTTTCCCTACAGCGCCTCCATCCTGGTAAGCAAAATGAGGGGGGAATCTCTCTGTAATTGTAGAAATCTCTGTAATATCCCCCTTTTTCCTGCCTTCCCCTTTTATATGCCTCCCCGCTCCAATCTCCCCGTTCCCTCCCACCATCCCCATCCTTCTCCATTGTCCCACTTAAATGATGCATTCCTTCCTGGTCCAATCCATGTCATGTGGGATTGAAACTATTCAGTTCTCGGCCCCCTCTTTACTGTCATTTAGGCTATACTTTAAATTAAGGTTCTTAGCATATGTTACTGTGTGCTGTAAATAAACTCATAGTAATGCAATTCAAGTTAGTTTATATTTGTCTTAAAGGCAGTGCAGGTGGCAAAAGCACCAAGTTTTTTTGAACAAAACACCATGTTTAGAAGTCTTCTTTTTCGTTTCTGTATGATTGGGATGTGTGTTCTTTCTTTTCCCCTAACAGACTCCTATTCCAAGAATACAAAGTATCATAAAATATATTCAGAGTCTCCCAGGATGCCAGTCTTCAGTCTCATGTCCTCCCGAGATACATCCAAGCAACATGGAGTCTGAGATAAAGTGGTTAAAAGTGTAAGTAGAAAAATGCATATGAGAAAATCAGTTGTGTGTGTGCATGATGCATAGCCATACTTGGCAGAGCAAGAAATATTACATTACTGTTCTGATTTCTTAGGTCCAATGCTATTTTCCATGTAATATTGCTGTCAATTGTATTACAGGCATCTTGAGAGTGTAAGACAGTTGAATGAAGTGCTGAGTGTAACCCTCAATGAATGTAAGACTGATTCTGAAAAACTCAGTATGCACCTTGGAAAACTGGAATCTACCTGCACAGCACTCCGAATGGCCCTTCAATCCAGGTAATAGCATATTTACTATAAAAGTATAACAAGCCAAATTAATATTGGAATATATTAAATAACCTCTTCTTGACTAGGATCTAATAGGACATCCTAAGTATGGTCTCCATATATGGAGCAGGCCCAGGAGGTGAGCCTACAGAATGTCAGCTGCCTCTAGAAAAAAGTAATGTGTCAAAGGAAAAATTTATAGACTGAAACTCTGTAAAATAGGAATAAGATGTGGAAAACATAAAGAAAATTAAAGAGATCCTAATTCACAAGTCCTAGAAAAAGATTTAATGATATCACAGAAGGATTGTAACTCTGTCAACACAACTAAAATGGTCAGAGGTGGGATTACGCTGGATGAGGAATAAATTAGAAGGGAATTTGAGATTTATTTTTCTAAAACAAAGCAAAAAAAAACAACACAAACAGATGATGTGTTTCTGAAGCTTTTTTACAAAAAGAGGATCCTTTTTGGTGCAGAAACTGCATCAAAAATGGATCAATAAGGGTGCGTGCACACGATCAGTATACGCAGCGTTTTGGACGCAGCATCTTGCCGCTGCGTCCAAAACACTGTGTAGTACAGTACAAGCATAGTGGATGGGATTTCAAGAAATCCTCACTATGCGTAACCCGTCCGCAGCGTGTTTGGAGCTGTGGTGCGGGTTGCCGGGAGTCCGCTCCTCCCAGCATGTTTACTTCATGCTGCGGAGTCGGAAGCGGCTCCCATCGGGTGACTGCAGGGAGAAGCCGCCCTGCACCTGCCGCACATGGTGAGTGCAGGGCGGCTGCGGTCTCCCTGCGGTCACCCACGGCTTCCCTCAGGACCGGAGGAGCAGCGTCCAACATGCAGCTCCTCTGACCGTGAGCACACACCGTAAAAAATAGAGCCCACTGTATCTCAACTCAGCCTTATTGTTAGTAGGGATTCACACAACAGCAGGTTTTTTTATTTGCAACAACCTGCTGTGCAAATACTTATCTCGCATTCAACAATATACCAGGTGGGCATATCGATATGTATCACCACCTAAATTATATTCACCTGAGATGTTGATCCTAAGGACCGCTTTACACACACCAGCTTCTGTGTCCAACTTCTGAACAGATCTCTGGTTGCAGTGAAATCATGGACACATTGTTCTATTTTGTGGTTGTGTACAAATGGAGCAATGTGTCCATGATTTCACTGCAACCAGAGATCTGTTCAGAAGTTGGTCACAGAAGTTGGTGTGTGTAAAGTGGCCCTTAGGGCTCAGACACATGGACAATAAAATCGGATGAGTGCAATGCGAGAAAATCTGCGATGGTGATTGCGTGTGGTGGTTCCTGGCTGCGGTTGCGGTTGGAGGTGGTTGCTGGTGAGGACCATGCAGCACTGCTGGTGGTACTGTGCAATGTTCCAGCACCGCCAGTGGGCACCATATTTGCAA
This sequence comes from Allobates femoralis, assembly GCA_033576535.1. NCBI lineage: Eukaryota > Metazoa > Chordata > Amphibia > Anura > Aromobatidae > Allobates > Allobates femoralis. The sequence goes on from JARQOC010000003.1 coordinate 427,186,463, forward strand.
GCTCTCACTTGGCTGTGCAAATACGGCTGAGGCCGCTAGTGCATGATAGGAGGACAACCTGATGCTGGAAGTTGATGACAGACGGGAAAGCACGATTATGTAAGTAGATTGTACTGAAAACATTTAAAAAAATCAATAAAAATCAAATCATTTAAAAAAGTGTACCACTAATAAATATCAAAAAAGCAATTTGTGTCTACAAGCATTGATTCCTATTTCTTGTCATTTATAGTGAGAAATGTCTGAAGACATACAGCGTGTTGCTAGCTCTTGCAGAAGCAAAACAGGAAATCATGCTTGGTCAGGTGTCATCAGGGGACATTTTAAACTCAGGTACTAATTAAGTAATTCTATTTGCATTTAGTACTATCTCTATAAGGGTAGGCTCACACTGGCGTGTTTTCTGTCCAAGTGCTTTTCATAAAAAAAATGGAAAAGCATATGGCTATGGACTAATGTTATTCAAAGGAGCAGTACTGATAGGCATTTTTTTCATGGACAGATTCTGCTCGTGAGAAAAATCACAGCATGCACTAGTTTCTTGATTGATCTTGCCCATTCAAGTCTTTGAGTGCACAAACAAAACCTGCATTCCATATGGAGACACCGTATACCATCTTTTATTTATGGATACATTGCAATTCTTGACATCGGAAACTGTTACTGGTCTTGTAAATGTTTAATAACTGCCTCTGTATTAAAATGCATTGAGTTTGGATGGCATATGGATTGTATGTGGATGGTATAATCATCTGCATTTTATGGATGAAACTCGTAACATTTTGGATAAGCGTGTTGTACTGTTATATGTACAGTTGTGCTCAAGGTTTATATACTCGGCAGATTTTTTGCTTTCTTGACTTTTTTCAAAGAATATGAATGATAACACAAAAGCTTTTTTTTCCATTCTTGGTTAGAGGTAGGGGTGAAACCATTGATTGTCAAATTACTGTGGTTTCTCTTTTTAAATCAACCAAAAACATCCAAATGACCCTGATCAAAAGTTACATACCCCAGTTCTTAATACCATGTATTGCCCCCTCTAACATCAATGACAGCTTGAAGTCTTTTGTGGTAGTTTTGGGTGAGGCTCTTTGTTTTTCAGATAGTAAAGCTGCCCATTCTTCTAGGCAAAAAACCTTCAGTTCCTGTAAATTCCTGGGCATTCTTAATGAAGTGCGTGCTTGAGTTTCTCCCCAGAGTCGCGCAATGATATTGAGATCAGGAGACTGAGATGGCCACTCAGAACCTTCACTTTGTTCTGCTGTAGTCAATGACAGGTCGATCTCGGCCTTATGTTTTGGATAGTTCTCATGTTGGAACATCCAAGTACGTCCCATGTGCAGCTTCCAGGCTTGATGAGTGCTGCATTCATCTTTCCTTCAATTTGACCAATTTCCTGTGCCTTTGTACCCTCACACATTCCCACATCATCAGCTATCCACCTCCATGCTTTACAGTAGGAATGGTATTCCTTTCATCATAGGTCTTGTTGACACCTTTTCCAAATGTAACATTATGGATGTGGCCAAGAAATTCGATTTTGTTCATCACTCCAAATTAAATTGTTCCGGAAGTTTGGAGGATTGTGTCTTTGCTGTTTAGCGTATTGTAGGTGAGATACATTGTGGCATTTGTGCTGTAATGGTTTTTCTTTTGGCGACTCGACCATGAAGCCCATTTTTCTTAAAGTGCATCCTCATTGTGCTTCTTGAAACAGCCACACCACTTAGTTTCAGTGAGTCCTATATTTCAGCTGATGTTTAGTGATGGGCGAATCCCCGATGTTCGGGATCGGCGGGTTCGCCCGAGCTTTTTGTAAAGTTCAAGCTCGAGGTAGGAGATGACAAAAACTTCGAACCCCGAGATGTAACTTTACAGTTATGGGATAGCAGGGCTCTAAGATAAAGCATGAAATTAATAATAAACATTATAATTATACTTACCGGTCCAGCGACACATCCTCCCGTCCCGCTGTCTCCCTGCCGGATCTACTTCCGGGGCCGATCATTAACTTCTGGGTTATTCACTCCACTGCTCGACACTTGGCAATTTTCAGGCTGGAGTCAGCGTGTTCGTGCGGTGATGTCAGGGTTCACACGCATTCATGGCCCGAGCCATGAACTCAGGTGAACTCTGACTGTCACTGTCAGGGTGTAAACACATGGCGAGAAAAAAATGGTCCTCATTGTTGTTCCCGAGAATCATACGACTGTCGTCTGATTTTTGGTCCGTTTTGCATCCAACTGCGATGCGAAGTGTCTGACATTTTCTGGATCACATCCGAGTGCTGTTCGTGTGTTGTCCGTATATAATGCATTTTAACATGGCATTTCTCATGCTGTGTTAAGTGAGAAAAGAGTTGACAGAATAGAGTGATTGAATACAATAGACAGAATAGATAGGATAGAATAGGTAGATCAGGTTCACCTGTCTCCACTGCTACTTCGGGGCCGCCTATTAAGCTAATTACATATTCACTCCACTGTCAGACAAACAGCCAATCAGAGAAGCTCCACTGTTTGAGAGCTTCTGTGATTGGCTGTTGTAGTCAGACTGGATTTCCTCAATCTGGACAGTGATTCTGCTTGGTTGCCTTACACATTAGTGTAGGGCAACCAACCTGGCATTATAGGTATGAAATAAATATTTAAAAAATATCTGTGGGCTTCACAGCAATTTTAAGTCTAGCCCGATGAAGCAAACAGCTGTGAGCTGCCACCCTCGGCTGCCTAATTTTCATGGCTTGGGCCATGAACGCGAGTGAACCCTGAGTCACTGCACGAACACTGCCAGAAACAGCTGAAGACTGCCGAGTGCAGTGAATACCACCAGACGTTAATGAGCGGCAAGCAGAAGCAGCCGAGACAGCGAGACGGAGGACGCGTCGCTGGAAAGGTAAGTATAATTATAATGTTTATTATTAATTTTATTCTTTGTTGTATAGGCCCTGGGCCCGAACTGGACCCGAACTGTAACAGGGTTTCCCATGGAAGGGTTGTTTTTATTGGCTTCCTCTAGGGACTGTAATTTAGCTATCATATCGGCTGTTTCTTTCTACTTTGATTTTTTCTTTGGAGGCGATTTCAATAAATATACATCTTACATAGGCTTTGTGGGACATCCAAAGATTTCATCTGAAGTGCATACATTATCATTTAACAAAAAATTATTTCAGTTGAGCATCCACAAGATCAGTGGTTTGTTTCTTTGACAAGAGATAATCATTTAAATGCCACTAGCTGATCTCTGGGCTGAATCAGGTCTGTAATTGTAAGAGAATATGGGGACATGGTCGGACCAGGTGATTAGGCTGTTATCAGCTTTGGAGCAGTTATGGAGCAGGTTACTATCTGCAAAGATAGTAATTTCTAATATATGATTTCAACCATGAGGGAAAGAATGTGTTGTCCCTTTCAGTACTGTGAAGGTACTTCCAGTGGTCATGGAGGTGATACTCATTCACCATAGGGACTATCTCTTCCCTGTTCATACAATCATAAGAGCAATTATGTTTCTTTAAACATAAGGAGATTAAAATCCTTACAAAGGATGCCAAGTCACTGATACCTTGTATTTTTCAAGGAATTTATGAAGAGACTTTAATTGAGAGGAGTTAGAGGCATATAATGAGAAAATAGAATATTTAACACTATTTAGGGTGCAATTAAGTATAACAAACCTACCTTCAGGGTCATCTATAACCTACCTCTTGTAATTGAAATGATAAAGAATCTCTGACAAAAATACTAACTTCTGCCTATTTACACATATTATTAGGGTGATTTCACATCAGCGCTTTTGCTGATGTGCGGCAGATCCGGCAGATTTACCATATCTGACGGATTTGTCGCCTAATGGCCGCACATGCAGCGCCGATCCAGCAAGTCCCATGCATTGTCTATGGGCCTTGCGGTCAGGTGCGGCAAGTGTGGTTACGCTGGATCAGCTGGATCCGTCACTTGCAGCTGCAGAAAGAAAAAGCAGGCATCTGGCAGAACCGCACTTGTCGCACCGGACCACAAGCCCATAGACAAAGCATGGGGCTTGGCGGATCCGGGCTGCAAGTCGGCCTTTAGGCGGCCGATCTGGCAGATGCGGAGCCATCTACCGGATCGGCCGCAAATATCAGCAAAACACTGATGTGAAAAGGGCCTTAGAGAAAAATTGGTGCGGAAATTTGATGTTCATCCTAAAATTTTCTTGCTTCAGTGAGTTTCCTTTACCACATCACTGCTCGCTTTATATACTTCCCTCCAAAATAATGACCTTTTGCCAGGTGAAATTAACCCTTTAGCATTGAGAGAAAACTTTGATACTCACAATGCTGGTGTCAATTTAAGTAACAATGAGACATTTCTATGCAACATGTAAAAAGGCAACAGAGGGAAATACTCAGACAGGGGATAACATCAATACAAATCTATAGAAAAAACACACAAAAAATCATGTTCTAATGTAGTTTTTCCACTTGGGATGGGGAGTAGCAGACAACAAAGGTTTCATCTTTCTAGATTACCAACTGGATTGGGAAGCCCCAGCGATAAAGGATCATCTTTTTTTTAGAGATTTAGTATATTGGAGAAATTCCCTCATTTTGGACAATGTTCCAGCAGAGAGGTCAGGAAATACCGAAAGCTGTGCAAACCCCTCTGGCAAAATGTTTTTTTTTTCCTGAAGGCCCAGTCTTACATAACGACGCATCAGCGATCCAGAATTATACTGAGGTCGTTGTGAATTTTCTCTCCATAGCGAAGCATTGAGATTGTTGCTCATTATCTCTGTCACACACAGCGATGTAGCGTTCCCAGCGGGAGCACAACAACGCAGGAATGACCCAAAGCAGTGTGGTATGTCTCACATACCGAGATCGCTAACGAGATCGTTACTTTTGTGACGCAATAGCGATCTCAGCAACGACATCGCTACGTGCGACAGGGTGTAACGATCTGGTCCCCTGCTGCGAGATCGGCAATCGTTACACAGCCTCCTGGTTCATTTTTTGGTCGTTGCGCTCCCGCTGGGAACGCTGTATCGCTGTGTTTGACACCTTACCGACGATATCGTTGGCAACACATAATGAGATACGTAGGCGTGCACGCATGTGAGAAGGAAATACAACGACTGAACAATATCGTTGAAGAAATCGCTAGGGTGGACATATCGTTGTATAGATCGGCGTGTTTGAATACCAAGTAGCGATACCGATAATGACTCATCAGCGATCCCGGGAGCCATGTCGTTATCGGGATCGCTACTGCGGTCGTTACGTCTGACCGGGCCTTAACGATCAACGATCTCACAGCAGGGGCCATATTGTTGGTGCATGTCACACAGAAAGACATCGCTGTTGCGTCACGAATTTCGTGACGCAACAGCGATCCCAATAGTGATCTCGTTAGCGATCTCTTTATGTGTGACACGGCCTTTAGACTGGCCAATAAAGCTCCTTTTACTTTAAAGAAGTGAATGCATGCTAGTACATTACAAGGCAGACATGGGCTGAGTCCCTTAGGCTTTTGGACCCTGTGGATCCTATCTACTATAATGTCTCTGGGGTCAGCATCTGGTAGTACTGCCAGAAGGAAATCCTGAAAGAAACAAGTCCGGGGTAGATTCAGCAATGCCTCTTATACTAATGTTATTTCTCCTGGACCTATCGCCCAGGTCCAGAGGACTTTGTTTTTTCTTCTTCAGATCTCATTATTAAGGGTTTCATTTGCATAAATGATGTCATCATCAAAGTCAGTCAATTTGGCCATTTTATTTTCTAAATGGTCATTGTGGTTTCCTGTTGCTGTAATATCTCCCCACAGCTCTGTAATCATACCTTTCAAGTCTGCGGTAAGGACTTCCTCAGGGCTTAGAGCAGGGTCTCCATGGTCTTCTGGGTCAACGTTATATCTGTGGGTTTCTCCTCCATCAGCTCCAATGCCGCTTGTAATCCCTAGTGCGATGTGCAAGAGGAGGAGGAGGGAGACAGTGACTCACCGCGACCGGTTCGACACGTGGCAGGCATTTTCTTCTTTCCTCCTTGTCACGGATGGACCGCGCCTGCGGCTGTGGAGGCCCGGTGGTGCAGATTCAATAAAGACATCTTTGGGAGAACAGTTTAGGGGTTAAATTGTTTCGTGACGCCACCTATGAGAGTTTCGGTAATTGTACCAACACTGCGGGGCCTCCGGAGGATGGAATGCAGCAAGATGGAACGCTCCCCACAGGCTGAGCGGTGATCCCTGGAGCCAGGAGCTGCGCAAGATGTTCTGAGGCAGCTGCGGTTACCTTAGTACGCAGATAAACAGTTCATAAGGAAGCACGGACACTGTAAGTCTCTGTAACGGGTTCTTTACTGTAACCAGCAGGCAGTACATGGTATACAGTGACGGGTAGTGGACCGGGTGGACTCAGCAGTAATCAGTGTCCCTCAGAGATCCGCAGTGTTCCTCCATTCTAGCTAAGTTGTGTTGCCGTTGTCGCCCAGGAATACCAGGTTGGGTACAGGGAGGCTGCTTCAATGCCCTACCCAGGGTATACGTTATGGGTGCTTTGGGAAGCCTTGGGTCCCTTGGTGGGTACACCGCTGGTTAGACGACGGGATTTGGCGGTGGTGGGGTGCTCCTGTAAAGCGGTCCCTCCACTCCTCTGGTTCGCGTAGAAGTGCTGAACTCCTTCTAGCTTCGGTACCAGCAAACCGGCTGTAGATGGGCACGGGATCATTTTGGACCCGCATGTAGATGCCCGTAGATCGGTTGTAGGAGCACCGGTAGTAATGGTGCTCAACCGGGGTGATGATAGGGAGATGGGCCGGGGAATTGGCCAGGGGGCCGCACGGAACTGTGCAGGCCCCCTCTCCTAGGTTACAGAGCTCGTTGGTTAGCTCCTTCTCCTACGTTGCTCGGAGAGTTCCTTTCTGCAGACTCCACTGACTGATTGTACTAAGTTTTCCACTACACACTACCCTTACACTCCGCCCACCAGGACCTGATTGGCCCTCTATGCTAGGTGATGCATGTAGGGTATGGATCTCTGAGTTAACTGTGTTACTGCTGGGTCAGAGAATATTGCTGCTGCTGTCTTGGCTGCAATACCCTCCTGTGACGCACTCGGTGCGGGGCGCCACAACAGCACCATCTTGGAAGCTTTTGCCTGCACTTGTTTCTGTGGGAAGAAGTCAGTGACTTTCATGGGGGAGCCCTTTTAGCCGACTTGGTCCTCACCATTCAGACTGCTCAACAAGCAGGAGCCAAGTGCGGTGAGTCCTGCGTTATGTAACATCTGCCATCAGTAGCTAGGCCACACTCCCTAAGGCTTCGATACCTTATAAAAAACATGGTGGTATAACTCTAGCCAACACATACAGTGTAAAAGTTTGGGCACTCCTGATCAAAATGACTGTTATTGTGAATAATTAAGCAAGTTGAAGATTATAAGATCTCTAAAAGGCATAAAGTTAAAGATGACACATTTCCTTTGTATTTTGGGCAAGCATCTTTTTTTCATCTTTTACATTTTAAAATGACCAAAAAGGAAAATGGGTCGATGCAAATGCATTGGCCACAAGGGTGAGGGTACTTGGACAATCCGGGGTATCAGTCTGATGGAAGTCCCGGTGGCGACCCCAGAACCCGTGGCCCTGACCGAGCATGTTAAGGGGAAATTTAAAGGGGTATTAAAGTTTATCGTGACACCATCTGAGGTTTCTGGTCAGATTGGTCCAGCACTGCTTGTAGTGGTCCCCAAGCTGCTGCTGTGGCAGCTTGATGGAACATTTTCCTCAGACGGAGCAGGTGTGTCGCCCCTGCAGACTGGTCGCCTTTAGTGATCCTGCCCCTAGTCCACAGGTGTGGTGTCACTGTTCTCAGGTGAGAGGGGTGTGATCCCAAAACACAGACACAACACCATCCCAAATCCAGGGATTTTGAGGGAGGGCCCCATCTCCTGGCTGGAGAAGGGGTTAACAAGAGTTAGAAAGTGAGAAACAGATAGAAGGGGTTCAGACTGCAGGAGACGTCCTGGGGACTGTATCCACCGACAGGCTCATCCCAGGACAGGAGGGAGCCAGAGTAAGAGTTGGAGTATCGAGCAGGCAGGAGGCCTGCTGCAGAGTGAGAGAGTCCTAGGGGGCATGGGAGTGGAGGAACCAACCGTGGCACCCCAAATCCACTGCTAGTCGCTGATGTGTGGAGCAACTGGGTCGCAGAAGAGGACCTGCCCTGAACTGGTGGAAGTGCTGCATGCCTCAGTCAGAAACCCAGAGGCCGCTGTGTCTGCAAGAACAGTGGCCAAAGACCGTGGATATTTGCCCAGAAGGTGGCCATACCTAAGACCAATGGACTATGAGCGTCGCCCGACAAGGCACGTGGCCGCTGGACTGCCCACGTAGATGCAGGCAGGAGAGGAGGATAGCCAGCGTGATGAGACAGCCCAGACAGACTTTAGAGTGGTATCTTGGAGGAGCAACCCTTATCACCTGGGGACTAACCTGGCCGCGCATTGGAGGAGTACAGCCCCCGTCTGGATAGCCTTGGCAAACTGCTCCAGGTCCCTGATATTTGAAGGGTGCCTTCTTCAAACTGCCTCTTTTAGATCTCTCCACAGCTGTTCTACGGGATTCAGGTCTGACTCATTGCTGGCCACCTTAGAAGTCTCCAGTGCTTTCTCTCAAACCATTTTCTAGTGCTTTTTAAAGTGTGTTTTGGGTCATTGTCCTGCTGGAAGACCCATGACCTCTGAGGGAGACCCAGCTTTCTCACACTGGGCCCTACATTATGCTGCAAAATTTGTTGGTGGTCTTCAGTTCCTTTTCATTCAGATGCCGACGGATAGTACGGGTTGACACTGTTGTACCATCGGACTGCAGGACAACTTGAACTTGTTTGGATGTTAGTCGAGGTTCTTTATCCACCATCCGCACAATCATACGTTGAAATCTCTTGTCAATTTTTCTTTTCCGTCCACATCTAGTGAAGTTAGCCACAGTGCCATGGGCTTTAAACTTCTTGATGACACTGCGCACGGTAGACGCAGGAACATTCAGGTCTTTGGAGATGGACTTGTAGCCTTGAGATTGTTCATGCTTCCTCACAATTTGGTTTCTGAAGTCCTCAGACAGTTCTTTGGTCTTCTTTCTTTTCTCCATGCTTAATGTGGTACACACAAGGACACAGGACAGAGGTTGAGTCAGCTTTAATCCATGTCAACTGGCTGCAAGTGTGATTTAGTTATTGCCAACACCTGTTAGGTGCCACAGGTAAGTTACAGGTGCTGTTAATTACTCAAATTAGTGAAGCATCACATGATTTTTGTAACAGTGCCAATACTTTTGTCCAACCCCTTTTTTATGTTTGGTGTGGAACTATATCCAATTTGGCTTTAGGACAATTATTTTTGTGTTTTTTTCATTGAAGACAAATTAAATGAAGATAATAATACCAAAGAATTTGTGATTGCAATCATTTTCAGGAAGAAACTGAGTATTATCTGTCAGAATTGCAGGGGTGTCAATACTTTTGGCCAACACTGTATTATTATTATTATTATTGATTTATATAGCGCCATTATATTCCATGGCGCTTTACATGCTAAAAGGGCAGACTAGGACAAGTAACATAGTAACAATACAAGTAACAATACATGTTGACAATTCGGTTCAACAGATACAAGAGGGGAGAAATCCTGTCCGCGAGGGCTCACAGTCTACGAGGGGTGGGGATGCAGTGGGAGGGGGAAATTCCAGTCGTGAGGCGGTGTGGTGGACCAGGTCTTATTGCAGGTGGTAGGCTTGGCGGAACAGGTGAGTCTTCAGGCTTCTTTTGAAGGTTTCCAGGGTAGGAGAATGTCTGATGTGTTGGGGCAGTGAGTTCCAGAGTATAGGTGAAGCACAGGAGAAATCCTGTATGCGGTTGTGCGAAGAGGTAATGAGGGGGGAGTAGAGGAGAAGCTCTTGGGAGTATCGCAGGTTGGGTAGGTATCGGGAGACCATGTCAGAGATGTATGGAGAGGATAGGTTGTGAATGGCTTTGTATGTCATGGTTAATGTTTTAAACTGGGATCTCTGGGAAGTAGGGAGCCAGTGAAGGGCTTGGCAGAGGGGGAAGACTGGGAAGTAGCAGGGAGACAAATGGATTAGGCGGACAGCGGAGTTCAGGATAGATTGGAGAGGTGCAAGGGAGGTATTGGGGAGGCCGGTGAGCAGGAGGTTGCAGTAGTCGAGGCGGGAGATGATGAGAGCGTGAATAAGGGTTTTAGCTGTGTCATGGTCAAGGAAAGTGCGAATCCTATAGACGTTTTTGAGCTGGAGTCGGCAGGAGGTGGCGAGGGCCTGGATGTGGGGCTTGAAGGAGAGGGAAGAGTGAAGGATAACCCCGAGGCACTTGGCATGGGGGACTGGGGAGAGAGAGCAGTCGTTGACGACAATGGATAGGTCAGGTAGTGAGGGGGAGCGTCTTGGGGGGAAGACTATGAACTCGGTTTTGTCCATGTTCAGCTTAAGGAAGCAAGCAGAGAAGAAAGATGAGATGACAGACAGGCAGTGTGGAATTTTGGATAGAAGGGAGACGATGTCAGGACCAGACAGGTAGATTTGGGTGTCGTCGGCGTAGAGGAGGTATTGGAGGCCATGGGACTCAATGAGTTGCCCTAGGCCGAGAGTGTAGATTGAAAATAATAATGGTCCAAGAACCGAGCCCTGGGGGACCCCGACAGATAGGGGATAGGGCGAAGAGGCTGTGTGGGAATGGGTGACGGTGAAGGTGCGGTCTGTTAAGTATGAGGAGATCCAAGAGAGGGCAAGGTCCATGATGCCAAGAGATTGCACGATCTGTAGTAGAAGGGAGTGGTTAACAGTGTCGAAGGCGGCGGACAGGTCGAGGAGGAGGAGAACAGAGTAGTGGTGCATGCTTTTGGCAGTCAGTAGGTCATTGGTGACTTTGGTCAGGGCTGTTTCAGTGGAGTGGAGGGGTCGGAAGCCAGATTGCAGGCGGTCAAAGAGGGAGCAGGAGGAGAGGTGAGAGGACAGCTCAGAGTGGAAATGCTGTTCAAGTAGTTTAGAGGCGAAAGGGAGGAGAGATATAGGGCGGTATTTGGAGACAGTTGTGGGATTGAGGGAGGGTTTTTTGAGGAGGGGTGTGATCAAGGCGTGTTTGAAGGCTGAGGGGAAGGTGCCAATGGTAAGTGATAGGTTGAAAAGATGAGTTAGGGCTGGGATGATAACGGAGGTGAGGTTGGGAATGAGGTGGGATGGGAGCGGGTCATGGGCGCTGGTGGTGAGGTGTGATTTTGACAGGAGGGAGAAGAGCTGGTCTTCAGTTATGGGGGGAAGCAGTTGATGGAAGGAGAGGGCAGTATAGGTGAAAGGGGAGGCTGTGGGGACAGTGGATCAAAGCTGTCTCTGATTCTGTAAATTTTTTCTTTGAGGAAGGAGGCAAAGTCTTCAGCAGAAATAAGGGGAGATGGAGGGGGAGCAGGCGGGCGGAGTAAGGAATTTAAGGTTTTGAAAAGTTGCTTGGGATTCTGGGACAGGGAGGTTATTAGGGATGAGAAGAAGGTTTGTTTGGCAGTAGTAAGTGCAGTCTTGAAGGCGATGAGGGACTGTTTGAACAGCGCAAAGTGCTCAGTGGAACGTGATTTTTTCCATCGCCTCTCGGCGACCCTGGATGCCCATTTCAGGTCTTTTGTGAGGGTGGTGTGCCAGGGTTGCCTATTAGTGCGTGGAGCGTGGTATGTGAGGGGGGCTGCTAGGTCGAGGGCCTTGGTTAATGTGGTGTTGTAGAGGGTGGTGGCAGTGTCTGTGTCACGTATAGATGTTATGTTAGCGAGAGGGAGGAGGGATTCAGAAAGTGAGTGTAGATCAATGTGTTTTAGGTTTCTGCGGGGATGATCAAGTTTGCGGAGAGGAGGTGATGTAGTAGGGAAGGTGAGGGAGGAGAAGGTCAGCAGATTGTGGTCAGACAGGGGGAGGGTTGAGTTTGTGAGGTTAGTAAGGGAGCAAAGACGGGTAAAGATGAGATCCAGCGTGTGGCCATCTTTGTGGGTGGCAGAGGAGGACCATTGGGAGAGCCCGAAGGAGGAGGTCAGGGAAAGAAGTTGAGAGGCGGTTTGGTGGGCAGTGTCAATGGGGATATTGAAATCGCCCATAATAATGGTGGGGATGTCAGTAGAGAGGAAATGAAGTAGCCAGGTGGTGAAGTGGTCAAGGAAGGTGGGGATGGATCCAGGGGGTGGTAGATGACGGCTAGCTGGAGGTTACAGGGGAAGAAGATGTGGACAGATTGGGCTTCGAAAGATGGGAGAGTAAAGAGGGGGATAATGGAATAGGGGCGAAGGAGCAGGTGTCGGATAGGAGTATGCCGACACCTCCGCCATGTTTGTCAGAGGGGCGGGGGGTGTGGGGAAAGATTGAATCCGCCGTAGGATAGTGCAGCAGGGAAGGCCGTGTCGGAGGGGGTGAGCCAGGTCTCTGTGATGCCAAGGAATGAGAGTTTATTAGAAATAAAGAGTTCATGGATGTCTGGGAGTTTATTACAGACTGAGCGTGCGTTCCAGAGTGCGCCTGGCAGGGAGATTAGAGGAGCAGGGGCTGGGGGGGATGGGTCTAAGGTTGGTCAGGTTGCGAGGGTGGGTTATGGTGGGGTTATGAGAGTTGGTGATGGGACGTGGGGGTGGGGTGTAGGTGACTGTGGGGATGTGGCGGGGGGGGCCGGGATTAGGGGAAATGTCGCCAGCGAGTAGGAGGAGCAGAGAGAGGGTTAGCAGGTTGGAGCATGAGAGCTTATATGGTGGCCGTGCCTGATTGGAGATGGAGGATTGAAAGTGAAGGAATAGTTCAGAGGAGTGGGTGAGGTGGTTAGGTACGATGGAGGGTGAGGGAAGTACTTTGTTGCTGGGTGGAGGGATGAGCGGGGGCAGCAGGAAGTGGAGAAGGATGGGAGTGAGAGTGCAAAGGAGGGGATACATTGTGGATGGTGAGCGGGGGATAGGAGTAGTGTGGGTCAGATGCACCAGGAAGGAGAGCTGTAGTGGTGGGTGAGTGGTCAGTAGTGATGAGTAGTCTGGCGTTTACATAGTGAATACATAATTGCAGCACAAGTGAACAAATTACATATCTGTTTGTTTGTCTTGCACGATTTAACTGTTTCCTGCCCCGTTTAACTGCCCTGTGTAACTGCACTTCTACAGTCGGCACTCATGCAGTTGGCATGATTGCAAGACCCCGCATGATTGCACCCCTTAGCTGGCTCTAGATATATAGTGAGTTTCTACTTAGATCTGGGTCTATTAAACTTGTTAATCAATCAATCAAAGAAACTCAGGACAGCAGGAGGCAATAAATGCAAGACAAATAAACAAGAGTTCCTGGGCATCATGGGTCATAAACACTTTAAAACCAAAGATGACCTCTGAACATCCCACATCACACACAGTAAGATGATTTCAGTATATTACATTAGTAAAAGACAAGTATGTTGTTAATAGAAGTGACAGATTCATATACCTCTCTTGTGAAGAGAGACAGGCAGGTCTGGTATATAATATATGGACGCTGCTGCTGGGCACACTGTATATACAATATATATATATATATATATATATATATATATATATATTATATAATTGCCTAGAATTCTACTTCCGGACAAAAGCCAACTTCCGTGGCTTTGTCCGGAGGTAAATGTCCGGAGATAAATGTCCGGAGATAAGTGACGTCACCAGCGTCACCAGCGTCATCTACGCCCGCTCAGGGTGGACCAAGATGGCGGCCCTAAGCGGAGCGGACCTCAGGAAGGTCCGCTGAGCTTAGGGCCGAGCTCCGGCGGACAGAGCTGACCGCGGCGACCAATCAGAATAGCGGCGTGCACAATGCCGCCATATTTGAAATACACTAAGTACAGTGTATTTGAAGTATGGCACCATACAGCGCGCCGCTATTCTGATTGGTTGCCGCGTTCAGCACAGTCTCCCTCAGGCTTCCTGTCTGATCTTTCTGGAACCAAAGGGGTAATATTCTATAGACGGTATATAGATGATTTGTTTATCATCTGGAAGGGAACCGTTTTTGAGGCTCAGGCTTTTACTGAGAGACTTAATGATAACCAGAGGGGCATTTCCTTTACGGCAACTTTTTCTGAGTCAGAAATTCAGTACTTAGATCTTTTGATCAAGTTTGATGAGGAGGGGAGGCTTTTCACTGCCACTCACTTTAAAACAGTAGATGTCAACAGCTATCTGCAGTTCAGCAGTGGTCATCTACCTGGTTGGTTGAAAAACATACCTTACGGACAGTATTGGCGGATCCGTAAAAATTGCTCTAGGGATATAGATTTTATTTCAGAGTCGTCCACTCTAAAAATTAGGTTTAAAGAAAATGGTTATCCCACAAAAATTCTCAAAGATGCCTTTGCTAAGACCAGGTCGATGACACAAGATAGTTGTTTAAGCAAGATGGCAGAAAAGACAGCAACACCTATCCAGAATGATGATAAAAGTAAATGGAGCTTTGTGACAACTTACTGCCAATCCCGTGCTTTGATACTGTCCATTTTGGGAAAATACTGGTTTGTTTTAAAAGGAGACCCTCTCTTAGGGATTAAGATGCCTGATAAACCAACTATTGTATTTAGGAAAAATAAAAATCTAAAAAACTTAATAGCTCCTAGCAACATCAAGAAGAGTTTTGAAAATCCAGAAGTTCTAGCTTCACCACCGGTTGAGAAATGGGGTTGCTACTCATGTAAAGTTGGTAAGTGTATGTGTTGTAACATAATACATGATGGAACCAAACAATTCAAGTCAAACACAACTAAGGCTGGGGTCACACACACAGATATTTGTGCAGATATTGTTCGCAGATCGCTGGTTGCAGTGAAATCATGGACACATTGCTCCATTTTGTACACAGCCACAAAATGGAACAATGTGTCCATGATTTCACTGCAACCAGAGATCTGCGAACAATATCTGCACAGATCTGTGTGTGTGACGTGGCCCTAAGGAGATTTTTGATATAAGACATAGATTGACTTGTCAATCTTCTTATATAGTCTATTTATTAGAATGTCCCTGCGGGTTACAGTATGTGGGGAGGACGATACAGGCTACCCATAATCGTCTAAACAAACATAGACAAAATATTAGATCTGGGTTCCAGCAGCATAGCGTCTCCCTACACTACGACAAATATTACCAAAGAGACCCCAGTAAGATGAGTCTTATAGTAATTGATCAAGTAAGAAGGTGGACAGAGGAGACTGAGTAGACTTATTAAGAAGGAAAGCTATTGGATCTTTAGAATGGGGACTCTATATCCAGAGGGTCTCAATCTAACAATAGAAAAAGTGTCTAGGAATTAATCTGGTTATCTATGTTCTATGTTTTAAATGTATTCTCTATTCCATTTATTATTTTTTAACACACATATAGATGATCAATTTTAGATATAATATGGACGCCCTTGTATAATAACAATGATTTAATAATTTTTTAATATTTTTATGAGATATTAATAATTTTTAATAATATTTGTGTGTATCTATATACTTTTTAACATATAGATTTGGTGATTTAATGTCAATGTTTTTATTGTAATGTTGTTTTTGATAGGGCATATGTATAAATATATATTTGTATTTATTTAGTATAGTGAAGATGCAGTTGGATTTGATCAGTTCACATGTATCCCTTTTAGTGAGATACTAACAGTTTAAAATGAGGGTGTATACCTAGGTAACTGTTGCCCAATGGGATTCTGGGCTGCCCTATATAGTGTTTTAATTATCACTTAACCTCCATTCCACTTGAGAAAGATGGCACTACACCGTCGAAACATGTCGTGGTGACGGAGGTTTTTTTAATAAAGGACTTTCCACAGATCAGGATTCCTGGCTTTGTTCTGAGTGCCCAAGAGACCGTGCAATTGCTTTTCTACTATTTCAAATATGGCGGCATAGCGCGCGCCACTATTCTGATTGGTCGGCGCCCTGAACGCGGCGGCCAATCAGAATAGCGGTGCGCTGTATGGCGCCATACTTCAAATACACTGTACTCAGTGTATTTCAAATATGGCGGCATAGCGCGCGCCACTATTCTGATTGGTCGGCGCGCTGAACGCGGCGACCAATCAGAATAGTGGCGCGCTCAATGCCGCCATATTTGAAATACACTGTAGTCAGTGTATTTGAAGTATGGCGCATTACAGCGTGCCGCTATTCTGATTGGTCGGTGCGCTGAACACGGCGACCAATCAGAATAGCGGCGCGCTGTATGGCGCCATACTTCAAATACACTGACTACAGTGTATTTCAAATGCCCTTCAGCCTCCTCTGCTGTCCTCTGCCCTCCAGCCTCCCTGCTGTCCTCTGCCCTCCAGCCTCCCCTGCTGTCCTCTGCCCTCCTGCCTCCCCTGCTGTCCTCTGCCCTCCAGCCTCCCCTGCTGTCCTCTGCCCTCCAGACTCCCCTGCTGTCCTCTGCCCTCCAGCCTCCCCAGCTGTCCTCTGCCCTCCAGCCTCCCCTGCTGTCCTCTGCCCTCCAGCCTCCCCTGCTGTCCTATGCCCTCCAGCCTCCCCTGCTGTCCTTTGCCCTCCAGCCTCGGCTCTCCTAACCCCTCCAGCCTCCGCTCTCCTCACCCCTCCAGCCTCCGCTCTGCTCACCCCTCCAGCCTCTGCTCTCCTCACCCCTTCATATGCAATGTACAGTATGTGTATATATGTGTGTATGTAATATAATTTGTGAATGATGTGTGTGACTCTGCCCACGGTGCTGCGCTGACCACTCTGTCCACGCCGCTGTGCTGACCACTCTGCCCACGGCACTGCACTGACCACTCTGCCTACGCCGCTGTGCTGACCACTCTGCCCACGGCGCTGTGCTGACCACTCTGCCCACGGCGCTGTGCTGACCACTCTGTCCATGGCGCTGCGCTGACCACGCTGCCCACGGCACTGCGCTGACCACTCTGCCCACAGCACTGTGCTGACCACTCTGCCCACGGCGCTGCGCTGACCACTCTGCCCACGGCGCTGCGCTGACCACGCTAACTACGGCGCTGCGCTGACCATGCTGCCCACGGCGCTGCGCTGACCACGCTGCCCATGGCGCTGCGCTGATCACTCTGCCCACGGAGCTGCGCTGACCACTCTGCCCACGGCGCTGCGCTGACCACTTTCACTGCACTCACTGGTAACCACTGAGCCACCGCACTCACTGGTAACCACTGAGCCACCGCACTCACTGCTAACCACTGAGCCACCGCACTCACTGCTAACCACTGAGCCACCGCGCACTGCTAACCACTGAGCCATCGCCCAGTGCTAACCACTGAGCCACCGCGCAATGCTAACCACTGAGCCACCGCGCAGTGCTAACCACTGAGCCACCATATACAGTGCTAACCACTGAGCCACCATATACAGTCTTAACCACTGAGCCACCAGACAGTGCTAACCATTGAGCCACCATATACAGTGCTAACCACTGAGACACCATATACAGTGCTAACCACTGAGCCACCTATATACACACAATTCATTTCACAGCACTCCCTAACTATTAGTAAATAAACTATATATGCATTCTAGACTACCCGATTCTTTAGAATCGGGCTGCCATCTAGTATATATATATATATATATATATATATATATATATATATATACACAGTATATACATATATATATATATATATGGAGGCTGCTACTGGGCTGGCTGTATATATTGAGGGCTGCTGTTGGGCTGTGTATATATGGAGTATATAAGGTGTATAATTTTTACCATTTACCTTTTGTGCCTCCCTTATTTCCTCATTGATTGTAGCTTGCGAGCAGGGTCCTCACTGCTCTTCATCTCTGTTTTTTTGCAACTGCTGCTGGGCATACTGGAGGCTGCTGGGCTGGGTATACTGGAGGCTGCTAGGCATATTGGAGGCTGCTGGGCTGGATATACTGGAGGCTGCTGAGCATATTGGAGGCTGCTGGGCTGGATATACAGGATTATGCTGGGCTGGGTATACTGGTGGCTGCTGGGCATATTGGAGGCTGCTGGGCTAGATATACTAGATTCTGCTGAGCATATTGGAGGCTGCTGGGCTTTATATACTGGAGGCTGCTGGACATACTGGAGGCTGCTGGGGTAGATATACTGGAGGCTGCTGGGGGGAGAGGGAGAGGAAGAGAGAGGGAGATAAAGGGGGAGGGAGGAGAGAGAGAGAGACTGACTGACTGCCGGGCACATCATACTCACCCACCGCGGACACCACCAACACTGAAGAGCAGATTCAAGTTTCTGCGCACTCAGCAGTCATTGGATCAGGATTCTCTTCTCCACGCCGGTGATGTGTGGAGCGCAAACGAAGTGAGTGGGCGGAGCTGGGGTGCCTCTTCAATGCGTTCCACAATGTGGAACGAAAGGCAGCGGACATGACGGCCCAGATGCAGGGGCAGAGTGGGGGCTGGCAGCTGGCTTCTGATTGAATCGAAGCACCGTACCGCGCCAGTAAGAAAGGTTATAATACCGACGCGATGCGGGTGGGCCCCTCAGTCACGCCTGGGCCCCAGCATTTGCCCGTGTACGCCAGGTGCTGACGCCGGCCCTGATCTACTGGACCTGCATAATTCCATTTTATACATTATTCTTGTGACAACAGAACCACTGCAATTTTCCATTTGTAATAATGTCTTTTTATGTAAAGCATGTACTAATTTGGAACTGTTGCTTGAATATATTGTGTCTTCTAAAATAAGGTTGGAGGCTGCTGCCAAAAGACTTGGAGATTAAAACCAAACTGTTCCTGATGGAAGTAAAAAAGATTTTTAGGAGAGAAGGGAAAATATCGGAATTAGAATCAAGGAAAATGGCTGGGCAAACAGTAACCAGGTAAAAAAATAATACATGAGTTGCACTACTATACTTTAAGAGTCTGTTAGCTTTAGGTAATCCTTTGTTGTTAGAAGGATCCTAGATTTAGACTTATAAACTTATTTATTTATTTTAATCTCAGTTTCCTGGGTGCTTCACTGGGGACACAGAAATATTGGGTAATGTGGTTAAACCTGGAGTCTGACATAAAGAATAAATCTTAGGCCCCTTCACACCACGATTTTTTGGGATCCATGGCTATCCGTTGTAAAACTGATAACCATGGATCCAGTCTGGTTCCCATGTATCCCTATGGGCACAGATGGGCTTGGATTAGTCCTTAACAGGTATCTGTGTGTGCAGAGATCCGATTGTGTTTGCTGTTTTAACATTCCCAAAATTGGGGACTGCATTGATTTTGGGCACAGCGGACACAATCGGACAGCATTGGATGCGACGCTATCCAATTCAAATAACATGGGGGCCTATGGAGCTCAGATCCGGGAAAATACAGGATCGTTTTCCGGATCTGATTTTAGTGTACTGAGCATGCTCAGCACACTAAAACCGCTCTGCTCAGTGTAATTTCACTTTAGCACTGTATCTACATACACTGCTAAAGTGAAATTAAATAAAGCAATGTGTTATAAATAAAAAAAAAATACTTACCTATTTGCCAGCTACCCAGGACCCGAGAAGATGTCCGGATGCTGCCAGGACCTTAGTTAAAATGTACGGTAATTGGCCGGTAGTGCTCAGGTGGTATGTCATGTCACATATCACATGATCGCTATCACATGATCAAGGCTTTTCTACATTCCTAGGGAATGTTGGTCTCTCTCTATCAGATCAGGATTCTCTTTGCCTCATTTTGGACTGAAAACTTTGAATACCTGCTAAACGCTGGTTTTTTCAAATTGAGTCTAGAAGTCCCAGTCTCCAATGCAGATGTTCTTGGGCACCACCCATAGCTTTCAGATTTACCTTTCCTAAGAGTCTACCCTTCTAACTGAATTCTCAATTATTTAATTTGATGATGATTTGATGAGTCTGCAGTTCAGATGACTTGAAGCCATTCTGATTAGGTTGGACAGGAGAACAAGGGCCTTAGACGTCACGTTTCTACCATTTTATTTAGAACATCTCTTTTCCATAAGTGAAAACATAATGGCAGCATTTCTGTGCCATTATCCTCCTGCTTAATTTTTGCATTCTGGTCTTGTGCCATGGTTGTGGTGCAACTCACACAAGAAAATAGGTCTAACACTAAAAATCTTCAACTGACCCTGTTGGTTCCTGTACACTCTAAGTAAGGTTCCTGACCCTGCAGTCCCTAGTAGGCTCTGCATAAGCTGGAATAGCCTTAAGAATAGAATAAGAGGAGACAACTTGAAAGGCTCTAGACTGTTTCTTGTACCTCTTAAGGAGCCAGGGGGAAGTGCAGATAAATAGGAAAGGAGTGCTAAGACAGAAAGAGATCCCAAAGTGAGTTAAAACAAACCAAGCATACAAAGTGGAAAAATATGTATTTACTACTAGAAGCGAATGCTGCCTACTTCCTAACTACAAAAAGTAGAATGGTGCAGGGTGAAAAACAGTGAAATAACCCTAGCTGGTCTCTCATTGACTGGCATAAACAAGCAAGATCTACTTCGGAATATCCCTACCAGAAAAGACCAATAAGGGAAAGGTAATAACAGCTAGACCCGGAAGATGATTGGGCAGATAAAATAAACAGATGAAGACACCTGCTTGCCTAACAAGACTATTGCAATGGTAACAGGCAACAAACACTAGAACAAAGAGTGAACCTGCTGTGGCTCAGTGGATAGGGAAGCCGACCACAAAACACAGGCTTATCAGATCAATCAAGCGAATCCTAAGGCTTGACAGTACTCCCCCTTCTAAAAGGGGCCACTGGATCCACTGAAATTACCATTTTCTGATGCGGCTGACAGAACTCTCTCACAAGGTGATCTTCATGCAAATCTTCCGCACGGACACAGTAATTGTCCTTGTAACCCTTTCGCTTAACGAGATACTGCAGTTGACGTCTGACACGTTTGGAACCCAAAACTTTTTCCACCTCATACTCTTTCTCCTCCTCCTTAGGATCTTTATGATATCAATAGAACCAGTTGTCCCTCCAAACTTTTAAGAGGAGAGAAATAAAAGGAATTCTTGATCTTAAATGCCACCAGGAGTTGGAGCTTGACTGTCCTCATAATAATGATCTTAATTACCTTGTGAGGACCAACAAATATGGGAGCTAATTTCCTGGATGGTACTTTTACATGAAGATTTTTTGAGGCTAGCCACACAAACTCTCCTGTCCTAAAAACAGTCAACCACCTATGTATGCGGTTCGCTGTTTTTTTGGCCCGATCACAAGTTAAACATATATTCACCAGATAGAATCCTGAGCCATGACAGGTTTACACCCAATAGGTAGGTTCCTGCCGTTGCTATCTTTGTCCAATGGAATTGTAGTCCATAAGTCAGCAGTGTCAACGGGTTCACCGTATTAGCCCTACTGGGTTCTGGATTTGGGGCCTCAATTTGGTTTCAGATGCACTTCAATTCTTTTTTTTTGTGCCGATCAGACATATCTCTCCAATCCAGCTTTCTGGTAGTATTATTTTTTTTTCCTCTTTCCAATCTTTTTCATCAGGCGAGGCTCCAAATGGTTGCCCTCACCTGTCTCTCTTCTTCTACAGGACAGAATGGTCTTGCGTTCAGTGCTTTTCTTTTTCCCCTAACCAGCTCTCTGCCTTCAATCTTAATGAGGAATTTGCCCTGTGTCTTTGTCTATCATTTACAAAGCAAGTAAAAAAAAACAACCAACATATTTGATGTAATGTGTTTCCCTAAGCAAAACTATACATATACCTTTACCAGTTATAGGGAAATGTGCAGACTAGTATATAGATATACGGTGAATAACAAAATTGCTCTTATATCTGATTTTATATGAATTTTTTTACAGTCCCTATGCCCCCTGGCTCAGTGAAGAAGAAGAGCAGATGCTGAAAGAATACATTCAGTCGCTTAAGTGGGACCTATCATCCATTACAGTATCGGACCACTTCATACCTGGTACATCACATGCAAAGGAAGTAACTCAGTATGCTGAAGTGATCAAAGCTAAAGTGGACAGTGCCATTAAAAATTCAACAGAAACTTCATCATGTCTCTCAGAGAAACTTGCTAGAGCTCAGATCATGCAGGATCTGATGTATACTAAGGTAAAGCAAACCTTTCCTTATGAGAGGAGATTTATCAATTATCAAGTTTGTGTAAAAAGTTGCATAAGGGCACATGGGGTGCTCCACAGGAAGCTAATACGGTATATACTGATCTAAATTGCATTTTTCACTATATGCTGCATTTGCTTTACTTAACCCCTTCACACCCAAGCCTTTTTTTATCCTAACGATCAGGCCATTCTTTGCAATTCTGACCAGAGTCAGTTTTTTTTAGGCAATAACTCTGGAACACTTCAATTCATCCCAGCAATTCTGACAATGTTTTTTTTTTAACAAAGTAAGTGTATAATTATGTCTTTGGAATGGGAATAGCATATGGCGAAGAATACTAATATATCCAGTCTTTGGCCCAAGATTCTTTTGTGTGCAAATCAGCTGCCGAAAAGTATTTGTAGCGAAATTGTGAGTTAAGTCGGTGGATCAGATCTGTGAAAAGCGGTGGATTAGGAAGTTTCCATTTCGCCGCTTTGCAGAAACGTGCAGCTGATAGGGTGTGAAAAATTAATCATCTAAATTCTTTGGGGAATAGGTTGAGGTCCATGTTCAGGAGTGCCAAAGAGGGTAAAGGGAAGACCACAAACGAAGGATAAGAGGTAAAATAGCACATTCCAGAAAGCTAATATTTTTGGCCATGACCACCAAATATGAATATGGAGACTCGAGAAGGGCTTGTCTGCCAGCATAAGCTTAAGGCATCTGGGAAGGAATGTGCCACCTGGTTAAGGGTTAAGTACTAGGCCATATGTAATTTTTTAAGTTGCTCTGTGTGCTTGATGCAAGAAGATAATTTCAGAGCTTGTGTAGAAGCTAAATGCCATTGTTGTAAGGAGAACTCTTTGTTTAGACTGTGTTGCCATTTGCACATGAAAGGGGCTTTATCTAGGGATTCAGAGTTGTTGAAGATTTTGTAAAAAGTGAAGACAATCTTAGCTGGGTGTTTTTTGGACTTGATATATTAGAGGGATGAAGGAGGGAGAGAAAGAGGTTTGGGAAGGGGGTGGGAGTTTAATAGATAGCGTACTTGAAGAAATTTATATAAGTCATTACGGCTCAGTGAAAATTTAGTTACCAGGTCGTCAAAGGAGCGTAGTGACCCAGCTTGGAACAGATCTTGCACTGAGACAAGACCTTTTTTTTCACAATCCCCCAAGTTTAAGTAAAGTATATGAGGTTCTAATGATCTAATAGATAGGTCTGATAGAGAAATTTTAAGATGTGATGTAGTCAGAATATTCCAACTGTATAACAGAGCTTTACCAGTGAGTGTAGTGTGTCCAGATAGTTTGCTTTGAGTGTTAATCTGGTAGATGACCTGAGGGTACAGAAAGATTCCAACTGCATCCACCTTTGAGAAGTCCAACCACCACCATTCTCTTAGTGCCTCACCTATGGCAGCTTTGTGATAAGCCTGAATGTTAGGCACTCCCAAGCTGCCTCTATGTAAGGGGCAGTAGAAGACCTTAGCTGAGATCTTGGGTTTCCCCCTCCCCAAATGAATCTAAGAATAATAGATTGTAATTTCGAGATTGATGCAGTTGGAATCTTGACCGGAAGACATCAAAATATGTAAATCCATAAAACAATTCCAAGACTCTAATGCCCAATACTCACAGGACCTTCCCGGGTTCCGGAATAGTGGCAGGTGTGCACACGTGGATATAAGAAAATTGAATGAACTCCGGTGCCATAGTGTGGTTAAATTTTTATTTCTTCAGATTAAAATCATTACTGATGACCCTGGTAAGCGGAGACTATACGCGTTTCGGAGATAAACTCCTTACTCGTTAGTACATCCATAGTTACATCCTTATTCCTTATATAACATTAAAAACCATGAACACCTGAACTCATTACATTAATCAACAATGAAACGTATTAACTCCTACATCACCAGGTATATATGCACCTAAGATTGGATATCTTATAGTGGTTCTACACAGTTGTTATCTAATCTATTATATAATCACGAATGGGTTTTTTGCCCCTTTTGAGTCCGCTCACGCTGCGAGTCAGCGTGGTCATGTGGATACGCCCGAAGCATTGGCCGCGCAGCGGCCATTGCGAGCAGTTCTAAGGCGACTCGCTATGCCCGCGCAGCGGGCATGGCGAGTCGCCTTAGCAGCGCGAAGCATTGGCCGCGAAGCGGCCATTGCGAGTCAGAGACTCGCTCTGCTAGAATCCAGCTAGTGATATATAAGCAGATATAAATACCTGTAAGATTTCAAATACCGTATAAACATTCTCAATAATGTAAACCACAAAAATATATCATACTATCAATAAAAATACAATAGATCACTTTTGTAGTTTAATCCTAGTGGACTGCATGCTTCCAGTTGTAAGATCCATAATTGTTCTTTATCATGTAGGGATTTCTCCCAATTACACCCTCGGTATGAACGAAAAACTCGTTCTATACCCTTCACTGTAAGATTACCATTATGGACCTCTCTGAAATGTCTGAAAAGTCCAGACATCCCAGTCCTGATTGCCTATGATTCAGGATTTGCGGCTGAGATGTGCTCTTCAATTCTAATTTTTAATGGGCGTGTGGTGCATCCTATATAGTACTTTTCACATTTAGTGCATGTTGCCATGTAAACTACGTGGGAAGTATTACAATTCATATAAGACTTTATTTGGTAGATCTTATTAGTACGGAAATTTCTAAAATCTGCAGATACCTCCACATGTTTACATATGCCACACCTGGCACACCCACACTTGTACATGCCCTTGTACGTGAGCCATGTAGGACAAGGTTTAGGAAGATCAGAAAAGGAACTCGGTGAAATAATGATTTTTTTAATATCGGCAAACTGATTGCTATATGGTGTTGAAAAAGTGGGCTGTGTGTTGTTACATGTCATTGTTATTCTTTCTTTTTGGAGTAAAACATTCCTATCTTTATTTTTTACAATGTTCCTGGCCCTAGTAATCATCGAATTTTTGTATCCTCTCTGTTTTAAATGCTGTGAAACATGCGTTATCTCCTTATGGATTACCGAGGATAGTAGTGAAATGTTATTCTTCACCAGAGTGTGAATGGGAGATAACATGATACCCAAGTATTTGATCCCTTCCGGCAACCACTTAAAGGGGAGAGATTGTGACAATTTAGTTACATTTTCCAAAGGGATTTGTAAGGGTAGGATTTGACTATTACTGGCATCGAGTTTATAATAGGAAACCTTTAAGAAACTGTCTAGAGCTTTTCTAATTCCAGGAAGGGAGATATCCGGTGAGGTGCAAGAGATAATGATGTCATCTGCATAAAGACCTATTTTATGTTCCACCCTACCCACTCTGATAGCTTTTATGTCAGGGTCTATGCGGATCGACTCCGCCAATGGTTCCATCACTAAAGTGAAGTTCAAGGAAGATAAAGGGCAGCCTTGGCGAATCCCTTTTGTGATTGGGAAGTTTTTTGACCAAAATCCTGAGGCTAGGACTAAGGCATTAGGGTTGGAGTATAATGAGAGGATAGCTGAGAGAAAAGGACCCTGAAATCCAAATTTGAGGAGGACTACAGATGGATATGCCCAACTAACTCTGTCAAAGGCCTTTTCGGCATCTAGAGATAAAAAGGCACAGGGTAGTCTTGTAAGTTCAGTGATGTCAATTAAGTTTATCTTTTGCCTGTCTCCCAGCTCTAAACCCAACCTGGTCTGCTGAGATCAGAGAAGCTAAAACGGTGTGAAGCCTGGTTGCCAAAAGTTCTGTGTAAATTTTAACCTCACAGTTAAGTACAAGATGGGTCTAAAATTGCCTGAACTCACGGGGGACTTGCCTGGTTTTGGCAGGGTGACTATCGTCGCTGCTAGGTTTGCCGGAGTTAAGGAACCCACATTTTCAAATAATTGAAAGTGTGTGCCAAATAAGGAGTCAGGATATTAGCAAACTGTTGATAATATTTATTTGGAAAACCATCTGGTCCAGGAGCAGACAGGACCTTCAAGAACTTAATAACTTTGTGTATTTCTGAGGGGTTTAAAGGGGCATTGAGAGTTCCCAGTTGGTCATTCGACAGTGTTGGTATGTTTAAATTTTTCAAATATGCATTAATGAGAGGAAGAGAAGCTTGGGGAGTGTGTGGGTCTTCCTTGAGATTATAAAGATTAGAGTAAAAGTCCACAAAGGATTCTGCAATTTTAACCGGGTGATTGATAGGGACATTATCACGCCCTAAAATATAGACTATTTTGTTTCTTTGTCTATTTTTTTATTTTCTTGGCCAGTATTTTTCCCTGCTCTGTCACCCTTGGCATAATTGCGTACTTTAAGTTTCCCTAGGTTATTTTCAACTTCCAGTAGAAGGGTTGAGCGACGCTGAAGTCTAAAGGCCCCGTCACACCTGGCGACAGGGCTGGGGATGTCGGGCGTGTGCACATTTTTGGTGCCCCGCCAGCGTCGCCGTCCCCCTTTTACACGGGGTGACACCTCCAGCCCCGCGCCGGCAAGCTGTCAGGCGGCATCGCCGCCGGGGTGTCTGGAAACCCCAGCGGCAATGAAGGACAATGGGAGCCTATGGCTCCCATCGCCTGACAGGTCGCCGGCGCCCGGTTACATGGGGCGATGTGCACATCAGGAATTTTGGCTAGAGATTGTTAAGCTCACTAGGGCATGTTCTGACCATAAAAATGACACCCAAGGAAACCTCTTTGCATACACCTAATGGTACCTTTACACGCCTCTACAGAAGGTTAGAAACAACCGGGTGTCTCACGTGCACAAGCACGTACCAACGGTTGCAAACGGTACCCGATACCGCCTTTACACGCCGCTACAAGGTGCTCTACAGAAGGTTTAATCTATCCCTGGTGCCACATGTTACCTTCTGTAGAGCACCTTCCCTCATTTACACGCCGCTACAGAAGGTAATATGGGAGGACCTGGGGCAGCAGGGACAACACATAGGCGTGCCAGAATTGTGGATTACGAGACGTTCGTACGGTGATAGGACAAAGCAATAGCATCATGATTGGCCAGCCAGCGCAGGAAGGCTGGCTAATACATGACGCTAGAGCAAATGTGTAGTGTGACTGGTCAGCTCCTTAAATATGCCGCCCCATACAGTGACAACCAATCGTAACGCAGGAGCTTCCACCAATGATCGCTGAAGGGGGGCGGTTTCCCGGAGGCTGTGTCACACCACAGGGAGTTAACTAGGTGGCGAAAAAACCTTACCGTACCTTATTTAGACGCCGCTACCATCGGGCTGAAATCAACCTGTTTTAGAGCACTGCTCTGAGACAGGTGCCAAAAGTGACGGGTGGAAACAACCTACTTTACACGCCGCTACCTCGGGTTGATTTGACGGTGCAAGATACATTTGTCTTCGAAACCCGGTTATTTTCAACCTTCTGTAGCGGCGTGTAAAGGGACCATAAGGATTACTGTCTACAAGAAAATAGTTAATTCTGCTGTATAGTCTGTGTCTAGGAGAGAGAGTCCCATTCGGATGCATGCAGATATCTCCAAATATAATGGAGATGAAACTTTCCAGCAAGGTGGGAAAGTTCCCTGCTATGTCCAGTCGAGGCCGAGCAGTCAAGGTTCCTATGCATGGGCAGGTTGAAGTTGCCAAATACAATTTGGTGACCTTTGCCAACGTTTTTCAGTGTTGTTAGGAATTTCCTGATAAAGGAGAGTTGGGCTGAGTTAGGGGAGTAAATTGTGGCGAAGGTATATATCGTTCCGCCAATAGAACCTATCACGATTATATACCTGCCTTCCGCATCAACCACTGAGTGTATCAGGTTAAAGGCCACTGTGTCTCTGACCAGAATGCACACACACCTGCCTTTTTTTACCTTGCGCGCCCAAAAAAGGTTAGAGGAAATTTAGGGTAATGTAGGTGAGCGTTATTGTCTTTTAGCAGATGAGAATTCTGTACAAAAATAATATCCCCTCCCAATTTAAGGGCTTCTCTCCAAAACATGGACCGCTTGCATGGAGAATTCAGACCATTAATTTTTAGTGAGATAAGGAGCAACCCCATGATAAGAGCGAGATCTTCAGTATACCTAGACAAGGAGGTTCTAGCCAGGGAGGGTAGGAAAGGGGAGGAAAGAACAAATAACTCAAACAGAAAAAAGAAGAACATTAGAGGTGAAGAAAAGCCTCATTAAGGCCTATAGGCCTGCAACAGTCAAACTAACTGGATGGGGGGGTAAGTACAGTTTTAGTTCAAAGTCTCCAGTCTTAATTTGCCAGAGAACAGATACTGGCAAGAAGAAAAAAGAAAAGACATCTGGTGACAGACCAGGTCCCACAGTTCCGGCATATGACTCCAGATATGAAAGAAGATGCAATCACCCATGCCATTCAGGGTCAAGTTTTTTTCTTGTCACTGTTCCGAGCACCACCTTTAGGCTTAGGTGGGGATTTAGTAGTTTCCATCATGCCCCAGTTCTGGAGCAATTTGCATAGTTGTACAGGGAAAAAAACAGGTGTAGGTTTCCCTGAGTGCAAAAAAATCAGCTGAACTGGGTGTCCCCAGCAGTATTTTATGCCATTATCACGCAAGATGTTTGCTTCTGGAGGGAATTCTCTATGTCTTGCTAATATGAAGGCTGATAAATCAGGGTATATCTCCAGGTTGTGATAGGGCTAAGGCAGAGAGGCCATTCTCCTCACTGCAGGCATAAAGGCATCCTTTGTTGTAAAGAAGTGTATTCTAGCCGGCGTGTCGCATGGTAAAGATAGGTCAATATGACGGGGCTTAGGGACTCTGTGGATTCTGTTTACGTCATTATGGTCCTGTGGTATGTCCGGCAGAACGTTTAGCAGGAGATTATTAAAACAAGCAGAGTTCAGGGTCATGAACCGATTCTGGGGTGCCCCTAATACAAACGTTGTTCCTGTGATCTCTTGTCTTCCCTGTCACCCATTTTGTATTTTATCCGAGTCATTTCTTCATCTAGAGCAGCATTTGCATCAATAAAGTCATGGTGCGAATTTGCAAATTCTGACATTTTGCTCTCAATATGTGAGGTGAGGGAGCCTAATGCATCCAAATCCCCTCTTATCTCAGCAATCATCCCTATCAGATCTTCCTGCAGAGCTGCCCTCAGGGAAACTAGCAGGCTCCGCATGGTCTTTTTCATTAGAGCGATGTCAGATCCTTCTCTTGCTGCTATGCCAGAGGCTGAGGCTGATGCTGATGCAGACCTGGAGCTCCAGTGGAAGGACCGGTGAGGTGAAGCTGGGAGAAACGGTGCCATTTTCCCCCACATTGCTGCTGCTGGGCCCAGGTGGAAGAAAGCCATCAGTTTCACCAGGGTGATCTTTTGCGGGATCTCCCTCTCATCATCGTGTCCACTGGTGCTTCAGTAAGCAGAGTGTCAGATTTTAGCTGCATGTGAGCCAGTTAGAAGCCGCTGGGAGCCTGTGAAGGTCAGAGCTTAGACTCACAAGCCCACCACCTTGCTCAGCTGGGAATGCCCCCTCAGATAGTTTTTGAGACATGTTGGACTTCATGTTGGTGATAAATTTAGATCAATAATTTTTGGGTTTATTTGTGAAAAAAATTGGAAATTTGGCGATAATGTAAATTTCAAAAATTTCAAATTTTATATGGTTAAACCAGAGTTATGTCACACAGAATAGTTAATAAATTACTACTGCCACATGTCTACTTTATATCAGCACAATTTTTTAAACACATTTTTTTTTGTTAGGAAATTAGAAGGGTTTATCAACAATTTCTCATTTTTCCAACAAAATTTACAAAGCCACTTTTTTTTAGGGACCACATCACATTTGAAGTGACTTTAAGGGGCATATGTGACAGAAGATACCAAAAAGTGACCCCATTCCAAAAATTGCACCCCTCAAGCTACCCAAAACCACAATTAAGAAGTTTATTAACTCTTGAGTTGCTTCACAGGAACTAAAGCATTATGGAAGGAAAAAATGAAAATTTTACTTTTTTCAACAAAAATGTTACTTTAGCCTCAAATATTGCATTTTCCCAAGGGCAACAGGATAAAATAGACCTCAAAATTTATTGGGCAATTTCTCTTGAGTACGCTGATACTCTAAACCACTGTTTGGGCACATGGCAGAGCTTGGAAGGCAAGGAGCATCATTTGACTTTTTGAATGGAGAATTGGCTGGAATTATTAGCGAACATCATGTCACGTTTGGAGAGCCCCTGATGAGTCTAAACAGTGGAAACCCCCCATAAGTGACCCCATTTTCGAAACTAGTCCCCCCCAAGGACTTTATCTAGCTGGGTGGTGAGTAGTGATGAGCGAGTATATTCGTTACTATTCACTATTCTCACGAATAGTACGGTATTCGCGTACTCGTTATTCTGTGAGTATTTGTGTACTTACCTTGCTATATTCAGATGTCCCGCCCTGCAGTTTTGGTGCCTCCTTTGCAACCACTAAACATGCTGGGCTTCTTAACCAATCACAGTAATGCCGCAGACATCTTGGTTGTGGCATTACTGTAATTGGCTGGCCACCCAGGGTCATAGGATCTATTTTAGCCCTGCCACCACAATTTTGCCCACATTGCATTCGGAGCCAGCGTTGGAAAAGCATAGGGAGAGATCGCTCAACTGGTAGGGAGAGTCTTTAGGCCTCTTCATAACACAAATCCCTTTTCATGGCTACCTCTAGTGTATACTATGTCAGAGTAGAGTAGGTAGGGAGAGATATTGGAGCAGGAACAGTTGAAAGGAGCTGTTCAGCAGATGCATAATACCACCAAAACAATAGAACTTTTGAGAGCTGAAGATACAGAACAGAGTTATACTACAGGGAGAGAGAGTTACTCCAGCAGGGACAGTGTAAACGAGCCGCTTAGTAGCTCCATAATACCCTCCCAAAATAGCTCTTTTCAGAGCTGAGGACACACAAGAAAGTAATTTCTTCCCATTGTTTTTGGGGTGACAGGCAGCCTGCCATCTGCTGTCCACATTACAAAAAGGTGGTTGGTGACCTCTGCAAAGCAGTAGGCTAAACATTTCCTACTGCCTGCTACAAAGCTCACACCAGGCCATGTTACCCGCTGATTTTGCTGTAACAGCCTGGCTTCTGCTGTCCACAAACCCCACTTAAAAAGGCGGTTAGTGTCCAACACAAAGCAGTATTCCAAACAATTCCTACTGCCTGCTACCAAGCACACACCAGGCCATGTTACCCACAATTTTTGTTGTAACAAGCTGACTGTCACTCTTGGGAGGTAAGGGACTCAGGTAACAGGTAGGTGAATTGGGCAAAAGAGGGTCAGGAGAGCCTAAATCTGACCCTGATGCTGGGGTCCCTGGCTCGCCCTGATCTCAGAGGTACCTCTGATGATGAGGAGTTCCGAGCCGCCACCCTGTACCCTAAAATTCCTGATTAGCCCTAGGATGAGGGCCCCTACCTCCACTCACGGGTCAGGAATCACAGTGTTAGGTTCCCTGGCACTGCTCCCCAGCTCACCTCTCCAAGGTCGGCATCCTCTGCCTCTCTGCCGAATGGACATCCGGCGTCCAGGTGTACTGTGTCTCGGAGCCGTCGCCGGGTTCCCTTCCTGTCAGCTGACCACTGGGATCACACATGAGCACATTACAATGGTTGTTTTCAAGTGACCAATCAGCGGTGCACTAGGTGCACTCCTGCCCTGTGACTCTAGGGGCCGGCACGGTCCAACCTGACACTCCCCTTGACCAATAGCTGCTCTTCCTCTGGTATATCAGGCCACCTCTACTGATGGGAGGTGCCTGATTATTAAGTTAGTTTGCTTCTGCCCTGCTGACTGTTGGTCAGGCCTTCCTTGTACCCTGTTACCTGGAACCCTAGCTGTGCTCTTCCCCGGTAGCACCATTCCTGCTTGCCTAGCCTTGTACCGTTACCCGGAATCCTTAGCTGTGCCATAGCATAGGCTAACCTTATGAGCCCCCCCCTGGTACTAGCAGCCGTGGCATTTAGACCCCCTGGGCTTGCCCCTGACAAACCTTGTATAGGGGTTGGTTAAACTAGGTCAGCTCACCCAGGGGAGTTCGGTACCACGGCCCAGTGGGTCCACTAAGGCCATGGACCCCGCTGGTACCTCGTTCTCAGCGCAAAAGGAGCTGGCTTATATTCCAGAGAGTTGGAGCCGTATAGCGGCTTGTCTTCAGTCCATGGATAATCGGTTAGCCTCCCTGCAAACCTCCGACCCGGCATCCGCCACCCAGCCTGCGAGCCCACAGCGGGAGCTGGCAGCACAACGACACATGCAATCTGGCAGGCTGTCATACACATCCTCCGTGGATGATCATCTGGACTCCGTGCAGTCTACAAAAACGGCCTCGGCTCAGGCGTCATCCTATGACCGGACCCCAAGTGGAGTCCTGAACCCTCTGCCTCGCCTCGGGAGACCAACTAGATACAGCGGAGACCCCAAGATGTGCCACGGCTTCCTCAACCAGAGTCGCTTTCACTTTGAACTACTGCCACAGCAGTACCCCACCTTGGGCCAAGGTGGCTTTCGTGGTGTCATACCTGGAGGGCGAGGCTCTGGTGTGGGTTAACCCTCTATGGGAGCATGATGACCCAGTGGTCTCCCACTTGTCGACCTTTCTGGAGACATTCCGGAGGGACTTAGATGAACCCAGTCTGGTCGCATCTGCTACGGAGTCACTCTTCAACCTCCGTCAAGGGACGCTCACCGTTGGGCAATACGTCATTCGTTTCCACACCCTCTCCTCCAAGGTGAGATGGAATAACGAAGCGCTGACCAAAGCTTTCTGGCGCGGCCTGTCTGGCAAAATGAAGGACGAACTCGCGGGTCGGGATATCCCAGACGAGCTGGAGTACTTGATCTCACTAGCCACTCGCATCGACTTGCGTTTCCAAGAGTGCTCCCGTGAAACCGCCAGGGAAAGGAGATCCGTCCGGTGCTGATATTGTCCTGAAAGACCAGGAAATTCCTTCGCCTAGGTCACGTAAGAGAGACCGTCCTAGGTGAGAGCGATGCCTCTCAACCCCTCACCCTGCCCGTGCAGGTGATACGTCCGCAGAGATGCTTTTCTGAGCTAGCCTACGTGGATTCTTGAGCAGCAAGAAATTTCATTCGGCAAGAGGCGGTGGCTCGACTTGGAATCTCTGTAATACCTCTGGTGATGCCTCGCTTGATTGCATCGGTGGATGGCAGACCGCTGCCAGAGATTGTCACCAAAGTGACAGAGGAGGTGGAGGTGCAGATCGGGGCTCTACACTGTGAAAAGACTGCCTTCTACGTCATGCCTGGTTTCTCCCATGCCCTGCTCCTCGGGCTTCCCTGGCTTCGGGTTCATGAACCTGTCCTGGACTGGCGCTCAGCGGACGTGCTGCGGTGGGGTCTTCTCTGCCATAATAGATGCCTGAAGTCTGTTCTGCCACCCGGTTCCCCGCAACCGGCTTCTGTTCTTCCTGGTTTACCAACTACCTATTTGCAATACGCGGATGTCTTCAAAACAGAGGCAGAGTTCCTCCCGCCTCATCAGCCATATGATTGCCCTATTGATCTGGTTCCTGGTGCTACTCCACCCAAGGGACAAATCTACCTGTTGTCTCCAGCCAAGTCACAAGCCATGTCAGAGTACATCACGGACAGCTTGGCTAGGGGCTTCATTTGAAAATCCACATCCCCTGCTGGCGCTGGGTTTTTCTTTGTGAAGAAGAAGGAGGGCACCCTTCGACCCTGCATAGATTACAGAGACTTGAATGCCATCACTGTCAAGAACAAATACCCCCTGCCGCTGATTCCAGAGCTCTTTGACAGCCTCAAAGGGGCTCGCATCTTCATGAAATTAGACCTCCAAGGAGCAAACAACCTTGTTCGCATACGTGCCGAAGACGAATGGAAGACGGCTTTCAACACTACGGACGGCCATTATGAGTATTTGGTCATGCCTTACGGGTTGTGTAATGCTCCCGCAGTGTTTCAGGAGTTCGTCAATGACAACTTTTGTGATCTGTTGTACACGTGTGTGGTGGTATATTTGGACGATATCCTCATCTTCTCCCCGGATTTGTCATCTCATAGACGGGACGTGCGGTGAGTCCTCCTGCGACTGAGGAAGAATCGGTTGTATGCCAAGATGGAGAAATGTGTCTTTGAGCAGACCTCTTTGCCCTTTCTCGGATACATCATCTCTGACTCCAGATTACGGATGGATCCTGAGAAGCTCTCTGCTGTGCTGAAGTGGCCCTGTCCTGTGGGGACTAAGGCTATTCAGCGGTTTCTTGGTTTTGAAAATTATTACAGGCAATTCATTCCCCATTTCTCATCCTTGATCAAGCCCATCACGGCTCTCATCTGTAAGGGAGCAAAAGCCTGCGACTGGACCCAAGAGGCCGAGAACGCCTTTTCCACCTTAAAGCGCTCCTTTCTTTCTCCGAGGCTCCTGCACCGACCAGAGGTAAAAGACAGTTCATTGTAGAGGTAGACGTCTCCTCCATAGGAGCGGGGGCTGTCCTCTCCCAGAAATCCTCTTCAGGTCGGTTAGTCACCTGCGGGTTTTAATCCAAAGCATTTACCTCATCGGAGCGCAACTACTCTATTGGGGATCATAAATTGCTGGCCATCAAATTAGCATTGGTGGAGTGGCGACACCTCCTCGAGGGTGCCGTTCATCCGTTCATTATCTTCACAGACCACAAGAACCTGGCTTATCTCCAGTCTGCCCAGAAGCTCAACCCCCGGCAGTTCCGGTGGTCCCTGTTCTTTGCCCGTTTCAACTTTGAACTGCACTTCCGGCCTGGCAGTAAAAACGTCAAGTCTGATGCTCTGTCAAGGTCCTTCCAGCAGTCAGATGTCGAAGAGGAGACCTTCCATATCGTAGATCCTACAAGGTAATCACCGTGGCTCCCTTACGTGTAGTTGTACTTCCGCCGGGGAAGACTTTCGTAGCACAGGATCAGAAGAGGGCGGTCCTGGCATGGGGGCACTCGTCGAGAATTGCCTGTCACGTAGGAGTTAAGAAGTCTCTCTCTTTGAACTCTCGTCACTATTGGTGGCCAACTATCCGTCAAGACGTCCACGACTTTGTTGCTTCATGTCCATCCTGTGCTAGAAATAAGGTGTTCAGAGAGTTACCGGCTGGACGTCTATTGCCTCTCCCGGTCCCATCGGCTCCTTGGCAACACATAGCTATGGATTTCATTACGGATCTACCCTGCTCCTCCGGCTGTATGGTCATATGGGTAGTCGTGGATCGCTTCTCTAAAATGGCTCACTTCGTTCCTTTGCCCGGTCTACCATCTGCTCCTAAGTTAGTCAAGATATTCATCGAACAGATCTTCCGGCTCCACGGATTTCCTCGTCATTTCGTCTCCGATAGGGGAGTTCAGTTCAGTTCCCGTTTCTGGAGGGCTCTGTGCAAGCATATGGACATCACGTTAGACTTTTCCTCGGCTTATCATCCGCAGTCCAACGGGCAGGTGGAGCGCATTAACCAAGTCCTCACCACCTACCTCCGGCACTTCGCCAATGCTCATCACGATATCTGGACCAGTCTCCTTCCTTGGGCGGAATTCGCTTACAACAATCACTCTAGTGAGTCGTCAGCTAAATCTCCTTTTGTCGTGGTATTCGGGCAACATCCTGGTTTCTCCTCAGCGTCCGGCAACCCGGCGGCCGATGCATTGTCCGTGGACTTTACCAAGATCTGGAGTGAGACCAAAGGAGCCTTTACACAAGCCTCCGGCAGAATGAGGAGTCATGCTGATAAGAAATGCTTAGATGCACCGTCTTATCTCCTGGGCGATAAAGTGTGGCTTTCTTCCAGATACATCAGGCTGAAGGTGCTGTCCTACAAGTTAGGGCCACGTTATATTGGTCCTTTCGAAGTCCTTGGATGCATCAACAACATTGCCTACAAGTTGAGACTGGCTGCCTCACTTCACATCCCCAATTTCTTTCATGCCTCATTGTTGAAACCAGTGGTGCTTAATCGTTTCCATCCATCCTCCGGCACCGTGCCATGGCCTCTCAGCTCCGAGAATGTCTATGAGGTCAGGGACATCCTTGCCATGAAGAAGAGTAGAGGCAAGACCCTCTTCTTGTTTGACTGGGTTGGCTTCGGTCCTGAGGAGAGGACCTGGGAGCCACGGGAGAACATTGATGCGCCACGCATTCTGGCAAGATTCTTAGCGCGCCTTCGTAGGAGGGTGCGAGAGGGAGGGGTACTGTTAGGTCCCCTGGCATCGCTCCCCAGCTCACCTCTCCCGGGTCGGCATCCTCTGCCCCTCTGCTGACCGGGCATCCGGTGTCCAGGCGTACTGTGTCTCAGAGCCGTCGCCGGGTTCCCTTCCTGTTAGCTGACCACCGGGCTCACACATGAGTACATTACAATGGTTGTTTTCATGTGATCAATCAGCGGTGCACTCCTCCCCTGTGACTCTTGGGGCCGGCACGGTCCAACCTGACACTCCCCTTGACCAATAGCTGCTCTACCTCTGGTAAATCAGGCCACCTCCACTGATGGGAGGTGCCTGATTATTAAGTTAGTTTGCTTATGCCTTGCTGACTGTTGGTCAGGCCTTCCTTGTACCCTGTTACCTGGAACCCTAGCTGTGCTTTTCCCTGGTAGCACCATTCCTGCTCACCTAGCCTTGTATCGTTACCCGGAATCCTTAGCTGTGCCATAGCATAGGCTAACCTTATGAGCCACCGCCCTGGTACTAGCAGCCGTGGTATTTAGACCCCCTGGGCTTGCCCCTGACAATCCCTGTATAGGGGTTGGTTAAACTAGGTCAGCTCACCCAGGGGAGTTCGGTACCACGGCCCAGTGGTCCACTCTAGGACGCCTTTCTCCGGAAGCGTGACAGAATAATCAGGCCATGGACCCCGCTGGTACCTCTTTCTCAGCACAAAAGGAGCTGGCTTACATTTGGGAGAGTACCCTGTTTCCCCGAAAATAAGTCACCCCCGAATATAAGTCAGGGCGGTGCTGGCGCAGAATATTCCAATATAAGTCATACCCCGATTATAAGACAGGGTGACTTATTTTCGGGGAATATAAGACAGGGTATTTTTGCCCATTGCATGTTTTACCTGTGTCACCGCTGTCCCCGCTGTCCTCCGTGGGCTCCCCTCTGCCCTCAGGTGCAGCTGCAGGTCCACTGTCCCCCGTGGGCTCCCCTCTGCCCTCAGGTGCCGAAGGTAACCCGAGGGCATAGGGTTAATCTTGTGCGCCTGTCGCCCCGGCCTGACGTCACCGCTGCCGGCAGGAGCTTCTGATTGGCGCTGATTGGCTCAGCGGCTCGAGTGCTGATTGGCCAGAAGCTCCTGCATGAAGAAGCATCTGGACAACGCCCTGCACCACGGAGGTATCCATAGCCCGAGGCCACCATTACCCTAAAAAGATGTTTCCTTGCCCATTAAAACCGCAATTCCGCCGCACAGCCGACTTGCGGCACACTTGCGGCACACTTGCGACAGGTCCCCATACAATGTACAGTACTGTATGGGACACTTGAGGCAAGGTGTGGTTACCGCACCTTTGCCGCACCTTGCCGCAAGTGTCCCATACAGTTCTGTACATTGTATGGGGACCTGCCGCAAGTGTACCGCAAGTCGGCCACAAGTCTGTTCAGCTTGTTAATAAATGTTAATTTTATGGTTAAAAAAAAAAAATCATTTTTTTTTAATGTAAGTCATACCCGAATATAAGACAGGGTGGGACTTTTGGGGGTAAAATTAATATAAGACACTGTCTTATATTCGGGGAAACACGGTAGGAGCTGTATAGCAGCTTGTCTTCAGTCCATGGATAACTGGTTAGCCTCCTGCAGACCTCCGAGCCGGCATCCGCCACCCAGCCTGCGAGCCCACAGCGGGAGCTGGCAGCACAACGAGACACGCAGTCTTGCAGACTGTCGTAAATATCCTCCGGTAGCACCATTCCTGCTCACCTAGCCTTGTACCGTTACCCGAAATCCTTAGCTGTGCCATAGCATAGGCTAACCTTACGAGCCGCCTCCCTGGTAATAGCAGCCATGGTATTCAGACCCCTGGGCTTGCCCCTGACAATCCCTATATAGGGGTTGGTTAAACTAGGTCAGCTTACCCAGGGAAGTTCGGTTAGCACGGCCCAGTGGGTCCACTCTTGAGCGCCTACCCCCGAAAGCGTGACACACAGCTTCTCCAAGGAAAGACTTTAGCCCAGCAGCTAAGCATCAGCACAGTACAGCACCAAGACCTAGAGCACATAGCTATCAACAGCACCTGACAGAGGAGAGGGAAGGCTATTTAAAGCCAGGGGAGGGGGATTCCAGGTGAGTCACACATTAACTCCTGAACCAGCAATTGAACATAATAGTGACTGCCGTTCTGGAGCACACCACAGGAGGCAAGGACATTCACAACCATCAACCATGCAGCTCTTAAAGACAAATCACATACACAGCATCATCCAACAATGTCAGAGCCATCTAAGCGCGTGACACTAACTTTTGCTGTCCACAATACTCCACCTAAAAAGGCGGTTATTGTCTTCCACAAACCAGTAGTCCAAACATTTCCTACTGCCTGCTACCAAGCACACACCAGGCCATGTTACCTGTTATTTTTGCGGTATCAAGCTGGCTTCTGCTGTCCACAAACCTCACTTAAACAGGTGGTTAGTGCCCAACACAAAGCAGTAGTCCAAACATTTCCTACTGCCTTCTACCAAACACACACCAGGCCATGTTTCCCACTGTTTTTGTAGTAACAGGCTGGCTTCTGCTGTCCACAAACTTCACTTAAATAGGCGGTTAGTGCTCAATGCAAAGCAGTAGTCCAAACATTTCCTACTGCCTGCTACCAAACACACACCAGGCCATGTTTCCTGCTGTTTTTGTAGTAACAGGCTGGCTTCTTGTAGCACCCCAGGGTATGGGAACTGGGTCTGGGCCTTTTTCTCTCCAAACAGGGAATGTCGTCGGTGGCCTGCCCACATCCGTGGCCCTGGGGGACAGCCCAAAAGAAGGGGTTGTTTTAGTATTTACAAGGGATTAAAGTCTTTGTCTTGTGACGCCACCTGTAGTACCTGGTGACTAGACACCAGCGCCGCCATAGTCCTCCAGAGGGTGGTGGTATTGCGGCTAGGGTGGAGCAGCTTCCTACAGGTAGAGCTAAACCTCCGGGGCAGTGCTGATTGTGAGGGATGGAGCAGAAGTTTGGCCAGGTTGTGGATTAATGGCATAGTCTCTGCGGGTAACAGGGACCGGGGGTGAAGAACGCACGCACACGCTGTTGAATGTCTCTTTACCTTTTACTGGTGGTATAGCAGCTAAAAGTCCAGAACACTGTCGGGTGACCAGGAAACACAGTTAGATCTCCACAGCAAGTGGGTGTAAGGCCTCCGTGTCCTCTTTTCCCTATGTTGAAGCCCCTGCCCGTGTAGAACTTGGCTGGCCTCCACTACTCTCTCTCTTCACCTGCGCTGTCAACGGGACACCTCTGATGACTACTGGCGTTTCTCTCTCCATGGTTTCTGGCTCCCTGAACGGTGATTAAGCAGGTGACCGGGTGACTGGAGTCTCCACGGTTTGCCGGGGTTCTCTCTGTGGGTGTGTAGTTCTCCTGCAGACGCGGACCCCGGTGTCTGGTGTGTTGTTGGCGCGAACCTATTCTGGCTCCTCAATTCCCACTTTCCTTCTTCTTTCCTCTCCTTACCTTTTGTCCCCACTCCTGGGCCTGGCAGGACTGCTCAGAGGCTGTTCAGGGCCTAACACGGCACCGATCACCAGGACGTATTCGCAGCTCTCCTAGCATCTGCACACTCTGACTAACTCCTCCCCAGCATCAGTATTTATAGGGGATCTTGCCTAAGGGCAGCAAGTTGAGCTCCCCATACTGTACTGGGGTGGAAGGTGTTGGTCGTACTGGTGTACCTGCTGTGGATACTCATTTGTGTTCTAGGAAGGCCTGTGGGTACCTGTGGATACAGGGTGCCACATTCTGCTGTCCACAAACCTCATTTAAAAAGGTGGTTATTGCCCAACACAAAGCAGTAGTCCAGACATTTCCTACTGCTTGCTACCAAGCACACACCAGGCCATGTTTCCCGCTGTTTCTCCTTCGCCTCATTGGGGGACACAGGACCGTGGGTGTTATGCTGCTGTCCACTAGGAGGCGACACTAAGCAGAATCTGCAAAAGAGTAACAGTGGCTCCTCCTCTGTAGCATATACACCCCTGTAGCAGGAAGTGCTCTCCAGTTTTTGCTTAGTGTCGAAGGAGGCACACCACCATTTTTACTCTCTATTTTTTCTCATCCTTTTTTTCTTCCAATGAAGAAAAGTGGGTCCGGCGTGGCCCCCGGCATGCTCCTTCCTCGGCCACCCACTGTTGGGGCGCTGGGTTAAAGTTGAGAATCGTTACATATGCCGTACTCCTTTCTCGGCCTCCCACTGTTGGGTTGCTGGGTTAAAGTTGAGACAGCCCAGCATAACATCCACCTTCCTCACTCCCTCGGGGTCCTGAGTTGAAGCCAGAGCTGGACTACCTGCCAGATGACGTCCCCCTAATCACCCTCTGGGTGCTTAGGCTGAGGCACCACAGGTATCAGCAGCACATGCTGCATTCTGGGCTGGGACTCTGGATGGATGCCTGCAGAAGCACAGGCTCAGAGACGACCCCCTAATCACCCTATGGGTCATTAGGCTGTGGCACCACATGTACCAGCAGCACATGCTGCATTCTGGCCTGGGACTCTAGATGGATGCCTGCAGAAGCCCCCTGATCACCCTATGGGTCACTAGGCTGTGGCACCATAGGTACCAGCAGCACTCACTGCACTCTGGGCTGAGATTCTGGAGCAGTCCCCCTAATTACCTTGTGAGCTATTAGGCTGAGGCGCATGGCTGCCTGCAGGAGCGCAGCTTACAAGCGCAGCTGCACTTATCTCCCCAGGATCCCGGTGGGGTCCGGGTACAGCCCCACTCAGCCCTGCACTCCTTCCAAGGACCTGGGACAGAGCCTGCTCCCCTTCTCCCTGCACAGCTCCCTCAGCACAGGCAGGGGAAAAAGATACCCTGCTCCACCTATGCTGCCCCTTCAAAACCAGGCAGCACGGTACCTGGGGTGGCAGGGATCCATGGCCCCCCTCGCTGCCAGACCGGAGGTTCCGGATGGATTCCGGACCACCGCGCCGACCCCCCCGCCATCCGCGGGTCCGCAATTCACGCTAGGCCCCGGCTTCAGGCCTAGCGTGGAAGGCACCGCCTATCCCCGCCCACCGCCCGCCCTCCGGATCGCGTCAAATGACGCGGGGCTGCATCAGAGAGGGGCGGGAAGTTCCTCTGAGCGCTCGTTTTGCGCGCCCTTTCAGGTTCCCGCCCCCTCCTTCTTCTCCTGACGGCGCCAAATGCAGCCTGGGCGCCATTACACCGGGGGCACAAACACTGTGAGGCAGAATGCCACAACAGTGTAGCAGGCTATGGGGGCATATACAGGTCCTAGCTGGGATCCTTCCCTGCTGCAGCTCTCTCTGCCCCCCTCCCCTGGACTCCAGTGGACAGGCTGTAGGGCAGATACAGGGAAGCCAGCAGGGACATATTCCCTGCTGCAGCTTCCTCTCTCCCTGTACACCAGACTGACAGGCTGTGGGGCAGATACAGAAAAGCCAGCAGGGATCTAATTCCCTGCTGCAGCTTCCTCTCCCCTGTATACCATGTGTGACAGGCTGTGCCATGTGTCACAGGCATTTACAGAAAGGACAGGGATTTTCCCTGCTGTTCTCTCTCCTCCCTCTGGCTCCCACAGGAATAGGAGGGCCAGTACAAACGTGGGCAGACCAACATATTTCTGTCCTGAAATACTCTGTGCTGCTGTGAATACAGTTTTTTTCTGTGAAATTTTCAATTTTATAAACTGCTGCAGCACGGTGCTGCCTTCACTCACATCAATGTGTGTACCGTGCCCTACAAGATCTTCACCAACATACCGGGCTACTGTACAATGTCAATGAAGAAATTAGGTGTCAGACTATTTTCAGTACGCACAGGGAACACGTAATCCACTGAATACCCTATGGATGTATTGTGTTTATTCTGTGTCGTCACAAGGACACAACTTTGCCTATGTTCATACCACATTGGAGGTTTTTTATCTCTTATGACTCGCACCCAGCGAGCGGAGTCCCTCTGCCTAGTGCGGTTGACACACTAATAGGCACAACCCGTTTTTTTCCTTACACCATGTCAGCCAATGGTGCAAGTACCTGTCTGAGCACATAATGTTACATCTAAATACACAGCCATTACGTCTGCAGCTATGTCGCAGTTTATAGGACACTTTCATGCAGCAGGATGATGGCTCCGACGTCTGATGGTTTTCGCAATCCAAAGCCCAGACTCGGACCTTTATGCGTCTTTGGTAGAACCCTAAATCAACGTTCCATCTCACAGGAAGCTAAATGTCGATACTTCGACGATTAAACTGTATCTGACAGGACACAAGACTGTACTCATGGGGCTCTCAGCACCCCATTTACCATAAGGGAGTTTTGTTGGTTTGGGACTCCATGGCATGTTCGTGCGGTACCCTATCTGAAACAAGGTTCCCCCTAGGGACACAGTTCTGCTGAACAGAACACAACAGCAGGCATCAGTGTCTACTACCATACCTTGAGGATGCCAATCGCATGGCACCAGACAGTGCCTCGCTCGCAGTCAGCAATCCAGATTCCAACCTTTTGGGAATTCATTTAGCGGATCCTCGTCTAGATCGACACAACCTGATCAACGCACATATAGCGATCACCGAAAACCCTCAAAACTTGAGCTCCCCCTTAATTCAGGGAGTCATTATGCCTGTGCTACACGCAGAGCGTGTTTAAGGGTTCTATGACTGTGCTACACACACAGTGTGGTTTAAAGGTTCTATTCCAATTACCTTGTAGTCTCTAAACATTAATGTGCACTTCATCCCGTGCTAGACTGCCTCAGCTAGACAATCTCGCCTGGGACAGATTTTTCCGCACGGACTCCCTCCGCTCCATTGTACTTTTTCCATGGAACACGGAGAAGGTCTTGCATCCTTAGATATACAGGACAACTACCTGCCTGTTCTCCTTGCAGCCACTTATCATATTTACAATGTGCAAAGACCATTCCTCAGCGTGGCGTTTCCGTGCACACTCTTTACAGTCCCCTAAGTGGTCACAAAGTTTGTGGCAGTCATCATGGTTTCCTGCGTTCCAGGGACGTCATCACTCTTCCATACTTGG